>OU026153.1:83797893-84997893 GCA_907269105.1 Volucella inanis
TTATTTTATTTCACTTGGTAGTTACGGACCGCGTTTCAGTAGGCCATTAAGAAGAGAAGTATGTGTCGATCCCAGTCCCGCTGGCAGTTGCTGACAGATGCTGGTTCAAGGTCCGATCGAATCGCTCGACCATTCCATCAGATTGAGGGTGTATTGGCGTTGTCCTTGTTATCCTTATTCCCAGATATTGGCACAATTCCTGGAAGACTTTTGATTCAAAGTTCCGCCCTTGACCGGGGTGTAGCTGTAAAGGGATCCCAAATCTGCTCATTCAGTTTTAATTATCTCTTTTGCTACGGTCTTAGCCTCTTGTGTTGGAATGGCAAGCACTTCCGGCCACATACTGAATTAATCCATGACGACGAGGGTGAATCGGTTGCCATTAAGTGTTTCGGGAAACGGCCCAGCGATGTCGATGGCTATTCGTTCGAACGGTGCTCCGACATTGTATTGTTGCATTCGTCCCTGTGGCTTTACTTTGGGGCCCTTGGGACCTTTTCGAACGTCTTTTTTACTCCCAAATGGCCTCCTGAGATTCCGTCATGTATATCATGGAGTACTTGGGTTACTCTGGACCGAGATCTCCTGCCAGCTTGGTCTTCTCTCTATTGGCTCGGTCCTGATCATGCTGATAATGGTCTCTTCTTTCGCTTCGTTACCATTGCAGTGTTCACATTAAACTCCACACGGTCGACGAGAGAAAGCATCAGCATTTGAGTGGAGTCTTCCCTTGCGGTGTTGCACTTGAAAGTCGTAGCCCTGCAACTGCTCGATCCATATCGCTACTTGGCCCTTAGAGTTCTTAAATTGAAGTAGCCATTTCAGAGCTGCGTGGTCTGTCCAAAGAACGAACTTTTGTCCATAGACGTACTTATGAAAATGCTTCGTTGCAAGAATTAAGACCAGCAGCTCGCGCTGAGTTACGCAGTAGTTCTTTTCAGGTCTAGAGAGTATCTTGATGTAATATGCGACCACGTTCTCTTGACCATCACGAACTTGAGAGATCATAGGGAGCTGTGATTTCTAGCGTCTGCGTAAACGATGAACATTTTTCCCGGTGTGGGGTATCTCCAAATGGGGGCATTGCACAACTGTAGCTTGAGTTCTTGGAATGTTTTCTCACAATCTGCAAACCACCTGAACTGTCGGCTTTTTTCCGATAGTTGATGCAGGCTTTTGGCAGTAGTTGCAAAATCCTTTATGAACCTCCTATAGTACGTGGCAATTCTTAAGAAGCTTCTCAGTTGGTGTTTATCTTTCGGGGCAGGCCAACTTTTCACGGCTTCTTTTTTGTCAGTATCTGTCCTTACTTCTTCCGCTGATATCATGTGACCCAAATATTTAACTTCCGGACGGAACAAGGCACCCTTTTTGGAATCCAGCTTCAAATGAGTACTACTCAGCCTAATTTAAGTTTTCTCAATGCTCCTCAGACATCCTACCTATGACGATAACGACGTCCAGATATACTAGGCAGGTCTTCCTCGTGAGTGCTTGCAATGGGACATTGCACAGGTGTCGCTTGAGTTCTTGAAATGTTTTCTCTCAATCTGCAAACCACCTGAACTCTCGGCCTTTTTCCGATAGTTGATGCAGGCTCTTGGCAGTACTTGCAAAATCCTTTATGAACCTCCTATAGTACGTGACAATTCTTAAGAAACTTCTCAGTTGGTGTTTATCTTTGGGGGCAGGCCAACTTTTCACAGCTTCTATTTTGTCAGGATCTGTCCTTACTTCTTCCGCTGATATCATGTGACCCAGATATTTAACTTCTGGACGGAACAAGACACCCTTTTTAGAATTCAGCTTCAAATGAGCACTACGCTCAAACACTTCTTTTAGGTTTTCTCAATGCTCCTCAGACATCTTACCTATGACGATAACGTCGTCCAGATAAACTAGGCAGGTCTTCCTCGTGAGTGCTTGCAATGCTCGTTCCATTAGTCGCCCAAAGGTGGCCAGAGCATTTCACAGTTCAAACGGCATCACTGTAAACCGCCAAAGACCGCTTTCTGTAGTAAAAAGCCGTTTTCTCACGATACGTACGATTTATGTCTACTTTCCAATATCCACTCTTCAAGTCAAGAGTTGAAAATAATTTCGCTCCAGAAAGTTTACCAAAGTGTCATCGATTCTCGGAAGTGGTTAGCTGTCCTTTTTAGTTACATCGTTGAAACGTCGGTAGTCTACATAAAACCTCGTGCTGCCGTCTTTCTTCTTAACGAGGATATGGTCGATATGTACACATTTTCCCCTTTTTTCATCTTTACTCTGAACGGTTTTGGATTTAGAATCTCTACAGGAACCATGTTTTTCTTTGGTTCCACTAAGGTCTTTCCCACCATAAAGTCTCTCCTATTTATTGGCTTCATCGAATAGAATCAACGATGACCAACTCCCACTTTACCCAAACAATTGCTCCTTATCGGCTCCGTCAATTGCTTCCGACGGAGACCCTACAATCTGATTTCTGCAGATAACGACTTTTGAGACTGAAGTATTGGCGTTTCCGTATAACATTGGTGTCTTTATGTTTCCGTTTTTCAGGCTTTGTGTTGACGATTTCGGCTGGAAGAACGAGAATGACTGCTTTTTTGGTTGAAACGGCGATTTACTTCGAGATTGGCCAAGCGTTTCTCGATTCCTTCCACCGTTGTAACCACCCGTTGGATCGAATCCCCTCACGAAAGCTACGTTTAGCGCCTGTGCAAATTTCAATTTTTCTTTTTTTTTTCTCTTTCCGCGAATTCCTAACTACTTCGGTGGATCGGCGTACAGATTTGGGGGGGGAGGGGGATTGTCACTCCTTCTGCCCTCTGGCCACTCTGCCAGTTTGTACTTTTTTTTCTCGTACCATCGTTATTTGTTGTGTGTTAGCTAGTTGTTGTTGGTTAGTGTTCTTTGTTTTTGTTGGTTAGTGTTCTCTGTTGTTGGTTGGTGTTCTTTGTTGTTGGTTAGTGTTGTATGTTTGTGTATTTTATGTATAGTTGGTTGTACCCTCGGTAGAGGCTGATTTTTACTTGGTCGTCCGCCTACACGCCTCTGCTGGTCCTTCGGTGCTCCATCCATGGAGTGCTGGTTTAAAAAAGATCCTAAATAGTAGGGTTGAAGAAAAACCTTACTCATTGGTTTTTTCAGCGTGGAAGATAATCTCTTCAGAAGAAGGGGAATTATACCATCTGTACCAGCGGGTTCGTGAATGTCTAGATCTTTGAGAACTCTTGATACTACACGAGTGCGAAAGTGGATTCGTCCCTTTGATTATTCGACACACTCAAGTGTATGCGGAGACAAAACATAATCAAGATGTGTTGAACTGACCACAGAGCATGCAGAAAGCAGATAGACCTTGTCCAAAGAGCTGACAGCTGACATGCCATTCTAAATGAGCGTTAGAATGGAGGATGAGGAAGAATTTCTAATATTTTTGACGAACGACTTTTACCACCTTTGGGACATTGTAGTATTTTTTGCCTCAGCTTTTGGTCGTTGGAAAAGGAAAGCCGTTGCAGACATCCCTGACTCGTCGGGTTGTTCTTGAAAGAACGGAAAAAAATTTCAGTTACCCTGACAGCCTCTTTACAACTGGAGCTGTATCATCCCTTCTCTTTTGGTTTGATATTCTTCATCCGATGAGGGATAAAAGATCTCATTCCAAAAAGAATGGTGTCTGCGATGATATCAGCAGCGTCACCCACTTCGTTATAGAGGAAACATAACGGCCAGTCAAAATGTAACCTAAAAGCTGTTAAGTCCACTCCAATTGATTTTCTCGTATTAGCATACAGTTTAAGGAATACTCTCACTTACTGTGTGGTCGATGGACAAGAAATTAGCTGAAAATCGATAAAAGGATTGTTAAATCCTTTAAAAAGCGGAGAAAAATGAAACACATCCTATTCACTTGGCTATAAATTTTAATGTAATTGGTTTATCCCCAAAAGGTATACAATATACTGGGTCTTAATTACAATCATTTATACTGGGAATTTTCTGTATATCATTATTATTGGTAATGCAGTGGATTACTTATGTTTTACATTTACCCCTTTTACATATATTATATTTTACATTATCATATATTGTATTTTATTACATATAATTAATTAATAAAATTGTAATCTCGAACATCGTCCCCGTCCGTGAATATAGTTCTCAATGTGTTTCGAACCTTAATGTCGTAAAGTGTCTCTGCCTTCATGTTGGTGCTCTTTTTGTCGATCACCCACAGTCATCTTCTTCGTTTGCTTTGATCATCTTCGTTCATTATTGATGTTTATTACGTTGATTGCCGAACCGGTATAATGTGTAGTGTAAGTGTTGTGTTTTGCGTCGAATAAAAAATATGAAATGAAGGGTTTTACTCAAACTCTGAAGTTTCTAGTATGGCGATATTGAAAATTGTAAGTATGGTGTGTTGACCAGGTAGTTTAAAGGAAATTGACAAATATTTGAGTAAGCCTTATTGGATCAATGGCCATTGTTGTTGCAACTGTGCAATGTATTTCAAAATGAAAGTTGCTCATCCTTCTTCTCCTCTCTTTCGTGCTCGTAGTACGTGTTGGAAATTTGTAAACGATTTTGATTCTCATGAAGTGTCGTGTTGTCCTTGAACTCCAATTTGCGAAATTTGTACCTGGAGAAAAAAAAAAAAAAACTTGAAAAAAGGACATATTTTTTTGTGAGAAAAAATAAGTGCACAGTATGAAAAAAAAAAAAAATAATTAAATAAAACGACGGCGAGTGAAATGGTTACGCATGTGTTTGCTTGAGTGTAAATGGGCGGATGTTTTTGTTGATGTGTTGTACTAAAACATAAAATCATGATAGTTTTATTGCATGAGGACATGCTCTATCTGTTGAGTGGGTGTCTATGCACAGAGACTGTTGCAAGACTTTTTAAAAGGATTTGTTATTATATGATTCGATTTTGTGATTGATTTGTTTGCGAGATTGTGTGGATTGCGTTATTAATTTGTTATTGTTGAACCTATATCAATCATTGTAAAACATATAATAAGTTTTTTGTTATGTGCATTAATTAAATTCGGGACAAAAACTGTGCGTAGTACTTGCCGTCGGCATTCTGAGTTTTGTGGTTTGCTGTCGGCATTTTGAAGGTTTTGTATAAATATATTTTATGAACATTTACTATTGTTGATTTTGATTGTATATGTTTTGTAAGAGATGATAAGCGATTAAAAATAATTTGTCGTCTTTATATGTGCTGTTGGTCGGAAGTAAACAAATTTTTGTGATGGGTCGTTTTATTTCTCTATTCTGTGTTTTCAACCTGCCAACCCGAACCAGGTTATCTGTCCCAGGATACGTGCTTATGACGCGTTCTAAGCTCCATTTTGTGGGGAGTAGGTGATCATCCTTGATCAGGACTAGATCTCCTATCTTGGGTTGCTCCTCAATTTTGTAGCATTTTGGGCGCTGTTGCAGACGCGTCAAATATTCAGCTTTCCACTGCTTCCAGAATAGCTGTTGTAATTTCTGGAGGCGGTCCCATTGTTGTAAATGTCCGCCAAGTCAGATTGAGGGATTGAGTTTGGAGGTTATCCAACAAGGAAGTGTCCGGGAGTGAGTGCGGTGAAATCGTGAGGATTGTCGGTCATAGGACACAATGGTCTCGAATTTAAACACGCTTCTATTTGATGTAGAAGCGTGGTGAGTTCCCCAAATGTGTAATTGTCGGTGCCGATGATCCTTTTAAGGTGGTATTTTATTGATTTCACTCCGGCTCCCCACAGTCCGTCAAACTGGGGGGAAGCTGGAGGAATAAAATGCCACTCTATTCCTTCTTTGGAGATCGTTTCTACCATATCCTTCCAATCAAACTTCGATTTATCAAATGAGGAATGAAATTGACTTCTTCAATTCCTTGTTGGTTCCCACGAAGATCGTCCCATTATCGCTAAATATATGCGAACATAATCCTCTTCTCGCAATGAATCGTCTTAGGGCTGCTATGAACGCGTTTGTAGTAAGGTCGTTCATCAATTCGATGTGTATGGCCTTGGTAGCCAAACACACAAAAATGGCAAAGTGTGGCCCCCCGTCCTTTCCATGACTACTTCGATCGGCCCTACGTAGTCGACCCCGGAATGTGTAAATGGTTGGGAGATGCGCACCCTTGGGACCGGTAGATTGCCCATCAGTTGGTCCGACGTTTTAGCTCGATACCGTAAGCAGATGGTGCAGCTATGTAAATATCCCTTAACACAATTTTTAAATTTCTGGATCCAGTACCTGTTGCGCAAGTATGCTGTGGTTTGCTGTAGTCCTCCATGAAACGTTCGCAGATGAGCATCAGCAAAGAAAAGCTTTGTGAAATGATGATTTCCTTTGAGTATGATTGGGTGTCGTTGATGAAATGGAAGATCCGCCTGTTGCAATCTACCTCCGACTCGCAAGATTCCATCAAAGTCCGTATAAGGGCAGGGCGAGCCTGGGGCTTTAGCTTTCACGTCGGTAGTAAACATGTCTGCCTGTAGAAGCATTACGGTTAACAGTGTGGCAGAATGAATTTCGACTGGAGAGAGTAAATTAAATTTTCTTGACTCATGTATGTTTCGTAAATTTGTTATAAATCGTTGACAGTACGCAATGATCCTTATAAGTTTTGTAATATTAGAGTCTTTTGATATTAGAGTATAAAAATCATTTTTTACCTGAATCCCCATGTGAGCTTTAATTGACCGTTTCTCCTCGTTTGTAGTTAAGCTCGTCGGTTGTTGTGGGCATTGAAATTCCCAAGATTTTCGCAGATAATCTGGACCATTCCAAGAAAGTCTGTTAGCATGTAAGGCAGAAGGCGTTGTTCCTCTGGATGCTATATCCGCAGGATTCATTTCACTGCGAATGTGTTTCCAGATTTCTGGTCTCACCAGTCGTTGTATTTCGGCTACCCGGTTGTTAACAAAGGTGGCCCACTTAGTTGGAATAGAGTCAGTCTATGCATATTGCTTCACATCTGGAAAGCCTAAAACCTTACAAGTATAGTCCAGCAGTGTTGCAAGAGTAACAGCTCTACAGAGTTCTAGTCGTGGCACTGTTTGGGTTTTTACTGAAGCGATTCTTGGACATAAGCAACTGTACGTGGATGTACGCGGCACCGTATGCCTTCTCGGACGCGTCACTGAAACCGTGTAATTCTAGTTCATTAAGAGTGCTGTGCGTGTGGATCCATCGAGGGATTAGGATCTTTTCAAGTTGCGACAATTCCTCACGAAAGGCGTTCCGCTCCTTCGTCAACTCCAATGAAATAGGCTCGTCCCACTTCAGCTCGCTACGCCACAGTTGGTGGAATCCATCCTAGAGGGTCGAATAGCTTAGCAGTGGTGGACACAATTGTCCTTTTTGTTGGGTCAGTACAGTCGAGTTGAATGTTCTGAAAAGAAAGGCTATTGTCTACTCTAAACTACTTGATTCCTAGAGAGTTGACGTGATCTGGGGTATCTAAAGGCAAAGAGAAGGCAACTTCCCGCTGGTCTAAAAGTACTTGATCCAAAATCTCGTTGGAATTGCTTGCCCATTTCCGCAGATTGAACCCTTCCGCGGCCAGCAAACTGTTAACTTCATCACTCCTCAACACTGTTTCCTCAACAGTATCAGCTCCAGCAACCAGATCGCCTACATAAATGTCTTCCCTCACTTCGTGCGCCCAACGGATAGTTGTGCTCCTCATCAGTAGCCAGTTGATTGAGCGATCGAATGGCAAGGTAGGAAGCACAGTTTGTACCGAACATAACTGTTTGGATTCGTATACCTTGATTGGATTGATATCACAGTCCAAAAAATCATCTGGTAATAAGAGTCGCTGAGCTGAGACCGATTTGCCTGTAGCCCAGACTACCATTTGTTCCGGTCGGTGCGGAACGCCCTCACTGAAATACGGTTCACATCAGAGCAGAATATTAAAAATATGCTTGATTCATTCTTGGCTGCCAAGCCGGCGCAGTTCTTGTGGTATGGAATCCTCGAATTGCCAGAAAGATGGGAAAAAGTCATAACTTCAGATGGGCAATACTTTGAATAATACTATTGTACATGTTTTTCTTAAAAAAACGTTCAAATTTTGAAGAAAAAAAACGCACGAATTAAAATATATCCCAATATATTGTTTATTTATTTATTTTTTTTTTTTCTGGTATATGCATAGACCTTCAAGCAGAGGGTCGCGGGTTCGGATCCCATGCGAGGCAATTTTCTGCAATAGTCTTTTCATAGAATTTGTATGTAGTGACATGAAGGCATAATACTGATGTTGGAATGGTTGCTGGCTGGGATAAATGTAACGAACTAACAACTAGCCACTACTAAGACCCACTGGTTGAGGATGCACTGGCTCGTCCCGTACAGTTTGACAACCACCTCTGGAAAAAATATCGAAATCTAATACACTTGAGTTTCAAACTACTACACCACCCGCCCGCGCCCCGGATAAAAGCTAGTAAAATGGTATTCATATCCCTATAGGATTATTACTGGAGACGAGACGTGGGTTTATGTTTGCGTTCACCAAATGTCAAAAAAAAAATGCAATGGATTACAACGGTATAGTGCATCATGAATTTTTGTTAGAAGGCCAGACAGTAAACAAAGAGTATTATTTGGGCGTTATAAAACGTTTTCATAAAGCAATTCGCCGAAAGAGACCAGAATTGTGGGCAGAAAATTCGTGGATTTTGCACCATGATAACGTACCGCCGCACAGTGCCATCATTATTTGTAATTTTTTGACGAAAAATGCAACAAATACCATCCAAAAGCCACCGAATTCACCTGATTTGGCTCCCTGTGACTTCTTTTTGTTCTATCGAGTTAAAAAACCACTACGGGGAACGGGTTTCAGCAACCAAGAGGAAGTAATGGAAAAATCGCAGGAAGCACTAATGGAGGTACCGAAAACCGAATATAAAAAATGTTTCGAGGATTGGATCAACCGCTGGCATAAGTGTGTTGCAGTCGATGGGGATTACTTTAAAGGGGACAATATAGATTTGGATGAATAAACTTTTTTTTTATTCCAGGATTTATGTATGTATTTTGATCAAAGTTTGTATATTATTTTTAATATTTTTGCAGTAATAATGCACTTTTTTTGAAAAAATTATATGTAGACAGATGCGAAACGTTAGTTTGTTAAAATTAAATTATTAGATTGCATGCAAGTTTCGACAAAAAAAAAATAAATAAAAAATATAATCAATATTAAACAAAATGGTTTGACCAAGCTAAGTGAAAAAATACCGCGTTCCGTTTTTCACACACATATAAGCTGAAGCTTCCAAAGAAAGCTTCTCAGATGTTTTTTCATCGTCAAAAAAGAGCCTACTAAAACGTATTGTGCAAACACATAACCTTTGAGCAAATTTAAGTACTTGAAGCTAAAAGAGAAATCCACAAAGCAAAAACAAAATTTTCTGCTAAAGGTTTTATATATACAAAATGTTTCTGTCCATTCTTATCAACAACCGGTTTCAATTGACTCTGACGAATTATATAGAATAGATAAACTAAAATAGATGACAAATTTTCCAGGTATTGGAGATCCAACACTCGCTTTCCATTGATCGCATCTATCCCTGTGACCTTCTCTGTGAACACAAGTGAACTGTCTTCAATGTCAATTTCTGTTTTTTTTTTTTTATTGCTTTCAATTGTTCTTAGAACCTCAAAAATTGTATCCCAAAAGATTATGACGGGAAATATTTTGAAGTACTTGTTTTTTAAAGTATAGTACAAGGCCGCCAAGTATCCAGCGAGCCACTTAAGGGGCACATGTAGTGTGACGGCCAACACAAAAGGTAATTTTTGGGAATTTATTTAAAAGAAAACTACTGCATCAAATGTTTGAAGAATATATTTTTTTACATATTGGGTATATAATTATTTTCGTGCGGTATTTTTTTTTTTTTAAATTTGAACGTTTATTTAAGAAAAACATGTACAAAGTATTATTCAAAGTATTGCCCATCTGAAGCTATGACTTTTTCCCATCTTTCTGGCAATTTGTGGATCCCATCCCAAAAGAACTGCGCCGGCTTGGCAGCCAAGAATGGATCAAGCCAATTTTTGATATTCTGCTCTGATGTGAACCGTATTTCAGTGAGGGCGTTCCGCATCGACCGGAACAAATGGTAGTCAGAAGGTGCAAGGTCTGGGCTATAAGGCGGGTGGGGTAAGACTTCCCATCCACTGTTTTCCAAATAGTTCTTAACCGGAATAGTAACGTGGGGCCGAGCGTTGTCGTGATGGAAAATTATTGCCTCGTGTCTGGTCGCATATACCGGGCGTTTTTCGGCTACTGCTCTCTTCAAACGGATTAAATGTGTAGCGTAGTCCACACATATCTGATCCCACCAAATACAGACAAAATGCTTCCAGCAGCATTTCGGATATGCAAAACCGTCTTTCGACGTCTCTCGACTTGAGTTCATGTGGAACCCAATTTTTTTGCTTTTGAATATATCTAGCTGCATTTAAACATTTTGAAATGGCTGCTTGAGTTACACCCAAAGATTCTGCGAGCTCTTCTTGTGTTTGGCAACAATCATTATAGAGTAATGCTTCCAGTTCTTCATCTTCAAACTTTTTTGGCTGCCCAGGACGTTCATCGTCTTCCAAGCCAAAATCACCACTTTTAAATCGTGCAAACCACTTTTGGCACGTTCGCTCAGCTAGCGCATGTTCACCATGAACTTCCACCAAAATACGATGACTTTCGGCAGCAGTTTTCTTCATATTAAAGTAATGAAGAAGAACTCCCCGCAAAAACACTTTTTCAGGCACAAAGTTTGACATATTTGAGTGAAAAAAAATTATTGTTGTTTACGCTTCAAATGGATAACATATACTGAAATGACGTACAATGACAGTAGCTTTCCAACGCATGTTCCAATGGAATAATACAAGTTCCGCCATCTCTTAGCAAACCGCAATTAAGTTATAGACCCAATATTTATTGGCTTTCCAGACAACTTATGTTATATCAACGCCGTCTATTGTAGTCATATATTATTGCTGATTCTGTGGGCAGTTTACAATTCGGAAGTCTATATCTTCGAACTGAATGAAAATATGCCATCTTTTGCCAAATGAACCTTAAGTGGAATTCCTTTATAAAAATTGTCATGACAGAGACGATAGTTTTGCTTTCGAGGTATAATTCGGGACAATTGTAGAACTATGTTTAACGTTGCTCCGAGGACAGGTTCGATATCCGATGTTGACGAATTGTCTGCACGTCCTGTATATATTTCAAAATTATAAGCGAATCCAGTGACTCCAGCAAGAACAAATAATTTAAATCCTCTTTTGTGTGGTTTCATAGGCATGTATTGCTTCATATATTGCCTCAGTTTTGTAGAGCACATTTGCTCATCAATGGATAATTCTCTCTCTAGCGGAACGGTGTTGAACTTTGGTAGCAGATAATTTATGACTGGTCTTAATTTGTGCAATCTTCCAGGACCTGGTTGATCTCTTGCAATAAAAGTTGTATTGTCATTGAAGCATGACCTGCCGTAATTTTTCAAACTTATTGTATCAATTCGTCACAAAAGAAATATTTGAAAAATAGAAATTTAGTTTCCAAGGTCAGTAGTTTACCTTCAATTTCCGAAAGCCCACAAAATTCTAGTTGATCCGCATTTAGTTGCAAATTTTTTTTCTTCCATACAATATTTTTTTTAAGGTTGGCTTTCTTTACGTGGTTTATTGTTGGAGCAGGAGGCTACCTCTTCACACTCAATTTGAGAATCTGTCGGAGGTGAGAATGGCACCACTACATTTGCTTCATTTTCATCATTTTTTTTTAACAAATCCAATTTAAAATTTGGATATTCCGCGCTGTCATCAGAAAAATCAACCTCGCTTTCTACACTGTTGTATTCCAACAAATATTGCGTCAGTTCTTCAACAGATTTAAAAGGTTCAGTTATGGTGAAATCGCAAATTATGTTGATAAAATAAACCTGAAATGGTATATTGAACTGTTGCTAAAAATTATCGAATTGAGTAGGTCCACTCGCGCAATGTAGCCAATTGGCAACAAACCTTTTTATAGCAATTTCGCCGTTTTAAAAAGATTTACACCGTAAGCAATCAATTTTTTTTAACAAATACTCACTCTTTTCGAAGTAAACAACAAATAAATATACACCAAACTTTTAATTAATCTGAGCACTAAGCAATTTCCACACTGCACGTGTTCTTGAAGAATTGCTGACTTACAATAAAAAAAATGCAATAACAGTATTCTATAATCCCAATCTACGACAAAATTACTAAAATATATAGGACGAGTGTTGCCGAATGGCAACAATATGAATTCAACCCTAAATTTTCACATTTGTATTATAAATGTCTATACATACAAATATAAACCAGGACCCATTTAAAAAATGTTCAAGGTCACGAGATCTCCAGCACGCGGATCGCTAGGAAAATCATGCGAAAGCAAACACCAAACACAGTCGGTAGCTCAGGGCAATAGCATTACACCGAATAAGCTACAAAATCTCGAACGCGAAAATTTTGATCTCCGGGCCAGGCTCCAAAATGTGGAATTGCTCTGTGCCGAACTAAAAAAGCAACTAGATGCCATTAAGCCGTAATCTAAATCTGAGTCTGAGTCTGTTTCGCTACTTGACCGCCCCGAAAACTCGAGTTTTCACACGGATGAAAAAGAGCTAGTCCGCGAAACGGACTGGATACTTAAAAAAAAGTCAAGTAAGAAGCGCAAAGTTACTTCCCCGCCTGATATCGAGCAAATAAAGAAGCAAGCCAGCTTTAGCACTGCTGAGGTCGATAAGGCAACAAAGCAACCCAAACAGAGACCGCCACCGCCAATAAACATTTTTGGAATCTCGGACTACAACAAGTTGCACATAATCCTGAAATCACGGTACTCAACAGATTATAAAGTAAGATCTCGCAATAATGATACATTCACTATTAATGTCCTTAATCCAGACAACTACCGTTCGCTTTCGCAAAAATTAAATGTCGAGAAGATTCAATGGCATACGTACGAAAATAAAACGGAAAGACCCATACGCGTTGTGGTTAGAGGATTGCATCCTTCTTGCCTTAAAGAAAACATCGTAAATGACCTTAAAAAGAATTTAAGATAATCGACGCAGTTAATATACTTGCGCAAAAACAGCGCAATGTTGAAAGCGAGAGGACGACCCCAGGACGCGGTCTTCCCCTCTTTAGGTTAAATTTCGACAAAACCTAAAGCCTAGAAAGAATTTATGCCATAAATTAAATTTTGGGACTTGCTGTCAAAATTGAACCTCCGCGGAAAAACTCTAGGCTGATTCCCCAATGTACACGTTGCCAGGGATTCAGCCATACTCAGGCCTACTGCCAGAAGGAACCTAAATGCGCTGGCAAGCATCTGACTCGAGAGTGCAATGCCGCGAAAGAGTCCCCAGCGATATGCATTAACTGCAAGGGAAAACATCCAGCTGATTATCGAGGCTGCGAAGTCGCAAAGGAGTTTCAAAAGCTACGAGATCAATCAAAAACGAAGCCTTTGAAACCGCTAGAATGAGAAATAACAACAGCGGTCCTACTCCAAAGCCTTTAAAGAAGGTAATGATGACAAACGCTAAAATCACCAATAACAACAACGTCAAAAATAACAATGCGCAAGTGGAAATTGGAAAAACTTACGCGCAAAATTTGAGGATCCTGACTCAAATGTGTTCTCAGTAATACTCGAGAGACTAGAAGAACAGACTAAAATAAATAAGACAATAGTCGAACGGCTTCTTAAGTTCGAAGCTAATTTCTGCAACTAATTATGGCAAAGAAGCTCAATATACTTGCGTGGAATGCCAACGGGCTACAGAAAAGGCTTGATGAACTAAATATTTTCATGCAGGAAAAAGTAATTGACACATGTTTAATTTCTGAAACTCACCTGGCGACAGAATCGCGCGTGGAACTAAAAGGTTGCCGCGACTACCACGCTCATCATCCATCGGGAAAGGCAAGAGGCGGGTCATCCCTATTCATAAGAGACTGCATTGAACATATATGGAAGCAATAATTGAACTTGTAAAATTTCAAATAACCGCGGTGCGCGCTAAAATTAAAAATTACTCTTTTAATATATCCTCAATCTATTGCCAATCGCGCTGCAAAATAGAAAAACACGAATTTATTGACCTATTCAACTCTCTTGGACCAATCTTCATTATTGGTGGCGACTTTAACGCGAAGCATCTTGGTGGCTCAAGATGTATCTCTCAAAAAGGCAAAACTCTTTACAGGGCTGGTATGGAATATGGTTGCTATTTTTAGTCAACAGGCAAGCCGACATACTGGCCCTCGGATGTCGCCAAAACACCCGATCTAATAGACTTCTTTATCGGAAAAGGAGTAAACGCTAGTTACGTCAAAGTTGAAGAGGGCTTCGATCTTTCCTCCGATCGTTCTCCAGTTATTCTCTCACTGTGCGAATCCTTGGTTAAGAAACAAAGACCACCCAGATTAACTAACAGCAAAACTCACTGGGAAGATTTCCGAATAGACGTTGTAGACAATACTGAGTTGAAAGTAGCACTTAGAACGCCGTATCAACTGGAAAAAGAAGTTGAACGTTTTTTTGAAGTCATACAGCAAGCGGCCTGGAAGAACACTCCCCGCGAATCGAACAAAGTTCCCAAAGTCGGCATAAGATACCCACCGGAAATCAGAGAAATGATAAGGAAGAAACGAAGAGCGCGGAATAAGTGGCATAAAACCCGGGCACCACAAGATAAAACGTCCTTCAATAGGCTCTGCAACTTGTTGAAAAAATCGATCAAGGACTTCAATAATCAAGGTATTAATAACTTCTTTGAAAGACTCACAGCGACAAAGGATACCAACTACTCCATATGGAGAGCAGTTAAAAGTGTTCGAAAGCCCCAAATACACGTGGCGCCAATAAGAAGAAACCAGGATGACTGGGCGAAAGAAGATAAGAAAAAAGCTAATGTTTTCGCCGACCATCTTGCAGAAACGTTTAAACCATTCGACGGGGAAGTGCTTCCAATACGCTAGACGTAACGACTAATTTTCCAGTATAAAATGGTACACTTAGGGAACTTAGACAAGTTATAGACAGGCTTAAGACCAATAAAGCCCTGGGATATGACTTAATAACGGGAGAGATACTTAAAGCGTTGCCGGAAAAAGGTTTGCTAAACCTGCTCTATCTTATAAATGCCAGCATTAGATTAGAGTACGTACCGCACCAGGGGAAAGTAGCCGAAGTTATTATGGTTCCGAAACCCGGTAAACCGCTGATTGGAGTCAAGTCATATAGACCAATATCGCTTCTCCCGATTACATCGAAGGTCTTCGAGCGAATCCTTCTTAATCGTCTTAAACCAATTACCGACACAAATTCCCTCTTGTCTGATCATCAATTTGGCTTTAGAAGCCAACACTCTACAGTTGACCAAGTGCATCGAATAACCGATGTAATTGAACGAGCAATCGAGTTTAAGTTAGTCTGTTCAAGCGCATTCCTTGACGTTTTGTAAGCCTTTGATAACGTACGGCACGAAGGCTTAAAATATAAACTCCGACAAGCCCTACCCCAGCAATTGTCTTTTATTTTAGGTTCATACCTGGAAGACCGACTCTTCCGTGTGAGACACGGAAACGGATATTCTACTTTATAGATATTAAAGGTGGGGGTGCAGCAAGGAAGTGTACTTGGCTCTCTGCTATATACCCGTGATATACCGCAAACGGATGACACTGTCCTAGCCACATTTGCTGATGACATTGCCATTTTGGCAACGGCTAAAACAGTCGAAGAAGCAACTGCCAAGTTGCAACGTGCCATTACACGGATTAACAATTGGACAAAGACTTGGCGAATCAAGCTTAATGAAAACAAGTCTGTCTACGTGAACTTCACTCTCAAGAAAATTGAGAATCCACCGGTGTTTATCAACGCAGTACGAATTCCTTACGCGAACGAGGCCAAATATATCGGAATGACACTCGACGCTAAACTAAAATGGAGAGCACACGTCAAGAAAAAACGTGGACAACTTGAAATCAAATATAGAGATATCAACTGGCTTATTGGAAAGTATTCCAAGCTTAGCTTAGAGAACAAATTGCTGTTATACAAGCAAGTGCTAAACCCGACCTGGACATTTGGTGTACAACTTTGGGGTTGTACTAAAAATAGTAACATTAATGTATTACAGACATTTCAAAACAAAGTTCTTCGAGGTATTGTTAATGCGCCGTGGTACATTAGAAACGATGATATCCACAGAGACTTAAGAGTCGAAAACGTTCAGAACGTAATTAAAATGTTTGCGCGAAAACATAATAATCGATTATAAGGTCATATGAATATTTCTGTTCAACAGATCCTCGACGAGATAAATTTATTGCGCCGTCTGAAAAGGATTAAGCCTCTCGATCTAGCGCGGTGATTAGCAGCGCGTAATGTTTAAAAGTACACAGGAATTTTCAATGGAAAATCGCCTGCAGGATATCTGATAAAAAACAAAATAAAATGCGATAGAAGAACTGCTTGTTGAGCGTGAACTCAGTCGTGGTTTGCATTAAGGGGGTGGTTTTTAGTGAGTAAGAATCTCACACTACTATAGGCTCCGGGCCTATAGTGTCTATGAAGATTTCTCACTTCCCACGAAAAAAAAGAAAAAGAAAAAAAGAATAGCAGATCGACTTCGGCGGGTTTATAGTAGGTCGGGTCAGCTAGAATTAATCAGTGTATGTGTTTCCACTGCTTATAATATTAGCTCGTGGGCCAGAAAAAGGCCAGTCAGCGATGCGAATATTAAGGCTCGGGTGCTGGTTTCATAGACCGAGTGCAGAGACCCCAACCTAAGGTTAACGTAGCTGTGACATGCTCCGCTGCTGACCTTCCCCAACCCGGATACCTCTACGAAAGTCCGTTTTCCCTTCATACCTAATCTCTTGATTGGCTGATCAGTAATAAAGGTGGCCTCTGAACCCGGATCTATCAATCCGCGGAGTGTAACGTCTATACCTGAAGAGGATATTACTTTCACCAGCGCTGTTGCGAGTAACACGTCTACATGGGATTCTACTGCGTGAAAAGTGTTGACCTGTTGTGTGGGCTGAAAAGGGGTAGCGTTTAAGTTTACTGTAGATAAATGGGATTGTGTGGGGGTGCATGTGTGTTGGGTGGTGGTGACCGAATTAGGCGCTGCATGTGTTGTGTAGTGTTGGGTATTTGTTGTGTGTAAATTGGATTGTGAGTGTGAAGGGGGGCTAATGTGTAAAAGGGAGTAGTGAAGCTGTGGGCAATAGTAGCATCGGACTCTGCTGGGACACTGTTTGGATTGCGTGACTGTATGCCAGACAATTCTCGCATATGCCGATTTTATTCACGATATTCCTGCGAGACGCGATATCCATTTTTAAAAACCGGTTGCAGGTCCGCAGCGAATGAGGCCCTTTATTGCACACTTTACAGCTGAACTGACTCTTTTGATTCTGCTTCAAGTAAAACGATTTTGTTTTTGTTAATGATGTCCTAGAGATCTTACTGACTCTTATATCTTCCCGTTGACCAACTGCCTCCAATGTCCTAAACCTCGCTTCTAAAAATTCAGTGAAACCTTCAAACTTTGGTAGCTTTTCTTCGCAAAGTTGTTGTGATTATGTGAGAAGTTTTTTCGGTAAACAAAAGACAAGGAAAACATCCCAGTGTTCCACCGGTACATCGAGATTTTTCAAAGCGTGTCGACATTCCACTGATGTATCTAGTAATTTTTTCAGATGTGCAACGATCTCGTGGCTAATGCTCTCTTGTGCAAAGACAGATTTCCAGCTGTGCACTAACAAGGACACGTTTATGGCATAGCGAGAAGTGAGAATGTCCCATGCTGGCTTATAGTTCCCGTTGTCAATGACTAAATGTTGAAGGAGACGCTCGGCTTCACCGCCCAAACTAGATTTCTCAACCTCTGTTAGTGCTTTATTCATATGTATTAAAGATACAAAAAGATCATGAAATGATCTCCAGGATTCATATTCTCCCAAAAAGACTGGTAAATTTATTTTCGGCAATCGAATGATGTTTTTATCGCTAGAGGTACTTATATTATCACAGCGCATCTAAAAGCGCTGTTTCGTAGTCCAGGTAATTGTCTTTAATCCTGTCAAAGATTTTCTCTAATTCATCCTCCTTTCCAGCTTCAATTGAGGATATTCCATCGGTGTTATATTGGGTACTAATTTTGAAATTTTTCTCCAGCACGGCAATCCCGTTGGAGATGTAATTTTTTGTCCTCTTCTTCGGGGATCTCTTTCAAAAATTTTCCCAATCCTTTGTAATTTGCTTTAGCAAATTCTCTTGGAGCTTTAGAGCAGTGCTCAGTGCTCATTTTTGAAATCAATTAAAATTAAAAAAAAAAAAAAAAAAAAAAAAACACTCGTAAGAGAAAAAAAAATTAAAATGTGGGTGTATTTCAACTTACGTATCTTTTAGATTATATAAATTGCCGGAGATCTGCAGAAAATTGATTTGAAATCGAAACGGTATCCCAAATGTGTGTCGCACAGTTGTAGCGAATATCTTAACGGAGCCTTTGCGGTAGCAACGGATTCAACTGTGGATGTGCTGTTGCAAAGTAGTCCAACAATGAGCAGAACTGTTCACTGGAACGGCAAAATGGTCGAACAACGGAGATGAAGGTTATAGCTGCGATTTTACTGCAATCTTTTGTTGGCCTTATGTTTTTTAAAACACAATTTAAGAAAAAGGAACAAATTGCACGACGCGGGAAACCGATTTGCACCTTAAAAAAAAAAAACTCACTGGTCGAATTGTTCTTCACTTTTTGTCTTTAGTTTCTTTAAGTTAATGTCTACTGTTTTTCTTTATTATAAAGTTTTTCCGCACACGTTGATTGATTTACTATCAATCGTAAGGACTCGAAGGACCATGAACATCAATAAAAGGATTGTTAAATCCTTTAAAAAGGATCACCACACGAACCAAGAAAAAAAAAGCGGAGAAAAAAACACGTTTTATTCACTTGGTTATAAATTTTAATGTGATTATTTTATCCCCAAAAGGTATGCAATATACTAGGTCTTAATTACAATCATTAATACTGGGAGTTTTCTGCATATCATTATTATTGGTAATGCAGTGGATTACTAATGTTTTACATTTACACCTTTTACATATATTATATGTTGCATTATCATATATTTTATTACATATAATAAATTAATTAATTAATTGTAATCTCGAACATTAGCTTATATGACACAGTAGTCCTTTGGCTATTAGAAGTCTTGATAATTTTCAATGTATCACTATTTTCCTCATATATCTCGACGCGATTTTATACTTTTTCGGAACAATTTACATTTTAATTTATTCTTCAGTGCTGTAAGGTATATATATATTGTAAAATGTTTGTGTGGGTGCAAATGATTGAACTTATTCCTTTCCATATAACCTCTATATACAATTAGAATTCACAGTTTAATCGCTTATTTTCACCTTTTTACTTTTATGTATCTCTTACTTAAGCCACTTAATCGTTGTCTTAATTCACACTTAAGATTCAACTGGTGAACTGATTTGCATACCTTCGAGAAGAATGCATATATTTCGAGAAGAATCTGCCACATCTACCATTTAATATATTTTTAAATCAGCTATTGTAGAAAATTCAATTCTACTCTCCACTCAATAATGTTTGATGCTTCTGCTGTCGAAATCTTCTGCTATGGAAAAATAGATGACGCTGATCACATTCAAATGGATATCATACTCCCTCCCTAAAGTTGTTCGTCCCGAACAACTTCGTCGTTCATCATTCCATTGAAATGACACATTCCATCCAAATGGACCACCTTCAATTTTCCTCGATCCCCACGCTGGATACGGTAGACAACGTCATTATTTCGGGTTATCACCTTGTATGATCCTTAACAATCCTTTTGCAATGTTGGTGATTTTCCTTTCTTGCGCAGAGGATTATGCAGAAACATCAGATATTCTTCGTTGAAGCCGGAAGATTTTTCTTTGATGTCACCTCCTTGGGCTACATAGGTGGGGATCCTAATTTTATTTCACTTGGCAACCGAACTGTTTGACCAAATAAGATCTCGGATGGTGTGTGTCCGGTTGAGTTACGGACCACGTTTCAGTAGGCCGTTAAGAAAAGAACTATGTGTCGATCCCAGTCCCGCTGGCAGTTGCTGACAGATGCTCGTTCAAGGTCCGATCGAATCGCTCGACCATTCCATCAGATTGAGGGTGTAGTGGCGTTGTCCTTGTTATCCTTATTCCCAGATATTGGCACAATTCCTAGAAGGCTTTTGATTCAAAGTTCTGCCCTTGATCGTGGTGTAGCTGTAAAGGGATCTCAAATCTGCTCACTCAGTTTTAATTATCTGTTCTGCTACGGACTTAGCCTCTTGTCTTGGAATAGCAAACATTTCCGGCCACATACTGAATTAATCCATGACGACGAGGGTGAATCGGTTGCCATTAAATGTTTCGGGAAACGGCCCAGCGATGTCGATGGCTATTCGTTCGAACGGTGCTCCGACATTGTATTGTTGCATTCGTCCCTGTGGCTTTACTTTGGGGCCCTTGGTAGCCGCACACCTTAGGCACTTTTTGCACCAATTGCACCAGATTAGCATTTAGTCAATAGAAATGTTCCCTCACCTTTTCGAACGTCTTGTTTACTCCCAAATAGCCTCCTGAGATTTCGTCATGTATAGCATGGAGTACTTGGGTTACTCTGGACAGCGCCACGATTATCTGCATACGAGATGTTGTTCTATCTGCACTTTCCCATTTTCTCTTCAGCAAACCATACACACAGTATCTGTCCTTACTTCTTCCGCTGATATCATGTGACCCAGATATTTAACTCCCGGACGGAACAAGGCACCCTTTTTAGAATTCAGCTTCCAATGAGCACTACGCAGCCTCTCAAACACTTCTTTTAGGTTTTCTAAATGCTCCTCAGACATCCTGCCTATGACGATAACGTCGTCCAGATATACTAGGCAGGTCTTCCTCGTGAGTGCTTGCAATGTTCGTTCAATTAGTCTCACAAAGGTGGCCGGAGCATTTCACAGTTCAAACGGCATCACTGTAAACTGTCAAAGACCGCTTCCCATAGTAAAAAGCCGTTTTCTCACGATACGTACGATTTATGTCTACTTTCTAATATCCATTCTTCAAGTCAAGAGTTGAAAATAATTTCGTTCCAGAAAGTGTACCAAAGTGTCATCGATTCTCGGAAGTGGTTAGCTGTCGTTTTTAGTTACATCGTTGAAACGTCGGTAGTCTACACAAAACCTCGTGCTGCCGTCTTTTTTCTTCACGAGGACTACTGGTGACGCCTACGGACTCTGTGATTCTTCAATCAGTCTTTAAACTTTCATCTTCGACACGATTTCAGCAACTTTTCTTTGCTTTGCCAATGGAAGACGCCTTCCAGGTTGACGGATTGGTTGGGCGTCTCCGGTATCAATGTGGTGTTGGACAAGTTACGTACGTCCATATTCCCCGTCTTGTGTAGCAAATAAATCAGCGTACTCTCCCAATATAATTCCAGGTAATTGTCTTTAATCCTGTCAAAGATTTTCTCTAATTCATCCTCCTTTCCAGCTTCAATTGAGGATATTCCATCGGTGTTATATTGGGTACTAATTTTGAAATTTTTCTCCAGCACGGCAATCCTGTTGGAGATGTAATTTCTTGTCCTCTTCTTCGGGGATCTCTTTCAAAAATTTTCCCAATCCTTTGTAATTTGCTTTAGCAAATTCTCTTGGAGCTTTAGAGCAGTGCTCAGTGCTCATTTTTGAAATCAATTAAAATTAAAAAAAAAATACTCGTAAGAGAAAAAAAAATTAAAATGTGGGTGTATTTCAACTTACGTATCTTTAGATTATATAAATTGCCGGAGATCTGCAGAAAATTGATTTGAAATCGAAACGGTATCCCAAATGTGTGTCGCACAGTTGTAGCGAATATCTTAACGGAGCCTTTGCGGTAGCAACGGATTCAACTGTGGATGTGCTGTTGCAAAGTAGTCCAACAATGAGCAGAACTGTTCACTGGAACGGCAAAATGGTCGAACAACGGAGATGAAGGTTATAGCTGCGATTTTACTGCAATCTTTTGTTGGCCTTATGTTTTTTAAAACACAATTTAAGAAAAAGGAACAAATTGCACGACGCGGGAAACCGATTTGCACCTTAAAAAAAAAAAACTCACTGGTCGAATTGTTCTTCACTTTTTGTCTTTAGTTTCTTTAAGTTAATGTCTACTGTTTTTCTTTATTATAAAGTTTTTCCGCACACGTTGATTGATTTACTATCAATCGTAAGGACTCGAAGGACCATGAACATCAATAAAAGGATTGTTAAATACTTTAAAAAGGATCACCACACGAACCAAGAAAAAAAAAGCGGAGAAAAAAACACGTTTTATTCACTTGGTTATAAATTTTAATGTGATTATTTTATCCCCAAAAGGTATGCAATATACTAGGTCTTAATTACAATCATTAATACTGGGAGTTTTCTGCATATCATTATTATTGGTAATGCAGTGGATTACTAATGTTTTACATTTACACCTTTTACATATATTATATGTTGCATTATCATATATTTTATTACATATAATAAATTAATTAATTAATTGTAATCTCGAACATTAGCTTATATGACACAGTAGTCCTTTGGCTATTAGAAGTCTTGATAATTTTCAATGTATCACTATTTTCCTCATATATCTCGACGCGATTTTATACTTTTTCGGAACAATTTACATTTTAATTTATTCTTCAGTGCTGTAAGGTATATATATATTGTAAAATGTTTGTGTGGGTGCAAATGATTGAACTTATTCCTTTCCATATAACCTCTATATACAATTAGAATTCACAGTTTAATCGCTTATTTTCACCTTTTTACTTTTATGTATCTCTTACTTAAGCCACTTAATCGTTGTCTTAATTCACACTTAAGATTCAACTGGTGAACTGATTTGCATACCTTCGAGAAGAATGCATATATTTCGAGAAGAATCTGCCACATCTACCATTTAATATATTTTTAAATCAGCTATTGTAGAAAATTCAATTCTACTCTCCACTCAATAATGGTTGATGCTTCTGCTGTCGAAATCTTCTGCTATGGAAAAATAGATGACGCTGATCACATTCAAATGGATATCATATTCCCTCCCTAAAGTTGTTCGTCCCGAACAACTTCGTCGTTCATCATTCCATTGAAATGACACATTCCATCCAAATGGACCACCTTCAATTTTCCTCGATCCCCACGCTGGATACGGTAGACAACGTCATTATTTCGGGTTATCACCTTGTATGATCCTTAACAATCCTTTTGCAATGTTGGTGATTTTCCTTTCTTGCGCAGAGGATTATGCAGAAACATCAGATATTCTTCGTTGAAGCCGGAAGATTTTTCTTTGATGTCACCTCCTTGGGCTACATAGGTGGGGATCCTAATTTTATTTCACTTGGCAACCGAACTGTTTGACCAAATAAGATCTCGGATGGTGTGTGTCCGGTTGAGTTACGGACCACGTTTCAGTAGGCCGTTAAGAAAAGAACTATGTGTCGATCCCAGTCCCGCTGGCAGTTGCTGACAGATGCTCGTTCAAGGTCCGATCGAATCGCTCGACCATTCCATCAGATTGAGGGTGTAGTGGCGTTGTCCTTGTTATCCTTATTCCCAGATATTGGCAGAATTCCTGGAAGGCTTTTGATTCAAAGTTCTGCCCTTGATCGTGGTGTAGCTGTAAAGGGATCTCAAATCTGCTCACTCAGTTTTAATTATCTGTTCTGCTACGGACTTAGCCTCTTGTCTTGGAATAGCAAACATTTCCGGCCACATACTGAATTAATCCATGACGACGAGGGTGAATCGGTTGCCATTAAATGTTTCGGGAAACGGCCCAGCGATGTCGATGGCTATTCGTTCGAACGGTGCTCCGACATTGTATTGTTGCATTCGTCCCTGTGGCTTTACTTTGGGGCCCTTGGTAGCCGCACTCCTTAGGCACTTTTTGCACCAATTGCACCAGATTAGCATTTAGTCAATAGAAATGTTCCCTCACCTTTTCGAACGTCTTGTTTACTCCCAAATAGCCTCCTGAGATTTCGTCATGTATAGCATGGAGTACTTGGGTTACTCTGGACAGCGCCACGATTATCTGCATACGAGATGTTGTTCTATCTGCACTTTCCCATTTTCTCTTCAGCAAACCATACACACAGTATCTGTCCTTACTTCTTCCGCTGATATCATGTGACCCAGATATTTAACTCCCGGACGGAACAAGGCACCCTTTTTAGAATTCAGCTTCCAATGAGCACTACGCAGCCTCTCAAACACTTCTTTTAGGTTTTCTAAATGCTCCTCAGACATCCTGCCTATGACGATAACGTCGTCCAGATATACTAGGCAGGTCTTCCTCGTGAGTGCTTGCAATGTTCGTTCAATTAGTCTCACAAAGGTGGCCGGAGCATTTCACAGTTCAAACGGCATCACTGTAAACTGTCAAAGACCGCTTCCCATAGTAAAAAGCCGTTTTCTCACGATACGTACGATTTATGTCTACTTTCTAATATCCATTCTTCAAGTCAAGAGTTGAAAATAATTTCGTTCCAGAAAGTTTACCAAAGTGTCATCGATTCTCGGAAGTGGTTAGCTGTCGTTTTTAGTTACATCGTTGAAACGTCGGTAGTCTACACAAAACCTCGTGCTGCCGTCTTTTTTCTTCACGAGGACTACTGGTGACGCCTACGGACTCTGTGATTCTTCAATCAGTCTTTAAACTTTCATCTTCGACACGATTTCAGCAACTTTTCTTTGCTTTGCCAATGGAAGACGCCTTCCAGGTTGACGGATTGGTTGGGCGTCTCCGGTATCAATGTGGTGTTGGACAAGTTACGTACGTCCATATTCCCCGTCTTGTGTAGCAAATAAATCAGCGTACTCTCCCAATATTTTTCCTGCCAGGATTCGCTGATCTTGATCCAGATTACAGAGACTGAGAATTTTGTTCTTAATTTTTGTGCTCTGAACTGTTGCGACCGGTCGATATGTACACATTTTCGCATAAGTCGCTGATTCTTTAAATCGACAAGCAGGTTAAATTCGGTGAGGAAATCAGCTCCGATTAAAGAGCACTATTTAAATTTTCGACGTCAGCCAAATTTGAGCCACAGAAATTTGTCACCATATGTGCATATAGTAACATAGAGCTTGAAATCCGATACCTTGTTGAACTTACCAAAAGAATGAGGAAGCACTGAGATGTCTGCTCCAGTACCGATAAGAAAAGCTGTTTTTGAGGAACCTTCGGTTTTGTGAAGGCGGAGTTTCTGACGAGCCTTTTTGTTGTCCACCCTGTATTGCAACGAGGAGCTTAGTTTTCCGTTAACCTTGGGGAATGCTTGCAAGGGCGTTGCATTTCCTCGCTCCTGCGCAAAATCTAGCGTGGTAGTAACACAACGTTCCTTCGCGGCATTTATTAGGTGTTGTGGTTTGTTGTTGTTGACGATTTCGGCTAGAAGAACGAGAATGACTGCGTTCTTGGTTGAAACGGCGATTTACTTGGAGATTGGCCAAGCGTTTCTCGATTCCTTCCAATGTGACCAAGGTGTTTGTATTTTAGGAGTCTGCTGAAGTCGCAAAAGTGGAGGAAGTTGAAGTTGTTGCCTCCATTATAGCGTTGATTGGTGTGTCTGTTGCTATGTTTGATTCCCGGCACCGATACGGCGATACCCCGAACCAAACGATAGCACTTTCTGTTTCTGAGAACTAACTGTACCCGCGGTGGGTTCCCACCAGGTAGCGCTTGGATGGCAGCTAAACATGGGTAGAATTGAAAGGGTGCCATGTGATTTTTCGCTGGAATCACGAAACCTTTTCTAAAAACTCGACGGAAAATCTTCCCCAAAGACAAAAAAGAAACGAACAAAAAAATGGAAAAAAACCTTCTTTTTTACTCAACGTTATAAAGTCCCGTGGGGCTCTACGATTTCGCACGCGCGACCTACCGGAGTCTCGATTTACAAAACAAAAAAAACCCTTTTCTATTCACCACGACACTGCACTATCACTATACTTAGCTTTTGGGTTCTAGCGGTATTGTGCCCCGTCCTGGGACAGTCCCTTAGTCCTGTATTCTTCACTCCATTTTAATTAATCATTATTATTTTTTTTGCACAACCAAACTCAAAGAAAAAAAAATTGCCTTTCGCAATTGTAATTCAGAGCCGCACGACTCACAAAAAGAAAACCTCAGTTGACCCTCTTGGTTTGCTGGTCGTTACCCAAGTGACCTCCAGATCTTTTTTGTTCCACAGCTCCCGCCAGCCACACACACATATTCTCACGTACACTCTCTCGCACATTCATTCAGCGCTAGTGGACCCAACGACGGGATTTCTCGCTACAACACTAGCAAGCTTTGCTACTGACCAATAGCGTGTCACTCCTTACACTCCTTATTATTTTTTTTTTTTTTGTAGTCGGGCCCTCTGTCCATTCTGCCAGTTTGTACTTTTTTTTTCTGGTACCATCGTTATTTGTTGGGTGTTTGCTGGTTGTTGTTGGTAAGTGTTCTTTGTTGTTGTTGGTTAGTGTTCTTTGTTGTCGTTGGTAAGTGTTCTTTGTTGTTGTTGGTAGCGTTCTTTGTTGTTGGTTGGTGTTCTTTGTTGTTGGTTGGTGTTGTATGTTTGTGTATTGTATGTATGTTTGGTTCCCTCGGTGGAGGCTGCCTTTTACTTGGCCGTCCGCCTACACGCCTCTGCTGCTCCTTCGGTGCTCCATCGTTGGGGTGCTGGCTTAAAAAGGGGTCGTCATCCCTTCACCCATCGAACCAAATTTTTAAAGCTGGTACGTCGTTGGTGTGTGCTCGATTGTCTTGGACGTCCGCCTGCACACCACTGTTGCTCCTTTGTTGCTCCCTCGTTGGGGTGTTGTTAAAAAAAAAAATATCGTCGTCTCTTCACCCATCGATCACTTGGCTTGTTGCTAGCTCCGGCTAGCTGCATCCACATCAGTTGTTGGATGTTATGCCGGTGTCCGTACCCACATCGGTAACAGGATGGGGTGTTCTTTACGCCTCCTGTTGTTGGCTTTCGTTGGGGTGTCTGGATTGAAAGGACCGTCCGTTCCCATCCGTCGGCGACTTTCAGACATCCTGTCTGATGCTGCCTGTTGCGAGTTTCCCGTTCCTGGTTCGTCGTGAGTCGCCCTACTGTCCTTAGGACTTCACCTACCGAACCTCCTTGTGCTCCTCTGCAGGGAAACCCGCCCGTGGACCTATGTGGGTTGTTTTCCGAGGACTGGGGTTGGTGGGCCATTGGCTGATGGGACCATGGCTGCCCTCCACCTCCGTCAGAGCTCGGTGTTCCCACACAACGAAAAGAGGGACCGAAGGGAATTGCAAGGAAAAAGAGAGCCAAACTTATTGCGATAAATATTCATACCCTCACCTCCTAGGAAATGGGCTTGCATTTCTACGAAGCGCAAACCATTTCCCGAGGCTAAGGGTTTATTAGGAGAGACATTCCCATCAAGGCCAATACTGCCAGTCTACACAAAAACAAACTAAAATTCTAACCCCATCAGTCTTTTAAGCTACTCTGCTCTAAAGGGACTTAAGACTCTTCTGGCTTAGCGCTATAGGGCTTAAGGTCCTTAGCGTGCCAGGTACCTTTGTTTTGACCATTCGCATCCACCAAACTGTATGTCCACGCTGACACACGTTTGAGGATCCTGAATGGTCCCAAGAATTTTGGCGCAAGCTTGGCCGCGTAGTAATTAGCTGCGTCAGACAACACGAAGTTTCGTCGCCATACTAACTCGTTCGGGAGAAATTGCACATCTCGCCGTCGGAGGTTGTACGCTTTCGCCGACTTCTTCGCTGCCGCCGCCAATTTCCTACGTATATTATCCCTCAACATCTATCTCCTACCTAACACCGGTATCTCTAGGTCCCTAACTTCCTTATTCCTTTCTCTACTTTCAAGATCTAAGGTCCTACCTATAGTACCTGTGGCCTCACTACCTGGTACTATGTCTTTACTACCTAACTTACTCTCATTACCTTATCTACTCTGAAGATAATACCTTAAGGCATCAGATTCTGTGCCGCGAGTCACCATCACCCTCCCGAAGTTCACGTAATAGGGGGATACCCCCAGCACCTCGTGTTGGGCCGTACGAATCGCGCGCGCTTCTTTCGCCAACCTCGGTGATTCTCCGAGACGTACGCTCTGAGCGTTGTCTTGATTATTTGATTTATCCTCTCCGCCGGATTAGCCTGCGGATGGTAATGGGTCGTAAACCTGATTTGTGGCTCGTAAAAGTCACAGAGAGCTTTAATCTCCCTTCCGCGAAATTGAGGACCGTTGTCGCACACGACAACCTTGGGTACGCCGAACAATAAGAACACATTTTCCTCTAGCAAGCGGAGTTTTGAAAAATAATTGACCACAGTGAGAATATAATTGTAACCCCGAGTGGACTTGGGAAGTGGGCCTACCAGTTCTACACAAACCATTTCCCAATACCTGGACACAACTACTCTCTCAACCATCAGACCAGCGGGTCGCTCGTTCACCGGTTTCACCTGCTACTCTACCTACTCTCACAAACGTTTTGCGGATACCCATGTGACCCGCTAATGGGTTATCATAGCACGCCCGTAAAATCCCTAATCTACCTAGCTTTCCTACTACTAGTTTCCACTCGTTACTGTTATCCTCATAAAAAACTTCCTGCCTATCCTTCACAAACTTTAAGAGTTTGCCCACCTCTACTCTCTGCAAGGGGTAGGCTATCGGGCTAGCTTCCACTGCCGCAATAATTTTCCTAATCCAAGGGTCTTTATCCGAAAACTCCGGAACTCCTCGCGAAAGCATGTCGGGAACTACGTACTCTTTCCCCTTTCTGTGGACAATCTGAAAATCAAACTGTCCATCGACCTAGTCCCCCTTGAGGTTCCTTAAGGTTACTCAGCGCACTAGCGAATAATGATCAGTTACGACCGTAAACCGAACCCCTTCCGATGTATGGTCGCACCTTCTCAATCGCCCAAAGCACGGCCATGCATTCCTTCTCTGTGGTAGAGTTGTTCCTCTCGCTTCTCTGCAGAGACCTACTAAGATAACAGATAACCTTCTCTCCATCTTCAAACTCCTGAGATAATACGGCCCCTATTCCATAATGCGAGGCGTCCGACTGAACTACGAACGGCCTATCGAAGTCTGGACATGTTAAAATGTCTAATGACGTAAAATATTTGGCGTCCCTAAGCTTATTCAATGTCGATAATACAAAGGGTAATGTATAAGCATCCCTATCTGTGACCCTATTAACGTTCTAATAGTCTACTCCGAACCTAAAAGACCCATATTTTTTCTTGATAAAGACTATCGGAGATGCTCACGGACTGTTCGATTTCTCGATAACTCCCGCCTCAAGCATCTCGTTTAGCTTCTTGTCAATATGTTTTTGCATCGCAGGCGACACAGGGTAATACCATTGCTTAATATTATCTTGTGTTCTACCAAATGAGTACACCAAAACCCCTCGGGCATCGACTCAAAAATACCGTCGACCAAAGCTTCCAACTGCCTTACTTCGGCGACATCCAGCTCGGAGATCTCGCGAATTGCGGTAATCGAGACAACCGACTGTTGGTTCCACATTCGTGATCTTAAATCCGGGACGATTCCCGCCTGTGTCCAAAAATCTGCACCAAGGATCACGGTGTGGGGTATCACTGGTATAACTAGACATTCTATGTACACGGACCGCCCTTGTACTTCAATTGGTAGCGACACAACAAACGTTTCTACGTTAACTCCAGTTTCAGTTCCGCCACCAATTCTAGCCAAGACGAGACCGACAACCTAAACGTCCTATACCAAATAAGCGCCTTCCCTGAAAAGAGTTCAACTGCTGCCCTAAGCAAGTGAGCTTCTGTCACCCCGCGCGCTTGACTGAGCTCTTCCACCCGCTCCAAAAATGAATTGACCGACGCACCACAACGCTCCCCCGTGAACATCACATCCGACTTGGCTAGGTTTCTCCCTCTCGCATACGGTAAGCGTTCGCTGTGGTCACCAGCGGTTGCGTAGAAACCGGTTTCTTCCGCAACGGCAGGCGTCACTGGTGATCTCACAGCGCGGACTGGTGTTCTGGCCACTGCTTGATGCTGCTGGTTGGAAAACCTCTTTTGCCTAATCTGCTGCTGCTGCTTCTGGTTGTGCTCACCTATCGTTAGCTATGATGGTCGGTTCTTGAAGAGCCTCGAGCACGATGGCTCTTCCTCGTCCTCGTAGCCTACTTCGCCTTCATCGTCCGACTCCTCTTCCATACCTCCAGCTAACTCTCAGGCTAGTACGATCAACCTATGCTTAAGGTTACACTTCTCCTCGGTTTGCTCAATAGAAGTGTCCCTCGCCGATCCAACCTACTAAGAGCCTATTCAATTTTTGAAAGGATCTTCAAGTATTCCTTCGACTTAGGATTACCTAGAGGCTCTTCCAAGAGCTCTTCAATTTGCTCTATTTTCGCGCGTACTGCATCTCAGTCCACTACAAACGTGAATTTGTAGGCCGAGTTCAAATTCAGAGATCCTTTGCGTTCGAGCATTCAAGCGGATCTCAACGACTTCCTCATTGCATCCAAAATGCCAATGGGAAGACCGCGAGCCTCCATCTCGTCCACAGCGAGCCTATTGATTTCCATTTTCAAAAAATTATAAAAAGAAGGCAACAAAAAACGATGTCGCAGAAAAGCAACTTTACAAGGAGAAACAAGGAAAAGAGAAGAATTACCAAAAGAAAACAAAAGAAAAGTCAGAAAAGCGAACCCCCGATGAAACCGATGGAACCTTAAAAAACAGCTAAAAATCAAAACATACAATAAAAGAGAAGAAAACGCAGTAGCAAATGGTCACACTAAAAACAAAAAAAACCTATGAAACGTTCGCGAATAAGAAAATAATAACCCCGCGAGAAAAAATTCCAAGAAAATATTCCCAAAAACACAGTAAAAAATATATCCATGTATAAGTTTATAAGTATACGTATATAGAGACAAGTATGTTTTTCTAATATGTATGTTTGCGTATATTTCTAGTGAAAAAAAAAATTGCGCAAAATTGCTTAGAGCCGGTACAAATGTATGTACATATATGTGTGGATATGTAAACTAAATAATATATTTTCAAATGTATGTATGGGTGTTTGTATTTATGCTTAAAAGTATGTATTTATGTAAAATATATGTGTATGCATATATGAAAAAGAATATAAAGATATATTTAATATCAAATTTGGCAAATATGGAGTAAATCTCAACTTAAAATTTCCACTAGGAAGTGCATAAACAAAACCAGCACTCCAAAAGTAAAAAAAGACACCTACTTGTGGACCTGGTACTTGCCCAGGTTTAGGGAATCCTAATGCTGGTTAAACTTCTAAATCCTTGCTCCTACTAACTCCACAGGTTTATTTATTTATTTATTTATATTATTTTTATAGGCTATTTTTATAGTCCCGAAGCAACGCAAAAAAAGCGTTAGATAGCGGGTCGCGTGTCTCGTCTGTTTTCGGGATTTCTCGCACGCGCGGCCTACCGGAGTCTCGATTTACAAAAAAAAAAACGCTATTCTATTCACCACGACACTGTACTGCACTATCACTATACTTAGCTTTTGGATCCTAGCGGTATTGTGCCCCGTTCTGGCACAGTCCCTTAGTCCTTCTGCCCCGCTACCTCTTCTCCTGTATCCTTCTTCTTTTCCTTTCCCCTTCTTTTCTGGTCAAAGCAAAACATGCGAATTTTACTCTAAAATCTACTTTACTTTAATTAATTAATTCTGTTTTTTTTCCACAACCAAATTCAAAGAGAAAAATTGCCTTTCGCAATTGTAATTCAAAGCCGCACGACTCACAAAAAAAAAACTTCAGTTGACCCTCTTGGTTTGTTGGTCGTCACCCAAGTGACCTTCAGATCTTTTTTGTTTCACAGCTCCCGCCAGCCACACACACATATTCTCACGTACACTCTCTCAAACAGTCATTCAGCGCTAGTGGACCCAACGACGGGATTTCTCGCTACAACATTAGCAAGCTTTGCTAGTGTGTGCACCCGTGTCCGACACATACCATTTTCCACATTCATACTAAACTCCTCAGTCTCGGAGTTCGCTCCCGCTACCAGTTTTGACTGGGAACTCCACTGAGCGAGTTTAGGGAAGCTGTGGGACCTAACTATGTCTAGCAATTTCCCTACTCTTAGGTTCTACAAAAAAATTTGCGAAAAGCAATGTTTCTTTTTTTTTCTGTTAAACGGGCATTTTTCTCCCATCAGATTACACTAATAAAAATTGTTTGTCCAGACTAATGCGATCGTGCAGGAGAAAGGAAATGAAGGAGTGTCGGGATGAAAAACATACAATCCAGAAGGGATTGTATCTCGATCCAACCACTCGTTGGATCGCCGCCCCTCACGAAAGCTACGTTTAGTGCCTGTGCAAATTTCAATTTTTATTTTTATTTTTTTTCTCCTTTCGCGAATCCCTAACTACTCCGGCGGATCGGCGTCCAGATTTGGGGGGGTGGGGACTCATCAATAGCGTGTCACTCCTTACAATTATTTATTTTTTTTTTGTAGTCGGGCCTGTTTGTACTTTTTTTTTCTCGTACCATCGTTGTTTGTTGTGTATTAGCTGGTTGTTGTTGGTTAGTGTTCTTTGTTGTTGGTTGGTGTTCTTTATTGTTGGTTGGTGTTGTATGTCTGTGGATTGTATGTATGTTTGGCTGTTCTCTCGGTGGAGGTTGCCTTTTACTTGGCTGTCCGCCTACACGCCGCTGCTGCTCCTTCGGTCCTCCATCGGTGGGGTGCTGGCTTAAAAAAGATCCTTAATAGTAGGGTTAAAGAAAAACCTTACTCATTGGTTTTTTTAGCGTGGAAGAAAATCTCGTCAGAAGAAGGGGAGTTATACTATTTGTACCAGCGGGTTCTTGAATGTTTAGATTCTTAAGAACTCTTGTTACTACACGAGTGCGAAAGTGAATTCGTCCCTTTGATTATTCTACACACTCAAGTGTATGCGGAGACAAAACATAATCAAGATGTGTTGAGCTGACCACAAAGCATGCTTTAGAACTTGTCCAAAGATCTGAGAGCTGACATGTCATTCTAAATGAGCGTAAGCCTCAGCTTTTAGTCGTAAAAGGAAAGCCGTTGCAGTCATCTCTGACTCGTCGGGTTGGTCTTGAAAGACCGAAAAAATTTTCTCTTACCCTGACAGCCTCTTTACAACTGGAGCCGTATCATCTCTTCTCTTTTGGTTTGATACTCTTCATCCGATGAGTGATAAAAATCTCATTCCAAAAAAAGTAGTGTCTGCGATGATATTAGCAGCGTCACCCACGTCGCTATCGAGGAAACATAACGGCCAGTCAAAATGTAACCTAAAAGCTGTTAAGTTCACTCCAATTGATTTTCTCGTATTGTCATACAGTTATTTTAGAAAAACTCTCACTTACTGTGTGGTCGGTGGACGAGAAATTAGCAATTTGTCACCATATGTGCATATAGCAACATAGAGCTTGAAATCCGATACCTTCTGGTAGTAACACAACGTTCCTTCGAGGAGGATGATTTCGGCTGGAAGAACGAGAATGACTGCGTTCTTGGTTGAAACGGCGATTTACCTCGAGATTGGCCAAGCGTTTCTTGATTCCTTGTAATGTGACCGAGGTGCTTGTATTTTAGGAGTCCGCTGAAGTCGCAAGAGTGGAGGAAGTTGAAGTTGTTGCCTCCATTATAACTTTCTCTGCAAGTTTGGTTAAGTCGTTGACAGAGCTTGTAACCAAAACTGCTCGAACTGACGCACTTAATCGCTGCATCCACAGTGTGCGGAGAAAGTCATCTTGTACGTTGTTTCTTGCGAGAGTCCTTATGCTCCGTAGAATTTGTGATAGTTTATGGTCACCGAGTGCTGGATCCGAAAACAGCTTTTCTGTTCGTTTGAATGCCGACTCTGTAAAAATATTCATTATTCTTTGTTTTAAGGTTTCGTACCATGCAGAAGCGAGGCTGATCTTTTAATCTTTGGAGGCGACACAAACTTGAAATATTGCATCGTGTGTATTGCCGTCTGCGTAATAAAGTAGTCTCAGAGATAAGAGCTGTGAAAACGATCTACTACGAAAATAGATTCTGTCATAAGAAGTCGACGAAAAATAAATGGAAAACCGTACAAGAGCTAAAAATTGGAAAAAAGAACCCTAAAGTGCCTGACCAGATTGATTGCGAACTTCTTAATCAAAAATTTGTCACAATGCCTACATTTCTCGCAACCGAACCCGGGCAAAATACCTTTGAGCCATCAGAAATTGATGCCCATAATGAATCTTTTGGCTTCATATGGGTAAGTGACGCAGACGTTGTTGAGGCTGTATTATCAGTAAAGTCAAATGCAACAGGTATCGACGGAATTGCTAACAGGCTTAAAAAACTTCTGCTTCTGTCCGTGACTCATATTTTTAATCACATCATTACCACCTCTGAGTATCCGCGTGAATGGAAAAAGGCAAAAATTATTCCAATCCCCAAAAAATTAAGTAGTGAATGCAGACCAATTGCAGTTCTGCCTTTTTTGAGTAAGGTTTTCGAAAAAGTAAATTTAAAACAAATTCAAACTTATTTGACATCGAAAAAACTTCTTAGCAGTTGTCAGTCGGGATTTCGTCCTAAACACAGCTGTAAGACTGCCTTGTTGTCCGTAGTTGACGACATAAGGAAGCCATTGGATTAAAAATTTGTAGCGTTTTTGATACTTTTACACTTTTCCAAAGTTTTCGATACGGTGAATCACGTTCTACTATGTCAAAAACTTCAGAGCACAGATTCCAGGTGTGCGAACCATAATCCAGGACGATGTTTCCACAACGGGGGTACACGCATCATCGGTTTTTACTTCCGCTTCCGTTCATCATTTGAATTTAAAGTGTGAATTAAGACAGTGATTAAGTGGTTTAGGCAAAAGATAAATAAAAGTGAAAAGGTTAAGATAAGCGATTAAATTGTGAATTCTAATTGGATCGAATAAAGTAATGATGAATGAATGAATGAAAGATTGAATTGAAAGTAATAAGTTCTATCATTTGTACGCACACACGCACATATTACATTGGTGTCAGAAGTGGTAGAGGACAGTACAACTCAAATCCGAGTTGAACAAGAAAAACCTCAGCGCTAGTTTAGGAAAACTGAAGGAAGCTTTGAATAACGAGGGACATGATCCGGATATATACTCCTTTGACGTTGACGAGGTGGATCAAGTAAGTACTGCCAATGTCATGGCAGCGATGATACAACTCCTCTTATTAAAAATGGACGAAAAAGGAAATATCTAGTCGAACAAGGAATTGGCCTCGAAAACAAGCTGAATAGACAAAAGAAAAATCTAGACGAACAGAAGAACATCATCGAACAAAAGTTTGACGAACAAAAGAATAATCTAGAACAAAAACTGGGAAAACAAAATAATGTTCTAAAGCAAAAGTTCGAAGAAATCGATGACAAATTTTGAAGAATAGAGAAGAATGTTGATGAAAAATTCGATACCGAGAGCTCGACACAGTGCGGAAAAAGAAACTTTGAGAATATTCTTTAAGCGGTCCAAAGAGAAAAGAGTTGAAGCCTCCTTCATTCGATGGTCAGACCTCATGGTCTACTTATAAGAAACAGTTTGAAATGACTGCCTATGTAAACGACTGGGACAATGTGGAGAAGTGCTTTGCCCTTACAAAGACCTTGCACGGTCCAGCAGCACAATTGTTGCAAACGATAGATATCCAAAAGCATAAAGATTATGTGGCCTTAGCACAGGCTATCGAGAAACGGTTAAGGAGGCAGAAGGCTTACAAGGTGCAATTGCAAGGCCGAATGCAGCAAAGAGGAGAAACACTGCAGCAGCTCCAAGCAAACGTGAGTAGACTGGCACATTTGTGATATCCAACTGCTGGCTAGTAAATTATCAACGAAATGGCAAAGGACGCATTTATCAGCGAATTGTAGAAGCTACAGTCGGCAATAAGAATGGACGGAAAAGAACACTTCCTGAAGCACTTGCCTTTGTTTTGACAATGGAAGCAGCCATTCAGGCTTCCAAAGGAACATATTTTGTCAGGGAAGGAGCATCTGTTGAATGCTCCTGCGCAAGAACTATTTCCGAGGAACGAGATACTCCACGGGATAGACGAAGAATGCGCTGCTGGAACTGCAATAAAATTGGACATTTTCAAAGGCAGTGTAAAGAACGAAAAGTGCAACGAAAAGGCTGCCCTTACTGTGGTAACAAACAAATAAAGGAAGAAACCGGCAGAAACGCCTGTCAAAAAGCCGGTAAATCTTCCCGTAGCCATCAGTCGGGAAATGCTTAAGCACCAACTTCGTGGTGCAGATGTTGAAAGCAGGAACCGACGCAAAGTGGGCAAAATGGCCATTTTAGGGGAAAATAACTGTCAAATTTTTTCATCACAAAGTCAAAATGTTTGTTTACAATTTTAAGCTTAGATAAACAAAGAGTCAAGTAAAATTGAAATTAACGGAATTGGTTGACACAAAGCGGTTTTTCTACTCTTCGATACTTGTTGATCGCGTTATTTTTGTATTGATTTCATTTTCCTTTTCACAAGCATGTGGTCACATAGCTAATTAATTGAGCCGAGTAATTTTAAGGTATATTTTAATTGAAATATTTTAGTACAGTGCTGATTTTCGTTTTTGTTTACAAAAATAGTGTTAAAATAGCGTTAGGGTGGTCTAAATCGTGGTTTTTCGTTCTTTTGTTGACTTTTAACTAACTCATCCGCCAACTACCGTTAAATGGTTTAAACTAAATATTTTACCACTAAGTGCACAGTAAGTTACAAAAGAAATAAATTGCAACTATCTGCTATTTTGGTTTTTTTCAATACCTATAGGTAATCATGTCGATTTCCAAAAGAAGAAAAGATACGTGAAAAGATAGAGTGCGTCTGTTATAAGCTATGTTTTCAACAAAACTGGGTTAGATAATAGTGAAAATGAAGAGCAGTGCAGGAAGACAAAACAAATTTTGTAAAATTTTACCTCTAAGCTTACTGAAAGGTGAATTAGGGCTAGGCGAAGATTGGATTTTTTTAAGTCTAGTAATGAAAAGTGGTTAGATACTGATATTGTGCTACCGCAATTTAAAATATTCCCTCATAGTACAGAAGCTACAATAAACCATCACGACTTGGACGTCCTGCGAAAGACTTTGTAGAACTGAGCGATCGTGTGAAACGCTTAAAAGTGTCCACCCTTGTAGAAACCGAAAATTGCGATAAGTTGATGTTTGCTGCGCGACTGAGTCTCCAAAAAGCCGGTAAACGGGATGTTGCTAAACTAATTAACTTGTTGGAAGTTTCCCCAAATAGGGCCACGAAGATAAAAAAAGGCATTATCTGCTCCATCTATAGCTATTACTAAATATACACCTGAGGAAGCACTGGCTTTAAATGTAGACGAAACAATCGTACATTTTAATGCAAACGGGTGCTTAATATCGTAATGCAAATATCTATCCATACAATGTTTTGCAAGTGGCAAGACAAAGTGTTACCCGAACGAAGCCTTTATAAGCGTAACCGATATTTCGGCAGAAGTCACCCTGCAAGGGCTTGTCGATTGCACTGCGCAGCGATTTTTGGAGTCTCAGAAAGAGGTCGTTCAAACAGATATTTCAAGTCAAAATATATCGATCATATATAAGTGGGGCTGTGATGGAAGTGCAAACCATTCAACATATAAGCAAGCCTTTAGAGAAGAAGATACCAGCCCAGTGAAAACAATTGCTTTTTTATATGCTGTGTGTATTGTTCCACTCCAGGCCAATATGAACGGTAACATTATATGACAAAATTCACGGCCATCATCAACTAAGTTTTGCCGGCCGATCCCACTCATTTTTCAAAAATAAAACTCTGCATTGATCCACAGAGAAATTGAAACGGTCAAAAATCAAATTAATTCATTAACTTCGACACAGGCTACTATTCGTGGTATATATTTTACCATTTCCAATGTTTTTAGTTTGACAATGATAGACGGAAAAACCTTTAGTGTTATTGCAGAATCTTCAACGCAAAAGTGTGGAATTTGCGAGGCTACACCGAAAATAATGAACGATCTAGCTAAAATATTCCAGTTGAGACCCAAAGAAATCCTATACGAATTCAGTTTGTCTATTTTACACGCTTGGATAAGGTGCTCCAAGTGCGTATTACACATTGCATACCGACTACCCACAAAAAAAATGGAAAATTTCAAGTTTAGAAGACAAGCAGTTAACAGAAAACACAAAAAAGAACATCATTGACAGACTTGAGGCTGTAATGAATTTATTAGTCGCCATACCTAAACCAGGCTATGGTACCACGAACGATGTTAACACTGCGAGGAGATTTTTCCAACAGCCTTTTCTTGCTTCCTCAATAACTGGAATCAACCTTAATCTTATTAAACGCTTACATATTATTTTAAAAACAATGGCTTGTGGTTACGCAGTAAACGTAGAAGCTTTTAGGGAGTATACAATGGAGACCGCCAAGTTGTACGTAGAATTGTATCCATGGTACTACATGCCTTCAAGCGTTCACAAAATACTCATCTATGGTGCAGACATTATAAAATCTGCTCTGCCTCCAATTGGAATTCTCTCAGAGGAAGCTCTAGAATCGAGAAATAAAGATTTCAAAAACTTCAGAGAATTCCACACAAGAAAAATGTCTCGAGAGGAAACTATGCGGGATCTCCTGAATGCACTATTTGTTTCTTCCGATCCCATTATTTCTTCAATTTCAAGAGCTGTTTTTAAAAAAAAAAAAATTAATATCCTCTAAGCGAAGATGTTCTTCGTTTATTTTCAGATCTGGCAGTAACACCTGCAAGGCAAGGCTGTAATGAAGAAGAGGAAGAAGAAGATTGTGATGAAGAAGAGGAAGCAGTAGATTATGATGAAGAAGAGGAAGCAGAAGATTATGATAAAGAAGATGATGGAGACGACGAATTTTTGTATTATTGAAAAATATTTGAATATTTTTAATGATATAAATAGATATAGCGTTGAAAATTTTGTTATTTTTTTTATAAAATGTTAAACTAAGTATTAGGTATTTTCAGAATCAATCGTTTAAGACCAAATATTGTCACTCAGATGCAACGAAATCAACAATGCAATCAAACCTGACTTATTTCCACCTATATTGCCCATTTTACCCACTGTGCGACGGCCCCAGGACCATTATCCAAGTCTCGCTGGCAAAACGATGCAGTGAAAGCTATTTAGTAAAAATAGTCAGTGGAAAGAAAAAATGGATGGCAACAATAGTCACCGGTGCCACGGCTTCAATCATCAGGAGAGATCTGGTGCAAAAATCACTGTTCCGTAATACTATGGGAGAAATAGTTATACGGACAATGACGTCCGTATAAAAATCCACCTGGCCGTGAAAACTACTTTCACGTTTTTCTGGTGACTGACATATACTACGAGTCTATCATTGGTATAGACTTCATGAGAGAACATAGACTAGTTGTGGACTTTGGGGCACCAACACTAAAATACGGAAACATGGAGATACCAATGATATACGCAAACGCCAATACCTAAGTTTTAAAAGTCGTTATCTGCAGAAATCAGATTCTAGAGCCTTCGTCGGAAGCAATTGTTTGGGCAAAAGTGGAAGCTGGTCCTGAAAGCCACCGATTCTGTTTAATGGAGCCAATAATACCCAGTAAGGTTAAACTCCATTCAAATGCTGATGCTCTCTCTCATCAACCGTGTGGAGTTAAATGTGAACACTGCAACCGTAAAGAAGCAAAAGAACAGACCACTATCAGGGCAGAGCCAATAGAGGGCTGAAGTACAGATAAAATCCGTTCCTCCCAACAGGCAGATAATGACATCGAACCAATATTGGCATGGAAGGAGAAAAAATCTTGACCATTTTTATTAAGAGTATAATATGGTCTTTATTAAAATGATATTAAAGTACACAAATCTAAAGCACTTGTTTCAACGTAATAGATCGTCGTCATTGATTCATGAATTCTCTACCACCGCTACCTGGATACCTAGAGACTTCTTTTTTATACTCTTCTATTTTAACATCCAGTCCCGCGTTGTTACATCCAATCCCATACCGCCACTCTCCTTAGTAGACTATACCACGCCAATACCTTGGTTACTCAACTTCGCAACAATCCCAGTCAAATGGCTAACCCGATCAATAGCACTATCGCTAATTGCCTTGTCATATCGATGTTTATTTTTTCTCTTCCATATGCCCATCCATTTAAATTATTTGAAATTGGATAACCGATCGTCGCTATGAGTTCTACTGTGATGCTTACTCATTGCTTGCTGTGAGGGTGTCATTTGTTGGAGTTCTACGTATTGTTAGTCGTCGTATCGATCTAAATAAAATGATTTGCTGTCTGAAAGGGTATCTTGAAAATTAGATTTTTAGTTTTGTTTACCAAATCGATATCGCTGGAATGTATAAGTAAGTCATCGTGTTTATTTACAAGAAATGTTTTGAAGACGGTCTAAATATTAGGTATGTAATTTAATTCGTGCGGTTTTTTTTTTCAAAATTTGAACGTTTATTTAAGAAAAACATGTACAATAGTATTGTTCAAAGTATTGCCCATCTGAAGCTATGACTTTTTCCCATCTTTCTGACAATTTGTGGATCCCATCCCAAAAGAACTGCGCTGCTTGGCATCCAAGAATGAATCAAGCCAATTTTTGATATTCTGCTCTGATATGAACCATATTTCAGTGAGAGGGTTCTGCATCGACCGGAACAAATGGTAGTCAGAAGAGGCAAGGTCTGGGCTATAAGGCGGGTGGGGTATGACTTCCCATCCACTTTTTTTTAAATAGTTCTTAACCGGAATAGCAACGTGGGGCCGAGCGTTGTCATGATGGAAAATTATTGCCTCGTGTCTGGTCGCATATTCCGGGCGTTTTTCGGCTACTGCTCTCTTCAAACGGATTAATTGTGTTAGGTAGCGTTGTCGGTTGATGGTTTCACCCGGTTTTAGCAGCTCATAATACAGCACACCCATCTGATCCCACCAAATACAGAGCATTACCTTTGCATGGATATTCGGCTTTGCCGTTGATTTGGCTGGTTGGCCGGGTTTCATATGTGATTTTTTGCGCTTGGGGTTGTCGTAATGGACCCATTTTTCACCACCAGTAACAATCCGATGCAAAAATGACTTCCTTTTGTAGCGTTCCAGCAGCATTTCGGACATGCAAAACCGCCTTTCGACGTCTCTCGGCTTGAGTTCATGTAGAACCCCATTTCCTTGCTTTTGAATATATCCAGCTGCTTTTAAACGTTTTGAAATGGCTACTTGAGTGACACCCAAAGATTATGCGAGCTCTTCTTGTGATTGGCAACAATGTTCATAGAGTAATGCTTCTAGTTCTTCATCTTCAAACTTTTTTGGCTTCCCAGGACGTTCATCGTCTTCCAAGCCAAAATCACCACTTTTAGCACTTTCGCTCAGCTAGCGCATGTTCATCATAAGCTTCCACCAAAATACGATGACTTCCGGCAGCAGTTTTCTTCATATTAAAGTAATGAAGAAGAACTCCCCGCAAAAACACTTTTTCAGGAACAAAGTTCGACATATTTGAGTAAATAAAATTTTTGTTGTTTACGCTTCAAATAAATGACATATACTGAAATGACGTACAATGACAGTAGCTTTCCAACGCATGTTCCAATGGAATAATAACAATGGAATAATGCAAGTTACGCCATCTCTTAGCAAACCGCAGTTATAGACTAAATAAGTGTCTTAATTATATTGGTCCCTGGGCTCTACATTATATTTTATTTATTGTGGAACTTAATTTAATGAGTATGATTACTGGCCCTCCACATACATGACGGAATCTCAGGAGGCCATTTGGGAATAAACAAAACGTTGGAAAAGGTTTGTATTGGCTAAATGCTAAACTGGTGCAATTGGTGCACAGTGCCTAAGGTGTGCGGCTACCAAGGGCCCCAAAGTAAAGCCACATAAACGAATGCAACAATACAATGTCGGAGCACCATTCGAACGGATAACCATCGACATCGCTGGACCGTTTCCCGAAAACTTAATGGCAACCGATTACGTCATGGATTACTTCAGTAAGTGGCCGGAAGTGTTTGCCATTCCAAATAAGACCGTAACAAAAAACAAGGACAACGCCACTACACCCTCAATTTGATGTAATGGTCGAGCGATTCAATTGGACCTTGAATGAGCATCTGTCTAAGGTCTTCAGCAATTGCCAGCTGAATTGGGATCGACACATACCCCTGTTCTTAATGGTCTACCGCAACGCGGTCTATAGTTCAACAGGACACACACCATTCGAGATCTTATTTGGTCAAACGGTTCAATTGCCAAGTGAAATAAAATTCGGATCCCTACCCACGGAGCCCAACGAGGTGAACGACTACGTACATGAGTTGCTGAAAGAAAATTGCATGAAAACACCCGAGAAAAGTTGAAGCCAGCGAGCAACCACATGAAGACTAAGTACGACATCAAAGTGAAATCTTCCGGCTTCAACAAAGGAGAATTGGTGTGGCTGTATAATCCTCTGTGTAAGAAAGGAAAATCACCAAAACTGTAACAGGACTGAGAAGTACCATACAAGATGATAACCCGAATTAATGACTTTTGCTATCCAGCGTGGGATCGCGTGGGGATCGAGGAAAATTTTAGGTGGTCCATTTGGATAGAATATCCATTTGAATATAAGCAGCGTCTATAGAAAAAGATTTCGATAGCAGAAGCATCAATCATTATTGAGTGGAGAGTGTAATTGAAGTTTCTAGCACATGAGAAAATGTATGGAATGCTGGCAGGCGCAGATTCTTCTGGAATATAAATATCAGCATTCCCAAGGTATGCAAATCAGTTCATCATTTGAATTTAAAATGTGAATTAATACAGTGGTTAAGTGGATTAGGCAAAAGATGAAAAAGTTAAGATAAGCGAATAAATTGTGAATTCTAATTTATCGAATAATTTAGCTCGTAATTGTTGAGAATGCGGGAAGAGTAACAGATTTGATGGTTATTTTGGCTAAGCACTTCTCCCGATGCGTGGTCAACACAAATGGTTTACTGAAATCTGGGCTTTTAAGAATAGGGTCGGAAGATAGTAAAGTTTTCATCATGTCAAATGGTTTTATATATTGAGGATCTGATAAATTTACTTCTTTGGTTTTTTTTACCTTATCATAGGGTGTGCTACCTTGGCATAATTCCGTTATTCCTATAAATTGTCTTATATCTTTTAGGTTGGTTGGAAGTTTCATTTCTGTTACTTCTTTAACTTTAATTTCTTCTGGCTTGGTCCCATCGTAAACATGCCCTAAGTGGGTGGTAAAAACATTAGCGAAAATATACTTGTTTATTTGGGTTTTAAGATTGCACTCTTTTAATATTTGAAATTTTTTTTTAGTGACTGTAAATGCTCCTCAAAACTAGTCGAAAATATAAGTATGTCGTCTTCATCTGTAGATTACGCACATTTTATTTATGAACTCTTTTAATGCGACGTTCATCAATCTCCGGAATGTCGCTGGGGCTTTCTATAACCCAGACGGAATTATTAGAAATTCATAATGGCCATTTTTCGTTGGAAATTCAGTTTTCACTCTGTCGCGCGTGTGAACTTCGATTTGCGAAATTCTTTAACGAGGTCTATTGTAGAGAAATAATTGCACTTACCAAGCTTATCAAACAGATAATCGATGTTAGGAATGAAATACCTATCTTCCAGCATCTTGTCGTTCAACTTTCTATAGTCTGTTACAATTCACCATTGTTGTTCCTCGATTATGTCGTTCTTTTTAGGGACTACCCAAATAGGCGAATTGTATGGACTATTGCTTATTTTAATTATCTTCTACTCAGCATTTCCTAGATTTGTCTATCGATCTCTTCTGTTTAGATTTCGGAATAATGATAAAATTTACAAAATCAAATGGTCTGCGAGCACTTTGTCGGAAAGGTTAGTGTTTAATGTCTCGCTATACGAGACATTTATATATTTAAAAACTCATCGCTATGAAAATTTTTCGCATATATTTGATCCCTTTTGTATCGCCTGAGTGTTACTACGCTGTGTTACTGTGTTACTGCCTGTTTGTGCGTCCCGAATGGCCACTCCGTATGTTGTGTCGATTGACCACTTTGGGTGTAATTTTAGGTGTTTTGTTATGTAAAGTTACTGTCTTATCACCTTTGGCCATTTAGGGAATAGTAGTCTGTATTATTGTACCTAGCATTTGGTCTAACGTAGCTCTGACTTGGAAATTTATTTTGTTTCCTATGTTTAAACATGAAATGTTGGGTCCATGGATTGGGCCCGAAAAATTGATGATTAACTTAAAGAATTATTTTATACGCTTTGTTTGGGGTTTGTGGGTTTGTACTTAGCACGATCGATTTTGTAGATTTCGGCAAATTATTCTTAAAAGCACCTAAGGCAATTTTATTATTGGACTAAATAACTTGCTGGCTATTTTTTATGATTTCCTAATAAATTACCATTATTGATATATTGTTGTAGAAATCTTCTATAGTTATATTGGCTCTGCTGTACGGAATTTATCTATAAGTCTGTCCCCAAAATTATTTTTTAAAACTTCCCTTATTTCTGACCATATTTGTCTTTAATGTAATGTAAGAACTGTATTTTCGTCAACAGTCTCTAAAATGGGTGCCCATGAATCCACCCTGTCTATGGTAGGAAACCAGTTTTCACTTTTTTTTTAGTACTTAACAGTACAGTACTTTACTATATTAACTTAACTAAATAAGCGTATGATTTAGTTCGAACTACGATTTCCAAACGTTCAGATCATCTCTGAGCATACTTTCAAATTCCTCCTCCATCACTCCTTCCAAAATTTAAAATTTAAGGAAATTGTATAGGCATACTAGCTAATAGTTAGAATTATATTGAGTCAGAAAAAGAAATTTATTATGCTATGATTATTGCAAGATATCAATCAAAATCAAAAAAATGAGTTACTATTCACAGACCAGTACATGTGCATTATATACACATGCATGTCAAAAATATTTTTTTTCTTTGTTTTTTTGTTCTTCTGTTTTTAAAACTCCGTTCCAACTACTGCAGCAACCACCACGTGATTGGAAAAACTCTGGTCTAACATCCGAACTATCTCACTATTCAATTATGCAAAAATATTAAATATATGGAGGGAAAAGTTGTTTCTCGAAAACCCATCCTAAATTTCGGTATAAGTGATTCCATCAAAATGAAGTTTCTTACATTTCTTGGAAACATACAAGTATCATTAAGAGCATAATAAGATGCTCTCATGTAATATTGTAAATAAGATGCGTATCCTTTTTCGAATATAAATTTTCCGAACACACGTATAAAGAGTGAGTCAACCAATGGTGTGGATGTTAGCTGTCAATTACTATCATTTACTGAATTCGATGTGGCTTTTTTTTGTCAGATATCATACAATCCTTGGCAATTTTAGTCATGGAGTCGCTTACAACGCAGCAACCCATTTTGTTATTCAATTTTATTACGAAAATGGGCGATTGTAAAAGTAACAACAATTAGGCCTCACTTATGGCACTTTACGACGAATTTAAAAAGTTGATCTTTATTTGCATACCTATAAAATCCAAAGTACAAAACCAATGAAGCCTTTATACCATTTACGACGTCGCCAATTTGTTTACTGTTTATTGGAAAAATTGTCATCGAATTTAATCTTTTTCGATGAGGGCCATTTTCGGATAATTTTTTTTTTTTTATAATGAGCGCTTGCTCAAGGAATTTGTGTACCCTTAAATTGCTTACATACTGTACGGGTGAAGGAAATTTAGGGAAATAGACAACAAAGGTTCCAGTATACATTGTTTTTAAATGTTTGCAAGTTATAACGAAAAGGGAATAGAGAGATCGGCAGGGCATTCCATAAGGGAGTTGTACGGCTCAGGAACGAATCACGCTATTTTAGATTACGTCAGAAAGTGGGCTTGAAGGTATACTGATGAGTATTTATAGCGAGACGAATGTTATGGTTAAAGTCTTGAAGTTGTCGAATAATACTTCACAATATCCATTGTGGCTCGTGATGTGTGTGCGGTTGCGTCGTCTTCTTGAAACCACATGTTCACCAAGCCCCGCTCACTCAATTCTGGCAGTAAGAAGTCGTTTACCATAGCCCTGTAGTGTTCGCCAGTAACAGTGACCGTATTGCTGATAGCGTCCTCTATAAAAGACGGCCCAATCCCTTTTCTCACGTGAACGCTGCACCACACAGTGCCTTTGAGTGAATGTAATGGCTCTTCATGCATCACACATGGATTTTTAGTGTCCAGAAAAGAAGATTTTGTTTATTGATGTAACCGTTTAAGTGGAAATAATTGTCGATACAAAATGGTCCTCTTCATTGTTGAGATTGATAGCTTTATAATAATTCACACGCGACTGACGGTCAGAATGCATTAACTGATGCACTTTTTGCACTTAGTACGGGAACATGTGTAAGTCACCAAAATAGGTACTGTAGGGTCCGCCTGGTGATGCCCATTTGCGTGGCCCGTAGTCTAGTTGATGTTTCTTCGTTCTCGGCAATATCGGCAGTCACAGCCGCGATATTCTGGGCCGAACGACCAATCCGGTGGCCCTGCATAGTCTGTTGTGGTTCCACTCTGTTCAAGTCGAGTAGCTAAGCGTCAGAATGTTTGTCCAGTTGGCGCGACGCGATTAGGAAACTGACGCTCGCTAACACCAACGACCGATTGTTGGTTAAAAACATCGACACAATTATTCCACGCTCTTATTATTAGTATAGCGCTCCATTGCTTGTCTGTCTGTATACTGCAGCCGTCTGGTTCACAAATGTCAAATATTTGCAAAATTATACCATCTTCCGATAGAGTGATTAATTTTGATTAATATAGTTTTACCTCAGTTTTAAATCGAATTGGAATTCCAAACGCTTAAGAAAGGTGTTGCAGTCATTCTTGACTCGTTATGTCTATTTGGTATTCTCATGGGCTCATTTACAAGCTGCGGCAAGTTGTTTTCCGCAGTGAAGTTCTTAACAAACCGTTCTTCGGGTGTTGTCTGTCCAGAATGTCGAAGCCACCCAGAGTTGTGTATATTGAATTCGCCCGTAACAACGATTTTAGTATGAGGTAAAGGAATACAATTCTTTGAATAAAGTCAGACAGCGCATCAAACTCGTTAAAGACCGAATTGCTGTTCAGTTTGGGGCTTCTGTAAGCAAAGCAGTAGTGGATAATTTGTTTCCTGGTTAAACACAGGAAATTGAATTCCGGATTAGAACAAGAACTACTTTGTGGTGGTGTTTGGTAAGCTACATCCCTACGCACGTAAATGGGGAGACCATGATGAGAAAAGAAAAGTTGCACTAGTTCGTCAGCCAGGTAGATTCAGTTCAGAGTGATCTGAGTGGTATGGGTGGGGATTTACCTGTGTTTCGCTAAGTGCCAAAACAGCTGGTCTGTACTTACAGATATGCATGTACGCAGAAAAGTGATTATTTTTTAGTCCAAGTATATAAGCAACGTCTACCCTGAATTGCTTAGTCATAACCACGAACAAACACCCAAAAAAAAAAAAAAAAAAACAAATACCAACGATTCTAAGCAATGGGTACGTAAATAAACAAAATTGTTCTTTATGGAGACCGGAAAACCCATACACGAAGAACCAATGCATCCCAAAAAAGTTACTGCTTGGTGAGGATTATGGATTGATGGCGTCATTGGCCCTTACTATTCCGAAGATAAAGCCGGAGAGACACTCACAGTGAATGGAGATCTTTACCATAACATGTTAATTGGCAATTTTTTTTTTCCAAAATTAAATGAATTGGGTTTGGACGATCTCTGGATTCAAAAGGATGTTGCTACCGCCCACACCAGCCATCAAAATTTGAAGATCGCATTGTTTCGGTTAGATGAGAAGTATTATTTGAAGAGTAAGGTCTATGTCAATAACCCAGCGGCAATTTGGGATCTCAAACAAATATCCAAGCTGAAAGTGCGGCCATTGATAATCTTCAAAAAGTCATCGATAATTTTGACCTTCGGATGATCGCTTGTAATATAAGCCGTGCTGATCACATGAACGATGTTTTGTCTTATTCATAATTGCCATAGACAGGGATTTCTTAATCAATAAAATTTTACATTGATTTCGTAATAAATGTGTGTTTAATTTAATGAAAATTTCTATACTAGCTGTTGGCTTAAAGGATAAGCTATTAATAAGTGAATACAAATTATTAAAGGTATTTATCAAAACTCTCGGTCATTCGCCTGATACGACAACAATTGAGTGCTTTATAATAAAATAAATTTGATTCAACCTATTTGGTCCAAAATATTACCGTACCAGTGAAATTGCTAGACGAAATAGATCATTTATTGCGTTTTTATGAGCTGGGCATTTCTTCAACCTTTCGCACCGTACGGTGTTTTACAAAAGGCTTGGTTAATGTTCGTATTAAATCTAATTTACCTTAATTAAGCTTACGTCAAATGACTATCGAGCATGCCAAGCTTTCGCTCTATTAACCACGAAAGAAGATTCGCTGTTCCACCGAAAAATCTTTCCCACAGGCACATTTTTGGGTTATTGGTTTTTTTTTAATAAGCAAAATTATTTTTTTATTTAGCATACAGCCTAACGTTTTCTTGCAGCAGTTATTGTTTTTTAAAATATTAATTACTTGGTGCAGTTTTATGCCAGAGGTGTCACTATGCAATACGTCTTATGGGATGGTACCGGCGGTTAAAGTTACCAGAGATCGTTCCATGTAACGAATTTTGGAACAAATTAGAATAAGTAGGCTTGAAAAACATGTGGTTGCATATCCTCTGGGATATCTACATGTTACATACCCTGTGATTTTTCGGTTACATTAAAGGATCCTTGTACTCCTCAGGGATGTCCGCATGTTTATATTATTTCCCCTCTTCCAATTCCCCACAATCTCCAATAAAAATCGTAGATCATTGAACCAGATCGAGCTCTTAAACTCCTGAATATTGCATCCCTTGATAAGATATCATATGGATTATCATATGCGATATGTGAGAACGTGGATCCATACGAGCACCCGTGTTTTTGTCTGAATTTCAGCAACCAGTCATTGCCAAGAAATGTGATCATTATAATTCTATTTTGGTTAGATTTACTGTTCTTGATTCCATCATATCCTCAGCTCTACATCAAAGTCATCCGCAGGATATTGCGGAGCGATTGTCATAGAATGTGTGCTATGGCGAAAATATGAAATCCACACCAAAGATTCATCAACGAAAGCTCTATTTTATTGATCGTATAATGGAGCATCCACTTTGGATACAAGAAGCCTTATAAGTGTTGACCATCATCCTTCCGAGTTTTTGTAGATACTTTTTAACCGCCTTTTTTGTATTGCAATTTTTTTATTCCCAAAAATAATTAGTTGTAATTTAAAAATGAATTTAATTCAAGTAAGGAGAATTAAATATGTGTATTATTTTGAAAAATTATATTGTTCAGAAGTTGTTTGTCGTTTTTTTATTGTACTTAAATGACAACAAAACAGTATATTAAACAATGGGTAACTTTGAAAGGTAGGAGTTAAACTTTGACCGGGTATAGGTTAAAATTTTAGCTTTTTATTTGGGTAGATACGTAGGCTACAAGTGATAATTTATTAATTTAATTCTGATGAGCGTATGTGGGATGCTGCCAAGAGAAACACCTACTTTATGTTTTGGTCATCAGAAACAGCAAATTGCTCTCACAGTATTTCATGTTAGCGGTAACGCATTTGTGGGAATCTTGCTTTCAAGGCGACCCACCAAGAAGCCGATATAAGGGCAGAAAATTAATTTGATTTGACACGGATGCATTCAAAGACAATTCCTTGAATTTCTTTATTCCTGAAACCCGGTAATTTAATATAAGGTAGAAATTAAAGTAGATAAATTGGCGATACACTTTTCAGTGCAAATACAGAAGCTGCAACTTAAAATTTATATGCCTTGCTTAAAAATACTATACCCATAACTTTGACCGTGGAAGAAGTATAGATGAAGAATCAATATATGCTAGGAGCTATATGTTGCTTAGAAATCAGGTCAGGTTGAGAAAATAATAGCTAAGATTTTCAGGAAACGACGACAGACAATATGATGCCGATTTTTCTGTTCAGAAAATATTTTCGTTGTTGTATTCAAATCAGGAAAAACATCTTAAAACTGTAATAAGGGATAAAGTCTTAAAGCCATATCTACTTGTGCTTTAATTTTCCACTTTTAGACATAGATGTAGGTATCTGATGATTTGTGATGTTAGTAACATAACTATTCGTATAGTCAAAATCGAATAATCCTTTATAATTACTTTCTTTTGTAATATATAATTCACCATATATATTGAATATGTCTACCTAACATTTTTCGTGTTATACAACTAGTAAGTATTTTTTTTTCTTAAAAAAAAAATTAACGCACACACTTTGTACTTAACAAATAAAACATGCATACATACACTCTGACTGACTCGAACTGCAACTTTTTAAAATGCTATAATTTTTTAATTTTTTGATAAATTTTATTGTGCCAAGGCAAAATACAATTTTCAAATTGTATTTAAATTGGCACGAATAATGGTCTTGAGACGGCCGAAGAAAGCATCGCACGCTACACGAAAGTGGCTCTGCGGTATTTTGGCCCATTCCCGGCGAAGTGCTTGTTTGAGGCGGTCCAAACTTTGGTATTTTTTAGTGCCAACCTTCGCCTTTAAAATACCCCAGACAGAGAGAATATCAGAGAATATCAGGTATTTTCTTTCTAAGTCTACAATTTTACAGTTAAGCCCAACACCCACTTTGTGTTTAAGTTTTTAAAAGTAAGGCGGGTTCGGTAAATACGCTTTTCGAAATATGAGTTTCGAAATCGAGGTCTTAGCGCAATTGTGGTGCAATAAAGCGGGGAGACTACTGCAGATGCCCTGTGCTGTAGCTATGATCGCATATAAATTGAGCTTATTACCTCTTCATAGCAGGAACTGGTTATAGCTCCCTTCCAGCTTGGTTTATCTTCCAAAACTTATAAGCATAACTATTAACCAGAAAAAATAGAAAAACTGAAGCTCAATCAGAGCGTATGACGTATGGTATATACTATATTTGCGTGACTGATACAACGACGACATCAACAGTTAGAAATTTTCTTATGAGCTACTTAAACATTTACTCGTATGCTGCTAATATCAATTTAGTGCTGAAAAAATACTTGGTCACTTTCATGTAAATTTAAATCAAAGGGCCCTACAGGTACAGGTGTGATGTTGCGTCTAAAATTAACGCTTCAGTTCCCGGTGTCGCCTCTAGGTGACAGAGGTTTTAAATTTTTTTTTTTTAGTTCAATGATTAAAGAATTTTTGCATTTTACCATTATCACTAGAAAACTAATAAGTGCCTTTATACAATTTTGGTCTATTGTAGTCAGACATTAGCTATGCATTTTCTGTCAAATTTATATACATAATTCTTTCGGACGTTATTAAATTGTTTCTTATTGGTGTTATTTGTGCAATACAAACTGTAATAATTATGTTGAAATCGTAAGTATTGTGTTTTTTATAATTGCATGTGGTAAATTAATCCATTAGCTATAAAACAATTCTATTTTACTATAAAAATAACACTTGGCATGGTTATAATAACGTTCAAAATGTGAAGTTATTTTTTTTTTTTATAATCCCGCGCGCGAGTAACACAAATGAAAGTCAGCATACTAGCTGACGGCACATTTACGTTGCTTAGCAACGAATAACAAAAGTGTCAATTACATTCCGGTATCAATGGTGTTGACTGGAGGCCATCGGAAACGACACGAAAAGCAGATTAGTTTCATTTTTCCATTCGTTAAATAAAATGTAATTGGTGCAGTCGGTGTGTTTCTTCTAAATTCGAAGATATTTAAGTCGAACTTGAAAAAGTAATCACGACAGTATTCACACTAAAATCAGTTCTTAATACGGAGTTACTAATCGGTTGTGTAAAAGTGATCGTACATAAAAGTCAACTTTTCGTTTCCATCCACGAACCACTCAAAAATGAAGTGAACTCAGTTTTTGTCCAAAATTGCGCCGAGTCGAGATAAGCGATTGTCACTGTTCACTGCTAACCGATGAATATTTATAATAACAAAATGGAGCAGATGATGCAAAGCATGGTGCAAGGACTTAACAACATAGCCGCTGTTCAAAAGCAACAACAGTACTTCCAGCAACAACTCAATCAGAGGAGACCAGAACTCAGAGAGAAAACTATTTCTTAAATAAAGGAGTTTTCCGGCGAGAAAGATGAGCTGACCCAATTCCTTACTTGTGTGGACACCCATCTAACAGCCGTTCCTGATAACCGAAAGGCGGAGGTGTTTAGGGCCATATACAACATCAAGATCGTGGGGACAGCAAAGAGTATTTTGTATACGATGCCGATAACAACGTAAGAAGACACCAAAGGTCATCTAATACAGCATTTTCGCCCCATCGTGGATTTCAACGGCATATTACTTCAAATTAGCAACCTGAAGGTACAGAGTTGGCTTGTGATACTACTAACCATGTCGATAACCGTGACAGCAACACAATCATCCCTCCTAAAAACACCGATCCAGAGTGAGCAAGTTTATGTTACCCTATACCGAGGATCTGTCGAATTAATAAACAATTCCCAAACGATTATACATACAATAGATACTTGTAAATTGTAGCAGTAGTAGAAATGAATCTTCAAAAACTTAATTTAATGAAGAATGAGCCGTTGTTTAGGGAAATTTTATATATTAAGGCAAAGTCAGGGCGTTAACACTCCCAATTCGGAAAAAAGAGGTCTTATGAATTTCATTGGAACTGGTGAGAAATGGCTATTCGGAACAATGGATGACCAAGATAGGATAGATATTGCTGAACATCTTAAAATAGTCGAAACGAATGACAATGCTGCTATAGAAAATTTGAACAAACAAATAGGTATAAATGAAAAATTCATGGAAAATATAAATAACATCAAGACGATGGTATTAGAAGATAAGCAACATATAAGGGATGCTTACAAAGTCGTCATAGATAGTCAAAGAAATATAACATTGAAATTACTACAAACGGACCAGCATTTGAAGTTAAAGATTCTCGAAGAAAAAAATAATAATATTTTATATAATGTAGCATCTGCCAAACAGGAATTATTACACCCAAGTATTTTAACAAACGAACTACTTGACAAAGTAGACTAGCTTGCCAAAATTGGAGCTATTCGATTAAACAATACGAAACTTGTCTTAGCAATTAATGTAACCTAAAGATTACATTCAGACAACATTAAAGATGATAATTCCTATTCCTAATAAAAATTTTAAGGAAATTGACATTAAGCCAATAAATTATGTTCAAATAAATGGCAATAGATATGACTATAATCCCGATAACTTACATATACAGAGTCTAAAGAAAATTAATAACTGTATAATTGAGCGAGAATTTAATTTCCGCAATAATAATAAAACCGATATTGTGACTATCGATGAACATTTGTATATTTGTAAGAATTTAGTTAAGGAACATATTGTTAACGAATGTGATGATAGAAATATTACTTTAAGTAGAAACTTGAATGTTAATAATTGTTCCATTGAAGTCCTAAATACCATAATGTCTAATTATATTGGGTATATATTTTAATTCGTGCCTTTTTTTTTTTTTCAAAATTTGAACGTTTCTTTAAGAAAAACATGTACAATAGTATAATTCAAGGTATTGCCCATCTGAAGCTATGACTTTTTTCCATCTTTTTGCAATTTGTGGATCCCTCTAATGTGAACCGTATTTCAGTGAGGGCGTTCTGCATCGACCGGAACAAATGGTAGTCAGAAGAAGCAAGGCCTGGGCTATAAGGCGGTTGGGGAATGACTTTCCATCCACTGTTTTCTAAATAGTTCTTAACCGGAATAGCAACGTGGGGCCGAGCGTTGTCATGATGGAAAATTATTGCCTCGTGTCTGGTCGCATATTCCGGGCGTTTTTCGGCTACTGCTCTCTTCAAACGGATTAATTGTATTCGGTAGCGTTGTCCATTGATGGTTTCACCCGGTTTTGGCAGCTCATAATACAGCACACCCAACTGATCTCACCAAATACAGAGCATTACCTTCGCTTTGCCGTTGATTTGGCTGGTTAGCCGGGTTTCACATATGATTTTTTGCGCTTGGGGTTGTCGTAGTGGATCCAGTTTTCATCACCAGTAACAATCCGATGCAAAAATGACTTCCTTTTGTGGCGTTCCAGCAGCATTTCGGACATGCAAAACCGCCTTTCGACGTTTCTGGGCTTGAGTTTATGTGGAACCCAATTTCCTTGCTTTTTAATATATCCAACTGTCTTTAAACGTTTTGAAATAGCTGCTTGAGTGACACCCAAAGATTCTACGAGCTCTTCCTGTGTTTGGTAACAATCTTCATGGAGCAATGCTTCCAGTTCTTCATCTTCAAACTTTTTTGGCTGGCCAGGACGTTCATCGTCTTCCAAGCCAAAATCACCACTTTTAAAACATGTAAACCACTTTTGGCATGTTCGCTCAGCTAGCGCATGTTCACCATAAACTTCCACAAAAATGCGATGATTTTCGGCAGCAGTTTTCTTCATATTAGAGTAATGAAGAAGAACTCCCCGCAAAAACACTTTTTCAGGCACAAAGTTCGACATAATTGAGTGAAAAAAAATTATTGTTGTTTACGCTTCAAATGAATAACATATACTGAAATGACGTACAATGACAGTAGCTTTCCAACGCATGTTCCAATGAAATAATAACAATAGAATAATACAAGTTACGCCTTCTCTTAACAAACCGCACGAATAAGTTATAGACCCAATATGTAAAAATAATAAGAAACTTAAGGTAGAATTAAAAACAATTAAAGATGGAATTCAGGAGAATTCTTTGTCAAAGGATGGTGAAGTTACACAAATGCAAGTCAGCAAACTTGCTGACGGCACATTTATGTTGCTTCGCAAAGAATAACAATAGTGTCAATTACAATCCGGTGTCAATGGTACTGTCTGAAGGCCATCGGAAACGGAATGCGTTGACCATATCTATATTTATGATATGACATGAAGTAATATGTTCAAATAAAGAACATGGTCATTCTTAATCGAGACGACACCAAAAGCAGAGTAGTTTAATTTTTCCATTCGTTAAATAAATGTAATTCGCTCACCAAGGGTATATGAATACCCTTTACCTTGAAACTCAGGTGAATTAGGTTTCGATATTTTTCCAGAGGTGGTTGTCAAACTGGAGCCAGTGCATCCTCAACCAGTAGGTCTTAGTACGTGCTAGATGTTAGTTCGTTACATTTAGCCCAGCCAGCAACTACTCCAACATCAGTGTTATGCCTTCAAGTCAGAGTTGATGCCGACGGGATTTTCATATAACTATATACATACAAATTCTATTAAAAGACCTTTTCAGAGCATTGCCTTGCACGGAATTTGAGCCCGAGATCCTCTGTCTGAGGAGTCTATGCATAAACCACTACACCACGGCCACCCCCGACTTGTATTGTGACAAAATTATTGCTGTGTTTGTTTTGTGTACTCACGGTGATGGAATTTTTGAACTTTCTTACGTCCTACAAATGGAAGATGAAGAAGGAGCTAATATTTCTGCACCGAAGAAAAAGAAGAAAAAGGAGAATACCCTTGCTACTTTCACTGCTTGTGGTAAAGGGGACTCTAATAAAGTTGGTTTTTATTATCTGGGGGAGCTCACAATGAACTGGTAGCTTCTAGTATAAGACAAAATAGATTTTTCGAGAGTCAGCAATATTTATATCTTTGCGATAGTAAATCATTACCACCCAACAAAAAATTTGCTAAAGTTTGCCAGTATTTTACAAAATTTAAAGAAAGTTTCATATCAAATTTCAATAAAGCGGGGTCCTCACACATTTCTATAGATGAAACTATGTATAGTTCTATACTTCGGTAGACATGGTTCCAAAAAACACATTCATGGAAAACCCATTAGGTTTGGTTACAAACTTTGGTCAGCAGCTACTCGCCATGGATACTTGGTAAGTTTCAGTTGTATCAAGGCGCCTCCGGTCCAACTCTCAAAGTGCAACCACAATATGGCTTAGGAGCCGCAGTTATTTCGGAGCTACATTCTAGATTACCACAGGAATAAGAACCGTACACTTTGTATTTTGACAACTTTTTCACTGGCTTACCTCTGCTAAAATATTTGCAAGAACCTTCTGGAAAATTGTAAACTACTGAATTTCAAAGACATGAAAAATAGGCCTAAAGGTGAGCTGTGTCATCAAATGTGTAGTGATTATTCTAGCTAAGTGGCACGATAACAGTATTGTTGCAGTTGTATCAAACTGCCACGGATTGACACCTATTTAAAAAATGGATCGGATTGGTGCAATAAATAAAAAACGGACAAAAGTTCAGTTTGATTGACCAGCTGTTATAAAGATATATAACAAGTTTATGGTTGGATTTGACCGTTTTGATGAAAATATTGAGTCTATGAGGGCAAGTCTTCGCGGTAAAAAGTGGTGGTACCCTTTGCTATTTGTTAAAACACTTGGCTTTTAAATAACCATCAGCATATAACTGAACCTATTGCGATCTCTGCAGAAATGTTGTAACTATGTACTAATCTTTAAAAATATGGAAAGCTTGCAAACCGTGATATGTCCTGCGGAGTTCGAGTTCAGATTAGGGTCTCAAGAGAAGTAAGGTCCGCAGGTAGCGCCGATGATCACATGGAAACAGATTGTCCTCAACGGCGGTGGGGTATACTAGTGTATATATTATAGAGTATAAAATACATGTAGGAATTGATAACCTGTTGGTTTGTTGCATGTAGAGCGTAATCTAACTCGTAACGCTATCAGAAGCCTTAAACTGCTGTAATACGGGTACTTTAGCTGTCCAAGAAGTTCGGCTAAATTTTCCGGGGTGAGAACACAAGTAGAGTCTATTTTGATGTAGAAGACGGTTTGAGTCTTCATTTGGCGTACGATCGAACGGATTGTAACAATTGGTTTAAAAACTAAATTTGCCAACATTATCATAATATTTTCTCCCCCCTCACAAAAGAAATGAACAGTTCTAGCGAGCACGCTAGTATCACTTTAGATGTTTTTTGATGATTTTGATGTGAAAGAAAAAAGAAGTCTTTGTAAGCGGAGTCAGAAAGCATTGCATTCGCGCCATCACGTCTGAAAACAGACATAAGTTTGTTGATCTAGCTTGTAGAGGGTTTTCTTTTAATATTATTATTAAAAATATTTACAAAGGAACTTGATTATAAAACTGTCAACTAGGTGAAGTGTTCCACGCACCAAACTCTTGAACGGCTACATTATCTCCACCCCAAGAATGAAGACTTTTGATTTTTTCAGCCTCCTGCGTACCCAGAAGCTTGTACTCAATCAAGTCAAGAAAACAAAACAACAAACGTTCTTTCCAGTTCTTCCCCTGTTATAGGATTAGACAGAATTTCAGTCAGATTCATTAATTAGAGTTATAAGCGATGTCCATGTCCGTAAGCTGGAACTCTTAATTTCAATTTTATTTCCCAGCACTTACCTATTTTATTTATTAGACTTACATTCAGAATTCCAAGTCTACAACTACATACGTGCGAAGCTTTCCGTATTAAACCCAAAACTTCACATAAACCACTACATAGCGATGGGATAGACTAAACACATGAACACCGATGCCAAATACTTGTCACGCTACAAAAAGCTATAGACCAGCTGCTGATAATACTAAAAAGAGTCCCCACTGCTAGTCTTTCACTGGCATACATTCCGAATTCCTCGCGAACAGTAATATTAACCTTTATTTTGAAAATCGGTGAAGATTACAACGCGCTCGCCATGAGCTTTAGATCTATTCTCCTGACTCCCATCATGTTAAATAGAATGGAGAGAGTGGAAATGGAAATTCATTATCTAAGATCCAAGATCCAACATAGCTGGTTCTTATCTTCACTGCTGTGGTACTCGGTCATCTCTTTTTTTTGCTCTTAAGCGCAGGCAGGCCGAAACGTGATCACAAAGTTCTTCGCGGTATTGTTAATGCGCCGTGGTACATTAGAAACGATGATATCCACAGAGGCTTAGGAGTCGAAAACGTTCAGAACCTAATTAAATTGTTTGCGCGAAAACATAATAATCAATTACAAGGTCATACGAATATTTCTGTTCAACAGATCCTCGACGAGACAAATTTATTGTGCCGTCTGAAAAGGACTAAGCCTCTCGATCTAGCGCGGTGATTAGCAGCGCAAAATTTTCCTAAAGTACACAGGAATTTTCAATGGAAAATCGCCTGCACAATATCTTATAAAAAAAAATAAATAAATAAAATGCGATAGAAGAACTGTTTGTTGAGTGTGAACTTAGTCGTGGTTTGCATAAGGGAGGTGTTTTTTAGTGAGTAAGAATCTCACACTACTATAGGCTCCGGGCCTATAGTGTCTATGAAGATTTCTCACCTTCCCATGAAAAAAAAAAAAAAAAAATGGCGTAGTCAATATCAGGTATAAGTAAAGTTTTAATAAGCTTGAGCTTAGTGTTGACGGCCATAGTTTGTGCCACCCAGCATAGATGCGTCCGATAGAATAATTAATGTGGTCAATCGCGGTTGAATCCAAGATCGGTTACGACATTCGTGTATTGAAGTCTTACATTGTCAAGCAGAATTGGCGTCGATTGGTAACTGTTGATGAAACTTGGATCCACTATTTCACACCAAAGAACAGAATGAGTGTCCGAAAATGGACTGAAGCCAGCACGAGTACTCCGAAGCGGCCGAGGGAGGCTCGATGTGTCGGAAAGGTTATGGCGTCGGTTTTCTGGGATTGTCATGCATACTCTTCGTGGACTATCTCGAAAAAGGAAAAACCATCAATAGCTAGTATTATTGCATTATTGGAGCGATTGAAGTCTGAAATCGCTGCAAAACGGCCATACATGAAGCGAAAAAAATTTTGTTTTTGCAAGACAATGCACCGGCGCATAAGAGCATCGCAACTACGGCTAAAATCAATGACTTACGGCTCCAATTGCTTTCGCATCCACTGTATTCGCCCGATTTGGCTCCCGCGGACTATTATCTCTTCTCAAACCTCAAAAGATAGCTCATCAATAAAAAATTCTGCTCACGCTAGGAAATCATCGACGCCACGGAGGAGTATTTTACAGACCTTCCGGAAAATTACTTTTCGGACGGGATCAAGAAGTTGGAAAATCGCGGAATAAGTGTATTAAACTAAAAGGGGACAATATAGAATAAAATAAAAAAACATTAATTTTTTTTTTCATTCCCAAAGAGGTTACCTTTCACCCCACCACTAGAAAGGTCTTCATTTATTCTATAGTTAAGGTCCTCAGTTCGCCTGTTTGGGCGGGATAAGTAGATCTGTGCATCATCAGCTTAAAAGTGAACACTGGTATTGGTGCAAGCTTTTGGTAGGTCATTAATGAAAATGTAGAATAAAATTGGACCGAAAATTGAGCCATAGGGTACCCCGTTAACAAAGTTTTAGAATTTGAGGCAGTATCACCAAATATCGCTCTCTGGCTACGATTATACTAATAGTTAGTTGTAAGACATACTGATCTAAATCACTAAATCGAAAGTACAATCTGAGTTTTTTGCAAAGTGGTTTACTTTTTCAAAAGCTTTGGAGAAGTCGAGCAAATAAAGTAGGGAGACACTGTCGCAGTCATATTCAATTCTAATATCATCAAGTATTTTAACCATTGCTGTTGTGTTTTTGCCAAAAACCGGACTGAGAGGGTGACAATAAGTTATGATGATCAAGATGACTGGAAATTTGTTTCACAAGTATTTTTTTGCAAAACTTTTGACAAACATGGTAAAATACTAATTGGGCGAAAGTCATTGATAGACGTTGGCTGCTGTTTTATTTTGGTACAGGTAAAACCTTAGCCAATTTCCAACTATCAACAAACTCAATATTTGGGGAAGTATCATTTTAATGAAGCTAATAGGCACGCCGTCTTCCCCAACTGCATCGGAGTTGTTGCAGATGTTGGGCACACTAGAGTCAAAACTTTCGTAGAGATCATTTATATCAGGTACTTTGTTTAAGATATTTTATTTTCCGACCCCAATTAAATTATTCCAAAGTTTTTTGCTAGAAAATACCTTTTTATTCGCATTTCGTGTTATGTAAATCGAATGATTGCGAGCATTGCGGAAATTACTTCAATTTAAGGTAGCTGGGCTTCGCTTCCAACATGAGTATAATTTATTTTGGACTTTCTAAGCATTATGCACGTCAGACGTGAACCGTGGGCAAGTTTCACTGCGAACAGCTAGTCTTTATGGGAACATGTTTGTTAAACTAGTCCAATAATAAAAATTCTAAAAATGTTGCCTTAACATTAACATCTGTATATAAATAGCAATTTTGCCAAGGCAGCATGCTGGCATTAAGTTGCAGAGAATTATTAATTACAGCATAATTTCGGTATTGGAAAGATAAAGATGTAGACAGACGAGATAAGTTAATATTATATGTACAGAACAACAAGTCATGATCAGACATAGCTGCAAATGACAACTGATCCTGAAGCAGAGCGTTGGAGCGATCAGACACAGTAAATAAGTCAAGAAGGCTCGAGGAATTATTAGACACAAAATCAGACATTTTTAAAACAACCAAAAATATATGACGTCAAAACAAAATCACTGATGTGTCAAAACGGTTCCTTTACCATGTGCCTAAGCTTGGTTCATGACGTTTTGGATATGTCAAAATCAACCAGCACTTACTGCTGGAGCTTAGTCCTAGTCCTGATCTGTTACAAATATAAAACGCTATAAACATATTAGATTGAAAATTGTTTCATTTATTAGACCACATTATTGATTATTAAAAAATAATTGGATTCACTTTAAATGACTCCCTTTTGCTTTAATACAAGCTTTTGAACGGTGTGATTATTGAGCTAGAGCGGTTTCCATGGAGATCATGGACACTGCTCTGCTTAATGCTGTTTTAAGGCTTTCCAAGGCGAGCAAGAGCCCGACTAACGGATAAAAGCGAGTGGTTTTTGCAACTTGAAAATCTGGCCATCACTTGTTCCGCACTTATGCAACGCTATCATCGCAACTCGATTCTCTTTACGGCACCCTCCATGTTAATAGTTTGCAAACTGAAATCAAACTGACTAGTATTCTTTATTCATCAGTGCATTTATTTATTTATTTTATTTTTTATTTATGTATTTATTAAAACAATTCATTGTACAAGTAAGATATAATCTTATGTTTAATTGTACAAGCTAAGTTTATATTACATAAAAAAATGTTTATGAATTAGATACTAAAAGAAAAAAAAATCAAATAAAGAAAAACAGGTAAAATAAAACATTAAAATAGACAGATGAAAAAGTAAAGAGTAATAAAATTCCATCAGTAAATTTCTGCATAATATTCAAAAGCTCTTCTAATAAAAGATGTTGTATTATTTTCTCGTTCAATATGCAAGGGTAGCTCATTCCAGTTTAGTTTTAGTTTTAAATGCATTTTATTATCTTAATCATTAACCCTTACATACTAACAGAAATTGTTTAAATGCTAGCTTAAAATTACTTAACAATCTTAAACTAACTTACTGGCCCCACACAGGCACTCTAAGCTACTCTAAATTCTTATATCTATGTCTTTCGACTTTATTTGCATTTTACTAAGGAATATTTATTTTCTATACTTAAGGCTAAGAAAAAAAAATTTGACAAAAACTTAGCATATGGACTTAATTTTTTATACAAACTTAATATCTAACTTAAATATAATATATACTAACTAAAATATAAATAAACCTTAATCTACCTTACCTACATACACAATACACACACATAGATATTATACACAATTATATACATATATTATGTACAAAGGTATATACTAATATATGTATATTTATCTTAAATGCTAACCTAAACCTATGCAAGCTGGCCATCGCTATTTACAGAGCAAATAGATTGGTCAGCTCTGCCTCATTAGTGAGGCTGGTACGTAGTTGACGGAAACGACGACGAAACATCTTCTCCATCATTCAACCACCAGAAATGCTGGTGCTGCCGAACGACATCCCTCTTATCGCGATTCCCCACCGCCCTACTGAACCTGAGACGATCCACACTGCCGTATGCGACGTGGAAGCGACATGTCCGAGCGACATGGAAGATAAACGGGACCGCTGATCTATCCTGGATCAACCCTATCTGATCTAGGTAGAGGAATGTTTCCGGTGGAACGAAGCCGTCAGAACGCACACTCTCGTGGTAACGGTAATTGTGATAGTAAGCCCCAGATATCAGGTTATTCGTCGAGGCCATTGCTCTTGCAATGTGCCTTCAAGTCAGCTTAATAACGAAGTTGTCCACTCGTATTAGGTTCGCTCTGTTGTAAAGGACCTCATTCCGACAGAATTTTTTGTACTCCGACTCTGGTGTTCTGTACAAGCGAAGGCAAGCCCTCTCAAACACCCGAATCTTTTCCATTAAACTTGCTCGCACATTGAACCACACGGGACACCCAAATACCAACATGGGCCTGATAAGGGCCATGTAGCAGATTGCCTTTACCCTCGCATCGAGTTGGCTGCTATAAAAGTCTCTTTGTAAGGGCAAAAGCGCCTTTAGCTCTGACCAAAGCAGCATTTACGTTTTTGTCAAAATACAGAAACTGATCTAACCAGATCCCAAGGTATCTGAATACCTTTCGACAGGCAAGAGGCTGTCCGCGTTGTCCAATGATCGAGAACGTTCGCTAGAGGATCTAGACAATCGTCTTATCTTATCGAAGTCACGCTGCAAGAGAGTATTGATGACCTCGATTTTTGGACCTGTTCTGTACGCTATCAAATCGTCTGCGTACGTATTAGTATGGGGAAGTGAACCTATCAAGTCGCTTGTATAAATGTTGAAGAGGATCGGCGAATTGACCGCGCCTTGCTGAAGACCATATTTAATTTGAAATATTCCAACAGAAGTCACATCACCATTCTTCACGATGAATTGTCTGTTGGTTAGCATATTATAAAGAATGTACAAGAGTGGTTTACTGATCCTCAGCTTAGTCAGCTTATAGAAAAGACCCTCTAACCATACGGTGTCGAAGGCCTTCTCCAAGTCAACAAGGTAGGCACCAGTACATTGGTTTTGCCTTTATTCCATTGGATATCGGACACCAGCTTAGACGCGGCATGTGAGATATCATGTCCCGCCTTAAAACCGAATTGATTATCCGGAACTATATGTTTGTCCTCAACCCACCTAGACAGAGCTCTATTGATTACTTTTTCAAAAACCTTACTGATATTCGGAAGGAGACTTATCGACCGGAGAATCGCTGGGTCGGATATATCCTTTCCCTTTTTGGGGATAGGTTGAACCACCGCCGTTTTCCAATGCGCTGGACAATGTGCATTATTCATTGCATTATTAAACAGGGCGGTGTAAATGTCCACCGCTTCTAGAGGAAGATGTCGAAGCACGATGTTCGGAATACCATCGGTCCCCACTGATTTCTTAACCCTGATTGTGTCGAAGATACCATGGAGCTCTTCCTTCGAAATGAACGGGGGTAGGTCACCCTCTCTGGAATGACATTATTTGCCATATTTTCGTCGCTGAACCGGGTAAAACCAGAGCCCTCGGATCGCCAGTTCTCTACTTCATTTCGAATGTAGAAGTCGTGCTCCAGGACGCGATTGTCCAGGTCATAATTAGGGCCAATAGTATCAGTGGCCTTGTATATTTCCTGGAAAGTCGCCTCTATGGCCTCAACCTTTTTCTGTGGATCCTCGATCACAAAGAAGTCGTCATCATCAGCGGCCTCCTTTGGATCAATACCTGCTATTGTCAGTAACCGTTCGTTGTCTGTTGTCCAGGCTATTTTAAGGCACTGAAGGTCGTTTTGATTTTTTCTCCGAAATGGTTTATTTATTTGGGGGAACATATTCGGGTTGCTGGTGTTTACAGCCCGAACCCTGTTCCAATACAAACTTACAGACATTCTGTAATTCTCTTTTATTAACGTTTGAATATTTTTAATCGACGCCTTCAGTGTCCTAATCTCCGGGTCTTGTCTGTCAGTTAACTGTCTGTACAAGTTTTTGAGTCTTGACAGAAGTCTACTTTTTTGTCGGTGCAGTGCGTCAATAGTAGGATTGCGGAACATGTCTCCGTTAGTCGTACGTCGACACCGCGGTATTGTAGCGTCCATAGTTTGTTTAATTATCTCGTCTATTTGCTTTAGGTAATTGTCGATCTCCTCGTTTGACAAATTCCTATTGGACGGTGGGTGGAGCGGATTCGAGGAGAGCGCAGTTGTCATGGTTGCGGAGAAGCGTGTCCATCGAGTCTTACTGTAGTTGTAAGAATATCTTTGGACAAATTCCTCCAATTCCGCAATTTCGTTGGGAACTGTAATTTCGGTGCTAAAACCGCAATGGTCACTGTCATACACGAATGTGCGCAGACAGTTTAACGTTTGTAAATTTGTACCTGTCAGTCGTATACGTTCGTCGTACAGCAGTAGATCCAAATAAGACCCGCCTCTGGGAAACGACGGGTTATCCGTCGCTTTAAGACCGAGTCTGTACATGACGTCGTGCTGACCCCACCAATCGAGTAGTAGGTTCCCTCTAGTTGAAGTTCCCGCCGATTATAAAATAATTCTCCCCCGATTCTGGCCTCAGAAGTCGAAAAAGCGTGTCGAGCTCTGTAATAAATAAAGTGGATTGTGGAGCCTCAGGTGCATAAACAGAGGCCAAGTACAGCCGCTTTCCACTGCGGAGCGGGATATAAATGATGACTGTCTCCAACACCCGGAACCTATGCAACACTCCCTTGTATACTCTGCGAAATTTTATACCTTGTTTTAGGAAGATCGCGACACCGCCTCCACGTTTGGATCGGGGCCGGTTTCTTCTTGTAACAATATAATTATTGTTCTCCAGTTTGTGTTTATCGGTTAGCTTGGTTTCGCTAGCGAAAGGCACATCAGGAGTTTGGTCTTGTAGCAATTTAAGCATCGCGGCTCTTCGTTCGATCCTAATCAGTGAATTAACATTTACCGCAAGGACCTTTAAAGTTTGCTCCTCCATGTGCGTACCCATTACGACATGTGTTGCGTTAGGCCCGGCAGCAGTGCGTAGATCTGGTCCTCCCGCTTGGCCTGTTCTTGCACCTGCTTTTGCAGCTGAGCCATCTGCCCTTTGATTGCGAGCAAGATGGCTAGCATGTTAGGTGCAGTTTCCGTTATTCTCGGCATTGGCGCCAGAGAAGCAACAGTCGCTTGCTGTACCGTAGCCCCCCTACCTGCCGCCATTTGGGCGTAAAAAATTTGGGACGTGACGGCTGGTGTTTGAAACCTTACAGGTGAACGTTTGACCTCCACCTTCTGCTGCTGAGCCAGTTTTGATTTTTTAATGTCAGCGAACTTAGGACAACCCCGATAGTTTGCGGTGTGTCCTACGTTCCCACATAACACGCACGAGAGCTGCGTCCTGTCAGACGCTCCGTCCCTGCCCAGAGTACACTCCTCTGAACTGTGGTTCTTTGCGCACTTAACGCATCGAGGCTGTATTTGGCAGTTCAACGCGGCGTGCCCGAACTTCTGGCAGCGAACGCATTGTATAACACCTTCGCTCCTGACCACCTGGCAGTCTAGGATATTGATACTCCTTAGACTATCCAGACGGCTTTCGGGACTGAGCTGCACCAGCAAGAACGGCAGACTCCGTTTCTCCCGCCTGGCTCTAGCTGTGGTAAATGGCTTTACCCCCACAAACTTGAGTCCTTCGCACTCCTTCTCTTTGAACAGTGCCAGGATCTCCTCAGGATCAGAAGACGGTTCTAACCCCTTCAGAAGCATCGATTGCCGCTTTTCGCACTTCGGTGTGAATGAGTAGTGCTCCGTCGTCGTTTCATTTAGGAGCTCTTTCACTTTTGCGTAGCCCTCCACTGTATTACAGTGGATGGCATGGCGATCGTTCCCCAACCTCTTAATATTAAAATCATTACCAATGACCAGCCTACACAGGTTCTTGGTAGCATTTACCTCCAATTTATAGGTGTTTATAGGAGGCACCTTCTCCTTCTTCTTCTTCTGCTGCTGCTGCTGTTGTTGTTGTTGTTCTTGTTGCTGGTGCTGCTGCTGTTGCCGTTTTTGTGGCCGCTGCTGTTTTAGCTGTTGCCGGTGTTGTGACTGCTCTTGTTGTTGCTGGTGGTTCTTAACATTTTGTTGTTGTAGCACTTAAGCTACTTTATTTGTTTGGTGTTGTTGTTATTTCTGCTTTTGAGCATGCTGCTGTTGTTGGGATTGCTCTAGCTCTTCCTTCTTCCTTCGTCCCATTTGCTTTTCTTTTATGGCCAGCACTCTTTGTTGTAGTATTTTTATGTATGCTGCTACTTATGGCCTTCATTTCTTCCTCTTCATCGTCCGATTCGCTTGCGGCCAATGAAGCGAAGGTGTTTCCTTCAATCACTCCGCCAAGCAGCTTTACAGTGGTCGTTGTTAGCTTCCTCCTTCTCTTTGTCTTTGGCGTTTGGCTTGAACCACTCGAAGCCTCACCTGACATTTCAGCAGATCCCGCTATAGGCATAGCGGACCGCACACCACAATCCATCACTGTCTGTCGACTACTCGGAGTCGAACCCACAACTTTCGCAGTCTCAAGCGAACACACTACCGATGCGCTAATTGGAGCCTAAATCCAATTTCTTTAATTGTTTTAAGTAAGCGTCACTTATCACTTACAAGCCGAAACACGTTTAAACTCCGCAGAGGTCTATGAACGACTGGTAGCTCATTCCAAAGATGAATTGCATGTATATAAAATTGTCGGCTTGTAATTAAATATGTATAAAGGGTGATTCATCGTGCGGTTTGATTTATAATGTAAAATAAAGTACATAAATTTGAAAGTGACCTTAAAATTTTTATTATCGGTTAAGGGAAAAATTCATGGCATTTACTCTTTGAAAATGATATCATGTAAATGTTGGCCATGACTACGTCTGAGGTAGTCCATTCGGAAGATCCAATTTTGGGCGACTCGTTCGAGAATAACGAGCGGATAACACAAGTAATGTTGACTTCCAAACTGTCAATCGTAGCTGGCTTATTCCTGAAGACCTGAAACTTTACATATTCCCAGAGAAAATAGTCCAAAGGTGTGATATCTCACTATCTAGGCTGCCAATTTACCGTAGCAAAACGTGAAATTAAATGCTCACCGAAATGATTTTTAACAAGTCCATTGTTTCACGCGCTGTATGCCTCGAAATGCCGTCTTGTTGAAACCAGAACTCACTGAGACCATGTGCTTGAATATCAGGAAGCACATAGTCCGTTAACATGGAGCGATAACGGTTACCATTGACGGTAACATTCTGACTTGCGTCATTTTTAAAGAAATATGGACCAATAATTCCACCAGCCCATAAACCACACCATACTGTTGTTTTTAATGGATGTAATGGTGGCTCTTGGAACTCTTTGGGTTGCCCATCAGCCCTGATACGGAAATTTTGTTTATTAACGTATTCATTAAGCCAGAAATTGGTTTCAGCACTGAACAAAATTTCACGATAAAACAGCGGATTTTCATTGAGTTTTTCTAGATCCCATTTACTGAAAATATGATGCAAATTCAAGTCGCCTGGATTCAGTTCTTGCACAAGTTTAGGTCGAGATCTTCACGTAAAATACGCCAAGTTGTCGAATACCCCAAGCCAAGCTGCTGAGAAGGACGACGAATCGATTCGTTGCGGTCTTCACGTACACTCTCAGCTACAGCTGCTTTAGTCTATTCACTACGTTCTGGTCGAATATCATTTATTAAACTTATTAAATTTATTAAACTGCGACTTAAATTTGTGAATGGTATTGGCAATAGTAGTTTCAGTAGGTCGATTATGCGCACCGTAAGTTCCTCAAATTGCTCGAAAAACATTTCTCACAGAATTCTGATTTTTGTAATACAGCTGAATAATTTGGAGACGCTGTTGTCGTGTGAGTCTTTTCGTGATGACTTGCCAAACGATACTAAACAAAAATGACAAAGCAGTTTGATAGGAGTCACGCGTGATCTGTCAAAAAAAGCTTAATTTAAAAAAAAAGTAATCCGGTTGTTTGTTTGTTATAATTTTGTGAATTAATTCTTCTGTAGTTCATAAGAGCTAATAGCAAACAACCTGTTAATTTATTGGTAAATTCAGAAATGTGGTCAAACCTTTTTATGTTAAAAATATATCTCGTGCAGCTATTGTATGCCACGATAAGTATCCTTTTGGATAAGTAGTCTATGTCCGAATATATTTCACATCCATTAAGTAATAACGGTAAAATGAACGATTTAACAAGCTTAAGTTTGACATTTCTGGGAATATACTTTGTCGTGGGGCTAATACTACGTAGAGCACCATACACTTTTGATATAACGTTGTTTACGTGAATATGCAAATTCAAGTTATTACTAAGGAAGATCCCAAATTTTTTATATTATAAACATACTCAACAGTTGAATCATTAAGAATTATTTGAAAAAAATACTACTGTATTTTTGCTTCGGTTAATTATCATAGCTTTAGTTTTAATTGGATTATCATCAGTAAAAATATGAAAAAAATTGCCTTTCCAGCATTTTCAATAATAACGAATGATTAACGCTATCAAACGCCTTAGAAAAATCAAGAAAGACTATAAGATATCGCTGTCTTAGCCGGCTCGTAAGTTTTCGCATATATTGAATATAGCTGTGGTACAGTTATATTTGGCGCGGATAAGATAAAATAAGATTTTTTCTATTTAAAAATAATTTTATTTGGTTACTAATAATAGTTTCAAATACCTTACTTTAAAAAGGAAGAATCACTATTGGTCGGTATTCGATATTATTAGAAGTTGATGGTTTTTGCAATGGTAAGATTTTAGCAATTTTCCACCTAGCGGGAAGAACTAACGTAGCTATAACCGAGTTAAATATGTGAGTTATGTGGGGAAGAAATACAGTCAGAAGAATTTAAATACAATTAAAACTGGGAAAACATCATTCGAGCCAACAGCTTTCGATTTGATCTTGAGAATTGGAGAGTGAAAACATTACTTCTTGCTGATAGCCGGTGGTAGGAGGGACGGTCTGAAAATTAAGTGGATTGCAGTTGTTTTGAAAAAAATTTTCTGTTAAGCACATCCAAGTCGATGTTATCAGGGATAGTTTTTTTAACAGACCTCAATCCCATCTTTCGAACTTTCATCCAAAATTTCGAGGTAGAATTGGCGGAGTTAAATTTTTTCTGGTAAAACGACTTTTCTTATTTTGAATCAGAAGGGTGACTGCGTTTCTTACTGTAGCGTATTCATTGCAAATAGCTGAACATTTTTATTTCATCCACCTTGCGTAAAGAAGATTTTGGCTACTAATAAGGCGCAAGATTTCTGATGTAAGCCAGGGAATGTTCATTTTTTTAGAAACTTTTTTTTATGTGTTCTGAAAAAAAGTTAGCGGTTCTGTTTCCGCAAGAAGTTTTGAACGATAAGCGTTAGAAATTGTGTAACAGAACTTATGGCAGGACTAGGTATTCACAAACAGCGAGAGCCAAGTTGCACACGTATTTCATTTGGTTCTAACGCAGTTTTGAAAAAAAACTTATTGCCATGTGATAAGTTTAATCATACCTACAGAACAAGTATAGGGTTTTCTAATAACGACTTGACAATTTTTTTTTAAATAAAAGGCAAACCATTTAAGATATTTCAAAAACTTTATTATAGGCTTGAAGTACAATCAAAACATTAATGAATGGAACTCGTCTTCGTTCATATGGCCACCGCGGGCACTTTTGCAGCGGTCGATTTGTTGGACCCAATTTTCAACAACTCGGTTACACATTTCGGCCGAAACGACCGCTATTTCGCGTTCAATGTTGTCTCTGAGCTCTTCCAACGTCGTCGGCGTGCTGGCATAAGCCAATGACTTAACGTAGCCTCACAGAAAATAGTCAAGCGGCGTTAAATCGCACGAACGAGGCTGCTAGTCGACTGGCCCATGTCTTGAGATAACACGCTCACCATACTTACTCTTCAATAAATCGATTTTAGCGTGTGCTGTGTGGCTTGTGGTGCCATCCTGTTGAAATCACATATCGTCCAAGTCCATATCTTCCAATTCGGGCCAAAAATAATCGGTGATCATGACACGATAACGCTGACCATTCACAACAACGTGACGATCGTTATCGTCGACGAAAAACTATGGCCCAATAACACCGCCGGCATGCAAACCGCACCAAAAAGTTATTTTTTGTGGATGAAGTGGTGATTCATGAAACACATGTGGGTTTTCACCCAACCAATAACGCATATTTTGCTTATTGACGAACCCATTGAGCCAAAAATGAGCTTCGTCACTGAAGATGATTTTGCGACTCCGAATATCTGTTGAAAATTTTTATAATTTGCAGACGTTGCTCGTTAGTGTACTTTACCATGATGAAAATTTTCTGAATAAATTGACAGTGACAGTTTGATGATTAGTGAAAGAGTGCGTTCACAAATTAAATTCAAAGTCGTCAAGTCCCTATTGGAAAACCCTATATTATTAATAAATATAGTACAATTAAAATTCGTCGTATTTTCTTCCGTAATTTTTATTCTTAAAGTTCTAAAATTCTATTAGAAGTAATTTTATAATCCAATATGATAATTAAAAGTTTTCAAATTAAGTAAACTTAAAATATTGCTTTTTATGTATGTAAATACCATTTGCTCGTATATAACAACTTGACAAGCCTTATCATATAAATATTTTTATCTTTATTTAAAACTTTAGAGAAAATTTGTCCAGTAGATAATATTTAGAATAAAAAATGAAAATGGGAAGAAAAATCTTGAGAACTTGTCTATTAAAATAGCTGTTGCGTGCCCTTGACATGTTGTATCGTAGTGCGGTTCCACTATGGATTCTCGATACACTTTACTCTGTGAGATCAAAATGTAATTTTAAGTTTATATACTCTACTCTCTTTTTACAGTCGTTACCTTTATATCTTCTACGTTATATATGCTTTCGTCTGAGAATCCCTTCATTGCCTTGGTGGCAAGAGGTCCCATATAGTTATTTACCACTGCAAATTCCATCAAGGATAGAAAAACAAATACTGAACACGATGACATCCATACGTCTATAGCTTTAACGTAAGACACAGGTGGTAGTGATTGCTGAGATTGTGTATTTTGCGTTGCTAACGTTAGTAAGGAAGTAACACCTAGAGTTACTCGTGCCGGTATGGCTTCAGGTTTTATCCAAAATGAGATCCATGACATAACTACAATAAGTGCCGAAGGAATATACGTATGAAACAAATGATAACCAAGTCTTCTGCGCAAATTAAACACAATGGCTAAGCAAGTGAAATTACCTAAAAATATAAATGGATTTTTGTTAATTTTAAGTAACTTAGATTAAAGATTAAATAAATTATACAAAAATCATTTAAATTATTTTTCCTTTCCTCTATTCTTTGATTTACTTTATAAAATAGTTTAATTAAAAGCTTTCTTTAACGATAAATGCCAACATATTTCACACTCTCGGCATATTTTACTTATTTTCTGATATAATTATTACAAGACTTGTAAAAAGGAATGAAGAAAAACTAAATAAATAAACTTACGAAATGTTGTGTTTATTGTATACTTGCGCGCTTAGTGGATTATGTGTATTATTAAAATGTTTGAACATATCGCTGGCGAAGCAAAAGTATCGAATTTACCAGTTTACATTAGTTTTCAGAATAGAAACAAAGAACTCAGCATGGTATTCCATAAGTGAGTTGTTCGGCTTAGAAAAGAATCACAATATTTAAGTAGTCTTAAGCGTTAAGCATTCATAGCAAAACAGGAGTTACGGTTGAGGATTTGATGAGACGAAATGCTTCTGGCATTTTCGATGTCAATGTCAACGTCAATGTAACGAAGTAAAGCAAAAGATATTACGTCAGTGTTCAAGGGTGTCAAATGGCTGGTAAATCATCATCTGTGGGTCTTATCACTTCGCTTTGAATCCTAATGAGTGAGTTCAGAGAGGTCTTAAAACACCAAACCACTTGAGGAAACCGCCTTTTCCTAATAAATGGGTTGTTATTAACACACACATGGGTGGCCGTGGCTTAAGTCGTAGTATATTGACTTCCCAATCCGAAGGTTCAGGGTTCAGTACCAGCCGTGATCGAAAGACTTTTTTCAGGCAACTAAGATCTTGTGAGATGATACAAGTCAATCAAGTCAATTTACACTAATAATTTAGTCTCCCCATTAAATGTTGGATGTTGTCACCCATGGAGCGAAATAACCACTGAGCTCACAATTCTTTCTTTCTCTCTCTGTCCCATTTTTTTTAAAACTTAAGACGTGCTAAGGCTCTTTAGTTGCATTCATACCCACTTGAGTGTTAAGTTATAAAAAAACAAAAAAAAAAAAAACATCCAACATGGAACATTATTTATTTACTTCAGTTAGCGTGAAAAATGGTTATTACCATAAAATAATAATTTAACGTTACAAAATGATTGGTAATAAAATGTTGATTAAGATGTTTTTTTTAAGCTCGTGGGTAAAGTGTTCAATATTGCTGGTATATTATATCTAAGTTGTTGCTGCCGTATTTGTTGTTGAATCCTGGAGTATCCAAAAAGCCTTGCAGCCGTCGTCTAGTGTTTACGGTATGAGGTATTGGTTACTAAAAACTTTGATCTTCATAATACTCTAAGATAGCTGTTCACGTATATTAACCTTGAAATTAACATTATTTTTATTTATAAGCATGATAATGAAGACATATAAATTTGTATATGTGAGCCTTAGAAGCATGTCCCCATGTTAGTATGCCGTATCTCAAGCGCGATTCCACCAGTGAGAAGTACACGTGCTTCTGAACTTCTAGCGTTGAGTGTCGCTTAAGATACGCCATTTTGCTCTTTAAGTTTGATATGAGTTTTTTGATATGATCTTGCCATAGGAAGTGCTCGTCGATTATAACTACTAGGTACTTAATTCTTTTTACCATTCCACAGGATCAATTCCTGGAGTTGTGTAGTATACTTATATACTTGGTTGCCTTGGAGTGCGAACGTGCATCAGTTGGGTTAACTTCGCGTTATCTACTAAACCATTAGCATGGCAACATCTCGAAAAACTAGCTATTTGTGTTTTACAACAGTTGCCATATCGTCCGGATTTGCAAAAACCGTATTCGTTTAAAAGAGCGAAGAAGTTCATTTGTAAAAGTATGAACAGCAAAGGTCCTTATTACGAGCCTTATGGAACACCGTATTGAGTATTTAATCCTTCACTTATTGTGTATAATATTTTCACTTTAGCTTGTCTTCTGGAAAAATAATTATCCATCCACTTTCTAAGAGGTCCTCTTATACCGATTCCAGCTTAAGCTGCAATTAGCCTCTTAGGATTAAGCGTATCAAAAGCTTTAGTAAAATCCACAAACAAAATTAGTACGTGATTGTTTGCATTTAAGGTCGTAGTCACCAAATTGAAGAGTTTTCCCAGTAGTGTCGCAGTGCTTTTCCTTTTTTGAAACCCGTACTGATTTTCTTGCAGTATTTCTTGTATGCTTATGAAACCGTTTAATCGTCGCACCACAATTTCTTCCAAAGATTTTTCAACTACCAGTAGAATAGCGATAGGCTTATAGTTCTCGCAGTTGTTTTAAACACCATTTTTAAAAATTTGGCGTATGAATGATGTTTTAAGAAACATGGGTACAAGTCCATACTCAAGACTTCTATGACTTATGGTTTGTATTTTTGGTGCTAATAAGGCCGCGATTAGTTTCAGATCAATGGCTCTTACCTTTTCTGCTCTTGCACTCTTCCTCGCATATTGACTTCTTAGCATATTGAATATTTCCATTATACTGGCTTACTCTATAAAGATTGTATGTGCAATATATCGATTTTGGGGGCTAGTTGTTGTTTAATTGCTATAATGAATAGTATTAGAGGCCTGGTTAGAAAACTGTTCAGCAAATTCGTCTGCAGTTTGTTTTAACGTTGCAGTTTTTACAAAATTTCTTCGCAATCATTTCGTTTGTTGATTTTTTTTCCTCCGCAGTACTTAACTTAATATATTCCAAGTTTTCCAAGGTTACTTTTGGCATCTTATAATATTATGATTTCCTCGTTTGTATAGTTTTGTTTACAGTGTTGCGAAACTTTTTATAATCTACTTCATATGTTTTGCACTTTAAATTACTCCTCCATCTTCTGAACATCTCCTGTCTTCTTCTGCATAACATAATTAATTCTGGTGTTATCCAAGAATTTTTCTAGATGGTTGCTTTTTTTGGCCCTTGTATTTTTATATTGGTCATATAGGTTACATACTCCAACAAGAACAAAAGTATATTTTTCTCTTCATAACCAATAGCTTGATTTTTCCACACCTCTTCAAGGTGAACGAAGGGTAGCGACAATGTTGCAACGATATCCAATATCGAATTAGCTGAGTTAGCAAGTTAACGAATAGATAGAAGAAAGTGACAGATTGTCACTCAGTTAGTAAGTAAGTTGTGTAATTGAAGTTCATTTGGAGTAAAAATAAAAAATAATTTTTTTTTCGCCCGCGGCGAATTGAATTGTTTAATTTGCGCAGTCAGTAGGATTTAAATAAATTGTGTGAATCCATATGAGAACGAACGAAATAGGAAAAACGCTCATATCCTCAAAAGTGTGTGAATCCAACTGTGTACCAAGTGTAAGTAGTGTTTCTTAAAATCAGATCAAATGTCTTACTTTGGACCCGTTCAAATAAAATCTTTTAAAAGAGTGTAAATAAAACTGTGAACCAAGTGTAAGAAGTGTCTCTAGGAATCAGAGCAAAAGTTTTACCCTGGACCCGTTTAAATAAAACCTTTTAAAAGTGCTCCACACTGGACTCATTAAGTTAACTCTATTCGACAAGAGAAACTAAAAATCAAATACAGGGACAGCTAAACGAAAAAAAAAGCTACTAACTCAAATAAACAAAATCAATTCAAAACCACCACCAATTAGTGAAAAGACAGAATCTCACAGTTCTTCGAAGGAATCATCAGAAAGCAAATGGATGACGTACTAATGGAATGACTCACTGCAGCGCTAGAGGCACCGTCTAGCCGCAATCTCGCACAAAGTCGGGCTGTAACAATAATGTTTACAAGGACATCTCGAAAAGTATCAGTCATCTAAGGGTAACTTCTATTTCTGACTTAAATTATCAAATTGAGGAGATTATAAGAAATATTAATATATTTGCCACATACGAAAAAAAAATCTGTAGAAACAAAAAAATGCTTTTAATACGGTTTTAGTCGACAAAATAAAACAAATGGTAACAATTTATCCTGAGAGATAAGGGACATATTTGAGTTACATAAAATAGAAGAAATCTTATAAACTTACGTTGCATTCGATTATAATAACTTAGATAGGAATTTCTTCACACACGACCGACAACCGACATCGAACAATAGAAATAGCAACAGACATGAATATAATCCCCAAACCCAAAATAGCCAGCAGAATAATTCCCACTCAAACAATCAAATTAGAAACACAAATAGTAGAAAAAAACCATGACAGAATAGGCAACATAACTCTAATACACCCCAGAACAATTCAGGCCAACATAGACAAAATAACCATACGCCAAATACAGGACAAAATACACAACCAATTTTTAATAGTTCAGGACATTTTAGGAATGCTCAACAAACTCTACAACCGATGGAAATAGGTCATATTAGTCAGGTTGAAAATTTAGAACAGGTAACTAATAGCGAAGAGGAGACAAAAATTTTGTAAACTTAACCATTGACGAAAAAAAACTATAAAGCCCTAATTGATACCGGCTCAACTATTAGCATCATTAATTCTAGTATAGTACTATATAAAAGATTGCAGTAAATTCAAAGTTTACGAAAGAATAAATATAAAACTGCAAACCATTAACAATACAACAACAGAAATAGTAGATAGTATAAAAACTAGTATCCCGAGGGAATTCAATTACAACTTTAAAGGAGGTACAAGGTGGTATAAGAGAGATTTAGGGAAAAAGCCGTATGACATACTAATAGATATGGATTTGTTAAGCAAAATTGTCAAGACTCTTTATTTTGACAATAAAATACTTGTATTAAAAAAATAATACGCGAGTTCCAATTTAAAGAAAGTTAGGCGATAGGTGGAAGAAATTGAAAAACAAGGCATAATACGAAAATCCCATAGGGGATTTTGTTGTAGTAGCTGAAAAGTTAGACAACTCGGGGCAACAAAAATACATCCAGGCTTTCGAAACGCTCAAGTTGAATATAATTAAGCACCCACTACTAAAACTCCCCGACTTCAGAAAAAAATTTATCCTTTTTACAGATGCAAGTAATTACGCTATAGGCGCAGTACTAATGCAGGAAGGTCAACCAGTGTTCATTTACTAATTAAGTATCTTAATAAAAAATACACTAGTAAAGAATTTAGCCAACGCACCCAGCGGTGGTTGTTAAAGTTGCAAGAGTACCAGTATAACATTGAACACTTAAAACTAAAATCAAATAAGATTGCAGATTACCAGAAGAAAATAATGGACATAACAGTGTAGACAACCAATCAGTTAATAACTTGTCAGATAATGCAACTATTCATTCGCAAGAGTAACAACAACTCGAACATATACCAATAAAGGAAACTATAGTAAACAAGTATAAAACACAACTAATATTATCCAATGACTCTGATAAGAAAGACATGACTAAAGATAGGAATTATTGGATAGACGTGCTCAGAGGGTTTATATAACCAGGACTGACTGGAATTTACACGGAGCTCCCATACCACGAATTGAATAAAATCCAACAATTACTAATAGAACTTTTCGGACTTTTCGGATCAAATTCATAAAAACAACACTCAGAGCTAGTGAATTAAAAACAATAGAACAAGCACATAAGCAAATTTCGTTATATCAAACATACCATAGTTTAAAGAATGAAATATATTATCTCCAGTTAATCAGAGAAATAACTAGAATTATAAACACTTGCACAACATGCTTAGAAATTAAATATGAACGTAAGCCCATAAAGCCCAGGTACAAAATTAGTGAAACACCAAGTAGACCCAATGAGATCATTCACATGGATATATTTTATTTCAACAAAAATTCCTTCTTAACCATGATAGAAAAACTCACAAAGAAAGCATATGTATGTTTACTCCTTATCAAATAGAAACTGGGTAAAGAAGATAGAAACATTAGAAGAAACATTTTTCGAAAAATTCGATAAACCACTGAAAATTATAACAGATAATTGTTTAAGGCAGAACATTTAAAAGAATTCCTTAGAGAACAAGAAGTAGAACTCCATCTTTCCAAACCTAACACACATACAGTCAATAGTGACATAGAAAGATTCCACTCCACATTACAGGAAATACTAGTTACCTCATGAAAATTAGATTTAAAACTTACCCAGAAAGTACATAGGACAATCCAAAAATACAACAATCGATATCATTCCACTATTAAAAGAACCCCCGAAGAAGCAATGTGTGCCGATCTTGCAACCTTAATTAAAGACAAAAAGGTACAGAAAGAAAAGTTAAGTCAGAATAGGGAAAATTATCAGGAGCAAAGGGAAATCATACCCGATAAAAATTATAAAACAAATTACTACAAAAGTGAACTCAGTTATAGAAGAAAGAAGGAGAACACCTAACAAATATTAAAAGACCCGTTTACTTGCCGGTGATGACATTAGTATTTCTCATACTTGCAACGACGGGACAAACAATAGCAACACTAACGATTAATAAAATAGTAGCAGACAACGGATACATAACATGGGACAAACGGAAATAGCACAGAACACGAAGACAATATTACACATTATAAACACTTCCGAACTAAGACAAACCGTTAAATTTATTATAGATAATATACAAACCTCACAGGTAGGCAACTTAAGACAAAAGAGAGGACTAATAAACGTTATAGGTACAGCTCAAAAATGGAGATTCGGTAATATGGACGACAATGATCGACTAGAAATAACAGACCATATAAGAGGTATTGAAGAAAATAATAACAACGCAATTAATAATTTAAATAGGCAAAATGAAAATTAACACGCATTTTAACGAAACAATAGCCAATTTAAAAAACATAATAAAACAGATAGAATGCAACTAGGACAAATATACGAAGAACTAACAAATAACGAAAAAAGACTAGTAACGCAACAGCACAGAACTGATCACATACTAAAATTGAAGATATCAAAGGAAAATCTTGATAGTGTAGCATTAGTTAAACAAGGATTAGTACATCCAAGTATGTTAACAGCAGTAGAAATTAGAAAGACAGAACTAGACGTTTACAAACTAAAAAATTCAACAGTAGGATTACTAAAATGCGACAAAGACAGACTGATATTAGCTTTAAAAAATTCCGAACTGCTATAAATTAGTTGACTACAAATTAATAACAGCCTATTCCAATGAAAACATTTAAGAAGTAATAATGAATGACTAATTTGTAATAGAATTTAACGGAACAAAATACGAGTATGATAATAAGATCCAGTACATAGATGAACTAAAACCATTAAGTAATTGTATTACAAAATATAATTGTAAGCTAAAAGAGAATCATGTAATAGAAGTTAAGAAATTAGATGATAGTACTGTAATATGTAAGAATATACGAGATGTATCGATAATAAGCCAATGTGACGATAGAAAAATAAGACTAATTGGAAATTAGTTGATTACCATAAATAACTGTACAATTGAAATATTAAATGAAAAATTTAGCAACAATAATTTTGAATTTACCAATAGATTCTTTTATACCAAAGATGTAACATATAATTTTACGAATCAATTAAATTTTGTGGATATTGATATTAACGATTTTGTGAACTTAGAACATATTAAGTCGCTTTTATTTCATAAGAATATTAATTACATGGCTAACTGAACTATGTTCATAATTGTAGTCGTCATATTCATTTTAATAGTATCCCTAACTTGAAAAAACAGAAATCATAAACTCTCAGTAAATGTAGTAAAATTCATGAGAATTTTAAATCTAACGAGGGAGAGGTTACATACTCCAACAAGAACAAAAGTATTTTTTTCTCTTCATAACCAATAACTTGATTTTCTCACATCTCTTCCAGGTGAACGAACAAAAGTGTAGGGACAATGTTGCAACGATATCCAATATCACACAGCAAGTCGCCACGCGCATTTCTGAATAAGCTGAGTTAGTAAGGTACAAATAGATATAAGGGAGTGACAGATTGTCAGTCAGTTAGTTAGTAAGTTGTATAATTGAAGTTCATTTGGAATAAAAATTAAAAAAAAAAAAAAATTTATTTTTTTTTTGCGCTTGCGCGCGGCGAATTGAATTGTTTAATTTTTATACTAAGGCGCTCAACATCTTCTTCATTACAGAATTCTTGCCAATTTGTTCGCTGTATAAGTTCGTTAATTTTACATTGATTGAGACCTACTAGCATTTATTCGGCAATTACAGGATCCGGCACTGTAATAGTGCCTTACATTGCAACAACGACCGTGATTCTATCACGGCTGATTTTATGTCGTGTTTAGATATCCTTACAAATACGTAGTTGATTTCAACATAACACATGGGCTGAAAGGTCAGTGCCGTTTTATAGTAAAACACAAATTTTTTTCAAAATTCAACTTTATTTATCAATATAGTTGCCTACGCGGGCCATACACTGATTGAAACGATTTTTTAATCTTTCGATACCAGTTTTGTAGTACGATTTCGGTTTAGTCTCAAAATAGGTCTCTGTTTCGGCGATTACTTCTTCATCGGTCTTAAATCTCTTTCCGGCGAGCATTCTTTTGAGGTCTGCGAACGGGAAATAGTCGCTGGGGACCAAATCTGGAGAATACAGTTGGTGGGGAAGCAATTCGTAGACGAATTCATTCAAGTTTGCCATCGTTTTCGTCGACTTGTGACACGGTGCATTGTCTTGATGAAACAGCACTTTCTTTTTCTTCAAATGCGGCCGTTTTTCTGCGATTTCGTCCTTCAAACGCTCCAACAATGCAACGTAATAGTCGCTGTTGATAGTCTGCAATTTTTGGAGATAGTTGATAAAAATTATTTCATGTGTATACCAAAATATGGATGCCATAACCTTGCCAGCCGACTGTTGAGTTTTTGGTCATTTGGACGAGGTTAGTCGCCTGCTCGCCACTCAGCTGACTGCCGACTTGACTCTGGTGTGAAGTGATGGAGCCAAGTTTCATCCGTTGTCACATACCGAGCAAAAATTCGGCTTTATTGCGGTTGAACAGCTTTAAACACTCCTCTGAATCATCAACACGAGAGCTTTCGCATGTCCAAATATTCGTGTATGATATATCCAACACGCTCTTTTGATATCTTCAGAGCCTCAGCTTTCTCGATCAACTTCACTTTATGGTCATTCGTAATCATTTTGTGGACTTTTTTGATGTTTTCATCTGAAACAGCCTCTTTTGCACGTCCACTGCGTGCATCATCTTCGGTGCTTGTATGACCACTTTTAAATTTTTCAATCCACTTGTGAATGGTTCGTTCGGCTGGTGCAGAGTCCGGCTAACACTTATCAAGATATTTCTTTGCATCGGCTGCATTTTTTCCCATCAAAAAGCAATGATAAATCAACACACGAAATTGCTTTGAATCAATTTTTTTTTTTACAATAACAAAAGTTGCTTCACTCACAACGCTATATCTCGAGAACTAATTATCCGACAGCTGTCAAATTTATACACGTAACTTTTGAAGGTTGGTACTAATGAAAATGGAATGAATTTAATTCAAGTAGTACCCTCTCTTAGAAACGGCACTGACTTTTTAGCCCATGTATTATTTTTGAACTTGCACATTACATAAAACATTTATATCTGTATTTATGTCAAAAATAACGACTACTTGTTTTTCATTTTTAATATTTCTATCAATTTCTCAATAAATTGTGGTACTTCGGTGACCTGTATACTGCATGAATACATTTGATTACTTCTCCTTTTTCTTCTATTTCGATATTTAAACTTTCATATAAAATAGCGCTTGTAATAGATTCTATTGTAACTTATGTTGGTGTTTGTTTTTTTCTATTGGGAAATTCAGGAATATTTCCGTTTGTATTGTAAAAATCATTTTTCTTTTCTTTAATGTTAATTTCCACAAGAAAAATAACATCGATATACATACATTAAAGCTGGTTGAATTTCTGCTAGAAAAGTATTCCAGTTCTTCCGCGACGAAATTATGTTTTTTTAAAAAAAAAATTAAGCTATTGCCAGTGAAGCCATGCATTACACCAAAATCGACATCAGCTTCACTTTATTCGTCTTGCATCATCATATTCGTTATTTTGTTTTTTTCTTCTTAAATTGCATTTGATAATACAATAGATCGATTTTCTGTCAATGTCACTGAACGTGTATATGTGAATAGGCTCACTGTTTTCAGCTTTTCGTGGTAAAATATTCCCCGATGCTTCCCACACAAATCTCCAGTTATAGTCTCTTGCCTTATTTTAGGCGAGCCAAAGCAAGTGTTTATTTGTTAGAGTCAGCTGTGTGTTAATGTACACAAACACACTTTTTCTAATTCCATCTGTTCTTCCTTTTGTTTAATTATCAAGGCTTTGCCCATCAAATCCATTGCCTAATAAAAAGCGGGGCAGATCAATGTACTGGTCTTATCGTAACGGTTTTCAGATGACGCCACCGAAGGTTTCTACGATTTGACCAGTTACAAGCTGCCGGTCATAGGTCATGTTGGTGGCAGAACCACCTGTAGTCCCTACCAGGACTTAAAACGCGGTACCATGGGAGTCACGAGCCCGCCGAATCTCGGTCCGGGCCTGACTTGAAGAGGTAGGTCCCCTTGTGGCAGCGTCATGGTGGCTGTGGTTTAAACCCAAAGTCGCGGGAAGGGTCTTTGACCCAATGTTGAGCTGCAAAATTCTAGGTTCTGTGACTCTAAGATAAGCAAGAAGATTTAGATCGGCTTCGACCCATACCAAGGGTAGAACTTGTGCCTTCAACCCAAGTTCTACTTTGGTATCAATGGAATGACGGAGAACGATGGCAAGGCGTATAAATTTTTTCTGATTTTGCTAAGCCGTACTCTCCGAAAAATTTCTTCATTTCTTGGAAAATTGTTTTTGCATGTGTGACTTGCAAACGTAGGAACGATTGACGATCGTTTGGGATCTTTGGTTTTTGCGTGATATATATCAGTGACGTCATTTTTGTCTATTTCAGATTTTATTGTTTTTCTGACAGGTTTTAAAACTTCAATATGATCTTTTATTTCTTAAAAGTTACTGTTATAGTTTGTTCATTTTTTTGTCTATTAAAAGAATTGGTTCATCTTTTTTTGTATTGTTTTCCTTTAAATCTTTGATTTTAATTGGCAGTTTGTGCAAAACTTCATTGTTGTCTGTCATGTGTTTTGAATATCCTTATATTCACTAGTGATGAATTCCAGAAAAGTAGTTTTTAGAAACTCATATTTTTTCGCAATATAACTATTTTCTAAATAAATTCGTCGATTCCAATTACATGTATTTTTGCGAAAAAAACAACTTGATGACAAATTCTGCCTTAGAAATATCGAGCGCAACTATTTTGCTTACGCCAGAATAGTTTAGACTTAGGTGACAGGCACAATCTAAGAGCATAGTGAATCTTAATGTACAGAGTATACTGCTTGTGGTCGTATCAGCATCAGCATCCAACTTGTTATCAACGAAATCAATTGATCAATTAAAATTCCTAAAGAAGCTATTAATTCGTTTTAATTGGGTTTTTCGTATTGTTCAAGTTCAAGTTGTTCAAGAACTTTTTTTTATAACTGTGTGGTCATTTTGGTGGCTATTTTGCTTCACTGAGAGGTTTAATTACATATTACTTAAACACTTGTGTGTTTTGAATTATTGTTGTGTTCTCAGCACTACCTATACTCATTTTACATACTTTTCGTCGACCGAAAAATGTTAACATATTGCGGGTCCGATTTGAAATCTAACGCTAAGCCATCCGATTGGGAAGCCAATACACTATCACTTGAGCCACGAGTTTCATCACATATGGTTAATATAATGCATAAAAGTTGTATCTATCAAGATAAGATAAGCCCGCTCTGTGGTTTTATATATTATTATCTATAAAACTGCACTTTATCTTCATTTGCGCGCGAATTACGTTTTAACTATTTTCTTACGTACAAATAACTCCCCCAAAAACCCTATACACCCGGTTTGCGTTTCCTCCCCTTTCTGGTGTTGGACCTTTCTTTTTTTTTCCGTCACTCTGGTATCCAAGGCACCAAGGCTGGACTTACTGGATCCTTTGGATCTAGTTTCCTCCCTCTGCCTGCCGCTTTAGAGGTGTTCCTATGAATCGCTAGGATAGAGCCAGGCGAAAGGCCTGGCCTCTCTAGCCCTCTTATATGACGTATACGTTGATGAAGGGATACACAGCACATCATAGTGGAACTGACTTCCACGAACTAGACTCTAAGAGTATAAATCCTTCCGATCTCACAGCTTATGGAACAGTCTGTCAAGTTCGTCTACATCTGAAGAGTATTAAAAACAACCAAAGACTGTCTCACAATCTTCAAACTCGCACGATAAAATGGCAACTATGTCAAGTGTTGGTAACATCCAGTGAATTTGATATCACTGAAAAACTCGTTGAAAGTTTCTCTTCTGGTATCGTTTACAAAAACCAAAAATTGCGCATTGCATTTAATTTTCGGCTTATTGTCGCGAGACAAGTGCTAGAACTCTTGCCTTAGTGTGAGTGAGAAACAAGAAGCAAGAACTCCTGTTTTCAAAAAAGCTCAACTAAAATAATTCAGTGCGGATATTCGGTCCCTAGCAAACAATAATAAGTTACATGCACTAGTGTCATATAGTAATAAATACTTATTCCTAATAATATCATTTCTTCTCTTATTATTGCAAGATTTGCTTTATGCAACGTAAGGAGTAACACAGTACCAGATGGGTGATTTTCCAACCCAGTTCGCCAAGTCGTTCTTTCACTAATTCTAGGTCTAATTACGCTGGACCAATCACCGTACGGCTTTCTCAAGTTCGTTATCTTAAATTTTCAAAAGCTTGCTGTTTTTTGTTTGTGTTACTTTAGTTGTTCTCCTTTTAATTTCCTCTGTTGTTTATCTCATCAATATTTTGCCTCCTGCTGCGTGATCTGTTCTGTTCTTATGATCCCTTAATTCAATTTTAGCAGAGGGCTCAATCCCCATATTTGAGTATCACACCCAATACACAAATGATAATGACAGTGACAATTAAAAACTGGTTTGCTGAAATGGCCAACCAATTCTTCTGTTGTTCAAAATATCTTCCGCTCTATTTGTCCCACAAATAATAAATGCAGAGGTTTTCTTTGGTGTAATAAACGTCCAGGTTTTGTGAGCCCATAATTCCTTCCACGTGGTGTATGTTAGTCTAAGCATCCTGGTTGCGCATCGCTTAAAAGGCAATTTTTTGTACAGCTTCCAGTGATACATATTTCCAAATATTTCTGTAGATTATAGTTTACTCCCAGCACGGTCTGCTGTACCATTCGAAAAACTTGTTCACCTATCTGCTCTGGAACAGTATTTGTTTTGATCAGGTCATATTCGTCGGCGTGACTGACTAAAATTGAGAAGAAAAACTTTCGCCTTCATCCATTCGAACCTTTTTCCCTCAGAATAGTTACTCTTCCAATATCCTGAGAGAGTGATGGGCAGCCATGGACACATCAGCCATCGGTGCACTCCCTCAGTATCAACATTTATAGTTAGAACGGCCAATTAAAGCCACAAACCGCGCGGGCGGGCGACCTGCTACAAGAGTGCGTGGAAAGCGTATATAGGATGTGTTGTGTAAGGTTCCAGCGCGAAATAGTTGACCCTTGACCCACGTGTTGTTCTGTCTCCCCTCATAGCTAGTCTCTATCTTCGAGTAGAGCTAAGGCATTCCGCTCCATCTTTTCAGCTCCTAACCACTCCATTTTTTGACCCGCCTTGTCAGTTGTTGCTTTGGGTGAACGTATTTGCGGAAGGCACTGCCTTTATGCTCCTCGGAGGTGACAACCAGTAGGTCCACCTGGAAAAGACAGAGCCAGGCGGACTATGGAACACTCTGAACATAGGGCGGATGGTCAAATTATTTGGACTACACACCTAGAGGCAGATGGAAGTTCTTGAACGTCACAGAAGTGAAACATCTTCAACCCGCAAGAGTTGCCTAGAGCCAGGCGGACTGTCTGCAACTCTCTGGACAGGAGCAAACGAAACAAGACAGAATCCAAAAAAGAAAAACAATAACAAATTGTGCAATGAAAAATAAGCACGCTTTTCAAAAGTTTTAATTTAAGACCCCTAGATCCTAACTTGATTCCCCTTTCTTAGTCTCAAATGCATAGGAAATGAGCTTTCTTTGTCACTTCGACTTATTTAAGAAATCAATTTCGGCGAAAGAATGTGAAATTTGAACCCAAGCCAATTAAGGGGAATTGTTCACTCGGGCCAAAGAAAATTCCCAGAACTCGGAAATTTCCCCGATCTGAGTAGCGAAAGTGGCACACTTTCGGTCTAGCGGTGCTCCAAGACATGGTTACACGCTCCAGCTAGGTAGCGGAGCGTTGTACACATATACCAGACATTGGGTCCGCTAAGAACCAAGTGAATGTAATGCACGAATGTGTGTGTGATTGACCGATGGTCTGAATGAACATAAGTCGAATCAGGGCGGCCACTTCTTGGTTGACTACAACGCGTGAAAGAGGTTTATAAAAAATAATAAAACAAGATCTAAGTTGACAAGTGACAAACGAAAAAAATGTATATATTTGATATAATACAATAGCAAAAATTTAATAGTAAAACAAAAAGAAAAAAATATAAGTGGAAAGTCAAAGGAAATAAGGACATCGTGAGATGGAAGATAAAGGAAAAAAAGAACAAGATCAGGGAACAAAAGAGAAAGCCAGGTAGATGAGGGAGAAGGATACCAAGCAGGATCTTAATATTGTATTGTGAGATTTTGGGTCGAGACTGGGAGGTGAAAAAAAGAAACCCCCGTAAAAAAAAGAAAGACAAACTGGATACGATAGAGAAAAAATTTTCAACCGTTCGGGAAGTCGGAATATAGCGGCCCACACTTAAAAGGTTTCCATTACGGTAGTTTTAACTTCCACTCATCTTGATCAGTAAATTTTTCGATACCGCTCAATTTCCTTTTCGATCCAGAAATAACTAACGTGACCTTTTTTTGTTTTTTTTTTTCGTCTTTTTAAGGTTTCGCAATTCCTTTTTGATTCCTGCCGGAAGACCGGCTACTAAATAGTAATTCTAATTATTTGCTTAATCTAATACGGGGAAAATAAAAGAAAATAAAATTGTAACAATTGACGCCAAACGTGTGAGCCCAAAGATATACGGAAATCTTAGTTATTAGGGAAGTGTGTCGTTTTGTTTGCTCCGTGTTCTTAGTTAAGTGCTTCAAGCAGGTTCAATTTGTTTGTGTTTTTTCAACGTTGGTTTTCATTGGTAAATAAAAAAAAAAAAACACGTCAATTTTATTTATTGAAAATTTTGTTGAGATATACTCATATATACTCCTACATTATATATTAATATTAACGTATATATTAAAATATATACATACATATATTACGTTTATCATTACTGTTATCACTGTAAAATAAGGGTTCACTTTATTTGACTTACAATCCATTCTAATGCTAAATAACAACTGCCCCCTGTCCACTGACAGGATCTCATATAGTGTTACCACTTAACAATTTTTATTCGCTGTTCAGTGCTACCAATTTATGTATATACATGCTATTTTTTGCATGTACCTGCTTTCGAACAGCTTCTGCTCTCTTTACCTTTAAATCCGGTTTCTCCCTTAATCCGATTATTTCTTCCAAATTTTGTTTTAGACGATCGATTGTCCTACCCCTCTGTCTCACACTGAATAGTAATTGACTTGGGGCCACCCCTATGCTTCTATGCACCGTATTATTCATGGTTAACTCTATATCCAACAACATGTTATTTGTATCCAACAACACTATTTATTCGCTCTACCTGTTCATTGGCATGCGGCAACCCTGTGGCTATCTTTATATGTCTTATATAATTCTCATCCCTAAAATCTTTAATCTCATACCCCGTAAAAGCACTTCCCCTAGTATAGGAATACATAGTTCTTCTTAAATCTGTTCAATCCTATCGGGCCAAAATGATCGATATGTAACGTGTTGAAGGGAACATTGTCCTTTGGTTTGTTATGTAAAAGTCCCTCTTTTTTTCCATGCTTTGGAGAATATGCAACGCACGTTAAGCAACTCTCCAAATGACTCTTTACTTTGAGTCTCATATGGGGGAACCAGTATGTCTTCTGAATAGAGTCAATCCCCATATGTCTCATTTCGTCATGGTATTTCTGTAAAACACTATGCTCCATCCTTCACTTTCCGATACACCAACCTATTATGGATCTCGTAAAAAGCATCTCTCTTTCTTTTTTCCTCAACCCCCTGATCCGTTCGTCCAGCCACTGAATAATTGATAGACTCTGCTCCAATGTGTTATAGTACCTTCCAGCATTAAAATAGTACTTCTACTGAGTGCATCTACATACCGCTTTCTCTCGCCGCAGCGATGCTCAACAGAGTAATCGTAGTTTTGCAATTCCATGGCCTAACGAGCAATACGCGCGTTAATTTTTTTTTTTGTTTAACGTAACGGTCAGCGAGTTGAAGTCCACCACTATCTTGAAAGGGATACCTTGTAAATATATACGTAATCGCTCTAAGGCATAGATAATTGCCAGAGTTTCTAACTCGAAACTGTGGTATCTAGCCTCGCATTTTGTAGTTCTTCTTAAAAAGAAAAACACTGGGTGTAGCTTTCCGTCCGATTTCATCTGCATTAGTATAGAGCCGAACCCTATTGAACTAGCATCCCGATGTAGTTCTGCCTCATCTTTCGGGTCATGGATCGACAAAACCGGAGCTTCCAGTTGCTTGTTCTTGAGCAATTTAAAACACTCTAGTTCCTCTGTCTCAAACTTAAAATCAGCCGACTTCCTTATTAGATCATACAGCGGCTTTGCTAGTATCGAGAAATCCTTAATAAACCTCCTATAATACGAGCACAACCCAAAGAAGCTATAAACCGACTTCGAGTTCTGTGGTACTGGAAAATTTGCGACCGCGCTAATTCCTCTCATCGGGACTGATAACCGCTTCCGAAATGGTATACCCAAATACTTAATACTCGGATATAAAAATTTAATTTTGTCTATTCTTAAGTCCAACCTATTTTCCACTAGTCTACCTAAAACGCTCTTTAAAACCTCTAGATGTTTAAACCTCTAGATAAACCGCTGAAACGTCGACGGTGCATTCCTAAGGCCAAACGGTATACGCAAAAACTCGTATTGCACGATTTGGATTACAAACGACGTGTATCTTATACTCTCCTCAGACATCTTAACATGGTAAAAGGCCTTATCTAGGCCTTTTGTCGTGTACACTTTCTTTTTTTATCAACCGATCTAATAAGTCATCTATCAGAGGTATAGGAAAATTATCCTTTTAGGTGAAATTGTTTAATGTCCTATATTCTACACAAAACCTTATTTCCAAAGTTTTCTTCCATACCAGCACTATAGGAGAAGTATACTCCGAGTCACTAGGCCTAATCAGACCCTGTTTTATAAGGTAGTCAAGTATCACATTCAACTGTTTCTTCTCATAGTAAGACAGACGGCGTGGAGGACAATTGAAAGGCCTCCCTTGAATGAGATTTAACTTTATAACGACACTCACCAAGTGTACGTCGGGGCGACTGCAATCAAGGTAACATTCGTTAAATATGTCAAATACTCTCTTCTGTACATCGATTTTTAGCTCTTCGCTCTTAATACGTTCTTTACTCTCCTCTATGCCTATGTCATTTAAATAAATTTGATTTATATTACAAACTTGCAATTTGGTCTTTTTATCTTTTCATACGTTACCTATTTCCTCTGTACTTACGACTTCTTTCATTAATTTTAATTGGCCTTACTTATAAAATCTCCGCCTAAGACCACTGGGATCGTTTCATCCGGAACCACGTACATGTCCAATTTAATTTGTTCGTTTTCAAAATTTACTGGAAAACTAATTATTCCAATTACTTTCAATTTACATTTATTTATTCCATAGAAATTATTTACACGGCCACACATTGTTTCTTTATATCAAATCTGCAGATTACTTGGTACTGTTGGCGCCACATAAAACTGATGGGGCTCCCTGTGTCAATTAGGCATTCTAAATAAGATGCAATACATAACTACTTTTACAATAAAAACAACCAATTTCTTACAAATCTTTCCTCATTGTCCGACTCCGGTTTTTTTTTTTTATAATTCCGCGTGCACACCAAGGTGATATGAATACCCTTTTACTGGCTTTTTCTACAGGGCGCGGGCGGGTGGTATAGTTGTTTGAAACTCGGGTGTATAAGGTTTCGAATTTTTCTCAGAGGTGATTGTCAAATTGGAGCCAGTGCATCCTCAACCAATATGTCTTGGTACGTTCTAGTTATTAGTTCGTTACATTCAGCCCAGCCAGCAACCACTCCAATATCAGTGTTATGCCTTCATGTTATGAAAATTTTATGAAAAGACTTTTTCAGAGAATTGCCTCGCACGGGATTCGAACCCGCGACCATCTGCTTGAGGAGTCTATGCATATACTACTACACCACGGCCACCTCCAAATGAATTACTAGCTTTCTCTTTGGGCAGGCTGCAGGAAAATGCCCCATCTCGGCGCAAATGTGGCAGGCTCCTCTCTCTCTCTTCGGCTTCCTGCATTCAGCAGCTAGGTGCCCACTTCGGTTACAGTTTTAACATCTCGACTGCTCGCTCTCATCAGCATTCCTCCTATCATCAGCGCTTCTCATCGTCCGCAATCTTATGGTCGAAAATGCCTCCAGCAGGTGGATCTTGTCGGTAGATCTCTGAATACTTGCCTGCGCCCGGAGGTGAGTGATCCGGGATCACTGGCCAAAATAACTTTGTCGTGGAAATACATAGATGCGAAACATTTCCCCCAGAGATCACCTCCTGGCTTCGAACTGCCTGCGAAGCTCCAAACGTCTTGTCGGACTATTAAACAGCGTTCTCATGTGGGCTAACATGTCCTCATCTGAAGCCATTGGATGCTCCGCCTTGGCATGGTACCAACGGAGTGCCTTGCCTTTCAACTTGCTGGTCATTAACATTTTTAAGACATGGTCCTCCAACCCCTAGGTGCGTTTGGTGTAACAAAGTTGGGCCTCCTATTGCTGGTAGTCTACCCCGTCTCCGAAGATTTCATCCATCAGCTCTTTAGCCAACGCATTGTATTGTCCGAACTCTGGCTTAGTGCTGCCACTAGCCCCCAGAAGCTTTTTCAACCGCAAACTCTCGTTTTCACTCCTCAGTTTTACTATTTCCCCATGTTGACGTACCACCTGTCTCTTAAGCGATCTCAACTATCTCATCATGATCCTCAGGTTAACTCCCGCATCTTCCTGGTCCCTTTCTTCTCGGTACTCTCTGTTTTATCGGCACTCTTTTGGCACTCCTTTGATTTACGCTCATTAGCAACATTCATCGGGTCATTTGTCTACTCAATCGATTCACGACCTGTCCTTCGGTAGTGTGTGTTTGGCTATCCTTGAACATCTTCGTCCGGCACATCTGCTAGCCAACTTGGGTATTCACCCCGTTCGGCAGCTGGTACATCAAGTAGCCGTTGTAACAGTTCAAACCTATTGCATGACGTCTTCTTCCCTAGCACTCGTCATAGTTAACCGCACACTCGTCCCGTTATAGACTGATCAATCGTCGTGTAAATATGTATGTAAATATCTCGCTATAAATTACGCGCACACTCATGTATTCGATCGCGCGCACGCACTTTTTGCTTTACTTTTTGTTTTTCATATTGTTTGTTATTTAATTTAGTTATTTATTTTTTTTTTTTTGTGGTGTTAACATGCCACACATCCGAGCAGACATATTATAAATCGCTGCAAAGCAGCACTGTACTCTGCTTAGTCATCATTTTCATGCATTCATATACGCTTATCTGGTGGATACCTGATGAAACAGCAACCCGTGCATTAGGAATGCACTTCACGTAATTAGATTCCTTAATATCTAGGAGGAAACCTTGTAACTTTAAGTAACGGTTAGTTCTATTTTGGATCTTATCGCGAGCGGTTGTTAAATAAACCTTTTAAACTTAAAAACGAAATTTTTTATTTTTGAGAACAAGTTGGGCCGACTGATGTAAGTCGGCGTTCGGTTTTTTTTTTTATTTTTCAAGGATTAGAAATTCTTTCTTCTTGGTGATAGTTGCAAATGTCCCTTACCGGACAAGATTTCGCACATCCTCTCAGCTGAACATCATTTTATCCATGAATATAAGGATTATTCCAAGTCGTCTCGCTTCTTCCTTCGTACCCAAGGGAACACGTTGGAGATCACAGAAAGATTAAAGGATACGTGTGAAGTCAATCGAGCCTCAGTAGGTCGCCTACAATTATAAACGTTGGAAACTAAATCGGATAAACACGATCCTTCCGGAAAGAGCTTGTTCCATAACCGAATCCGAATTTAATTGAACGTTTTTTTTTTCTTTTCCGTTCCTTCTCTCCTCAGTGCTACCCTTGAAAATACCAAATACATAGCCAAAACCGGAATGTATAAATCGATTGTTCTGTAAATGGGGACCATAAAAAAAGAGGAAAAACTAAAAAGCCATAATTGAACTGGTAATATAATAAAAAAATTTAAATATATATATACATATATTTAAAATTCAATATTCCCATAGTGCGAATAACTCAGTGTTACCTGTGACCTGACTTTATAAGTGTATGAGGCAACGTTGTGGCACATCTGAATTTTGTGACAATACGGCGAAACATAAGCCTTTTAAAATTGTAGATCCCAAATTGTGAAAAATTAAGTACATTTACAGAAAGTAGCTAGATCAGGTAAGAATTTTAGTTTTTTATACAATATTATTTAAAATGGAGGTAATTGAAAAATCCTTAACCGAGTTGACTGGTGTCGTGAATGCAATTCTCGGTCAATTGATAGGCTTGATAGTTTGCCTTCAGCGGCTTGAAAAAAGCCCTTTTGACGAGACTGCTAGCACGAGTGCTTAATACGTCCCTCTTTGTGCTCCAAGGACAGAGGTAGATATAAGTAGATTGCTTGACTAAGTAAAAGAGCTACAGGTTTTCGATGGAAATCCAACACAGTACGTGTCTTGGATAAATACCGTAGTAGGTATTCTTAAAGATTTCGATAACGTTAAGAGTAAGCCAATGTATCGCACCATTCTGCAACACATAAGGCAGAAAATAAGAGGCAGTGCGGACACCGCGCTGATCTCTTACAACATATTTGATAATGATTGGAGCGCAATCAAAAAATGCTTGCCTCTGCATGAAGCAGACAAGCGCGATATAAGGATTCTAGAGCACCAGCTTATTCAACTCGTGCAAAAGGGCTCGAGACTGGATGAGTTTTACGCTACAGTAAACCACCAGTTCTCCTTAATTATTAATAAGGTTAAAACCGAGTCGTACTTGGAAGAAATTGTGTCAGCTCTGGTTGAAATATACCGTAACCGGGCCTTGGATGTCTTCATACGTGGCTTAGATGGGGATCTGTCACGAATGCTGATAATCCAAAGGCCAAGATACTTCCTGAGGCCTATACAGCGTGTTTGGAGATTCAAAATTTGAATTTCAGGGGATAACTCTTTCAATTAGGTGCACAGTCCGAAAGGATGCCACGAAAGCAGCAGAAGCTTTTCCACACGGAAGTGAGAGACATCTCCAGATGCATACGAAAGGGTGGCCACAGAGAATGTGAAATATGAAATATATTTAATGAAGTACGGGCATCTAGCATTCCATACTTAGAGAATTTTTCTAAGACTGGAAGGAGATTAGAGTTCCTGGTGGACACAGGAGCGAATAAGAATTTCATTAATCCAACTGTTATCCAAAAATATATCCGTCTGCTTAAAACCTTTAAGGTTCGCTCTGCTGTAACATTGAGATAAAGGAGAACGTAAGTGGAGCTTTCTTCAGTACTTTAGGTAATAATTCAACTATAGTGTTCTATGTCCTGCCTGGCCTTTCTTCTTTCGATGGTATCATAGGCGATGATACCCTCAAATCTCTCGAGGCAATTATTGACCGAAAAAAAAACATACTTACGATGAAACCTGGTGTGCAACTTTCTCTTAAAGAGAAGGTCTCTGCAGAGGTTAACGCTGTTAACCTACCATCTCATTTTAAATCTAAGATTGAGCTTTTGCTAAAAAAATATTATACTCTTTTTGGCCCCATAAATGGCAACGAGGCAGTTAATATAGCAGTATGTGCTGATATTAGAACTAGTACCAATGAGAAAAATTTACATCCGGTCTGCATGAGAGACGAAGTTGAGAAGGAAATCCGTTAGCTGTTGGAAGAAGGTATTATTCAGCCATCAAAAAGTCCCTATAACTCCCCGATTTGGGTCGTCCCTAAGAAGCCGAAACCTAACGGAGAGGAACAATATCGAATGAATGTTAACTTTAAGCGCCTTAATTCAGTCACTATTGCCGATGCATATCCTATTCAAGACATTAATGTCACGATAGCAAGCCTGGGAAAGGCAAAATACTACACCACTTTAGATTTTACTTTATAATTTCACCAGATTCCTATTAACACTTTGTTGCTTTAGAGTACGCAGATAAGGCCAAACTGGTTGATATCTTAAAAAGAAAATTGAAACCTTACATCCAAAACGGTCTTAATATCCCCGAATCCCTCATAGGCCTATTACAGGGAAGTCAATCTAGAGGAATTCGTTAATTATAAAACCCGTTTAACTCAAAAAATCGTGGGAGATGTCAAAAACGAAGACCGCATTTGGAGCTTCATAAGCGAAGAACACCGAAGGGCTCGCAGAAACCTCAGTTGTTGGAGAATTATTATTTCCCGAAAATGAATAGACTCATAACGAAGTATGTTTAAGATTGTGAGGTTTGTTTGGTTAATAAATATGACAGGCATCCCATTTACCCTGAACTTCAATCGATCCCAGTACCATCATACCCTTGTGAGATACTTCACATGGATATTATGGAACTGCAAAACGAAAAATTTATTAGTTGCTTGGACAAATTCTCGAAGTTCGCTAAACTATTTCACATTAAGAACTAGTCTTCGCTTCATTTGCGGAACAAGGTGATTAACATTTTACACTATCTGGTGACCGACAATGACAGGAGTTTCTCCGATAGTGTTGAACTTTATAAGGAAACTAAATATAAAGATTTATCTAACACCTGTGCATAGCAGTAAGGTCAATGGTCAAGTCGAAAGGTTGCATTCGACTGTTCTTGAAATTTACCGTTGCTTTAAAAATAAATAGAAGGATTTGAGACCAAAGGAACTACTTAATATAGCAGTGGACAGGTACAACAACACGATTCACTCTGTAACTAAGAGAAAAAACCTGCCGACATATTCTTCAATAGGAGTCATAGGATTAACTATCAGAACCTAGTTAATTTTCAAGCTAAGTTGAACATCGATTTGAGGGGTATAATAGAGAGGAAGCAGAAAGTAGAAAATATTAAGAGGTCTTCACCTAGGAAATACCACAAAGTCGACGTAATTTTCACGGCTTTTAGGAAAATACAGGGAAAAAATAAACCCTTACATAAGAGAGACGTTGTACTATAGCTAGGGATAATAGGGTAACTTTCACAACTAGTTCAGGTAGGAAAGTCCACAAGAGCAATATAAAAAATACACATTCGCATATTGTTAAACATATAAAGCCACAAGCAAAGTAATAACTTGCCACTAGTTCCTATCCTTAGGGAATATAATTTATGTAATTCACCCATATTAAAAGCACATTGTACACATTCCGCACATTACACACTTTATTTTTAATACATATTACCATTACATACACGGGATATAAAAATTTAAAAAAAGGGGGAACAAGCCTCAATATATTGTATCATTGTCGAAACTAAGGAAAATTAACGTACTAAAATACTGTGCATGCAAATATACATTAACGCACACACTTGTATGAACCCCAAATATACGATGTATATTAGTATTATAAACTTTGAGTAAATAAATCTGTTAGATCATTTAAGATATAGCTAATTCAGGCATACTGTATATGTACCTTTTAATCAAATGTAACAATTAATTTAAAAAAAAATAATTTTCCTTCTTCCTTCTTAAAAGTTGTTTGAATTGTTCATATATGCATATAATATTTAACATTGTTAAAAATCTTAAGAACAGAATCTATTTTGTAAACTAAATAAATTATGTGTTCTCCAGGTTATTATTTTTATCCGCACAAGGTTCCCATATCTACGATTGTATACAATCACCGATTGTATCGATTAAAGAAGGGAAAGGATGGATTATCGATGGGCATGTCAACCCCGTCCACGTCATCAACCTGAATCAGTTGGAAACTCTAGTCGAAGGAATGACGTTGCAGTCGAAGCCAACATTAAGGAACGCAAAAGAAAGACTAATGTTGAACATCATCTTGGCCAAATAAAGGGACGCCTTACAGCAATCAATTGGTTAGGTTCCGCATGGAAGTGGATGGCGGGAAATTCAGGCGCAGCTGATTATCACAAAGTCCTCCAGAATAAACAAGACATTGTCGATAATAACAACCATCAGTATAAAATAAACGTAAAGATTCTGGAAATAACCGAACATATCACGCAGAAGATCAACTGGCTAATTGAGAATTTAAAGAATCAAATAAAACCTACAAATATGGCAAAATTCTAACAGGATATTCTCAGTCAAATTTCAATTATCAAAAAGGAGATCAAGGAAATCGCTTATGCATGTCAATTGCCAAAAAATGGTTTAATAAACACCAACCTTTTAGATCGTGAGGAAATCAACAGCGTCATCAACGAGCTGGAGATATTACCATATGCAAATGAGGTCGAAGTGTTACAGTATGGGACACCGTCGGTTTTAACGAACAATTCCATATTAATCTACGTGCTTTCAATGCCAAAGGTCAGACGAACGGAAAACAACCTATTATGGTCTAGGTCATCGATAGTAAAAGGACGTCAGATCGAATTGCCATTCGAACAGATGCTAGTAAATCAGGAGGAAATCTACGGTATGACGCATCCCCGCCTTCTCATCAGTAACTCAACGGTGGGTAACCAGAAGGATCTGCAAAAATTACTACAAAGTAGTTGTACTGCACGACGTTTGAATGGCGGCCACGCCACTTGTACCTTTCAAAACAATTAAGAGGAAATTTTCGAACTTTTTAAGGAGGACACTATCTTCCTAACCAACTTCAAGGGTGTACTGACTGCTAGAAACGAATCGAAAAAAAAAGTTACTTACGTGATTCAATCCAACAACGAGACAGTCGAAATCGGAAACAGGACTTTTGCAAGCTTAGCAGCTACATCCTTACAATCCTAACCTATAGTTCTCGCAAATATCACTTCAACAAGCCAGAAAATTGACATTGGGTATATCCATACTATCAATTTGAGTAACAGTATGAGTTTAGACAGTAAATACGGTTATGGATTTTTCTCTACTCCTGTCGGTATTAATCGTTGCCATCGTCGTTTGGCGTAAGATTAGTAGGAGGATGGACATACCGCCAATCGAATTTCCGACTAAAATGACTAGTTCATCAAGCAACTAGTTACAGTACTAGACAAATGATTCAGGATTTACGAGACGTAGATTTTTGAAGGGGGAGGAGTTAACACGCCACACATCCAAGCAGACATATTATAAATCGCTGCAAGGCAGTACTGTAATCTGCTTGGTCATCATTTTCCCACGATTAAGCAAGCTACATTCATACACGCGTATCCGGCGGATACCTGATGAAACAGCAAAACGTGCATTAGGAATGCAATTCACGTAATAAGAGCCCTTAATATCTAGGAGGAAACCTTGTTGCGAAATTGTAAGATAGTTTAAGTAACGGTTAGTTCTATTTTGGATTTTACCGCTAGCGGTTGTTAAATAAACCTTTTAAACTTAAAAACGAAATCTTTTATTTTTGCGAACAAGTTGGCCCGACGCGTTCGGTTTTTTTTATTTTTCAAGAATTAGAAATCCTTAACTTATCCCACTTCTGAAATTTGTAATATGAGGGTTCTCTTTATTCGACTTACGATCCGTTTCACTATAAAGCTAAATTACAACTGTTTCCTGTCTCCTGACAGGCTCTCATATAGTATCACAAATTTTTTTATTCGTTATTCAGTGCTACCAATTTATGTACAATATGTATATACTAGGTGGGGTGAAAAGTAACCTCTTTGGGAACGAAAAACATTTTTTAAATTGTTTTTTTATATTATTCAATATAGTCCTCTTTTAGTTTGATACACTAATTTTAGCGATTTTCCTACTTCTTGATCCCGTCCGAAGAGTAATTTTCTGGAAGGTCTGCAAAATACTACATTATGACGTTGATGATTTCCTCGCGTGAGCTGAATTTTTTATTAATGAGCCATCTTTTGGGGTTTGGGAAGAGATAATAGTCCGAGGGAGCCAAGTACGATGGACTCGATAGCAATTGGAGCCGTAAGTCATTGATTTTAGCCACGGTTGCGATGCTCTTGTGCGCCGGTGCATTGTCTTGCAAACACAAAATTTTTTTTCGTTTCAATCGCTCCAATAATGCATAGTAATACTCGCTGTTGATGGTTTTTTCTTTTTCGAGGTAGTCCACGAAGAGTATGCCTTGAGAATCCCAGAAAACCGACCGAAACTCTCGAAACCAATATTTGACGGTGTAATCTGACGGAGCATCAGCCCCATAATATTTATCCAACTTTTCTTTTGTTTCCTTCGCCGTTTTGCCTCTCAAAAAAATATTGTTTTATGAGAGAACGAAAATCATTTTTGTCTATACTCAACATGATGCCAAACACGTCAACAACAATCAGCTGTCGAAACAAAACTGAAGACAGTATCGCACTGAAATGTGGCATGTCTACCTTAATATGAACGGACTTCAAGGCACCATAACCTTTTTTGCAGTAGCAGCGCATTCTGGCGGTTAAAATAACCTCCACTTTTCACTCCACCTAGTACATGCATTTTTTCTTTTAACTTACTACATCACCTTTTATTTATCCAGTATATTCTGCATACATATATACATAGTTATTGAGTACAATTTTGATATTCCATTTCTTTCTTGTGATTTATGCCTTTACATTGGTGTCATTGAAATAGCTTACTTATCAGCTGTTGTCCATAGAGAAATTTACCTACGAGCTCCTTGCTTGAAGTCTACCTATTCCAGCAAAAGGTGGGTTAGATGCGATGAGAAAATCGCTAATCGCTTAGGGTAGCAAGGTTGCTCAATGCAAAAAATAAATTTACCGTACCCATTTTCATTTACAGAAGGCTATGGTCCCGTGAAAGATAATATAGGAGAGGTCGAAGATCTTCTGAAAAACTGTTCTCGTCATCTGAAATCATCGGAATACTTGAAAGTCTTGACGAAGATAGAATGGTCAATGGGGAGGTTAGATATATCAAAAGAAACAAAAGAAGAAACAGCGGAACGGTTTACTCTCAAGAATTCGCTGATCTTACTACTAGGCGAATTAACCAAGGAGGGCACTGAGGACGAAAAAAAGACGAAGCCGAAGAAGAGATAAAGGAGCGTAACTCGGTTGGACTTTTCAGGACACTGTTTCGTTCACCAAGATCTTCTGCTAGAGTTCGGTCCACCCTACGGCTGCGACAACTACCTCTTGTGCAGGAACCGTAAGTCATCGAGCGCTCCTTTGAGCGAATCGAAAAGTGAGATGTTATGTTCACTTTAGAAAGATGTTGTTTTTCAGTGAACTCATTTTTAGAGCGAGTCGAGGAGCTCCGTGAGACGCGCGAGGTCCCTGAATCGGTTTTGCTTAGGTCAGCGGTAGATCTTTTTAGCGGAAAAGTACTTTTTTGGTACAGGCGATTAGAGAAAACGTAGGTTAGTGGTCCGATTTAGTTAGAGAGCTTAAACTAGAATTTCTACCACCAAACTACGATGACTTACTACTTGATGAGATACCTAGACGAACAGGGTACAGAAGAGACAATCGGCGTGTACGTCGCCACAACGACGACCATGTTTCGAAGATTCTAAAGCCTCCTCTGCACAGAAGGTGTTGGAACCTACTCGAATCGGACAGCAGAAGAGCCCCTAGAGTTGCGACAGTTATCAGAACCGTACAACCAGCAATACACAGTCTCCCAATCAGGGACAATCTGAATAGTTGTTTCAATTATGGGAAAGCTGGACATTTCGTTAATACCTGTTCTGCTCCTAGACGTTGTTTTGGTTGTGAGGCAGTGCCAAAGGGTGTATGCGATTGGTAGAGCGTACGATTATCACGTCGGCAAAACCCATCATTGATAAAGAACTACATCGGCATCCCCTTTAGTTCTTATTAAGAAAAAGGATGGGTCTTATAGGTTCTATGTCGACTAAATAAAATCACTGATAGGGACGCGTATCCACTTTCTTTCATTTCGTTAACATAAGATAAACTTCGGGACGCACAATACGAGTACCTGTCCTTTCTGGACATAAAATCGGCTTACTGTCAGATACTGATGGAGGAGAAATCGAGACCATTCACCGCTTTCACTGCACCAAACAGGGGTCTCTTTCAGTTGAAGAAGATGAGATTTGGCTTACACAATGCACCAGCGACTTGGCAGAGATTCATCGACAGTGTGTTAGGTGCCGAACTCGAGCCGTTCGTCTTTGTTTACTTGGAAGATATCACCATTGTCTCAAGCTCGTTCGAAAAGCACCTCCAAGCTGAAGGAAGATCTCAACGGTTGATGGAAGCAGGTTTGAAAGTCGGTTGGGATAAGTGTCATTTTTTTAAGCCTTCTTTCAAGTTCTTAGGATATGTGGTTGACCAAAATGGGTTGCATGTGGATCCGCAGAAAGTGGAGAGTATGTGTAAGGATACCATTACCCAAAAATATTAAAAAAGTTAGAAGTTTTATAGGAACCGTGTCGTGGTCTAGAAGTTTCGTATCAAATTTAGCTGTCTTGGTAAGGCCCTTAACAGACTTACTGAAAAATAGTAGGAAATTCATGTGGACTAATAATTATGAGGATAGTTTTAGAAAAGCTAAGGAATGTCTAGTAACAGCCCCTATTTTGACGTGCCCGCATTTTAATCCCCCCTTTATAGTCCAAACCGACACGTCAGATTATAAGATCGGAGCTGTTCTATTCCAGAGGTTTAAGGAAAGGAAAAAAGTGGTTTGTTACCTTAGTAGGTCGGTAAATAGGTGTGAGAGTAACTACTGTACTACGGAAAAGGAAAGTTTAGCGGTGCAATGGGCGATTGAAAAGTTCGATTTACGGTCGCGACTGATTATTATTCGTTGGCATGACTAAAAATCTGAAGAACCCACAGGGGAGTTTACCTCGTCGGGCAGTTGGGCTTCAACAACTTGGCTTCGAGATCGTTAACCGAAAGTAAAAGGAGCATGTGGCTTCAGACATATCTTCTCTATGAGTCCCGGAAGTGGCCGAGATTGCATATGTGGATTTGGACCCTTGGGTAATGAAGATGATCTCACTAATTGAATCAAACCCCTTAGCGTATCCAGCGCGGACAGTAGTCAATTGTTCAAGGTGATAGTACACGAGAACAACTACGAATGGAAACTCGTAGTAGGAAATCAAACAGGTTAGATATCTTAAGACAATGTCATGCCAATGTCAGTTAAGACAAATATTATTGGCCTAAAATGAGGGGGGATATAGCTAAATATGTAAGGAGTTGAGCTGGTTAATGAGAAACCAGCTGGTCTAATGACGGAGAGAGTAGGTGCTATGTAATCGTGGGAAATAATTTGTGTAGATTTGGTCAGACCATTTACTACATCATCTAGGAGCTTCAACTATAATTTAACGGTGATCGATTTCTTCACGAAATTCCTTCTTCTTTTCTCACTGCAGTCTGCTACGACAAAAGCTGTATGTAGAGAACTTAAATACAATGTTTTTCTCTTGTTCGAAGTACAATGGGTGACAGTATGTGACAGCGGCCCACAGTTTTGCAGCAAGAGCCGACTGCGCTTTGCCAATCTTACTGGTCACGCTTTCAATACACTGTGCATTTCCACCTATAAGCCATCCGGCCGAGCGCCTTGACCAAATAATCAAAATTACGCTTAGGGCCTATATATCTGAAAACTATAGGGATTGGAACACCCATTTTCCAAAGGTGGGATGTGACATACGTAGATCTCAGCACAAAGTTTTAGAGATTTCGCGGTATTATGTCATCTTCGGAAAGGATATAGTAACCCATGGTCGGGGAGTTCGACAGTAATAGGGAATTAGACGCAACACAGTTAAGCGACAAATTTAGGAGGTTGAGGATAGACATCGAGAAGTCCGCGAATCTCTGAAAGAGGGAGGGATACCCAGTATCTCCCGAACGAGCTTGTATGGTGAAGATATTTTGTATTATCTGATGCCCCGAAATATAATGCCACTAAACTGGATGCAAAATTTAGAATTCAAAAACGGGTGTCTCCGTGGACTTACATACTCGAAGATAACGACGAGAAAAAACGCGGTACGTGGCACTGTAAAGGCCTTAACTGATATAACGGACGATATGATAAGGGCACGAGAAAGGCGTATATAGGATGCATAGTGCAATCCAGCGCGAAATAGTCGAAGTTTGATTCACGTGTTGCCCTGTCTCCCCTAATAAGTAGTCTCCAGCCTCGAGCAGAGCCAATGCATTCCGCTCCATCCCTCTAGCTCCTAGCCCTTTGCCTTTCTTGACCCGCTTTCTCTGTTGTGTCTGTTGTCGCTTTGGAGGAACGTATTTGAGGAAGGCTCCTGTGGATTCTTCCACAGGTGGTCCACCCGGAAAAGGCAGAGCAAAGCGGAAAGGCTGAAATACTCTGGACATCAGTAAGACGGTCATATTATTTGGACTATACATCTAGGTCCAAATGGACGGTCTGGGACTCTCTGTGCAAATAAAATATCTACAACCCGCAGAGCCTAGAGCCAAGCGGACTGCCTGCAACTCAAAAAAGCACAGGAGCAAGGGAAACGCAAGACAAAAACCAAAGAAAAAAAAACATTCAGCCCTATAATAGCATCCATTCGTAGCAAATCTACGAATCCAAGTTACGATACGAACTACGAAAAAATGCTATCACACAATCCGAACAGAATCGCAAAAAGCACTGCCACATAGAACTCTGTCACACTCAGTTTCGAAATCAGCTATTTAGTGTCAAATATCTAATGCGTGAAAATTATGGAAATAAATTGTGCGCTAAATTTATAAATAATTTAAAAAAAAACTCGATTTATTCTGAAATTTAAGTACAAAAGCATGAAAGAATTAAAAATGGTTACTATTATTTTCTCCTTAGTTTCTGATATGGTTTCGGCACCTGAAATCAAGTCGTCTGCGTACATTTCGTCACAAATCATCTAAGCAGCTTTCAGAAGTAGTTCATCAACTTCCTTTGCTAATACCTGAAGAGTGCGAATGGCCAAATATAGGACAGGAGCTGTACCAAAAATCACAGTGTTGAAACGAAAACTTTTCAAAATTCCTGTCGGTTGCTTGCGCTGAAGGATAAGTCGGTAATTGGCGTCATCTTCTGGTACCTTAATTTGACGGTACATCTTCTCGATATCTCCGGTAAATGTATAGCGATAGAGCCTCCATAAACGGAGAATGATGTTCGCGATGTTGCGTTGAAGAGCTGGGCCGACAAACAGTTGGTCTTTTAACAAAACGCCAGCAGCTGTTTTTAATGATGCGTTGAACACCAAACGTACACTAATCGTCAAGGTCCCATCTTTCAAAATGGCATAATGTGGAACATAATAGTGATGTTAATCGGGGACCGAGTCTTCCTCGACTTCTTTCATATGGCCAAGATAAAGGTATTCTTCGAGACATTCAATATAGCGTTTTTTAATTGTTGATTTGTTTGTAATCTTCTTTTCAAAGCCTTGAAACGAGCGAGAGCACCTTCATTTGATTTGCTCAGCCGACGATAAACATCACTTTTGAATGTAAGCGCCACTTCAAAACGACTGTCAGCTAGACATTCTTCACAAACTTCTTCTAATTCCCAGAACCAGCGGAGTTCTTTTTCAACGCAGCATTTTTGCACAAAGGTGTTGATCTTCTGGTGATTACTAAAGATTTACCAAACAGCACCCATCCTAAATTGGTCTTTGCGTTTGAAGCCTTTGCCTTGTCGATAAAATCAAGCAGATAGCTGCGATATTCGAGATATCCTCCTCTAATAATGTCGTTGACCACCTCTGCTGATGCTTCCTTTTGCACATCATCATCACCTAATGAAGAAACCACCTTATCATATTTTACTTTGGCTGTCTCCATTAGCTTTTCCGACAAAGACAATCGACGCATTAGATAATTTACAATACGCCTGGCTAGCAAAATTTGAAACGTCCTTCTCTAACTGTTTTAAAGTTTTTTCCTTTGTGTTGGTTTTCATTTTATATATGCATTATACCCACTAATAAATATTTTTATTGTTGACTAAGAAAGAACAAGAAAATGCACTTATTTGTTTTTGTTTGATTCCAGCGAAAATCAAAACTCCCCGTGACAACAATATAACACTTGCAGTTAAAATCTCCGTTGCAGAATCGTCCAACCGGTGGATGATTTTCCAAAACTCCAGCATATAAAACCTGTGGTGTTGTATTTCCTAATTGAAGAACAATTTTCTGGACAATTATCCGCCGAAGAACACAAAATGCAGCAAGTAATATGCACGATAATTATGCCCGTTAAATTTATTTTAAAAACGGGTTAGAAGGACAAGATGTTCAGTTAAGAACTTAACAAAAGAAACGATATTACGGAAAAATTAAACGACTATTCCGGTTTTCTTAAACGTTATAGTGTAGGTGTTTATTGACTTAAAATATTTCCTCTTAATAATATGATTGTCATTTTAATGATTTATTACATGTGTACCGGTATGAGCGTCAAGATGCAAATGTCTCGATAGGGAACATTTATTGTGAACGGGACTAAATTTTTTTTGTTTGGTTGCTATGACATCTATCAAACATATTTAGTATGCATCAAGTCATTGAGCAAACAACATCATATTTTTTCATCGTGTTAAAAATGTCGAATTTTTGTAGCAGAAAATGATAACTTGCGGAAAGCATTAATTTTTTGTTTCATTTGAAGAAAAGTGCTACAGAGTTGCATCGAATGCTTGTCAAGGCATATGGTGATCACGCTCTATCAGAAGCAACATGCAAAAGATGGTTTCAATGGTTCAGAGATAACAATTTTGATGTATGAAACGAAGAACGTGAAAGACCACCAAAATTGCAAATATTATTGGATGAAGATGACACTTTGAGTTAGAAACAAATGGCAGAAATGTTAAATGTTGCACAACAAACAATTTCTGGCCGTTAAAAAGCTATCTGAAAGATCCAAAGTCTGGAAAATGGGTTCTACATGAATTGAATGAAATACAGATGGAAAACCGAAAAACCACCATTTTCAGTAACTTTTTGATTTCCTTCAAAAGATGAACAGTTTAAATAGCGTGGAATGCATAAAATGCCTGAAAGATAGGGAAAATGTGTAGCTAGCAAAGGCCAATACTTTGAATAAAATTTTTTTACTTTTCCATTAAAAATTTATTTTAACAAAAAAACACTCACTTCATACGCGTACACCTGGTATGTTCAATTAAGTTTTTCTATTTTGTTGTTGTTGTTTTGTTTCGAAGAGGCAGTGCCAAAGGGTGTATGCGATTGGTAGAGCGTACGATTATCACGTCGGCAGAACCCATCAAGCAGAGATAATATTCTGTTTAGCCTGCGATACAGGGGCATATTGATAAGGAACTACATCGGCATCCCCTTTAGTTCTTATCAAGAAAAAGGATGGATCTTATAGGCTCTGTGTCGACTACAGAAAGCTAAATAAAATCACTGATAGGGACGCGTATCCACTTCCTTTCATTTCGTTAACATAAGATAAACTTCGGGAAGCACAATACGAGTACCTGTCCTTTCTGGACATAAAGTTTGCTTACTGTCAGATACTGATGGAGGAGAAATCGAGACCATTCACCGTTTTCACTGCACCAAACAGGGTCTCTTTCAGTTGAAGAAGATGAGATTTGGCTTACACAATGCACCAGCGACTTGGCAGAGTCGACACATCGACAGTGTGTTAGGTGCCGAACTCGAGCCGTTCGTCTTTGTTTACTTGGAAGATCTCACCATTGTCTCAGGCTCGTTCGAAAAGCACCTCCAAGCTGAAGGAAGATCTGAACGGTTGATGGAAGCAGGTTTGAAAGTCGGTTGGGATAAGTGTCATTTTTTAAGCCTTCTTTTAAGTTCTTAGGATATGTGGTTGACCAAAATGAGCTGCATGTGGATCCGCAGAAAGTGGAGAGTATGTGTAAGGATACCATTACCCAAAAATGTTAAAAAAGTAAGAAGTTTTATAGGAACCGTGTCGTGGTCTAGAAGCTTCGTATCAAATTTAGCTGTCTTGGTTAGGCCCTTAACAGACTTACTGAAAAATAGTAGGAAATTCATGTGGACTAATAATTATGAGGATAGTTTTAGAGAAGCTAAGGAATGTCTAGTAACAGCCCCTATTTTGACGTGTCCGCATTTTAATCCCCCCTTTATAGTCCAAACCGACTCGTCAGATTATAAGATCGGAGCTGTTCTATTCCAGAGGTTTAAGGAAAGGGAAAAAGTGGTTTGTTACCTTAGTAGGTCGGTAAATAGGTGTGAGAGTAACTACTGTACTACGGAAAAGGAAAGTTTAGCGGTGCAGTGGGCGATTGAAAAGTTCGATTTACGGTCGTGACTGATTATTATTCGTTGGCATGACTAAAAATCTGAAGAACCCACAGGGGAGTTTACCACGTCACGAAGCATGTGGCTCCAGACATATCGTCTCGATGAGTCCCGGAAGTGGCCGAGATTGCAGATGTGGATTTGGACCCTTGGGTAATGAAGATGATCTCACTAATTGAATCAAGCCCCTTACCGTATCCAGCGCGGAGAGTAGTCAATTGTTCAAGGTGATAGTACACGAGAACAACTACGAATGGAAACTCGTAGTAGGAAATCAAACAGGTTAGATATCTTAAGACAATGTCATGACAATGTCAGTTAAGACAAATATTATTGGCCTAAAATGAGGGGGGATATAGCTAACTATGTAAGGAGTTGAGCTGGTTAATGAGAAACCAGCTGGTCTAATGACGGAGAAAGTAGGGGTTATGTAATCGTGGGAAATAATTTGCGTAGATTTGGTCAGACCACTTCCTACATCATCTAGGAGCTTCAACTATAATTTAACGGTGATCGATTTCTTCACGAAATTCCTTCTTCTTTTCTCACTGCAGTCTGCTACGACAAAAGCTGTATGTAGAGAACTTAAATACAATGTTTTTCTCTTGTTCGAAGTACAATGGGTGACAGTATGTGATAGCGGCCCACAGTTTTGCAGCAAGAGCCGACTGCGCTTTGCCAATCTTACTGGTCACGCCTTCAATACACTGTGCAAATAATCAAAATTACGATTAGGGCCTATATATCTGAAAATTATAGGGATTGGAACACCCATTTTCCAAAGGTGGGATGTGACATACGTAGATCTCAGCACAAAGTTTTAGAGATTTCGCGGTATTATGTCATCTTCGGAAAGGATATAGTGACCCATGGTCGGGGAGTTCGACAGTAATAGGGAATTAGACGCAACACAGTTAAGTGACAAATTTAGGAGGTTGAGGATAGACATCGAGAAGTCCGCGAATCTCTGAAAGAGGGATACCCAGTGTCTCCCGAACGAGCTTGTATGGTGAAGATATTTTGTATTATCTGATGCCCCGAAATATAATGCCACTAAACTGGATGCAAAATTTAGAATTCAAAAACGTGGGTCTCCGTGGACTTACATACTCGATTATAACGACGAGAAAAAACGCGGTACGTGGCACTGTAAAGGCCTTAACTGATATAACGAACGATATGATAAGGGCACGAGAAAGGCGTATATAGGATGCATAGTGCAATCCAGCGCGAAATAGTCGAAGTTTGATTCACGTGTTGCCCTGTCTCCCCTAACAAGTAGTCTCCAGCCTCGAGCAGAGCTAATGCATTCCGCTCCATCCTTCTAGCTCCTAACCCTTTGCCTTTCTTGACCCGCTTTCTCTGTTGTGTCTGTTGTCGCTTTGAAGGAACGTATTTGCGGAAGGCCTGCGTATATTTCGTCACAAATCATCTAAGCAGCTTTCAGAAGTAGTTCATCAACTTCCTTTGCTAATACCTGAAGAGTGCGAATGGCCAAATATGGGGCAGGAGCTGTACCAAAAATCACAGTGTTGAAACGAAAACTTTTCAAAATTCCTGTCGGTTGCTTGCGCTGAAGGATAAGTCGGTAATTGGCGTCATCTTCTGGTGCCTTAATTTGACGGTACATCTTCTCGATATCTCCGGTAAATGTATAGCGATAGAGCCTCCATAAACGGAGAATGATGTTCGCGATGTTGCGTTGAAGAGCTGGGCCGACAAACAGTTGGTATTTTAACAAAACGCCAGCAGCTGTTTTTAATGATGCGTTGAACACCAAACGTACACTAATCGTCAAGGTCCCATCTTTCAAAATGGCATAATGTGGAACATAATAGTGATGTAAATCGGGTACCGAGTCTTCCTCGACTTCTTTCATATGGCCAAGATAAAGGTATTCTTCGAGACATTCAATATAGCGTTTTTTAATTGTTGATTTGTTTGTAATCTTCTTTCCAAAGCCTTGAAGCGAGCGAGAGCACCTTCATTTGATTTGCTCAGCCAACGATAAACATCACTTTTGAATGTAAGCGCCACTTCAAAACGACTGTCAGCTAGACATTCTTCACAAACTTCTTCTAATTCCCAGAATCAGCGGAGTTCTTTTTCAACGCAGCATTTTTGCACAAAGGTGTTGATCTTCTGGTGATTACTGAAGATTTACCAAACAGCACCCATCCTAAATTGGTCTTTGCGTTTGAAGCCTTTGCCTTGTCCTCCTCTAATTATGTCGTTGACAACGTCTGCTGATGTTTCTTCTTGCACATCATCATCACCTAATGAAGAAACCACCTTATCATATTTTACTTTGGCTGTCTCCATTAGCTTTTCCGACCAAGACAATCGACGCATTAGATAATTTACAAAATTTGAAACGTCCTTCTCTAACTGTTTTAAAGCTTTTTCCATTGGGTTGGTTTTCATTTTATATATGTATTATACCCACTAATAAATATTTTCATCGTTGACTAAGAAAGAACAAGAAAATGCACTTATTTGTTTTTGTTTGATTCAGAATCGTCCAACCGATGGATGATTTTCCAAAACTCCAGCATATAAAAACGTGTGGTGTTGTATTTTCTAGTTGAAGAACAATTTTCTGGACAATTATCCGCCGAAGAACACAAAATGCAGCAAGTAATATGCACGATAATTATGCCCGTTAAATTTATTTTAAAAACGGGTTAGAAGGACAAGATGTTCAGTTAAGAACTTAACAAAAGAAACGATATTACGAAAAAATTAAATGACTATTCCGGTTTTCTTGAACGTTATAATGTGGGTGTTTATTGACTTAAAATATTTCCTCTTAGTAATATGATTGTCATTTTAATGATTTATTACATGAGAGTTATAACTTTAATATACGCTACATTTAGCTATACCAGGTGTACCGGTATGAGCGTCAAGATGCAAATGTCTCGATAGGGAACATTTATTGTGAACGGGACTTAATTTTTTTTTTGTTTGGCTGCTATGACATCTATCAAACATATTTAGTATGCATCAAGTCATTGAGCAAACAACATCATATTTTTTTATCGTGTTAAAAATGTCGAATTTTTGTAGCAGAAAATGATGACTTGCGGAAAGCATTAATTTTTTGTTTCATTTGAGAAAAAGTGCTGCAGAGTCGCATCGAATGCTTTCGAGGCATACGGTGATCACGCTCTATCAGAAGCAACATGCAAAAGATGGTTTCAATGGTTCAGAGATAACAATTTTGATGTTGAAACGAAGAACGTGAAAGACCACCAAAATTGCAAATATTATTGGATGAAGATGACACTTAGAGTTAGAAACAAATGGCAGAAATGTTAAATGTTGCACAACAAACAATTTCTGACCATTTAAAAGCTGTCTGAAAGATCCAAAGTCTGGAAAATGGGTTCTACATGAATTGAATGAAATACAGATGGAAAACCGAAAAACCACCATTTTCAGTAACTTTTTGATTTCCTTCAAAAGATGAACAGTTTAAATAGCGTGGAATGCATAAAATGCCTGAAAGATGGGGAAAATATGTAGTTAGGAAAGGCCAATACTTTGAATAAAATGTTTTTTACTTTCCCATTAAAAATTTATTTTAACAAAAAAACACTCACTTCATACGGGTACACCTGGTATGTTTAATTAAGTTTTTTTTATTTTGTTGTTGTTGTTTTGTTTTGATGAGGCAGTGCCAAAGGGTGTATGCGATTGGTAGAGCGTACGATTATCACGTCGGCGGAACCCATCAAGCAGAGATAATATTCTGTTTAGGCTGCGATACAGGGGCATATTGATAAGGAACTACATCGGCATCCCCTTTAGTTCTTATCAAGAAAAGGGATGGGTCTTATAGGTTCTGTGTCGACTACAGAAAGCTAAATAAAATCACTGATAGGGACGCGTATCCACTTCCTTTTATTTCTTTAACATATGATAAATTTCGGGAAGCACAATACGAGTACCTGTCCGTTCTGGACATAAAATCGGCTTACTGTCAGATACTGATGGAGGAGAAATCAAGACCATTCACCGCTTTCACTGCACCAAACAGGGGTCTCTTTCAGTTGAAGAAGATGAGATTTGGCTTACACAATGCACCAGCGACTTGGCAGAGATTCATCGACAGTGTGTTAGGTGCCGAACTCGAGCCGTTCGTCTTTGTTTACTTGGAAGATATCACCATTGTCTCAAGCTCGTTCGAAAAGCACCTCCAAGTCGGTTGGGATAAGTGTCATTTTTTTAAGCCTTCTTTCAAGTTCTTAGGATATGTGGTTGACCAAAATGGGTTGCATGTGGATCCGCAGAAAGTGGAGAGTATGTGTAAGGATACCATTATCCAAAAATATTAAAAAAGTTAGAAGTTTTATAGGAACCGTGTCGTGGTCTAGAAGTTTCGTTTCAAATTTAGCTGTCTTGGTAAGGCCCTTAACAGACTTACTGAAAAATAGTAGGAAATTCATGTGGACTAATAATTATGAGGATAGTTTTAGAGAAGCTAAGGAATGTCTAGTAACAGCCCCTATTTTGACGTGTCCGCATTTCAATCCCCCCTTTATAGTCCAAACCGACACGTCAGATTATAAGATCGGAGCTGTTCTATTCCAGAGGTTTAAGGAAAGGGAAAAAGTGGTTTGTTACCTTAGTAGGTCGGTAAATAGGTGTGAGAGTAACTACTGTACTACGGAAAAGGAAAGTTTAGCGGTGCAATGGGCGATTGAAAAGTTCGATTTACGGTCGTGACTGATTATTATTCGTTGGCATGACTAAAAATCTGAAGAACCCACAGGGGAGTTTACCACGTCACGCAGTTGGGCTTCAACAACTTGACTTCGAGATCGTTAACGGAAAGTGAAAGGAGCATGTGACTCCAGACATATCGTCTCGATGAGTCCCGGAAGTGGCCGAGATTGCAGATGTGGATTTGGACCCTTGGGTAATGAAGATGATCTCACTAATTGAATCAAGCCCCTTAGCGTATCCAGCGCGGAGAGTAGTCAATTGTTCAAGGTGATAGTATACGAGAACAACTACGAATGGAAACTCGTAGTAGGAAATCAAACAGGTTAGATATCTTAAGACAATATCATGACAATGTCAGTTTAGACAAATATTATTGGTCTACAATGAGGGAGGATATAGCTTAATATGTAAGGAGTTAAGCTGGTTAATGAGAAACCAGCTGGTCTAATGACGGAGAGAGTAGGGATTATGTAATCGTGGGAAATAATTTGTATAGATTTGGTCAGACCACTTCCTACATCATCTAGGAGCTTCAACTATAATTTAACGGTGATCGATTTCTTCACGAAATTCCTTCTTCTTTTCTCACTGCTGTCTGCTACGACAAAAGCTGTATGTATAGAACTTAAATACAATGTTTTTCTCTTGTTCGAAGTACAATGAGTGACGGTATGTGACAGCGGCCCACAGTTTTGCAGCAAGAACTGACTGCGCTTTGTCAATCTTACTGGTCACGCCTTCAATACACTGTGCATTTCCACCTATAAGCCATCCGGCCGAGCGCCTTGACCAAATAATCAAAATTACGCTTAGGGCCTAAATATCTGAAAATTATAGGGATTGGAACACCCATTTTCCAAAGGTGGGATGTGACATACGTAGATCTCAGCACAAAGTTTTAGAGATTTCGCGGTGTTATGTCGTCTTCAGAAAGGATATATATTGACCCATGGTTGGGGAGTTCGACAGAAATAGGGAATTAGACGCAACACATTTAAGTGACAAATTTAGGAGATTGAGGATAGACATCGAGAAGTCCGCGAATCTCTGAGAGAGGGATACCCAGTATCTCCCGAACGAGCTTGTATGGTGAAGATATTTTGTATTATCGGATGCTCCGAAATATAATGCCACTAAACTGGATGCAAAATTTATCGGTCCTTTTAAAAACGGGTGTCTCCGTGGACTTACATACTCGAAGATAACGACGCGAAAAAAAAGCGCGGTACGTGGCACTGTAAAGACCTTAACTGGTATAACGAATGATATGATAAGGGCACGAGAAAGGCGTATATAGGATGCATAGTGCAATCCAGCGCGAAATAGCCGAAGTTTGATTCACGTGTTGCCCTGTCTCAACTAATAAGTAGTCTCCAGCCTTGAGCAGAACCAATGCATTCCGCTCCATCCTTCTAGCTCCTAACCCCTTGCCTTTCTTGACCCGCTTTCTCTGTTGTGTCTGTTGTCGCTTTGGAGGAACGTATTTGCGGAAGGCGGAAGCAAATCTACGAATCCAAGTTACGATACGAACTACGAAAAAATGCTATCACACAATCCGAACAGAATCGCAAAAAGCACTGCCACATAGAACTTTGTCACTCTCAGTTTCGAAATCAGCTATTAAGTGTGATTGTGTGAGCTAATGTGTGAAAATTATTGAAATAAATTGTGCGCTAAATTTATAGATAATTTAAAAAAAACTCGGTTTATTCTGAAATTTAAGTACAAAATCATGAAAGAATTAAAAATGGTTACTATTATTTTCTCCTTAGTTTCTAATATGGTTTCGGCACCTGAAATCAAGTCGTCTGCGTACATTTCGTCACGAATCATCTAAGCAGCTTTCAGAAGTAGTTCATCAACTTCCTTTGCTAATACCTGAAGAGTGCGAATGGCCAAATATGGGGCAGGAGCTGTACCAAAAATCACAGTGTTGAAACGAAAACTTTTCAAACTTCCTGTCGGTTGCTTGCGCCGAAGGATAAGTCGGTAATTGGCGTCATCTTCTGGCACCTTAATTTGACGGTATCAGAATGATGCGTTGAATACCAAACATACACTAATCGTCAAGGTCCCCTCTTTCAAAATGGCATAATGTGGAACATAATAGCGATGTTAATCGGGTACCGAGTCTTCCTCGACTTCTTTCATATGGCCAAGATATAGGTATTCTTCGAGACATTCAATATAGCGTTTTTTAATTGTTGATTTGTTTGTAATCTTTTTTCCAGAGCCTTGAAACGAGCGAGAACACCTTCATTTAATTTGCCCAGCCGACGATAAACATCACATTTGAATGTAAGCGCCACTTTAAAACGACCGTCAGCTAGACATTCTTCACAAACTTCTTCTAATTCCCAGAATAAGCGGAGTTTTTTTTCAACGCAGCATTTTCGCACAAAGGTGTTGATATTCTGGTGATTACTGATGATTTACCAAACAGCACCCATCCTAAATTGGTCTTTGCCTTGTCGATAAAAACAAGCAGATTGCTGCGATATTCGAGATATCCTCCTCTAATTATGTCGTTGACAACCTCTGCTGATGCTTCCTTTCGCACATCATCATCACCTAATGAAGAAATTTTACTTTGGCTGTCTCCATTAGCTTTTCCGACAAAGACAATCGACGCAATAGATAATTTACAGTACGCCTGGCTAGCAAAATTTGAAATGTCCTTTTCTAACTGTTTTAAAGTTTTTTCCATTGGGCTGGTTTTCATTTTATATATGTATTATACCCACTAATAAATATCTTTATTGTTGACTAAGAAAGAACAAGAAATTGCACTTATTTGTTTTTGTTTGATTCCAGCGAAAATCAAAACTCTCCGTGACAACAATATAACACTTGCAGATAAAATCTCCGTTGCAGAATCGTCCAACCGGTGGATGATTTTCCAAAACTCCAGCATATAAAAACCTGTGGTGTTGTATTTCCTAATTGAAGAATAATTGTCTGGACAATTATCCGCCGAAGAACACAAAATGCAGCAAGTAATATGCTCGATAATTATGCCCGTTAAATTTATTTTAAAAACGGGTTAGAAGGGCAAAATGTTCAGTTAAGAACTTAACAAAAGAAACGATATTACGGAAAAATTGAACGACTATTCTGGTTTTCTAAAACGTTATAGTGTGGGTGGTTATTGACTTAAAATATTTCCTCTTAATAATATGATTGTCATTTTAATGATTTATTACATGTGTACCGGTATGAGTGTCAAGATGCAAATGTCTCGATAGGGAACATTTATTGTGAACGGGACTTAATTTTTTTTGTTTGGTTACTATGACATCTATCAAACATATTAAGTATGCATCAAGTCATTGAGCATATTTTTTCATCGTGTTAAAAAATGTCGAATTTTTGTAGCAGAAAATGATAACTTGCGGAAAGCATTAATTTTTTGTTTTATTTGAAAAAAAGTGCTACAGAGTCGCATCGAATGCTTGTCGAGGCATATGGTGATCATGCTCTGTCAGAAGCAACATGCAAAAGATGGTTTCAATGGTTCAGAGATAACAATTTTGATGTATGAAACGAAGAACGTGAAAGACCACCAAAATTGCAAATAGTATTGGATGAAGATGACACTTTGAGTTGGAAACAAAAGGGAGAAATGTTAAATGTTGCACAACAAACAATTTCTGACCGTTAAAAAGCTATCTGAAAGATCCAAAGTCTGGAAAATGGGTTCTACATGAATTGAATGAAATACAGATGGAAAACCGAAAAACCACCATTTTCAGTAACTTTTTGATTTCCTTCAAAAGATGAACAGTTTAAATAGCGTGGAATGCATAAAATGCCTGAAAGATGGGGAAAATGTGTAGCTAGCAAAGGACAATACTTTGAATACAATTTTTTTACTTTCCCATTAAAAATTTATTTTAACAAAAAAAACTCACTTCATACGGGTACACCTGGTATGTTTAATTAAGTTTTTTTATTTTGTTGTTGTTGTTTTGTTTCGAAGAGGCAGTGCCAAAGGGTGTATGCGATTGGTAGAGCGTACGATTATCACGTCGGCAGAACCCATCAAGCAGAGATAATATTCTGTTTGGCCTGCGATACAGGGGCATATTGATAAGGAACTACATCGGCATCCCCTTTAGTTCTTATCAAGAAAAAGGATGGGTCTTATAGGTTCTGTGTCGACTACAGAAAGCTAAATAAAATCACTGATAGGGACGCGTATCCACTTCCTTTCATTTCGTTAACATAAGATAAACTTCGGGAAGCACAATACGAGTACCTGTCCTTTCTGAACATAAAGTCGGCTTACTGTCAGATATTGGTGGAGGAGAAATCGAGACCATTCACCGTTTTCACTGCACCAAACAGGGGTCTCTTTCAGTTGAAGAAGATGAGATTTGGCTTACACAATGCACCAGCGACTTGGCAGAATCGACACATCGACAGTGTGTTAGGTGCCGAACTCGAGCCGTTCGTCTTTGTTTACTTGGAAGATCTCACCATTGTCTCAAGCTCGTTCGAAAAGGACCTCCAAGCTGAAGGAAGATCTGAACGGTTGATGGAAGCAGGTTTGAAAGTCGGTTGGGATAAGTGTCATTTTTTAAGCCTTCTTTTAAGTTCTTAGGATATGTGGTTGACCAAAATGAGCTGCATGTGGATCCGCAGAAAGTGGAGAGTATGTGTAACAATATAACAATTTTGATGTATGAAACGAAGAACGTGAAAGCCCACCAAAATTGCAAATAGTATTGGATGAAGATGACATTTTGAGTTAGAAACAAATGGCAGAAATGTTAAATGTTGCACAACAAACAATTTCTGACCGTTTAAAAGCTATCTGAAAGATCCAAAGTCTGGAAAATAGGTGCCACATGAATTGAATGAAATACAGATGGAAAACCGAAAAACCACCATTTTCAGAATCCTAAATGGAAAAAATCATGGATTAATCCGGGACAGCCATCAACTTCGACCGCAAAACCAAATCGATTCGGCAAGAAGACAACGCAGTGTGTCTGGAGGGACCAGAAAGGTGTGGTGTATCACGAGCTCCTGAAACCGTTAAAACAGATCGTTACCGAGAACAAATGATCAATTTGTACCATGCATTGATCGAAAAACGACCAGAATGGGCTAAAAGACACGGCATGGTAATTTTGCTCCATAACAATGCACCTGCACATAAAGCAAAACTGGTTCAGGATACAACCAAAACACTTGACTGGAAGCTGCTACTCCCCTCGCCGTATTCACTAGACTTGTCTCCTTCTGACTACCATTTGTTTTCATCGATGGGACACGCATTAGCTGAGCAGCACTTCGAATCCTACGAGGAAGTCGAAAATTGGGTAACTTTTTGATTTCCTTCAAAAGATGAACAGTTTAAATAGCGTGGAATGCATAAAATGCCTAAAAGATAGGGAAAATGTGTAGCTAGCAAAGGCCAATACTTTGAATAAAATTTTTTTACTTTCCCATTAAAAATTTATTTTCACAAAAAAAACACTCGCTTCATACGGGTACACCTGGTATGTTTAATTAAGTTTGAATTCAGTTAACATCAGTTGGATTTAATTTCCAACACCAGTGAAAAACAGAAAGACAAACGGGACACTCGACCCGCTAGAAAAAAAAAATTTTCAATCTTTCGGGAAGGCGGAAGGTAGTGGTTTACTCTTAAGCGTAGAGTAAGTACTTACGAAAGTACTCATTTAGATTAGTAATTTTTTGATTACGCTCAATTTTTTGAAAAACAAAATTCCGATGAATAAATCTCTGATTATAACGTAACTTTTAACTTTTGTTGTTTTTTCGCTTTTTTTCGCTGGTTTTAAGAATTCGCAATTCCTTTTTAAAAAGATTGCGTGTCGACACATTTGGGTATTTTTTTGAGATTAGCTACTGCCGTATATTATTTCCTTTTAACGATAAAACCACACCTAGGTGAGCAGCCGAAAATGGCAGCACTTAACCCGTTGCCCGTTGCAAATTTCCTCTGGGGTTTCTTTGTTTACATCTTAATCCGACAGCGTCTCCAAATTGTTTAGCTGTATTACGAAAATCAGCGTTCCGTGAGAAATGTTTTTCGTGCGATTCGAGGAACTTACGGTGCGCATAATCGACCTACTGAAACCATTATTGCCAATACCTTTCGCAAATTTGAGTCCAAGTTTACATTAGTGGATGACACTAGACCGGTTAGATCACATCCAGCACGTAGTGAAGAGACCATAGCAGCTGTAGTTGAGAGTGTACGCGAAGACCGTGACGAATCTATTCGTTGTCTTTCTCAGCAGCTTGACTTGGCGTATTTTACGTGAGGATCTCGGCCTAAAAGCGTACAAAATTCAATTTGTGCGAGAATTGAAGCCAGACGACTTGAACTTGCGTCATATTTTCAATTATTGGGCTTTGGAAAAACTCAATAAAGTCCGGTGTTTTATTGTGAAATTTTGTTCAAAGATGAAGCCCATTTCTGACTCAATGAATACGTTAATAAACAAAATTGTCGTATTTGGGCTGATTATCAAGCCGAAGAGTACCAAGAGCTACCATTACATCCATTAGAAACAACGCTTTGGTGTAGTTTATGGGTTGGTGAAATCCTTAGTTCATATTTCTTCAAGGGCAAATCAGAATCATACCGTCAATGGTAACCGTTATCGCGCCATGTTAACGGACTATATGCTTCCTGAAATTCAAGCACATGGTCTCAGTGAGATCTGGTTTCAACAAGGCGGCATTTCGAGGCATACAGCGCGTGAAACGATGGACTTGTTAAAAATCATTTTGGTGAGCACTTAATTTCACGTTTTGCAACGGTAAATTGGTTGTCTAGATCGTGCAATATCACTCCTTTGGACTATTTTCTCTGGGGATATGTAAAGTCTCAAGTGTTCAGGAATAAGCCATTTACGATTGACGCTTTAGAAGCCAACAGTACTATAACTATTACATATCCGCGAGACATCAGTCGCTATGCTCGAACGAATCGCCCAAAATTTGATCTTTCGAATGGACCACCTCAGACGTAGTCGTGGCCAATATTTACCTAAAAATATTTTCAAGATATAAATGCCATGAATTGTTCGTTTAGCTAATAGTAAAAATCTTAAGTTCAGTTTCTAATTTATAGGCTTTATTTTACATGATATATCAGACCTCACGATGAATCACCCTATATATGTAATCCAGGAAAAATAAAAGAAAATCAGATGGCAACAACTTCATCTTTGGGCCAAGTTTATCTGCAGACTTGTTGATGACTTCTACCGCGCTCTTGTTTGATAAGAATTTAAACAATTGACTTCGTTTAAGATACGCATTTGACAGCTATTTGTACTTTGTTGCAATATTATGCATGTGGGTTAGGGCAATCAGATTGACATTCGTCACATGTAGATTTATTTTATTTTCGTCAACCAATATGTACAAATATTCCATCTTGTTAATCTCTTTTAGACCAGCCCTTAGCTTCGTTGTAAATTTATTGATTTTGTTGTGTGTTCTAGCTTCTGTCGTATTCATCCTGAAGATTATAGACAGTGTTTGTTTTTGCGCTCTTCATCAGTTCCTTCTGATTATTATCCAGGTCTTCGATATCATGGGTGACTTCGTCATTGACTCCGAATGTTTAGTTAAGCAATCCTCGTGTTTACCTATGCAAGCGTGCCATTTGAAGTCGTTTGAAAACTGAGAATACGGTTTTCCATTCTACTTCTATGTGATTGACTCTCTTTTGTCACTGATTTTTCCGTGTTGCATAACTTAGTTATCTGTTTTCTCGTTTTATTCATTTTGGCTTGTTTTGTAGATCCCGATATGAGAGGTGTACGCGGAGATAGAATTACCAAGGTTACAGAGAAATTTGATGACCAAGTGGTTGAATTTTGTTTTCTCTCTTTGAGACTCTTTTCGGACATACTAAATGGTATTGTTTCTGTTTCAACTTTCAACTGTTAAAATCCATCGTCCATGGGTTTCAAACAAGTAGCAAACAGACTTTGGCTATCGGTCGCTTCAATGTTTACTTTTCTGTCTTGATTATTACAACTCTAATAAGTTAATTTTTTTTATTTTTATTTTTCCAGGGGCCACTCGATGCTGTCAGCAGGCTATTTCCGGCAGCACCATTCGACTTATATCTAATTTTTTTGCTGACTGCTTTCACTTATAGCGTCATTGAATTTTGTTTATGTAATTTTGATACAAACGGTTGCAGAAATCTTGTCTGATTTTTTGAATGAACTTGCACCTCTTTAAACTACTCTGTCAAATCTAGAATGACATCATGTCGTAGTTATATCACGGGCGATCCGATAATGAAGTAACTTGGTGTTACTGCATCAAGATCTTCAATGTTGTCTGTTAATGGACAGATTGGTTTTCAAACATCCTTCAATTTGAACACACACGCAAGTCTAGTGTGTGTGTTCATCTCTCTATATGTCAATTTCTGACTCCAATGATGCGATTTATATGCTATTTGACTAATATAACCTCAGCTTTCCAGAATCTACCAAAATGTGTAGCTCCAGAAAGGATAAATGAAACTGAGTTCCGGTTGCCGGTAGTGCAGGTTGTAATGCATTATTACAATATTTTTTTCCAACAAAGTTCGTTCGGTTATCACTATACAGATGATATACGAAAATTCTGCTACTGGTAACTCTCCGCATTGCTGCCATCAATCCATCTGTTCTGTTAAATCAGAAGTCAGCATTGTGCACTGCTTTTATGAGTTTGCGCTTCTAATTTGTAAACTCCGTATATTGACAGGGATTCCGCATTCTATCTCACAGTGTGTAAGATAGCTTTACTCATGCCTCTGAAAGTTGTCCCATAAGTTGATTTGATTCTTTGGCATTGAATCGAAAACATCTTACATGTTGATTTATTATTTGACTTTGACTTTGACCCAAAAAGCTGATTCAGAGTGAAAGAGCTTTATTGATGATTTATTTTGCCAGGGGATCCGATGAAGACAAAATCATAGGATATCCTTGATCAATTGATAAACTTGAGTTTTTTTTATCAATCTTCCACTCTCAATATGGGCTTTCATCAATGGGCTCAGTAATAATAGCTTGCTGTTTGATTTGAGTGCTTTGTTTGTACTTAGATTTTTCATATCCTGAGCACCTCTTCCCAGTACTTTTTCTGCTCCTACGAGCTCCTTTACCGTTAAACTGTCACGTGATTCGCCTGTCTTGCTAGTCGTAGACAGTATACGCTCATGCATTGAAGTTTTAAAAATGCTTGCTGGACTATTGTCTGTCTTTCCCTAACCATTCTCGATCATGACAGCATAATGATATCTAAGCGAAGTTATCTCCAAGCGATTCTGTGGACAAGATGTCGGCAAGGTTCACCTATTAAGGTACGAACCTCGATTGTAGTTTAAAATGCTATTGCGCCTAGGATACCCGGGTTTATCCGGTTTTGTTTTAACAATTTCAATACAATAGTAGGCTCTAGCCAAGGAAAAAATCTGGTGTATTTTATGTCTGTTCCCTCTCTTATGTATTTTATTAACTTTCTTAATAGTGCAGCCGCACACTACTCTATCCTCCCTAAGTAAACATGCTTTACAGGTACCAATGCGATGATACATATTTTAGTAAAGTGACAGTTAATAGCTTTTGATGCATCTACAAAACAGTGTAACTCTATTTAAAGATATTCCATTTGTTGCGTCTATCGTGATATTCTTGCTTTTTCAAGCGTCGATAATCTTCTCTTGAATTCGTCCAGTTCTTTTTCTTTACACCACAGGTGAATCAGTTTTAGTTCAGTTTAAGTGGTAAAAAATAAGATATGGGGTTCGCACTTACAGACTAGGTTTTTCGATTATATTCAAAAAAACTGCGTTATTCCGAGTTCGTTATAAACGGTGTTCTCTATTTGGCGGTAAAAATGCGAATAATCATTCCACATTGACAGATTAAGTTTGTTGCACATATGTGTAAAAAAGGGTTAATTCACAATAACGTAATTTAAAAGATCTAGAATTAAATAAAATGGTATAAACTTTAAATATTTCATTTGAACTGCAAACATTGCATTAATAAAACGCAAATGACATAGAGGGACAGCACAAGCATATCAGTAATAAAAACAGAGCAACATGATTATTACACAGAATAAGCTTTCGCTAAGTTGCGATGGTTGTATTCCACTGTGTCCTGAGTGGTTGATGTTGCTTATATTCGATAATCGTGTTGCGGTCTTTACTCTGCATGCATGCACGTGAAAAGTCTTTGCTACGATGCGTTAAGGTGTGTCGGTGTTGTCCTCACTGGGATGGAATGAATCGGGCCAAAAGTTTTGTGTGATCGTGGCCGCTGGGGTATCTTTTAATCGTTTTATTTATTATATTTTTTTTGTAAAGTGTTGTTTAGGTTTTTTTTTTTATTTTTTATTTTTTTTACACATTTCCTGGTAAGTTTGCGTGCTTTAATAAATAATAATAAATGTAATTTAATTCCTTACGGTACTGCGTGTACCGTAATACATATGTTTTTTTTCCTTTTTTTCAATTTAATTCATTGATGTTGATTGAGAATTAATATTGAGTTTTGGTTTGTTTTTGTGTTGTACAAGCGGATTTACGCTTCGATTATTTTGTTTAATTTTGCCTAGTTTACGAAGATCGGTGTTGTAGAAACTGTTGTTTGTTGCATTTTTTTTGTGTAGGACATTATTTTTTGCAGGTTTTGATTATGTATTGTTTGTGTTATTGCGATCAAATTTCGTTTTTGTTTTGTGTATGAAGTGGAATGTTTTCCATGTAGAAAAAAATAGCTGATATTTTTATGTCGTTTTGTATATGAAATGTAATCGTATTGTAAAGAATACCTACAATATGTGAAGAAAATATTGTTATTAATGCTTAAGTGTTATTTGTCTTAAGTATTTGTACTTATTGGTAGAGAATATTGGTGGTTTGAGTAAACATGTTGTGAGGTTATGTTTTTTTTTTCAGCTTATGATTGATATACCTACTAACTTTAAGATATTCTTTATTTTTATTATAATTTTTTTTCTTTTATTTTTGCGTGCAAGCATCCATCGGGCCGGCGGTAATTGTTCGTCTCTAACAATTACAAGGTCACCGACTTTCGGGTTGACTTTGATTTTTCGCCATTTCGGCCTTTGTTGTAGATGAGATAGATATACTTTCAAAACGTTTTCACTGTGGATTGGATTCTTTTCAAGCGGTTAATGTAGTTTACTTTGCCGGCTGATGTGTCTCCTTGTGGTATAGTATGGATCGCTTCGTTAAGGAAATGTCCAGGAGTGATTATCTCGATGTCGTCGGAATTATCCGAGAGTTTAAACATACTTCTACTTCTGTTAGAAATGTGTAGAGTTCTTCAAATGTCAGCCTTTCATCCTTGACCACACGCTTAAGGTGATGTTTTACTGAGTTCACTCCTGCTTCCAACAAACCTCCAAAGTAAAGAGAAGCAGAAGGAATAAAGTTCCATGTTGTGCATTGCCTTGAAATTATCTTAGCAATTTCCTTCCAGTCGTGTTTAGCGTTTTCCATCATCCGCTTGAGTTCGGCATCAGCTCCGACGAAATTTGTTCCACAGTCGCAATAAAGCTGCGAGCATATCACTCATCAAGCCGTAAAGCGACGAAAAGCTGCTACAAAAGCCTTTGGGCTAAGGTCGGAAACAATCTCTAAGTGAACTGCCTTGGTTGATAAGCAATTAAAAATCGCGAAATATCGATATCATTTGCTGAATATCTCCATGAAGTGACTGTTGATGTGCATTGCGAATTACATTGCAAAGTGTTGGTTTGACTTCGAAATAGCAGGGTGTTGTTGATTATAAATCAATAGTGAATTTTGAACTAGGCCACCTACGCGTATGATACCATGTCTATCCCAGAATGCATTTAGTGACTTAAATGATTTTGGTATCGTGTTCTTGCCTTCACGATCCTCCAATTCTGCTCAAAACATACTCCTTTAGACTTTTCGAATAGCTAGCTTTGTTGTGAATTGCAACTCTTCTCATTTAAGAACCCCGGTTTGTTTTGATTTCGATTCCGCTTTGCAATTTTCTACAATTCGCTAACAGTGCGCTAGGTCCCAAACCACCTTCGAATGCGTCGACAATTTGTATCTCGTTCGTATCATGTGTAGTGACATGGTGCGATTTTCTCTTTGTCGAAACTGTTTGGTTGCCTCGGTTGTTCAAACTGCCACCGATTCCTTAAGAAGGCTGAGCCTCTCCACCACACATCCTGCGATCCTAACGCGGATGGAGCCACACCTCGCCAAGACAGCTGGGTTGTGCTTTTTTGGTATGTGTCTCCAATCATCGATGCTGGTGAACCGCTGAATCTCTGCTACCCTGTTAGCAACAAAGGTGTTTCACTTGCTCGAAGGTCCACGTATACAGACTAGGGTGATTGTGGAGTCTGACCACGCAGAAACGCTCACTAATGGCATACCAGCTTTCACGTGATCTAAAAGTGTTGCCAAAATCACAGCTTCACAAAGCTCTAAACGCGAAAGATTTACCGTAGTTATGGGAGCTACTCATGTTTTTGAGAGGAGTAAGCTCATGGGAATTTGGCCGTCGCTATCGACCACTCGTAGGTATACCACTGCTCCATAAGCGTTCAAAGAAGATTCGCAAAAACCGTGCAATTCAATAGAGTAACAGCTTCGTATCCCAATTCATAGTGGAATCATTACATGTTTTATGAACGGAAGTTCAGATCGAAGATCGAAGACAAAACTTATCTTTTTGTCATCTCTTTCTCATCTGTCGAAAAATTCTGAAAAGAGAATGAGTCTGCGATGCCCAAGCTCTTGTTCAGGAATGTCGCTGGTCAACTCCTTGTGATACGATATCCATTTTCGGTGTTTCAACCCAGCTGAATCGAGAATTTCTCGGAATTCCGTTTCTGTCGCGCTTCTGCCCCTATTGGAAAATTGTTTGCTTCATCATCGGCGACTTGCTGAGTAGTGTGAATGGTCAGAAAGGAAGCAGATGCTGTGCCGAACGTGAAAGTTTTGAGCTTAAGCCCTTTGATTGGATCACCTACTCCTTCAGACTTCAGAGAATTATTTGATAATTGCTATCCGCCCAAAATTGTCGGTACATCTTCTCAACATCTGCGGTGAAGGTTAAGTCGTATTTTCTCCACCCCAAGATGGCTTTGATAATATCTGTCTGAAGCTTAATGCCCACCATGAGATGATAAATGATAAATGATTAATCTGCTCCATCTGGTTCATGGTAAGATACTCTATGATACATCGACTGTATTCTGTTCGAAGCTTCTCACCTTTTTGCAAACGTCGTTCCAGATACGCGAATCGTTTCAACGACCCTAAAGCTGGTCGTTTTCCTCCTTTAAACGGTAGCGATACCTCATAACGGCCGTCTGATAGGCGTTTTGTGTGTGTGGTAAAATGTCGTTCGATTCGATTTCTTCATCCGATGGTGTTTGAATTGGAAACAGAGCCTCTTTCATCTTCCAAAAATTACGCATCTGTTCGTCAAGATCCACTAATTGTTCAAAACTTTGAAACCTTCGAAGAATTTCCGTAACACCCATTCAAGTTAGGTTTTCTGTGTGATGGGTGCTTCAACTTCAGCAATTCTGATGATCTCTAGAGAGATAACTTCTGAATAGAACTCAGTACCGAAAAGAAGGTCTATTGTTACAGGGACATGAAAAGATGAGTCTACTAAATGTAAACCGGAGATATGGTTCCAACTATCTTGTAAAACAGGCCGAGCCGGAAGAAGCCCAGTCAACGACTTGAAAACGTACACTCTGACAAAGCTTTTGAACGCCGAATCCTTCGACATGTATGTTATGTCGACATAACTCTGAGAAGCGCCGTTTTTGACCTTCCCCAGACCCCATTTCTCAATATAAGTGCGCCTTTTTTTACTCTGAGCAGTTGTGCAGCTGATTCGAAGATAAAAGTGGTCTCTGATCCAGAGTCGATTAAGGCCCTCAACTCGAAAAATCTACCATCAACTGACCGCACTTTAACAACTGCGGTAGCCAACAAAATGCTTGTGTTAACTCGTTGAGAAACATAAAAGCCGTTACGATTTTTTGGGTTTCGTTGTTCAACGCTCTCTGGGTGAAAAACTGGTACGTTAGAGTTCACGGCCACCTGCTGCTGCATATTCTCTTCGTTCTGTTGTATCTGTGGCACTAAATAATTGTGGGGTGCAGATGTGTGTATATTTGTTACAAAATATAAAAGTGTGTGGTGTTGCTGGTGGCAGAAGTAAAAACTTTTGCTGCTACGACAATCCCGCGAGAAATAGCTATATGCGAGGCAGTTTTCACAGCATTTACCAATAGTCTTTTGTGATTGAACCTGGCTGTTAGCAGCTCCCAAGCCTTGTCGTAATTATCTACATCTATCGACGTATGTTGAAGAAGTCTTGTTGCAGTTTTTGAATTTCACTGATTGACTTATTATCATGGAACATGATATTAAGATATCATGAAAAGATTGCCATTTTAAATATGATCCGTAAATATTGATTTTTGGAAGCCCAAGTTTAGTACTATTCGCCACTGCGTCATACCTCTGCTTCTGAGATATCCTATTAATAACATCCTCTTTTGCATTTTTTCGTAGACCCGGATTAAATCCTTCTTAATCATACCCTTTTCCAGCTTGCCTGCCATTAGCTCTTCATGGTATCGCTTCGCTGTAGCAAAATTGTCTTTTGTCTTTTTGAAATTGGTATGATCACGTTCTATTTATGACAAAAGCAGTTTGGAGTTCCAAACGACATACTTGCAACTTTTAAAAAGGACAATACAAGAGATGAAAAAAATGAGGACTTAGGTTTTATGCCTTCAACTGATGAGTAAATTTAATTTGGGCGGAAATTCCGATTAGCACAATTGGATGTAAGTGACGTATTTGCTTGGTAAGGCAAAGAACTTTGACCTTCACAATGTCAAGGGTATATATATGTGCTATATGTACTTATATATACACTTTTTTATTTTAATTTATTTCTATTTTATTCTTTTAGTAATTACACACACTATCCGGCTCAGAAAGATCAAATGTTAGCACCACAGTTGAATAAGTTTTAGTTTAAGGGGTAAAATATAAGATTGCTATTTTAAATATGATCCGTAAATATTGATTTTTGGAAGCCCAAGTTTAGTACTATTCGCCACTGCGTCATACCTCTGCTCCTGAGATGTCCTATTAATAGCATCCTCTTTTGCATTTATTCGTAGACCCGGATTAAATCCTTCTTAATAATACCCTTTTTCAGCTTGCCTCACATTAGCATTACTTGCAACTTTTAAAAAGGACAATACAAGAGATGAAAAAAATGAGGACTTAGTTTTTATGCCTTCAACTGATGAGTAAAATTATTTTGGGCGGAAATCCCGATTAGCACAATTGGATGTAAGTGACGTATTTGCTTGATAAGGCAAAGAACTTTGACCTTCACAATGTCAAGGGTATATATATGTACTATATGTACTTATACATAAACTTTTTTATTTTAATTTATTTCTATTTTATTCTTTTAGTAATTACACACACTATCCGGCTCAGAAAGATCAAATGTTAGCACCACAGTTGAATAAGTTTTAGTTTAAGGGGTAAAATATAAGATATGGGGTTCGCACTTATACATATACTTAGGTTTTCGATTATATTAAAAAAACTGCGTTATTCCGAGTTCGTTATAAACGATGTTCTCTATTTGGCAGTAAAAATGCGAATAATCATTTTACATAGGTAATTTCCTTTCATAGATTGATTGTTAGATTTAGTTTTTTATACATATAAAATAAACCTATTTTCATTCACAATGATGTGAAAGATCTAGAATTAAACAAAATGGTATAACCTTTAAATATTTCATTTAAACTGCAAACATATATTGAACTTTTACTTGTACATTTTAATTCCACCTGATGCCCAAAAGCCAACGATTTTGAATGCAAATCTCTGCTGCGATGGTTATTGAAGGCAATCAGCCAAAGGGGTTGGATATTTTGCCAACGTCACTTAGTATTGCTGATATAGAGTCTCTTGTACTGAACGATGAAAAACTCACTTCACTCGAAGCCATGTTCTGCTTCCATTTCAATGATTTCTCTCTGTAACGCTTTTATAAATTCGGAACTATGTGATCTCTATTTCCGTAAATTGAATAAACTTTAATGAAGATGCTATATATTGTATATTTCTGTTCTTCTTACTTAGCAAGCTGGCATAAGGTCTTAATTGCAAAATACTGTGAGGATGCTTTCCAGTCAAACCTTGTATTTTGTGACCCTGGAGTATGCATTAGTTGCTCGCCTAATTAATCAATGGGTCATAAATTGCGGCAGAATATCTAATCCTATCAGATCTCCTTCAGTTTTTCGTACCATGGGCATACAAATTTTAACCTTTAAAGATGTGGCCACCGTTTGGGTGTAAATTGTTCTAGTGACAATATTAATGTTAGAACTGGCATTTTTGGAGCTTCTACTTTTAAATTGATTTTCCCGTCGTGAATTGATTAAAGGATAAGGTGATGTGCTGTAATGATCTGTGTAGCATGATTTTTGATTCTATTGATCTTCGACTCATACCTGATAAACAGAAACCTTACCTTCTCTGTCACCAAGCAAGATAGATTCCCTTGATCAATCAGAGCCCCTACAAGTCTAGCTTGTCCTCCAACGCAAATATTTACCACCGCTATGGCCAGCAGTACAATAATAATATTAATAATATTAATAATTAATAATATAATTAATATAATTATATTATAATTAATAATATTGTTAATATTGTTGTGACTTTTATTGTCATGGGTACATCTTTACTAGTTCTTCCTTCTGCCACCAAGACGCCTGCATTCTTACCTCATTGGAAAAAAGGAAAAGAATTCTGCTGTTGCATGCATATTTTGCAACCCTTCTTGCAACCATTCTAACAATGCTTCGACCTCTGTACCACCGGCATTCGGCTTTTCGGCTTTCAGAGATTCGTTACTCGCAACGAGTTGTAACTAAGTGATTGTTGTTTAATGGTTTTTGTAGATACATTTTTTGTCGTTTCGGACTATATGAAGTCGATCACGTTTCTCTTGACTGTTGATAAAATTTTCTTGATTCCGGGTCAAACTTTGGATATAAAAACTGAATGATTAACAGATCCGAATAGTTTACATGAACTTTTATGTTCATATCGTACAGGATATCTATTGTCGTATACCTGATGGTTTTTAAGTTGAATGTGCCTTCATTACGAACTGGGGTCAAGTTCAATAAACATCTGATGTAATTGTTGACCATTGCTGCTAGATTTTGAAACATTTATGTCATCTATTCTACAGTAGTTGCATAATTGCTTGTCATCGGTAACAAGAGGCTGACAATCTTCGCTGCTTCTCCCTTTATATTGTCTTTTAAGTATTAAATACAATAGTTCCCAAAATGGTATCCACTCTTCATACCTTCCGCTGTATACTGGTATGCTTATGGTTGGAAGTTTGTTCTCCCGCTGTGCTGGAGCGTGTGTAGTTACCGCCTCCCGTTGCTGTTGTAGTTGTACTGCCTCCTTGATTTAGATGTTTGGATGAACGCATCTTGATACATCTGGTCCAAATCAATGAAATCTTTGCTGGACATATACTCCAGCACATAATGAGTCTAATCCAGTGATGACATCATATCCTTATTCATTGCCGTCAACTTTCTCAAGTATTCTTTTATTTAACCTTGCATCTGAAGAAAATTATATTTTGACTAAAATCCAAGTTAATACTTATGCGGATGAAGTTGTTCTAAAAAACGTTGAACTTATTAAATCTTGCTGGACACTTCATGTAGTCATTGTAACTGCATCAACGGAAGTTGTGTTTCCTTTTTAAGGTGATCCAATTTTGCGTTAAAGGTAGCTTTAATGTCGAGGTACCTTACTTCAAATTAATAAAATATAAATATATGTTGTTAATTTAGAAGTTTATACAATACTGTTCCAACTTTCCTAGTATATTTTTAAATATTTCACTAAGTACCGGTATTCCCTTTCCTTCTTGAAATTGTTCCATTAACGATGAACTTTTTCCGAAATTAGCATTTGATTTAATTCGATGTCTTCAGTTCCACTCATGTTTGCTGATTTCAACCAACCTTGCACTTGTAATGTTTTAACACTATTTTGAAAACTATTTTTTGTTTTACACTCTTGGATGATGGTCGTATTGGTCCTGTACTAATATTTATTATACTAGATACTTATATTTTTATATTTTATGTAATCAATCGCCCAAAGCAACCACACATTATGTAGAACAAAAGCTTAATCCGAATGATATGGTAAGAATGAATCAGTTTATTTTATTTCAATTTACCTACACTTATTGCTAGCATTAACGACATTAGAGAAAACAAAATATAACACAAAAACAAGCGGATAGGTGTTTTGGTTTTTTTTTGGTTTTTTGTTTTTGTTTTTCATTTTTCTTTTACCGATATCATTAACATTATTGCTTTGCCTGTAGGCATACTTCCATTAAAGAAAAAAAAACTCTCTCAAAAATAAATTGAGGGCAGAACTTTCATACCCGCGGAATTCGTAGAGTTTCACTACTACACGTCCTTAATTAAATCGTTTACGGTGAAGGTAATTATTTGTGCAATGTTTTTGCAACTAGGCATTGTGGTTTTCTCTATCAATACTCTTCTGTTTTGCAACAGTTTCTATTCTAATAAAAACGGTCACTTCTTCTTAGCGCGCGCAAAAGGGATTTTATATACCCTTAAAATGTTTGTACATAGGGCGGACGAAAGGATGTAAGAAAAAAAAAAAAAAAAGATACCGACGTGCATTGGTTTTAAATGTTTGAAGGTAAAAATATCTTGCTTTCACCAGATTTGTGTAGAATTTGGTCCCACTTTTCGGTAAGACATGCCATCAAATCACCATTGGACCTGTTGCTACAAAAGATAAGGATTGATGAGAAAGGCTATGCAAGCGTGGAAGAATACCTCTTCAGAAGAAGACGAGCGGATTTGTGTATGTTAAGACTTTTAGTACTATTGCTACTACATGAGTGCGAAAGTAGATTTATCCCACTAAAGATTCAACGCAATCAAATGTAGGAGGAGGAAAAGCACAATTCAGAAGTGTTGAGCTTGCCGCGAAGTATGCAGCAAGCAGATTGGCATTGCCCATTGGCTTGAATGTTAATGTAGATGAGCGTTAGGATGGAGTATGAGGCAGAATTTCTAATGTTTTTGATAGACGATTAAAAATTTAAACTATCTTTGGGGCAATGTAATGTTGTAATGAAACTAGTTCGTAGTTAGGCATCTTCACATTTAAGTGATCTGAGAGGTGTGGGCGGGGACCCAACTGTGTTTCACTATGTGCCATAACAGCTGGTCGTTATTTACAGACTTGACGCAGAAAATTCATTATTCTGTAGCCCGCGTATATTTGCTATGTTCACCCTAAATCCGATAGCCATTATAAAAAAGAAACACAAAGAAAAAAGAGAAAATTCAAATGTTTGTTTACTTAATTACGTAAATTGGTGTAGGTTTTGCGCTCCAGTGCACCACCAACCACACTTACAACTCGCTATCCATCGGTTTTTACATGCACTCAGTCATTGTTTTTGATGTATGGCAGTGTTATACAACAACTGCAGTGAATGGGTTAAATGAACCGCAATGTGACCAGGGGCAATAGATGTGGAATTAAATCACTATGATTTAATTTTTTTTTTTTTTTAATCACTGCACCACACTAAATATATATATTGTATATATATATATTTTTGCACTGACTTTCATTAGAGCATTCGCGCGAGTTAATCTTTTTAGATTATCCTGAATCCAAATATGTAAATATTTTCTGCACCGTAAACGTGCTTCCTTTATTGATACTAATTTAAGATTGACTTATATTACTATGCTTAATGCTATTTATACTAACTTTTGTCTGATCGATTTGCTTGTTTGTTGGCTGATGAGATTTCTCTTAGTCTGCTTGCTGACTTTTTTTTTTCTATAATCAGCGCGCGCTCAAGGGGTTTTTGTACCCTTAAAATGTTCGAACACAGCACGGGTGAAGGAAATTTAGGGAGGAAGAAAAGACAGGTACCGATGTACATTGTTTTTAAATGTTTGTAAATTATAACGACCAGGAGATTATAAAAGAGGTTGGCAGGGCATTCCATAAGCGAGTTGTACGGCTTAGGAAAGAATCACGATATTTTAGAGTACGTCCGAAAATGGGCTTGAGGGTATATTGATTAGCATTCATAGCGAGACGGGTGTTACGGTTGAAAGTTTGAATGGGCGGAGTGCTATTGGCGATTTCAATGGAGCACTGGTGGTGGAAATAGCGATAAAACAAAGTGAGACAGGAGACATTACGTCGATGTTCGACGGTTTCAATTGAATGCCTTATATATTGTGGCCAGATCAGAGGGGGTAAAATATTTTTTATATCGCTTGAGGAAACCTAGACATTTCGCAGCATTTTTGGTGACATCGAATATGTAGTCATTAAAACGTAAGTTGTCACTTACACATATACCGAGAATGGAAAGTTTATCGGTTTTGACGATGCAAGTGCCATTCATGGATAATGGCTGGTTTTTTGAATTTCGCTTTAATGACAGCAGACAGCATTGAATTTTGGAAGTATTAAGTTTCACTCGGTTGATAGTTCCCAAATTGGTTATGCTGTTAATATCAGATTTTAATGAGCTAAACATACGCTGCCGTTCCCGTTCTACAACCGAAGAGTAGGGGCGTGAGTCCAGGAACGAATATGAAAAAGGGAGAGAACTGTCATCAGCAAAGGAATATATTGGATTAGAAGTAGCAGACAAGAGATCGTTAATGAAAATTAAAAAGGGTGTCGGAGACAAAAGGGAGCCTTGGGCACACCAGCATTTATTTTGTGAATATCAGACTTGAAACCGTCCAAGACAACTTGAATTAAACTTTCCGAAAGGTAGTTTATAATCCATTGAAAAAGAGAGTCACCGATCCCAAAAGCACGCATTTTCGGCAAAAGAGCCAGATGCCAAACTCTGTTTGTTTTGTTTTTGTTTTGTTTGTTTGTTTCTTCTCTTCTTTTGTTTGTTGGATGACAGAATTGTGTTTCTTGTCTTTTGTTTGTTGGAAAAATGTTTTGGCTAGTTTTGATTACTAGTAAAAAACATGTTTTGTTTACTGTTTGGTTATGTTTTAATTGGTTATGTTTAATTTTTCAATACGGCAATTAACTCTCCCCTCTGTTAAGATAGAATGTCATCATTTCAAAACACGCGAGCTTGGAGTCGGCGAAGTTCAGTGCCGTATATTTGGTGGAGTAATCTTACCATTTCTATTTTTTGATGTACTCGATAGCATTAGGTTATTAAGGTTAAAGTTATTACAGCTTGTATTAAATACAATGTGAATTCTTCTGGATGTTCCTCTATAGGGATCATAAACTTTAAGTTTTCGGCAACCAATGACAATTCGACATTCTTTATTATCTATGTTTCTTTTCGTTTTTACGCACAACACATATTAGGGCGTTACAAGGTGAAGTATTTTAGTATTACTGCGGATTTTTCCTGCTAACATTTTGTTTATTTGTTAATTGACCTCCGTGTTGCAGATTTCTGGATATCGTAAGTTCTAGAGTTGATAGGTTAATCGTCCTTTATGGCAATTGCATGTTTTAGTTTATGAGTAAATGTTAAGTCATCCAGTTTGTTATAGAATATTTTTCTGTACAATTTGAGGAGTAATTAGAGACATCGTTGTTCTTTTTATTCAAATACTTAATTCGTAGGTTTTTTCTGGATATTTAATATATGTATGTTATTATGACTGTACGTTGTTAAGGTAGCTTAAGCATGTGTCATAGCCTTGGTCGTCCCGATCGTTACCGAGAATTGGTAGAACTTCTTTGTTCTTCGTAACTCTTACCCTTTAATGTAACCCTTTTGTTTGTAATTAATTGTTCCTCCGTTTGCTAAAGGTAACTTACTTTTTAATAGCCTGTCAAATTTGTCATGAAAGTTAAAAATGCGAAAAATACAATTCGACCAAAAACTGAGGCACAAAATACTAAATATCCAAATGGTAGTAAAAATTGTTGGTCGTTCGTCAAAAATATTAGAAAGTTTGCCTCATCATCGATTTATACGCTCATTTATAATGATATTATCCCTTTGGACAAGGCCAATCTGCTTGCTGCACACTTTACGGCCAGCTGAACGATTTCAGATTGTACTCTGTCCCCGCCTAAGGTTGAGTTCGTCGAATCTTCAATGGAACATTGAAGTATTAGTGACAAGAGTACTAAAAAATCTTAATATACACAAATCCGCTGGTATATCTCCCGTTCTTCTGGAGAGGTGCTCTTCATCGTCAGCAAAATTATGGCCTTAGCTTTTTTCATCAACCCTACTCTTTAGGGCTTTCCTTTAGGAAAGCAGCTATTATTCAGCCCGTCTCTAAAAAAGGCGAATCTTCCTCTCGCACTTCCTACAAATCCATTTCACTTAAGTACCTACTTTCTAAGCTCACGGAAACGCTGATAAGCCATTAGATCATAAAATATCGTTTTCGTAGCTAGAGGTCGACTGGTGATTTGATAGCATGTCTCACCGAAAAGTGAAACCAAAGCATACATCAATCTGTCAAGAGCAAGATAGTTGAACTTTATATTTTTAATACATTTGACAGAGTATGGAATCAGGCTCTTTTGTTGAAAATGCTTGCTTTTAGGATTGATAACTCTCTTCTTCAATGGATTATCAATTTCCGTTCCGATCGTTAAATTCATGTTGTCTTGGATGGTTTTAAGTCTGATATTCACAAAATAAATGCTGGTGTTCCCCAGGGCTCTGTTCTGTCTCCGATACTCTTTTTAATTTTCATTATTGTTCTCTTGTCTGCTACTTCTAATCCAAAATATTCCTTTGTTGATGACTGAACCTCTGCTTTTCGTATTCGTTCCCGGACTCACGTTCTTTCTCTTTGGCTATAGAACGAGAACGTCATCATATAGCGGAAAAAACTCATTAATTTCCGATGTTAAACAATTGAGGAGCTATCAACAGAGTGGAATTTTATGCTTCCAAAACTCAATGCTGTCTGCTGTGGATAAAACGAAATATGAATACCTAGCCATTATCCATGAAAGGCACTCACATCGCCGAAACCGAAAAACTTTTCATTCTCAGTATGCATGTCAGTGACAATTTACGTTGGAATGACCACATATTCCATGTCATCAAAAATGCTGCGGAATGTCTAGGTTTCTATTTTTGCCCCTCTGATCTGGCCTCAACATATAGAGCACTCATTCGCCCAAAATTGGAGTTCGATGCCAACATTTGGTCAGGTGCTCCCGAAACATCCTTGCACCTACTACTAGATAGGATTCAAGATCGAGCGATAAAACTCATACTAAAATTAGTCAATTAATTGGTGACGTTGAACACCGACGTAATGTCTCCTGCTATCGCCAGTAGCATTTTGCACCTTCAAACATTCAACCATAACATCCGTCTCGCTATGAATGCTCACCAACATACCCCCTAGCCCACATTCGGACGTGATCTAAAATATTTTGATTCGTTCCTAAGTCGTACAACTCGCCTATGGAATTCCCTGCTGAACTTTTTATTTCCTATTCATTATAACTAGCAAACAGTTAAGGCCAACGTATATCGGTATTTGTCTTTTTTTCCTACCGGATTTTCCTTCGCTAGCGCTGTATACCAACATTTTAAGGGTACTGAAATCCTTTGAGCACACGCTTATTAAGAAAAAAAAGTTCTCTTTTATTGATAATCTCATTACTTCTTTAGGTATTTTTGTCTAAATTATGGTGGGTAGTTTTTATTAAGAAAGCTGACTGTGCTACCAGTGCCTTTCATGACTTTTAATTTGACATCGTTCTTCTCTAGTCGAACATTGGGTATTTCGAGTTGGGTCCGAGAATATTGACTGGAAGTAAATTGTTTAGTCAATAATTATTGTTCGAACTCGGCGTGTATATTCATGGTTACCACTGTCTTTGATTATTATAATGAAAGTCTGCCCTTGGAATTTTTGTTGCCTAAGTTGATGGGTATGAAAGTTGGGATTTCGGTGAGGTAACTCTTTCTTGTCTGTTATGTGGATTTCCGATTTTGTTTGGAAACTACTTCTGTCATTTATGAATTGGTGTAAAACTCCTTCGATAGTTTCAGGTTTTAAGGCGTAAAATTTTGTTCTCATGTGAGTACAAAATTTAACTATACAAATTTTGCAAAATATAAAAATGATTTCAAATATATGCTTCGTGTGCGACCATTTGCATTTATGCTGACTGTTTGTTTTCAAATAGTGATTTGTTTCGTTATTCTTTGTTGTGCGTTGTTTTTTTTTTTTTTTTTTTTTTTTGAAAAATGTAAAAAAAAGGTGAAGAAAGATACTCAGCGGTGAACCAAATGAATACCTGGTGAGTAGACTTAAATTATATTAATATTGTTTCATTAAATATTCAAGATTGAATGAATTCAATTTTATTTTTATTTTTTTTATTATTATTATTATTTTTTTTTAATGTGAGAAAAGAAAGTGTATGTATAATTACGAAACGTATGTGCGTTAATGAGTGTGTAAATTACCGATTCGCGGCGGGCAGAATGAGTTGTGTGATGTCACTACACAGCATGTGTGCGATGTCAACATACCCTGGGAGTATGTTGCTCGACTATATTGATAAGCGGTATGTTGATTGAAAGTACATATGTTGCTTAGCATTATGTTGACAAGAAATATGTAGGTAAGCAACTACTGTCAGCTGTGCCTTTGTTGATAAAATAATTTTGTTTTGCGGTCGGCAAATTGAAATAGTACCTTTGTATTTATACCGATCAGCAAAATGACAAAATCATGTGTGTTCCTTAAATGTGGGTCTGAAATGTGTATTGAGATGTGTGCTTCAGATATGTGTTTGAGAAATGTGTTTATCTTTTTTTTTGTGAGTAGAATTTGGGTGAAATTATGGGAGCAATTATGAAATGCCGTCGGCATTTTATCATTCAAATAATTGCGTTTGCTGTCGGCGTTTCATTGCTGGGTAGTACACATAGTTTGGCAATTGGTCTTTTTACCTCTCCGTGTTGTGTTCGTAGCGTTACTACGCGGGTTAGGTTGTCTTGTCCTCGGTGTTTTTGCGTTACGCGAGCTAGATTCCACTTTGCGGGTGAAAGACGGTCGTCTTTTATTAGTACGATGTCTCCGATTTTTGTATCTGGCTGTTGTTTTTACCACTTTGGTCGTTGTTGGAGTCGTGCTAGATATTCCGAGCTCCATTTCTTTCAAAATATTCGAAACACACGTTGAACGCCCTGCCATCGGTCGACGTAATTTATCTTTATTTCAGCGAGATCATGCTGTTGGATGCTGTTGAGGGGCTCACCAATTAGAAAGTGCCCTGGTGTTAAGGCGGCAAGATCATTAGGATCGGTGGTCATTGGGCATAAAGGCCTGGAATTCAAACAGGCTTCTATTTGCGCTAGAAGCGTACTGAGCTCCTCGAAGGTATATACTTCTCTGCCGGTTATCCTCTTTAGGTGGTGTTTTATTGACTTCGCTTCTGCTTCCCATAATCCTCCGAAGTGGGGGGAAGCGGGAGGAATGAAATAAAATTAGTCCCACAGTCGCTATATAAGTGAGAGCAAATTCCTCGTCGAGCAGTGAATCTCTTTAAAGCTGCGATAAATGTCTGGGTAGTCTTATCGCTTACTACCTCCGTGTGGATTGCCTTAGTGGCAAGACAAATAAAGATGGCGAAGTACGCCTTGTGTGTCTTTAAGCCTCGTCCTTTCCATGCCTTGATTTCGATGGGACCTGCTTAATCGACTCCCGTATGCGTAAAGGGTCGTGTTATTTGTACTCTGGAAGCCGGTAAACTACACATAAGCTGGTTTGCTTGTTTTGCCCTGTATCGGAAGCATAAGTTGCAGCGAGTAATATGCCCCTTGATGCTGTTTTTTATTCGCATGATCCAATACTTTCTTTTAATGTATGCTGTCATTTGTTGCAGGCCACCATGAAAGGTCCTTTCATGTGCATCCTGCACATTGGATATTGCTGCTGGTATGAGAGATTTGAATTCTGCAACCTACCCCCTACTCTAAGAATACTTACAGGATCAAGAAACGGATTCAGGGATTTGAGAGTTTTTGTTGGTAACCCGTGTTGAATCGCTGTCGCAAACATTGTTTTCTGTATGTTTTTCAGAATAACAGAAATAGCCAATTCTGTTTCAGACGGGTAAATGGCAGACAGGTTCCGATTAACGGGTTGCTCTTTAGCATTTTTAATGAATCAAAAAATGTAGGCAACCTCTTTAACTAATGTAAGTAGCTTTGAATAGTTTGATACGAGGATTGTTATTAGGTCGTTTTCCTTTGTGACGCAATGGATTTGGACAGAAAGTCCCGCTTCTCCTGTTTCTGCTCGTAGTGGTTGAGGCGGATATTCAAATTTCCAACTGTGGTGGAGAAATTCTGGTCCGTTCCACCAAAGTTGTGATCCAACCAGTGCCGATGGTGAGACTTGATTGGCTTGTGTCGGGATATGGTACCAGATGTCGTGTTGTGTAAGCTGCTGTATTAGTGCTACTCTGTTGCTTACAAATGTTTTCCACTTTGATGGCTGCGCTGCTATCCAGGCCAAGGTTATCGTTGAATCCATCCATGCATACGGTTTTGCTTCGTTAAGCCCAAGAACCGTAAAAGTATAATGTAGAAGAGTCGCAATCATGACTGCTCCGCATAGTTCCAGACATGGAAGTGAGAGGGTCTTTAATGGAGCAACCTTGGTCTTGGATATCTGTAGGTTCATATGGATCTTACCTTGATGATCTAGTACACGAAGATATATTGCCGCACCGTATGCACCTTGTGAGGCATCGCTGAAGCCATGGAGTTCTGCGACTTGTTGTGTGCGGTTTGCATGTATCCATCGAGGGAATACAGATGTGGTTGATGCACGCGATTTCCTGACGGAATGTGTTCCAGGATTTGAGTGATTCTTCAGCAACTGGATCGTCCCATTCCGAGCCATGCTTCCATAAGTGTTGCATAATCATCTTTGCACGAATAATGTCTTCGTGCAGCCAAGAGGGTCGAAAAGTTTGCCGATTGTCGACAAAATTGTCCTTTTTGTCTGATCTGATGGATTGGAGCTACAACAATGAAAAGAAAAAATGTCTTCGAAAGGATACCATTTGATGCCTAAAGCCTTAACATGATACCTAAAGGTATTTGCATCTCTTTCAGTTTCTGGTATGCATTTTAATATTTCTTCACAGTTGCTCATCCATTTTCTCAGATGAAAACCGCCTGATGATAGTAAGCCTTGCACTTGTTCCCGCCGTATAAGGGCTTCTTCTACAGTATCAGCTCCGGTGATGAGATCATCAACGTACATGTCCTCCTTTACCATCTTTGCGCCATGTGGGTAGCTGTCTTCTTCATCAGATACCAGTTGATTCATCGTTCATCAGCGCTAGTGGTTCCGAAAGTGATGGTTTGGAGGCGGTATATTTTAATTGGCTCTTGTGGGTTGTTATGCCAATGCACAAGTTGATAATATGAGTCACTAGGTGTTATGCTCACCTGCCTATACATTTTTTCAACATCATCCGTAAAAGTAAATTTGTGCACTCTCCATCGTAGTATGATGTCGACAATGTTGTTTTAAACCTTTGTTCCTGCTAGGAGATGGTCGTTAAGCGATGTTCCATCGGAGGTTTTGGCTGCTACATCAAAGACAACCCGCAATTTGGTCGTGGAACTTGATTCTTTGAATACTGCATGATGAGGTAGAAAATAATGAAATGGAGTATTCAACGTCGTTCGCCGTTTCATCAACTTCCGTCATATGTCCGAGGGAGAGGTATTCTTTGATGCAGTTGGAATATTCTGTATATAGCATGGTATCCTGCTGAAAACGCTTTTGCAGATAAGTAAACCTACGAAAGGCTCCTGACTTCGAGGACCCTAACACAGGTTTTCTTCCTTACTTGAATGGTAGTGTCACTACATAACGTCCATCTGACCTTCTATGCGTAGTGATTACGAGCTGCTTCTCGCAATTTTTGTTGTCCTGTGTTTCGTGTTGTGGGAACTGTGCTTCTTCGATTTCCCAAAACTTTGTGAACTGTGTGTTGAGGTCAACTAAGTTGTGGAATGTCTGAACCTTTTGTCTATTTGCAGGTGCTTTTCCCATCAATATACAACTTGGTAGGTTTTCTGGGCTACCTGAGCAGGAACATGATCATCGCTTCGTACGTCTGGGAGGAGTACTTCGGCATAGACTTCGCTTCCTAGAAGAAAATCCACATTCGCTGGTGTGTAGAACGTCTAGTCTAGCCTAGTCAGGGATTTGAAAACGAATGCGCGCGAGTGCCCTGTGAACGACGAGTGAACCGACCTAAAAGTCAAGTCGACAGAGCTGTGGCAGGATCCACTGATGACTTTCCCCAACCCGGTAACTTCAACAAACATTCTCTTTCAGGACAAGTTAAGTTTCTGCACCGCCGATCCTGTAATAAAAGAAGCTTCCGACCTAGGATCAATTAACGCCCTAAGTTTGATAAATTCTCCTGATGTGGCTCTAACCTTGACAACAGCTGTTGCTTACAGAATTTGGGAAGTGCTATTGTAAGTATGAAATGGATTGGTATATCCTCTTGTTTCCTGCTGTTGAGTATGAGGGTGAAAGATTGGTGCTTCAGGGTTGACTATTGATGTCTGGTGTGATTGTGTGTTAGATGTCGAATTGGATTGTTTGGAGTTGAGAATGGTGTGAGATTGTATGTCTAAATGTAAGAGTGAATGATATGGTTGTCTGCAATGGTAGCAGCGTGAGTGACTTGGGCAGTGGGTCGTCGAGCGACTATACGCCAAACAGTTTTCACACACTCCGATTTTGCCTACCGTGTTTTTTCTGACAACCAAGCTCTAAGTTTTTAAGTGAGTGTCGACATTCGATTGATGTATCTAATAAATTCTTTATACCGGATACTGTCTCTTGTTTTAGAGACAGAAGAAAATTAAACTGTGTGTTGACTAGTATACACTTGTGGTCATATCGTGAGGTTAACAACTCCCAAGCCTGATCATAATTTCCCTCATCAACCCTTAAGTGCTGCAAAAGACGTTCAGCTTCTCCCAAAACACTTGACTTAAGATAGTGCAGTTTTTGAATTTTTGACAAAGAACCATTATTATGTATTTTAAAGAAATAAAAAGATCCTGAAATCCTCTCCATTCTTTGTAGTTACCAGAAAAGGTTGGTATATTTATTTTTGGGAGTCTTAATTCCAGTTTCTAATTATTTAATTTTACAGAACTTACTGGTACTCCTGACTGTGTTACTTTTCTAAGCCGTCTAGCAAGTCTGCTCGATATTCCAGGTAATTCATAGTTTAAAATATTCACTTCTCGAAGGACCAATGTATATTTATAGTGTTCGTTTTATTTTTCTTCACTTTAACATGTTAGTTTACGGTTTGACATTTGTAGATCTTATAAATACGTGGAGAGTTGGAGACTTTTCCGAGAATGTATTGTAGATGGGCTCCAACAGATCGAATGGTCTTTTTGTAACGGGTTCACAAATTGGAGCTCTTATCTCCGTGTGTGAGTCGAAGAAGATAATACTGTTTGATTATTGTCTTCTTCTGGTTTATACATAACATACGTGCGTTAAAACTCGTGAGTTTCCAAATTGCCGTAGTACAAAAGCCAAAGGGTCTTTCCTGCCTTGGCGTGACCGGAAGGCTTAAGAGCCAAAGATCCTAAGCTTCTGAAAAAACCCAGGTGAAACGTCGAACTAAGCGCCAAATATGTCCAAACCAGACGTAAAACGGTTTAACAGTATTGAAGTAACCCCAACGGATTATACTGCAGTTGGTACTCGCAATAGCAACAGTTCATCTTTGATATTTTCAACTGAGGACGGAGTATGGGTTCTAGGGGTCCCAACCGGCATACTATATATACAACCCTACCGCCGATTTCGGCAGTTACTGAGGAGCTGCTGGACAACTTGAGATCGAGGAGTCCTTCGGCTCTTTCTGCGACACATTCGGTAGAGTTAGAACAAGGAGAGTATCGGAGAGGACTTACCTATTACGAATAAATACTATCAAAATTTGCCAGTTTTTTCTGACGGGTTGACTCGAGAAACCGAAAAGGTGGAACGGGCTCCAGAAGAGACACACTTCGAATGACTACCGTCTAAGTCATAGCCGAAGAGATGACGGAGACGCGAGGCAAACGCACCGCGCAAAGAGATGGCGAGTGCCGTTGAAGGCGCCAGTGTCAAAAGTGTCACTCTCCCAGAGGTGACCGAGAAGAGAAACAAGTCGGTGGAAGTGACACGCGTTGAAATCGAGTACTACAATCAGCAAAGGTGGTAGTTCTGATTCACGGAAGTCGGGAAAAGCGGTAAAATCAATACTGAGGAATAACTCCGGTGGTGGCTTTCCCACAACAACTCACACAAGTTCCAGCTTTGGCGGATGGAACTTGGACGTCGCTGGAAAATAACTTTCAAAAAACCCTAAAACGCCAAAGGCGACGAGACCGGGCAAATCTACAAAGATGCTACTTTCTTATCTCAGGCGCTATGAATTGGAAAGGCTGGCAGTGACAACAGTCTGAATGATACTGAGTGAAAACACTGTGCAGATCAACTTTGGAAGCTAATCATCAAAGCAGAGAATGATTGCATTCAAGCAGAAGGCTGCGATATGGGGAATGGAAATCTTGGAGTGAAATGCTCCACGCAGCAAATTTTTCAATGGCTAAGCAAATCTGTGTTGAAAATTCAACCCCTGGAAACTGAGACTTTCGATGTTTTCAAAAATCTAAAACAGATCATTTTCTGTGTTGCGGGGCGAATCAGAGAAATGGGAGATGTTCTGATGCGTCCTTATACCTAGAACCCTGAACTTGACACTGAAAAGCGGAAAATCTACTCCCACAGGGAGAGAGGGAATCAGGAGAACAAGGACGGCCCTTTTCTTGTTGTGGGATTAAACAAGGCTTCTGTCGAGACCTAAGTAAGACTCACCTGCCTATCTGCACCTTGGAAGGGTTAATTTGCATTTTGTTTCCAAATGAGTAGGATAGGAGCGACCACCACAGTACCCATCTATTTTGTGTACTCAAATCAACCTTCAACATTTAAAGTTTGCATTCCTATGTAGGAGTCTTTCACACTACTTTATGACGAACGATCGGAAAGGCCGAGAGCTTGTCTTTACGTGCTGAACTCATTTTCACCATCTAAACTTGTGCAATTTTGTAATCAATATCTAATACCTGCAGACATAAGTTACGAAACGAATAGAGAATGGCGCAAATTCGTCGTTGCGTGTGCTTATTTTACTTATGATTCATTACTGCCACCACCACCAAAGGCGGAACATATTGAATATTGTGATTTCAGGAAGATGCGACTTATCTTATGTTCCGATGCTAATGCTTAGAACTCTTTTTGGGGAAGTAGCAAATGTAACGTGAGAGGTAATCATCTCCTGGATATCATCCTTTAAACTGGATGTCAACAATGTTGGCTGTTAGCCAACTTTTGTTACGAGAGTAAGACAGCAAGTAATCGATTTAGCTTTACCCAACAGGTATGCACATGTCAGACCATAGATACATCAAATTCAGAATTGGATGCGAGGTTTCGACCTTGTTGAAGAAGAGGAGGAATCCGCATAGAACCAATTGGACAGAATTTAAGGAAAGGCTCAACAAGTACAACAGTGCTCCTCATAAGCTCAGGACAAAGCAACAGATAGATGAAGCTGTTCAGAACCTGAACGGCACCCTCAGCAAGTGTTTCAGAATGGCATCTTCAGCTAGTAAGCAATCCTGCAGATCTCCATTTCCTTGGTTGAACGCAGACCTGCAGCGTTTTCGTAAAGAATCCAGACTAATTTGACGGAAGATTGGAATCTTTACAGATCGAAGCAAACATATTAAAAGAGGCTTATTCGAATTTCGAAGAGCGTCTCTTAGAAAGTTTTTTGCGAAAAAATCGAAAGCATCTGTGAAACTAGTAGGGTGGTCAAAATCATCACCCACCGTTACCTATACTGATCAAAAGCAGAAACTCTCCGTTGCCATGATTGAGTCTCACTTTCTAGGTAACCTAATCGGAACAATCTCACAACTAGCTCCTTACATAATCGTAACCATATATGTAACATGGCGTAGATGAAGCATTAGTTTTTTGGATAAAAGCAATGCGGCCGTGGTAGTTAGGGATTGCCCGCAAGGCGGCGTTCTGTCTCCATTGCTATGATGCAGTTACTCGACTCACTGCGCTAGTTAATTTTTTCAGATTGTATTGAATCAAAAAATGTAAATATTTTCTACACCGTAAACGTGCTTCCTTTATTGGTATAATATTAAGATTGACTTAAATTACTATGCTCAGTGCTATTTATATTAATTGCTGTCTGACCGAGTTGTTTATTTGTTGGCTGATAAGATTGTTTTTCTCTTTGTCTACTGGCTGAATTTTTTGTTTTTCTCTTCTTTTGTTTTTAACTAACAAAGTTCTGTTTTTTGTCTTTTGGTTGCTGGAAAAATGTTTTAGCTAGAGTTGTTTACCAGTTGATAAAAATGTTTATTTTACTGTTTAGTGATGTTTTGATTTTGTTTTTCTAAATGTGTTCCTTAACTCTCCCTTGTGTTAAGATGAAATGTCATCATTACAAAACATTTCAGTTTCGTATATTTGGTTGAATAATCGTTCCTTTTTTGTTTCAAGATGTTCTCGATAGCATTTGCATATTTTGACAGCAGCATAGATTATTAAGGCTAAAGTTATTACTTTAAAGGGTGTTCCTATAGGGATCATAAACTTGCACGTTTTCTTAATATTTGAAAATTTATAATCCGATTTAGAAGTTAATATTTTCAGCACTTCTAACTGTTCACCTTGATGGGCTTGAACTACATGTCATGATTACAAAATATTTTATTATTTAAATTAGTACTATGATTAAATTATATGAGGTTTGGATTGATAACAAGTCGTCCATTTCATAAATTATTTCTATCAATTATTATATTCCCATGATCAAAATGCAATGAGTGCCACATGATTTTCTTGAATAATATTGATATAAAATATTTCCGCGGTTTTTTATCACTAGATGGTGTTGGTGTCCATTTATCTTGAAACACTAATCTGATTGTGCCAAACGAACACGTGTTTGAAAGGTGAAATGTCCGGCTACATTTTTTGTGAAGACAGCTGCGTAATTCGTTGCTCGTGTTAAAAGTTATACTGATTTGAATATGAGTGAAACACCTAAAGAAATACGCTATGTGATGCTTTTTTACTATTAAAAAGGGAACAACGCTGCAAAAGCATGCCGAAAAATTTGTGCAGTTTACGGTTAGAATGCTGTGAATGAACGCCGGACTGAGGAGTGGTTTGTTCGATTCCGTTCCGGAAATTTCGATGTAAAAAATGCACCTCGCACTGGTCGGCCTGTCACTGAAAAAGTCTAAGAAATTTTGCAACTGATGGAGCAAGCCCGCACGGAAGCTGTCTGGAGATAGCGATGACACTAAACATCAACCGTATGACAGTTTGGAATCATCTAAAACGATCAGGTTATTCAAAGAAGCTCAATGTTTTAGTGCCACAGGAAATAACGCAAAGAAATTTAATTGACCAACAGTGAAATGCTGTTGAAACGTAACGAAATGGAGCCATTTCTGAAGCAATTAATTACGTCGATGAAAAATGGATTATGGCTGGTCAAAGGCCGGTGGCCGGCCACAAACGACTTTAAAGCCTGGGTTGAAGGCAAACAAGGTTATGTTGTGTGTTTCGTGGGATTGGAAAGAAATTGTCTATTATGAGCTGCTAGTACATGGCGAAACGGTCGATTCGATCCTCTACTGTGCACAACTCGAACTGTTGAATGAATTTATTAAGAAAGGGCGACCAGAATTGGCCAACGAAAGGGAGTTGTCCTCCATCATGACAATGCTAGGCCACACACATCTTTGATGTCCCGGAACAAAGTGACGGAGCTTGGTTGGGAAGTTTTGATGCATCCACCGTAAAGTTCGGACCTTGCACCCTCTGATTATCACCACAGAGTTGTACACCGATGGAAATGACAAAAGCTCCAAGATAAAATTGGCCAATATTTACCTGTTACTATATTGCGACTTCTTGTTTTCAATGAAAGGAATAGTACAATTGTCGGGAGAATCTTGTATATAAATATTTGATCCTAGTTAATTTTTACATTTGGAAATTTTTATGAAATTTCCTTCACATTTTGCAATTTGTGAATTCAATTGGACTTTGCCGTGCTTATATGCTAAAAGTGTCAAATTGTTTAGTTTACTACAACAGTTTTTAATTATAGGGTATTTAAGATTGTGGTAATAGCATTTCTGTGCATACAAATGTGAATGGCAAAGTATTATAAGATATTAATTCTATTTATTTCCTGTGATGCAATTTCTTGAACATCTTTAAGATTTAAAGTACCAGAATAAAAATTTTTCTGTTTCAGCCAAATTAAAAGTATTTGTATTGTATATTAAATGCTTCTAATTCCTTATGAACCTCTGTAATAATTAGTTCTTCAGTAACGGATTTCGGATCTAATGACTAGTATTTTTTCAAACTGTGTGCTAATCGTACGTTGTTGATTATTATATTCTATCAACTGATTAAGTCCTGTCTTTATTTCTATAAAAGGTCGAGTCACAAACTTGAAAATAGGACCTACAAAATTCAACTCTGTGGTTGAAAGGGAGTAACTGTGTCTTAATCGTCTAGATTTTATTGATTAACATTGTTTTTCGACTGTTTTCCTCAGTGCTGTATTTAGATTTCATGATATACTTGTATGGATCTAGGATAATTGAGAGATTTGCTACGTGGTGAAGATACGTTGTGTTTTTGAACAGGTAAACTGAATTTTTGTTAGTGCATACTTCTTGTCTTTGGGATCTGTAATTAAGTCAGAAACGGATGCGATAAAAAATAAAAAATATATTAATTAATCCTGCAGTGAGTCGCATTTTGTGGCTTGTTTGCAGATGCTGTCTTTTTCCTTTCTCTGTAAAGATCGTGTCCCCGCGTTAAGCAATTTTTTTTTCTGCGATCTCTTTTGGAGTAGACGATATCACCAAGCTTATATATGATGATTTATTTACTGTTTCTTGCTTGCACATCTCTTTAGTGTTGGGCCAAAAGTCGCTTAGCAATATCTCTTGTGCATTATTTTCATAATTTCGATGTGCACGTCTCAGGGCTTTTTTACTAAGTTTTTTTGTTCGTTCTGGTTGGAAACGTCAATAAACAAGTCTCGGGCTACCAAAAATGTGGAATTGAGAAAGTACAAATAAATGTCGCCCTTGAAATGGAATAGTATCTCTTCGTCTATTTTCTATCTATGTCCTTATACCAAAAACAGGTTGTGCATTTTCAAACGTGCTGTTTGATGACAAAATAGTTCATTCCTAAAGTCTTTCCATTCTTTAGAAAGAATGCACTCCGTTAATTTTTCTTACCATGATTTTCCGTAATTCCCAGTTCCTATTGAAATAGTGGTGGCGTTCGCTGTTGGGACGAAGTTACTGAAACCGTTAGTTCTGTATATATATTTTCGTTTTAATTATGAATCAACTGGATATTTGGAACTTTATTATTCTTATACCAATAGTTCTCAACGTTTACACTACATTATTTTATTTTGGTTTTCCACATAATTTATTAGGTATTGAATTATACTTGGACCATTGGAATCATAATTTGTTTTTATTCATGTTCGAGAATTTTCGCTGATACATCTGCGCATATACCACATACCATGGTGGTATTTCTCTAATGATGGCGTACATCCGCACAGTGTTCTGGATTTTTTCTTTGAGGAGAAAGGTGAAGAAGATGGTGCATGAGTGTATCATTTGTTTCCGTCACAAAGCGAAGTCAGTGCAACAACTCATGGGAAACTTACCTTTCTCCAGATCGGGTGTAGACTTTGCAGGATCCTTTGACATCAAAACCTGGAAAGGACGAGGTACAAAAACATTAAAGGGATATTTTTCAATATTCATCTGCTTAGTAGTGAAGGCAATGCATTTGGAGGTTGTGTCAGACCTTACGACACAGGCGTCCTTAGAGACTTTGAAACGATTTATAGTTAGCTGAGGAATGTGCCCCGAACTGTACATACATTTGTGCCCAATGTCGGACGACATCGAAGACTTGGAAACGCTGACACCAACATATTTTTTAATCGGCGAAAGACTCGTCGCAATTCCTCAAGGAGACACTGCCTTGGAAAGGGTAAGTTACCTTGAGCGATGGAAGCGGGTCACCTCAATGACCAACTATTTATGGAGTGGAGTACGGAATATTTTTGCAGAATGCAACAGCGCCCAAAGTGGTTGAAACGGGAGCCGGGTCCAAAATGCGGAGACTTAGCTCTCATTAAAGACGAAAGACTACGGGCGAATCATAGCTACACATCCTGGAAACGACGCACTAATTCGAGTGGTCACTTTGAAAACAAGTACCGGAAAATTTACACGATTAGTTGGAAAAATCTGCTGTCTACCAAGCAACAATAAGGAAATACAAAATGATCAAACAACACAAAACTAGGATTTCACACTAAAATAACGATAAACATATACAATTTTTCATCCATTTTTACACAACACAACACAACACAAAAACATTTTACCCCGTTTCCTCTTTCTTTTTTTTCTTCTCAATCACTCAATAATATTTCTCAGTCAACACTAAACAAACATACACAACCTTTAACGAAGCTTCATTCCTACACAGCACAACACACATACAGTCCACTCTAAACCACACAAAATCATTCATTCCAAACAACGTTGCGGAGTTCTGAAGTTCCAAAATGCCGATGAGAATTGGAGAATGAAAACCCCGTCGGCATTTGAGACTGCCTAATGAATCCCAACGTTGTCCATTCGAAACACAACACAAGCAATTTTCACCCTGTTTTCTCTCCATCAGTCATTGAAAATTTCTTTCTAAATAAATGTACACAAAATATAATGAAATTTTTTTCCACAACACAACATTTTAAACCACACAACACAACATTTAAGCGACACAGTACAGCATTTATAAAATAAACACTCAATAATTATAATATATATTTTAAACTAATCTTAACATAAACTACATAAATAAAGTAATAAATAATAATAAATATGTAAATAATAAAAAAAAATTAATATGTCAAAAAAAAAAACTTACTGAAGATGAATTGCAACTACAATTCAAAAGGAAGGCGGATTCATGGCTTTACTTGAAAACGTAAAAACCACGCACACTAAGAAAGCTAATTCTGCCATCATCAAATGCACAACCAAAAATTGCGTACGCGGAGAACCGTTATCGTACAAAATAACATCACAAATTGTACCGAGTTGTTGAGAAAATAATTACAACGAACTTCTTTTTTTTTTCATTTTCCCATTTCTTTTTTTCTTTTGTTTGCACTGCACTCGAATATCACTTTCGCGAAATAACAGATAATCGATGCATATAAATATATACACAAGCACGTATATACGATTGTGTACTCGCGCTGATGTACACAATTCAAAACGAAATCGAATTGCTCTAAGGAAAGGGAGCAGACAAGATAAATAAATAACAACACTTACCTTTTTTAACACCACTCTAACAAAAAAAAGAGGGAAAATAAAACAAAACCGAACAACACGACGTAAATTGACCTAGTTTTGGTCAATGATCAAAACAAACTATTGCAGTAGGCGAATTACGCACATTTTATCTCCCTTTGTTGATCGTTTTTTATATCGTTGTCCTTGTCACCTACATGTAATGTTTCAAATTATTAATTTACACGATTTTGTCTCATTTACATGTAGATAGTCAACACACTCGCACTCACACAACACACAAATTTTATGTCAAAAGAGGTACAACATCCTCCACCTTCATTTGGGTACATTAAGGTACAAGAGCGAGGATACTTGCGGACGAAACTCGTCCACCGGGCGGGAGCATGTTCGTGAACAAAATGTATAAATAATATACATATATTTTAGTTTATATAATTATTGTTTTTCAATATTAAAATTGTAATCTATATTAAAACTAAGTTCAATTAATTGATACTTTATCTAAAATGTAAACAATTAAACGTAACGTAAGGTTACGAATCTAATATGGTATGACACTTATTGTAAAAAGATGGAAGTAATTTCCGGACGAATAAAGATTCTCTTTGCTGTGACTGTTCAACAAGAATAGACGTGTTAAGTAAAACCACATTTTTTCGACCCCACTTTTTTACCCTACACATATAACATAGTTCAAAAATTTAAAACCCTACACACCCCAACAGTCTTCAAGCGAAAATTCGACGGGGAGAAGTAGAAGAAGGTCCGGAAGAAAAAGATAATGATGACTTATTTGATAGATTGCAAAAAATTGATTGCACTTACCGTGTTGAATTAGTTGATGCTATTGACAATGCCAAGTCAGCAGCTAAGGAGAAGATTGTGGAAAGTGAATCAACAGATGCTTCTTGTAATTAGCTTTCGTTACCCCAAATTCAAATTCCGCAATTCGTACACAAAATGGCAGACTTTCTATGACATATTTTTGTCTTTCGTCCACACAAATAGAAAGCTGGGTGAAATTCAAAAACTTTGCTACTATATTTAAAATCATCTCTTACAAGTGAAGCTGTTCGTTTGTTGCAGCATTTACGGTTGTATTCTGGCAATTATGAGAGAGCAAGAGGATCGAAGACAGTGGACAGAATTGTGGTTTGTCGGAACTGTTTAAAATATAGTCAAAAGACAAACCATTGTCAAAGCAGTGTACGCTGCTATTACTGCATGTATTGTAGATACAGCATTCTTTGCTGCATTTCAATAATATCAGCACCAAACCTACAAGGAATTATACAAGTACAACTACAGGCACAAAAACGTTTCATACAAAAATAAATATCAACCCACTTAAAGTTGTCTCCTCCGAACTTCATCAGCCATGTGTTCTTTTGGCTACAACAGTGGTTCGATTCAGGTCTTTAAGTGGAAACTATCTTCATCTTAGGGCATTATTCGATCCTGGCTCTGAAAATCGTTCATTACTGAGTCGGCTGTACATTTGTTAGGGCTTCATCAACGGCGAACTTTCATTAGGTATCTATATTGGGAGCAGTTAGCAGTGATTCATGTCAGCGGCATGTAAGTCCTACCTTTGGGTCGCTGGTAACACCTTTTGAGACAAATACCCTAGCCTATGTGTTCAAGACCCTGACTGGTCTTTTGCCATCCAAGCCTTTAGCTCTGCAAAGCTGGGAACATGTCGAGGGCTTAAAGTTGGCGGATCTACAATTCTATAAACCTGCGACTGTTGATATTCTCCTGGGAGTAAACACCAACTCCTGAATTTATATTAGCATTTGTTGTACGAGGTGGGGATGAAAGATCCCGAATTGCACAGAAATCAGAATTAGGTTGGTTTCACCTTGAGAATACAATTTCGCATAATAAAGAACCTGTCTATAGCTTCTTGCAGGTCCTCGAAAACAACACTCAGCTGCGAAGGCCCTGGGAGTTGCCTTTCAACATAAAGGAAACTGCAGAAATAAAACATGTGATAAGCATAATGTCAACACAAGAAGATTGGCTGATGGGCGATATAAGGTATCGCTACCATTTAAAACCGGATTTTGGCTTGGGTTTGGTGTCTTGAAGTTAGGTGCTTTAGAGTGAACATAGCTGCGGAAAGCAGCGAGGTCATTCGCAACCTTTTGAGGAGGTGTGTCGAAGATTTCGTGGTACCTGTTGTAAAGCTTTCTGAGACTAGTTATATCCGTAGGAAGGCCTTCCTGTTGGATGGAGACCATGACACTTGTTTTTGTTTTTCCCTCAAAGCAAACAGAGTCGGATTTGTCGTAAAGATATGCGAGAAAGAGACGTATATTTTCGTATATCTTTTTATTTCTAGGCATTTCGTGGTGTCTATATTCTTTTGGGTCACTTTAACGTTAGGCGGTGAAAGGGGATCAAAAATAGGAACCGAGGGAGAAGGTGAGCTAGCAGCGGGATTTAGGATATGCAAGCTGATGAAGTTAGGGTATTTGGCTCCTGTTGTAAGGTCAAAATTGGGAAAGTTAGTATTCTTGGGAGGGGGTATGGGTGGTTGAGCAGTGACAGAATCAGGGGCAGGGGTTAAATTAATTGTAATAAATGAAATAGAGTCACTTGGAGCTTTTGAGGAGATTCTTGAAGGGGGTTGCTTAGGGATATAAACGGGAGGTGAAAAATTGGGAAATATTTTGGTTTTAAGGTTCCAGTTGGGGTCTGGTTTAGGATGTGGATGGGGAATGGGTCTGGGCGATTTATAATTATCCTTTGATGAGAGGATGCTTCGTTTTTTTTCTGTATTTTTGTTGATTGGTTGATCGTTCCATTTGGAGACCCGCATTTTTCCTAGGTTGGTGTTGGATGAGTGAACAAATAACCATTCGTACTTATCCGTTAAATTAATTTTGAAATTCCGTTTGTTTTTGGGGTGGGATGTTGGGAGTATTGTACATTGGCTAATGCTGATGCCATACCTCTTTTTGGAAAATTCGGAAATCCTGCATAATTTGGGGCACTTTTGATGAGTAGGGTGGTGAACATCTGATTCGTTGTGTTGAGTCGGTCTAGCCTGCCTTGCCACTCTGAGGGTGTCCACGTCGTGTTAAATTGTGTAACAAATATCCGTGGGGCGGCGACAGGAGGGGTTGGCGTTGGAGCAGTTATATCACCATAAGATTTTTGGATCGATGGGCTGGTGCGAGGGTTTGGAGGTTGGGTTGTTGGCACTGAGTGTGGCAATGATTCGGCTTCAGTTTGTAACAATTCTGTCAAAATTGAAGTGATGTAACTTTTTTGCGGTGGGGGATAGCTTGGAAGACAATCTATTTTATGGCATACTGTTCCAATGAGATTTTCTAAATTATTCAACACTGTTCTATTCGTGGTGAGTTCATCATTAAGCTCACTAATTTTATCGAATATGATATCAAGTATCGACCCGTAATGATTTGAGAGTTGGTGATTATTTGTTGTAGGTTCGAGATGGAGATTAGATGTGGATGATTGGAGATGGATATCGATGTCTTCCCGGAGAGAGTTGATGGAATTACATTTTTTTTTTGTTGTAATCGGTTCATTGCGGAACCGATTGAAATAAATTCACTTAATGCTGTATCAAGGTGGCGCTTGTATGTTTCTTCACTTCTGGATCTTGCACTTTCTAGATCAATTAAACGCGCAATTTGTTTTTCAATGCTATGACCAAAGTCTTCTGCACATCTTACACTTTGTTCAAATATTGATAATTTGTCCGTTATCAGTCTGACAAGTGAGTAATGATTGGATTCATTTGAGTCACTGAGGCATTTAATTGCACATGTGAGAGAGAAGTACTGATACACTTATCACAGAAGAACAGCAGATTTCCGGAGAACTCTTTAAGGGAGACCATGTTTCTTTTATTTAGCCCGACACAAATAGCATGAAATATTTTGCCTCAGATCCCTTTACAGGCAACAAAGTCAGCATTATTGTCGTTAATGGAGCAGTTGGTTACTCCACAAGAAGACATGACGAAGATCAGGAAAAACAAAAACAATAATAATAAAAGCACTAAACGCACTGTCGCTAAATGAACAGACTAGTAGGTCAACAATAAAAGAAAAAGAGGCGTGTCTGCGATAACAATTGTTGTGTAAGAATATAAGTTATTAAATTGATTTAACTGGAACAAATGAAAATGGGAAATTCACAAAATTATGGAGTAAAGTAAGAGGGCGACTGAATAAAGTGGCGGTTTGAACAGAACTGTAGCAATATTGACCGAAGCATAACGTAATAATGATTTGAAGGGACTTTTAATGCAGGAAGTGAACAAGTACTGGAAATAACTGTACCATAAGGGTTACGTAGACTTGAAACATCTGTGCGACCACGAACTGGAGATAAGTTAATCGATTGCTGTATGTACTTATCGATGAGCTTCTCTGTATTTCTATAATGCTCCTGTAAAAGAGCGATTGCAGCTTCGTAGCACTTTTCTGAGAGAGTAAGCCCATTGATCGCCTTCTGTGCCTCACTTGTATGTACCGATTCTAGGTAATTAAATTTGACGGGAGGACACAGCGATGAATTTTCGTGTTCCCGAAAATGTTCCCAAAAAGTATCCAGTCATGGAAATTTCCGTCAAAATTCTTTAGGGGAGGCTGGATAGCGCAGTTCCAATTTCGATTGCATTGGTAGTCTGATCTTTATAATTAATTATCCTTCCAATCGGATCATCTTCTATAATAGTCCCTTTTGCTTGATGTCCTCGTTTACACCATTCAGTCTCGCGTTGTCTGACATCAATCCTTGGAGAAGGGACACAACTTTTCTTCCTCGATTTCATCGAATTCCACTTTGTTGTCGTCCGTTAATTAGGGGCTATCGTCCTTAAGGTAATCTAGCGCAGCTTTCACAAATTTGGTCACCTGACCACTGTACGCGGCACGCGTCGATAGGTCCATTTCTCGAGTTGCGAATTATTCGTAGCACAATTATTTTAATCGTTTGAATGAAAAGGTAGAAATATAAAATCCCACATAGTTTGCGGCCCGGATTTTGGCACCAATGTACAAAAAATGGGAATTATACAAAAAAAAAAATATTCGAATTCCGTAATTCAATCCTTATTACTTGACGAACAAACTGCAACTGAACACAAAATTCATAATACACATAAATCTATAATAGTCGATAATACATGAACATAAGTAGTTGATAAAATATGTGAAGTATACGAGTAAGTACATATATATAAAGAATACATTAACATACACGTGTAAAAAAGGAAATTCAGTTATAATTTTCAACAAGTATAATTGGTATCTTTTATTAGTGGGTGACACTTGTCCAAAATTGCTGAATCTATTTTAAAATCAGCCTAGTAATATTAATCTCTATATTGAATAAAAAATAAAAAAAACAAGCAGCAACGTTTTTTCCGAGTTTCTGTAAGGAAAAGCATATATGGTAGGTACTTACCATGTACCTCGTACATATTGAGCACTCGGTGATTGCTTTGGACTACTTTGTCTGGACTTTGAAAGTGCCTTTTCTCATTAATGTTATCTGAATATTACATTATTATTCACTAATGAATATTTTTCAGAAACTAATGACTTAAAAAAAAAACTTTCAGATCATTTTAAAAAATCAAAATCTTAGAAACATGGTTTTTATGTCATTCAAAATATGGTATAATCTTTCATTTGATACCATAAATGGATATATGATATGTGATTTTATATGCATACAAATGGAAAAAAATCATCAGAATATCCATAAGCAATACGAACTTTGCACAAGAAAATCTCAAATTTCTCAACATACGATTTTTTTTAAAACTTCACAGTTTTATGTACTAATGCTTAGCTTCGTTTTGATACCAGTCTCTCTTGTCCCAAGTTCCATACAATTTTGCCCCATCTCCGTTTCGGCCGAAATGTGTGGCCGAGTCGTTGAAAATTGGGTCCAACGAATCGACCGCTGCAAACGTGCCAGCGGTGGTCGTATGAACGAAGTCGAGTTCCATAAATGCTTCGATTGTACTTCAAGCCAATAATAAAGTTTTTGAAATATCTCAAATAGTTTGCTCTTTTATTTAAAAATAAAAGTTGTAAAGTCGTAATTAGAAAACCCTATACTTTGTTCAATTATTTGGAAACTGTAATCAAATGTATAAGCAAGATTACAATAGAAATTTGCATGAAAATTTAACTGAACTCTGGCATGAAAGGTTTGGCCATCTTAATGTGGGTTGTTTACTCAAATTGCGTAACTAAGGAATGGTATTATGTCTGCCTAATATAAGGAACTAAAAGGTAGATTGCATGTATCACACGCATTAGAGGAAAGCAAGCTAGCCTCCCTTTTTCAATAAAGAATGGTAAATCGTCTATTGCTATTAGATTTATTCCACACAGATTTATGTGGTCAGATGCGGGTGGAATCAACAAGTAAGAACTTGTACTTGTACTTATCACATTTTTCGATGGTTTTTCTCGCAAGGTCTTCGTTTATTTTTTTCGAATTGAGAATGAGTAAACATCTTCACACAATTTAAATGTTTAGTAGAAAATGAAGCCGGAAGAAAAAAAAGCACTCAGAAGCGAAAATGGATCTGTGTATTGAGTAAAGTTTTCACAAATTTCTTGACGAAAAGTGGAATAAAACGTGATTTTTCTGTAGATTATATACCGCAAAGAAAGAATGAATAGAATGTACGTTGAAAAAGCTAAATGTATTATGATAATGGGAGACTTACCACAATTTCTTTGGACGGAACTAGTACACAGCTTACCTTCGAAATCGGTGTCCTATCACACTCGATTGTTATATGACTCAAGAACAAATTTAGACAAGCCAAAAGCCAATAACCAAACAATTGAGGTGAAGAGAATTTTCTCTGGATATAAAAAAAAGGAGTTGAAATGGGAAACAAAGGGCGAAGAATGTGTACATATTGGATATTCAGATTAATCTAAATCTTACCGGTTGTGGTAACGAGGCACTGAACTGTCACAAAAAGCCCAGATGTTGGGCTTGAGTTGAAGAAATTAACAACTCAACAACAATAAACAATTACTCATCACTTTTACTTTGCTAATAACTTAACCATCACGCCATTTAATTGTGAGTTTACATAAATAAATATCCATGTACGAGTAACTTATGTCAGCTCACTGTGGCCGCTCAAGTATAAATCGTCCTCCAGTTAAGATTACGTGCATACTTAATAAACTTTGTATTTTACTACAAAATATGAACAAGATAAATTTTATAGTTTTATTTTTGTTAACCAGGAAGCAAATCAACAGGAACCGGAAAACAAGAAAATTCAAACAGGGTGTTAAAACTGATTGTGACGAACAAGATTAAAGTTGCAGCACAGAAATTAAAGGAGACAACGAGAATGACGTTGAGATATTTACTAATCCCTTTGATGGCACTGAATTGATTCCATCATTCAATGACCCTGAGTTGACTCTTATAAAGAAAAGACTTCGTAATCATACATAGAGTAAAAATATTATTCGTGAAAATAATCCATAAATTTGTGAAGTTAATAACTCGAATTTTCGTAAAGAATGGTTTAAAAAGAATGGTTTAATGCTATGAAAGAAGAATTTAATGATCTGATGAAAAATAAGACTTGGATACATATTGCCACCTGGAAGAAAAGTAATTGAATGTAAATGGGTGTGTTAGTTCAAGTATAAACTTGATGGAAATGTTGACCAAGGGCTAAGGGCTTTGTAAAAAGTACGGTGTTGACTATACAGCATTTTTAAACTGTGATCTTGACGAAGAAATATTATGTCACAACTCGAATGTTTCATTTGCGGTGATGACAGTAAAGTTTACCTACTAAAGAAAGCCATAAATGATTTAAAGCAAGCTAGTAGGTAGTGGTATACGATTTTTAATGATGTTTTAAAAAGTTTTGATTTTACGTAGTCAAATTAAATTAAATGGAAATTTTTATTGCAGTATATTTCGATAACATGGTAAGTGTTTTAAATAATCGAAAATTAAACCATTTAGTTACATTATTATTTAAGCTACGAAATTTAGGACAACCATAAACATACATAGTATTAGAAATACGATATTACGGGATGGCGGAAGTAATGCTATTTTCCAACCTGGATACATAAAAAATATATTAGTTAAGTATGGAATGCAAAATTCGAAATTTGTAAAAATACCGATGCAAGCTAAAATGAAACTGAAAAAGGAACCGTGCGTTCAAGGAGAAAACATTAACCTCGATAAAACCAAATATTAAGAACATCTTTGCTACATCTTTCAGTGTTAAGTCAACCGGACACAACATAAGTTACACAATTGCAAGTCAGCAAACTTGTTGACGGCACATAACGGGTTGATCTTTTACTTATGTATATTACACAGGGTGTCCTCTTATACGTCGATGATATTGTAAATTTTTCTTGGGTTTATTCTAAGAAAAAAATCTTTCTACAGTAAGGATCTATATCCAATGTTGACATAATTTATCGAGGATTAAAGAAAAGAATTACTTTGATGTACCCTGTTAAAGCTGCAGGGTTTTCCAAGTATCATAAAATTTACGGGTTTTTCTGCAAACTTGTTTTTTTTTATTATTATTAAAAATATGAGGCATTTTCTGGGGAAAAGTGACCTCAAAATCAAAAATTAGCATGGGCAAAAAGAATGGAACAGGCTTAGAAATTGAAAATCTGAAGACTCAAATAAGATATCAACTTTATTTATACGCAGTTGCAAATTCAAATATAAGCAAAGATTTTACCACTAGCATTAACAGTGCAATTTCCGTTAACATGGGTCAGGGTACACCAAAGTAAGCCTTTTCTTTAATCATCGATAAATGATCCCAACATTGGAGATAGACCCTTACTGTATACTGAATTTTTTTTAGAATATACCAAGAAATCATCTACCCAGTTATAGTCCATGAATTGGGGGAGACCCTGTATATTATGTAAAAATTAAACGTGAAAATAATAAAGAAAACTGAAGTCAGTCGTTATTGAGATCTGATACAACATCGTGTGTTTTTGTTCTTCCTAAAACCTGGCATAGTCGCCGGAAAAAATCCACTCCGAATATTAATTATTTTGTTTTTCCATTCAACCATGTCTCCACCTTAGAGTATGTAAAACTTAAATAACTAAAAAAAAAAAAGTAAGACAAGTGCATTAAATTGTGCAGTGTTAAAGTGCAAAATAGGAATCAAAGTCATCAACCGTTTAAAATTGTTATTAATCAATAATATGGATACCCTCAATACTCTTACTGCTGTCCAACGGCAGCATTAAGTCAATAGCTCGATCAATGGACATCACAATCCACGTTGAAAAAACGTGTCTTCTATATAAAAGAGTTTTCGGGTGAAGAGAATGAACTGACTCAGTTCCTAAATTGTGTGGATACACACCTGGCAGCCATTCTTGACAATCAAAAGATCTACAACATCATGGTGATGGGCACAGGAAAGAGCCTATTATAATAACGTAGTAAAATATCAAGTTCCGTTTATTGCAGAACTTCTGCCCCGTGATCAACTTTAATACTGTACTCACCACAATCAACATTTTTAAGGTAATCACTATCTTAGACTTATGCAATAAAATAGACGATAGTATAAAAGAAGTTCTTGAATATGTTTTGTACGAAAGCAATAATACAGAAATTATAAACTCTGTAAAACAGCTATTGTAGCTAAAGTAAAAGGCCTTACAATTAGGAAACTCTCTAGGAAAATAAGAAACCTATTTGATCTAACTAAAATTATGTCTATATATTTTACGTACATGTATTTCTGATAGTGACTGGAACTTAAAAGAAAAATAAAAGGAATAGCTTTTATACAATAATATTACTAACCAAACTTTTAAACAATCGAGAAAAAATAAGACTCAGAAACATATGAGCTCGATAAATCAGGAGAACAAACATTCAGACTTTCTGTGGATTATATTATCGAATAGTGAAAGAGATTATAGACCAAGAGCCCACAGTATAGATTTGGCAGTGAAGGATAACCAAAAAATATGTACATTCATAGGTAGTAGATATTTATTAGTGTGATATCAAATAAGTCTGTCTGGCAGTCCTCACTGACGGACGATGAAAATAACAGTACTTTTAAGATGCGAAATTATGCCCAAAATGAATAGAGGAGATAACCATTTAATTTAATTAAAAACGATAAATCAGAATTTGCTTGCTTTAGATTCATTTATTACAAACGTTTAGGATGCAGCTAAGGCCACGCCAGACGCCATCAAAGTGTTTGATGTATGCCCAATTAAGGTAACCATGTCAATTTTATGTAAAACATAGAACAGAGATATTTTTTTTTATGAATATACGGTTCCAAGACGTTTACGGTGCGTTGAGGCAGTGCCAGACACCGTTAAAATAAGCAAATATTCCATTTTTGCATAACTAACATAACCATTTTTTTTTATTTCAAAAGTTAGTTCAACTCTTCCAGATTATAAAAATATAGACGCCAGACGTTTTGCGCGAGGCCAAGTTCATGCCAGATGCGTCTAAAGTAACTAAAGTAACAAAAAACATGAAATGTACCTTAATCAGAATAGAAAAAATTATCAGAAAAAAAAGAGAAGTGATACCTGTCAAAAATTAAAAAAGAAATTATTTTAAGAATAAACCCAGATATACCATATGTTAGAAAAATCAATTGGAGGGAAAACGTACAATGAGTATTCAAAGACCCCGTGTAGATATTTGCAGGTAACGACAATAGTGTTTCTTATACTAACAATAGTGACGAAACAAACAATAGCAACGCTAACAATCGACAAAATTACAACGGACAACGGCTACATAGAAGTAAATATTGGACAGACGGAGATAATACAAAAAGTAGGACGATAGTACAATTCACAAAAATCCAAGAGCTAACCTTGTATATGATGGGATCAAATGGGTGTGCTGTATTATGAGCTGCTAAGACCGGGTGAAACCATCAATGAACAACGCTACCGAACACTGTTCTCTGTTTGAAGAGAGCAGTAGCCAGACACGAGGCAATAATTTTCCATCATGACAACGCTCGGGCCCACGTTGCTATTCCGGTTAAGAACTATTTAGAAAACAGTGGATGGGAAGTCATACCCCAACCGCCTTATAGCCCCGACCTTGCTCCTTCTGACTACCATATGTTCCGGTCGATGCAGAACGCCCTCACTAAAATACGGTTCACATCAGAGCAGAATATCAAAAATTAGTTTGATTCATTCTTGGCTGGCAAGCCGGAGCAGTTCTTTTGAGATGGGATCCTCAATATGTCAGAAAGATGGGAAAAAGTCATAGCTTTAGATAGACAATACTTTGAATAATACTATTGTACATGTTTTTCTTAAATAAACGTTCAAATTTTGAAAAAATAAAAACCGCACGAATTAAATTACATACTTAATATTAAAAACTTAGAAGTAAGTAATGACCCAAAAATAAGAAAAGAACTAGAACACAAAAATTACAGTAATTGAGCCAGATAAGAATTTAAGACAAAAAAGAGGACTAATAAATATTATAGGAAGAAGATATCGTTATTAAAAAAAATTGTAAACTTAAAACTTATTAAATCACTGTTATTTCATAAGAATATAAATTATACCATATTGCTAACTCAATTAACTCGTAGTCGTAATTGTCATATTCATTTTAGTAACAATTCTAATTAGAAAAAACAAAAGCCTTAAGTTTTTAATCAAAAATTGCCGTAACGAAATGCCTAAATACAGTAAGAATCAGGAGAATTAGAAATACAACGGGGGAGAGGTTATGTACCCCGTAACGGATAGATGAACACCAATGTTTTTTCTTCAGTAGGATGAGAACATATTTAATTCAAGTCAAAGCAATGAACCTGTGGCAACAACAATGTTACAACGGATCTAATATCATTTAAGTTCTAACACCTATTTAAGGTAAATCAATGAACCTGTGGCGATAGCAATGTTGCAACGGCTCTAATATCACCTTTGCGAATTACACGCGTGATATCCAAAATAGATAAGTTAGCAACATACGTAGATAAAAGGGAGTGACAAATCTTCACTAGAGTTAGTAAGTTTCATTCAAAAAATAATGAAAGTTCTATCCGATTTAAGTGAATCAATCGTTGTTTTCTTTAAAAGTTGTATCTTTTGTTGTTTTTTTGTTTTATTCTCTTCGCGAGTACTTATTTTAGTTGTATACAATATTACTTATTATGGAAAAATGAAAATAAAAATAATAAAGAAAACTGAAATCAGTCCTTATTGAGATCTGACACAATATTGTGTGTGTGTTTTTTTTTCTTCCTAAAAATAAAGAAATTATTTAACTTATTCAGCGTTAACATGCTGTAATAAGTTAACATGAGGAAGTCTCAAACTGGGTCGCAGGTTCAATAATCAGTAATCAGTTGCAAGTCGAGGAAGCAGGGTGTTGTGGCTACATCAAGCGCCGAAGCCGAATATATAGCCCTAACCTATGTGGCTCAGGAAGCCTATTATTCACGAGGGCTGTTTGATGAGTACACGGATTGAAAGATAAATACTGAGCGACTGTTGTTCTGAGGAGGAAACCGTAGACAAAATCCAAGATCTCGTATTGGCGGACCGCTGAGTGAAAATTTGGGAGTTGGCTGAGATAGCAGTCATCTTAACTGAACGCGTAAGCCATATTTTGCACGAGGTTTTGGGCATGGGAAAGCTGTCCGCGAGATAGGTGCCGCGTTTGCTCACATCGAAGAACAATCATAGCCGTGAGACCACATGAAAGACGTGCCTTCTTGCTTAATCAAAATCCGGAGGAATTTCTGCGTCGTTTCGTGACCGTCGATGAGACATGGATTCATTGATATACACCGAAAACAATTGAAACAATGGGTTTTACCCGGTGAACGTGCTCCAAAGAAGGCGAAGACCGTATCTTTGGCCGGAGAGCTGATGGCACACGTTTTTTTGGGATGCGCGAGGTTTGATTCACGTTTTGGTTTTTAAACCTTAAAAGATCTCTTGCCGAAAAGAAGTACGTGTTCATCGATTAAGTCATCACCGCCGCAGAGGAGTATTTTGCAGGCGAACAAAAGTCATTCTATACGAAGGAGACAAAGTTGCAGCACCGTTGGGAAAAGTGTATCGAGTTGAAACGAGATTGTATTGAAAAATAAATTGTCAGAACCTTAAAAAGTTGCTTTGTCAGATATTGGAAGAATATCTATTGGAAAACTTGTCTGCGCGTATAATAACCCCATTGTAATCTTTTGTGATTCTCAAAGCGTCGATCAACTTGCAAAGAGTGAATCACATTACTCTAGATTGAAGCCATCTATTATAAATACAACTTTATTTTAGAGACCATCGAGAATTAAACCGTTGAAATCAAATATTTGCACACCAATTTGATGCTTGCTGATGCACTTACCAACCTTTATTGCTTTAATAAATTAAGAATGCAGTTGTACTGATTCGAATGTTGTACAGGAGTGTTGAAAACGACTATATTATTAAATTTTATTTTAGACTTATTGAACATATCTTATGTTATATGCTGATTGAACATTTTTGTTTGTATCAAATTAGACACATGCCTAGCTTAATCAAATGTCAGTTATTCTTATCTTAATAAAACATTTTTCCACTTCTTTTTTCGCATTCGTGAAAGTAGCATCAAGTTTCAATTCTTTGTTGTTTTCTCGTAAGATCTTAATAGCTTATCACAAATGCTACAAATATGATTTCTCTTTTTTATAATTTGTACGATTTAAGTACCCCTAATATGTGTGTACAAAGCGTAGGAGAAGGAAGAAACGACATCAGGGAGGATGGAAAGAGACGTGCTGATGAACGTAGTTTTTAAATGTTTGAATGTTATAATGACTCGGAAATAAAGAGCTAAACAGGGCATTCCATAAGCGAGTTGTGCAGCTTAGGAACGAATCGCGATATTTAAAATTATGTCCGAAAGTGGGCGTGACGGATTTTACTGTAAAAGTTTGAAGGAGCAAAATACTACTGGCGATTTCTATGTAGCACTGGTGGTGGAAATAGCGATTAAACAAAGTGAGACACGAGACATTACGTCGGTGTCCAAGGGTATACATTGTCTGGGTGATATAATTACAACCTATGCGTTTTATCGCACGGTTTTGAATCCTATCTATCAGGTGTAGACATGTGAGCAGATATGGGCATTGTACTCCAATTTCGACGATGTAAGTGGCATTCGTGGACAATAGTTGGGTAGTTAAATTTCGCTTTAACAACAGCAGACAACATTGTGTTTTGGAAGCATTAAATTCTATGAATGATCGTCATTCGAACAAACCAGAACAACACAATGAAGAGTACTTGGAGCTTATCGCAACCGATACATATAAAGAATTCCTAAGGTCAGATTTTAATATCCAAAGCTTCCTTAGACTTAAGAAGGCCACCAAGGTAACTCGTATTTGCTTTCGGAGTACCCAAAGTAATTATTTTTGGTAATGGAAGAGGCTTCAACTCTGCACCTATCGGCTTCCTTCTTCAAGACCAGCCAACGATTGAAATTTAAAGAAGACCTACTTTTTCCCTTATTATTAATGGGTAAGTGGAAAGACTTAACCTAACTCTATTTGAAGTCATGAATTACCTTGAGGCAGATTCGGTATAACATTTGAAAAACTTTTTAATCGTTCTGTATATAAGTACAATTACAACATTCATTCGACCACAAATAAACGGCCCATAAAAATGTTAGCACCAATCCCTAAGCACTAAGCAAAACGCAGAAATTTAAAACCTACAGTCCCGATGACACGATTTATGTTAAGATCAATAAAAGATAAGGAACATATTAGCCCTAATATTCAGAACAGAAATGATCAAGGAAGACCTTTTCTAAACGAATTCAAGGAATAGTTCACAAACGAAATATTATACATTAAAGTTCGCTTTTTTTATGCGCAATAGAGACCATTCCATATGAATCCTTTTTGTCACAGTCCACATCTCTCATAGAAGAACATATCCCGAAGAACAGCCCATTTTTTCCAATCCTCAATCATGAGCTCAAACAAACAAGCACTACAAATAATAAAATTTCACAGATCAAAAAAATCTTTAAATTTTATTAGAAATGAGTGGCTGATATCTGACTGTAAGGACTACATCATAATGGCAGACAAGAGAACAATGATAATAAAATTAAAATAAATATGGCACATAGATATGATAAATAAATTAACCAATATATCCAACGAAATTCTATGTGTTACATTAAAAGACAAATCGTTTGTAAACGAACTAGCACTAAGTTTATTATAAAAAGTTAAGGTACGTTTGATAATTAAATAAGAAATAATAAACTCAATCTGCCAAAAAGAGTTTGCTAAAGCTATTATTATAAGTTCTAATATATGTTAGTGTAGAAACAAGAAATTGATTTTGTAATGAATATGATAAATACAGAAAGTATACCATATAAGATAGGACAAGCACTAACATTTGCCGATAATTAAGTTGCATTGAACGCAAATAGTTTAATTTATATTTTAAGTATTCCAAAAATTTAAAATACAATATATGAAAAACTAATTGTGAAACCAATAACAAGAAATAAAAATATAATAAGGAAGATTTCACTTAAAAATATTTTGAGAAAAAAAACATTTTTTCTTTGGAATAACTAATAGCAATAGCAAAATTATGACAGGAACATACTTTATAAAATTAAATAAACTTTAATTCTCGTTCTTCTTCCGTCATAAAGAATGTGCCCGTATCAAAATCAAATCCAAGCACCTCGAACTTGCATCAACAACTCGCTGGCATCTCCTACTTCTTCATCTTTATCATCTATGACAGTAGGTGCTCCGGTCCTATCTATCGCTAAAATCACTTTACATCATCCATTAGCCGTCTCCGATAACAACAGTAATCAAATGCCAATATCTGGAAACAATTTGTTTTAAAAAAGAAGAGAAGAGGTCAACGTTCTTGCAATCTACTTGAAGCAGCTACTGATAAAACAGCCGGTGCTATGTTATCTACCGTTCCTAAGCTGACATTCCTTCACATTTCTCGCCCGTGTAAAGAAGTCACTGAGGAAAATGTTAATTCTTTTGCAGCACACAGGCTTAAGCTACCTGAAAATATGCTGCTTTGCAAAAAACTTATTAAAAAAGATGTGGACCCCTCTTCACTACACTTCATAAATTTCAAACTCGGCATTCCTGCTTATACTTACCAAAAGGCATTAGATGCCTCTATTTGGCCTCTAGGAGTGCAAATCTAAAATTTTGTACATCTTCCAAAATCAAAAAACTACAATCCAGCTGTCGAAGACATAGTAAGCTAGAATGTGGTAACCTATGTCCACCTAATGCTGCTCGGATTCATCGTACATCAAACATCGCACCGCCTAAAATCCATTATCATAATGGGAGTGGGATTCGAACTAAAATTTCTAAACTATTTGTGAACACTAGTGATCAGTTTTAAGATGTCATCATTATAGTCGAATCATGGCTTTACCCTGAAATCTCATCATACATATCTTCAACCGAGAACTCTACACTCCCTTCAGGATCGACAGATGTAAATCTTCTGAGGAGCGTGGTGGCGGTATAATATTTGCTGTCCGTTCCTGTTTTAATGGTAAAGAAGTTGGTCTTCCCTTCACTGGAATCGATGAAATTTGTGTATCTTTGACTCTTAATCCTAACACCAATGAAAATTTGTTTTTAATTATAAGCTATGTTCCGCCTAGAAGTATGCCTGATTTATATGAAAAACATTCACTCAATATTGAACATAATAATCGCTGTACTGAATCCGACAACTTGGCAATTTTCGGTGATTCTAATCTTAGTAATATTATTTGGAGTAAGGTTGATAATAAGAACTTTCTTTTAGCCCATAATATTTCTTATGACCAAAAATCTTTCTTACTTGATTTTCTACATTCATTAAATTTAAAAATTTTGAATAAGTGTAGTCAAAGATTTAGGAGTTATGTTGGATACTACTTTTTCTTTTAAATTACATACGAATTGTGTCTGCAATAAGTTTCATTGAGAGCAATAGCAAAGGTTTTTCTGATCCAACTTCTTTTCTGTCATTATATTGGGTATATATTTTAATTCGTGCGGTTTTTTTTTTTCAAAATTTGAACGTTTATTTAAAAAAAAAAAACATGTACAACAGTATTATTCAAAGTATTGTCCATCTGAATCTATGAATTTTTCCCATCTTTCTGGAAATTTGTGGATCCCATCCCAAAAGAACTGCGCTTGCTTGGCAGCCAAGAATGAATCGAGCCAATTTTTGATATTCTGCTCTGATGTGAACCGTATTTCAGTGAGGGCGTTCTACATCGACCGGAACAAATGGTAGTCAGAAGGGGCAAGGTCTGGGCTATAAGGCGGGTGGGGTAAGACTTCTCATCCACTGTTTTCCAAATAGTTCTTAACCGGAATAGCAACGTGGGGCCGAGCGTTGTCAGGATGGAAAATTATTCCCTCGTGTCTGGCTACTGCTCTCTTCAAACGGATTAATTGTGTTCGGTAGCGTTGTCCATTGATAGTTTCACCCGGTTTTAACAGCTCATAATACAGCACACCTATCTGATCCCACCATATACAGAGTATTACCTTTGCGCCATGGATATTCGTCTTTGCCGTTGATTTGGCTGGTTGGCCGGGTTTCAAATATGATTTTTTGCACTTGAGGTTGTCGTAATGGATCCATTTTTCATCACCAGTAACAATCCGATGCAAAAATGACTTCCTTTTGTGGCAATCCATCAGCATTTCGGACATGCAAAACCGCCTTTCGACGTCTCTCGGCTTGAGTTCATGTGGAACCCAATTTCCTTGCTTTTGAATATATCCAGCTGCTTTTAAACGTTTTGAAATGGCTGCTTGAGTGACACCCAAAGATTCTGCAAGCTCTTCTTGTGTTTGGTAACAATCTTCACAGAGTAATGCTTCCAGTTCTTCATCTTCAAACTTTTTTGGCTGCCCAGGACGTTCATCGTCTTCGAAGCCAAAATCACCAATTTTAAATCGTGCAAACCACTTTTGGCACATTCGCTCAGCTTCCGCATATTCACCATAAACTTCCACCAAAATACGATGACTTTCGGCAGCAGTTTTCTTCGTATTAAAGTAATGAAGAAGAATTCCCCGCAAAAACACTTTTCAGGCACAAAGTTCGACATATTTGAGTGAAAAAAAAAATTATTTTTGTGTACGCTTCAAATGAATGACATATACTGAAATGACGTACAGTGACAGTAGCTTTCCAACGCATGTTCCAATGGAATAATAACAATGAAATAATACAAGTTACGCCATCTCTTAGCAAGTTATAGACCCAATACTTCGCCCTTGTTAATTCTTATCTGGAATACGCACTTGTGATTTGGAATCCTAATCTCTCTTCTGATTCCCACCAAATTGAACGTGTTCAAAAGCGTTCCACAAGATTCATTTTTCATAGAATGCATTGGAATCGCTAAAGTCTAGACGTACAATACTATACATGATATAATGTTTGTTAGATATCTTATTATATAAGATGCCCTATTCTGTTATGAAAAATAGGATTTCATGTCCCTATACGAGAACACGGCATCTTCTTTTTGTTGAATACCACAGAACGAATTATGGTACTAACGAACCGCTTACTCGAACCGTCAAAGCCTTAAAAACCCTATACATTTTTTAAATTTCATTTATGTACGTATATTTTGTTTTCTGAAATCTGTAAGAACTTAAGTTACTTGTAGATGTATATATATAAATATGAAAATTCACCAATACCACAGTCACTTTAAATCATCAGAGATACATTGCAAAAGAAATTTCAGAGATTCATATTTTTTACTTAATTTAGATACATTTATTTTATAGAAGTTCATGTAGGTAAATTAATTTTTGCTATTATAACTTAGCATTGATTTTATGTGGAATAAAGTTAACAAAACTTTTTATATTGTATATATATATATATTGTATTGTATATATATATATATATATTGTATGTTGAGCTTACTGAAAAAATTTACAGTGACAATTTGATGATTAGTGAAAGAGTGCGTTCACAAATTAAATTCAAAGTTTTCAAGTGCCTATTTGAAAACCCTATGTATGCCAAAGAGTATGTACTTTTGACATGCTGGTGCGTAAAAATAAACAAATACCGACTATGGAAGATAAACTAAAAACTGTAATTTTAACCTTATACCCTTTTCATACTGCATCGAAAACCAAGTTTTCTATAAAAAAATTAACAAATTCTCTTTGAAGCTTTCACTCTGTATACCAAGTATTAGATTTTGTTTGAGGATTGTATAAGCTGTGAAATTTTTGTAATGATAAATATTTTTAATTCTTATAGTATGTATTTTTTCTCTTCCGTATTCTGTTGAAATAAAAAAATATTTTGTGTATTGGTTGATGAAATAAAACGATAAAAGAATCACCATACGGACCAACTAATTATCTTTAAGACCTTTGAGCGGTCTTGTTCACTTCGTTATAATTTTGAGTGTAATTGGTTTATCCCCACAAGGTATGCAATATATTGTGTTTTAATTACAAGCATTTATGTTGGGAATTTTCTGCATATCATTATTATTGGTAATGCAATAGATTTCTAATGATTTACATTTATCTTTTTACATATATTGTATATTACATTATCATATATTATTATAATTAAGTATCCAAATTTTAATTATGTAAACTTCTCCAACATCCTCCCCGGCCGTGAACATAATTCTCAATGTGTGTCGACCATTAATTTAGCAAAGTGTCTCTGCCTTCATGTTGTTGCTTTCCTTGGTGATCACCCACAGCCCTTTTTTTCTTCGTTCTTTTTGATCATCTTCGTGTATTATTGATGTTTATTTTGTTGATTGCCGAACCGGGATAAAGTGTAGTGCAAGTGCTGTGTTGTGCGAGAAAAAAAATAAGAAGTAAAAACGGTATACAATTGTGAAGTTCCTGGTATGTTAATGTTGTTGAATAATGTAAATTTAAGTAAAAATTAATAAATATTTGAGAATGCTTTATTGGGGCTATGGCCATTGTTGTTGCCACTGTGCAGTGGTTTTCTCAACGGAAGTTACTCATTCCTCCCTTTCGTGCGCGTAGTTCGTTTAGATTTGTAAATAATACAGATTTTCTTGAAGTGTAGTGTTGTCCTTGAACTGCAATTTGCGAATGTACCATTTCGTAACTGTAGAAAAAACTTGAAAAAAGTCATAAGTGAAAATATTTTTTTTTGTTTTGTGTGAGAAAAAAAGTGCAAAATATTCAAAAATAGAACGACGGCGCTTTCATTGTTATCGTATTTCGATTTGAGGCGAAATAGTGTGTGTGTGACTGTCATGGATGTATTTTTTGTTGATGTGTTATTCCAAAAGCGCTGTAGGCGGTCTCATCGTTTTAAATATCCGCTATTTGTCTCCGCTAAGTTAGATTGAGGGATTGAGTTTAGAGGTCGTCCAACAAGGAAGTGTCCGGGAGTGAGAGCGGTGAAAACGTGAGGATTGTCGGTCATAGGACACAATGGTCTTGAATTTAAACACGCTTCTATTTGATGTAGAAGCGGGGTAAGTTCCTCAAATGTGTAAGTATGGGTGCCGATGATCCTTTTAAGGCGGTGTTTTATTTATTTTACTATGGCTTCCCACAGTCCACCAAAGTGCGGGGAAGCTGGAGGAATAAAATTCTACTCTATTCCTTCTTTGGAGATCGTTTCTACCACATCCTTCCAATCAAACTTCGACTTGTCAAATGACTTCTTCAATTCCTTGTTGGTTTCCACGAAGTTCTTCCCATTATCGCTAAATATATGCGAACATAATCCTCTTCTCACCGTGAACCATCGAAGGGCTGCGATGAACGCTTGTGTGGTAAGGTCGCTCACCAATTCGATGTGTATGGCCTTGGTAGCCAAACACACAAAAATGGCGAAGCACGCCTTGAAGGTTTTGGCCTCCTTGTGGTTTGCTGTAGTCCTCCATGAAATGTTCGCAGACGAGCATCAGCAATAAGAATCTTTGTAAAATAATGATTTCCTTTGAGTATGATTGGGTGTCGTTGATGAAATAGAAGATCCGCCTGTTGCCATTTACCTCTGACTCGCAAGATCCCATCATAGTCCGTATAAGGGCAGAGTTAGCTTGGGGCTTTGGCTTTCATGTCGGTAGTAAATATTTCTGCTTGTACAAGCTTTACGGCGAACAGTGTGGCAGAATGAATTTCGGCTGAAGAGAGTAAATTACCATTTCTCGACTCAGGTATGTTTCGTAAATTTGTTATAAATCGTTGAGAGTACGCAATGATCCTTATAAGTTTTGTAAAATTAGAGTGTTTTGATATTAGAGTATAAAAATCATTTTTTACCTGAATCCCCATGTGAGTTTTAATAGACCATTTTTCTTCGTTTGTAGTTAATCTCTTCGGTTGCTGGGGGCACTGAAACTCCAAAAATTCGCACAGAAAATCTGGACCATCCCACCAAAGTTTGTTAGCATGTAGGGCAGAAGGTGTTGTTCCTCTTGATGCTATATCTGCAGGACTCATTTCACTGGGAATGTGTTTCCAGCTTTCTGGTCTCACCAGTCGTTGTATTTCGACTACCCGGTTGTTAACAAAGGTGGCCCACTTAGTTGGAATAGCAGCAATCCACGATAACGCAATGGTTGAGTCAGTTCACGCATATTGCTTCACATCTAGAAAGCCTAAAACCTTAGAATTATAGTCCAGTAGTGTTGCAAGAGTAACGGCTTCACAGAGTTCGAGCAATGTCTGGGTTTTTACTGGAGCGACTCTGGGCTTGGACATAAGCAACTGTACGTGGATGACGTCGTTGGAATCGAGGGCTCGAATGTATATAGCGGCACCGAACGCCTTCTCGGCCGCGTCACTGAAATCGTGTAAGTCTAGTTTCTTAAGAGTGCTGTGCGTGTGGATCCATTGAAGGATATGAAGGATATCTTTTCAAGTTGCGGCAATTCCTCACGAAAAGCGTTCCACTCCTTCTTCAACTCCAATTGTATAGGGTCGTCCCACTTCAGCTCGTTACGCCACAGTCATTTTACATCACAATTTTGCCCTTGACGACGCAGGGTTTAATCCATCCTAAAGGGGCGAAGAGCTTAGCAGTGGTGAACAGAATTGTCCTTTTTGTTGGGTCAGCACCGTCGAGTTGAATGTTCTGAAAAGAAAGGCTATCATCTACTGGAAACCACTTGATTCCAAGAGTGTTGACGTGACCTGGGGTATCTAAAGGCAAAGAAAACGCAACTTCCCGCTGATCTAAAAGTATTTGATCCAAAATCTCGTTGGAATTGCTTGCCCATTTCCGCAGATTGAACCCTCCCGCGGCCAGCAAACTGTTAACTTCATTACGCCTCAACACTGTTTCCTCAACAGTGTCAGCTCCAGCGAACAAATCGTCTACATAAATGTCTTCCCTCACTATTCGTGCGCCCAACGGATAGTTGTGCTTCTCATCAGTAGCCAGTTTGTACCGAACGTAACTGTTTGGATGCAATCAAGCAATCATCTGGTAATAAGAGTCGGCTGAGCTGACACGGATTTGCCTGTACATTTTCTCAATGTCTGCTGTAAAGGTATCTTAATATAATTTTAATAATATCCGTCTGTTGTTTAGGTCCTGTCATTAAATGCTGGTTCAACGAAGTTCCGTCTGAAGTTTTGGCTGCAGCATCAAAGACGACCCGGAGTTTTGTCGTTGAACTGGATGCTTTGGACACGGGGTGTTGCGACACAAAATAGTGATAAGGGGTCTTGGGTACTTCGTCCTTGCTGGCTTCGACTTCTTTCATGTGTCCCAAATGTAAGTACTCGTTTATACACTTCTTTTACTCTAAGTATAGTGTAGGGTCGTACCTAAATCGTAGTTTTAACTGAGCAAACCTACGCAAGGCACCTTCCTTCGAGGATCCAAGTCCAGGTTTACCTCCTTCCTTAAATGATAACGATACCTCGTATCGTCCGCTATCCATGATGAGCTTTAAAGGGTGTTTCTTCCATCTCCCAGAAACGTTGAAGTTGCCGGCTGACATCAAGTACTTGAAGGAAGTTCCTTATGGTCCGAATTGGATTATGTATTTTACCCATCAAAATCCACCCAAGGGACGTGTTCTGCGCAATGGGTGTATTTGTTTCCTCGCCACGGGTGATTTCTGGCAGCACTATCTCGGAATAGATGTTGTTTCCCAATAGTATATCGACTTCAGCGGATTTATAGTAGGTCGGGTCAGCCAGAGTTAATCCTTGTATGTGCTTCCATTGCTTTGGTATTTGCTCGTGGGCCGGAAGAAGTCCAGTCAGCGATTCGAATGTTAAGGCTCGGGTGATAGTTTCATAGACCGAGTACAGAGACCTCACCCTAAGCTCCACGTAGCTGTGACAAGTTCCGCTGCTGACCTTCCCCAACCCTGATACCTCTACGAAAGTCCGTTTTCCCTTCATACCTAATTTCTTAACTGAACGATCAGAAATAAAGGTGGCCTCTGAACCCGGATCTATCAGTCCGCGGAGTGTAACGTCTATACCTGAAGAGGATCTTACTTTCACCAGCTCTGTTGCGAGTAACACGTCTACATAGGATTCTACTGCGTGAAAAGTGTTGACCTGTTGTGTGGGCTGAAAGAGGATAGCGTTTAAGTTTAATGTAGATAAATGGAATTGCGTGGGGGTGCATGTATGCAGCTTAACTGATTCTTTTGACCCTGCTTTAAGTAAAACGATTTTGTTTTTGTTAATGGTGCCCTAGAGGTCTTACTGACTTCTAGATCTTCCCGTTGACCAACTGCCTCTAATGTCCTAAACCTCGCTTCTAAAAATTCAGTGAAACATTCAAACTTTGGTAATTTTTCATTTGTCCCTAGCTTTTCTTCTCAAAGTTGTAGTGTTATTGTGGGGAGTTTGTTTCACTAAACAAAAGATAAGGATAACATCCAGCGGTACCAGTGTTCCAGATTTTTTAACGCGTGTCGACATTTCACTGATGTATCTAGTAATTTTTCAGATATGCAGCGGTCTCGTGGATAATGTTTTCTTGTGCAAAAAAGATTCTCAGCTGCGCATTAACCAGCACACGTTTATGGTCATAGCGAGATGTGAGAATGTCAAATGCTGGCTTATAGTTTCCGTTGTCAATGACTGAATTTTGAAGGAGACATTCGGCCTAACCCCCAAACTAGATTTCAAATAATGTAATTTCTCAACCTCGGTTAATGCTTTATTTGTATGTATTAAAGATACAAAAAGATCGTGAAATGATTTCCAGGATTCATATTCTCCCAAAAAGACCGGTAAATTTATTTTCGGCAAACGAATGATGTTCTGATCGCTAGAAGTACTTATAATACCACTTACCGGAGCCTGAACTGTTGCTTGAAGTGAATCCATGCATCCCATCCAGGTAATTGTCTTTTATCTTTCGAAAATTTCCTCTAATTCATCTTTCTTTCCAGCTTCAATTAAGGATATTCCATCGGTGTTATGTTGAATACTAATCTTGAAATTTTCCTCCAGCACGGCAATCCTATTGAAGATGTAATTTTTTGTTCTTTAATTCGTGAATCTCTTTCCAAAAATTTCATAATCCTTTGCAATTAGCTTTAGCATATTCTTTTGGGGCTTAAGAGCAGTGCTCATTGTTGAAGTCACGTAAAAAAAAAATAAAAAAATACTCGTAAGAGAAAAAAAAAAAAAATTAAAATGGGTGTGCATTTTAACTTACGCATCTTTTAGATTCTTTGAATTGCCGAAGATCTGAAGAAAATTGATTTAAAATCAAAGCGGTATCCCAGATGTGTGTCGCACGGTTATAGCGGATATCCCAACGGAGTCTTTGCGGTAGCAACGGACTCAATGGTGGATGTGCTGTTGAAATGTAGTTCAACGGTGAGCAAAACTGTCCACTGTAACGGTAAAAGGGTCGAACAACAGGGATGAAGGTTATAGCGGCGATTTGACTGCAATTTTTTATTTGCCTTATGTTTTTAAAAACACAATTTGAGGAACGGAAAAATTGCACGAGTTTTTTTTTGCACTTAAAAAAAGCTCACTGGTAGAACTGTGACAGAACAGACTGCTACAATTTCCAGACCGTTCATGACAGTGAGCTCTGACATATGACAGATAATTTTATTGTTTACAAGCTTTTTAAACTGTTTGCGTCTCAGTTCTGTTAAAAAATTTTATCCGCGATGGAACTCAAATGTAATAGTGTGAATTCCTTATATTTGGCTGGAAAACCACAAGTAGCTATCGTTAGAGCCCTTCAGCAATTCAACGTGAATAAATTGTTTGGTCACAAAAAAACAGCAACATCATCAGAAATGGTTCTGAAATTGAAAGCTCGAATTGAGCGAAATTCGCGTCGAAGTGAAAGAAAAATGGCTCGTGAGTTCAACATATCGTTGGAACGGATGCAATACATATTGAAAAATGAGCTTGGGCTCAAGGCATTAAAGTTCCAAAAAGCACACGATTCTACACCGCAACAGAAAAAAGTTAGAGTCGAAAGAGCGAATTAGTTGCTACGCTTGTACGAAAGTGGTGAGTTGCCGAATTTGTTTTTTTTCGATGAGTTGCCATTTGTTATCGAGCAATATATCAACAAACAAAATGACCGAATTTACTTGCCAGAGAGGTCCTTCGAAAATTTACACCTTCGGACGGCCACCAGAAAGAAGGCAGCATCGATTGTGATGGTTTGGGCCACCATAACTGCCGATGGTCGCTATTCGCTCGTATTTTTGGACCGTGGCATCAAAATTAAAGCGATCGTATACCGTGAAACTATCTTAAAGGCAGTATTGAAGCCTGAACAAACAATCAGTTCGGTCGGAGACCGTGGACATTTCAAGAAGACTCGGAACCGTCTCACAAAGCGCGCGTCTACCAAGATTGGTTAAAAAACAATGTTTCACACTTCATTTCTTCGACACAATGGATTGAAAATTCTCCGGATGCAAATCCGTTGCATTTCGCTGTCTGGGGTATTTTAAAGGCGAAGGTTGCCACTAAAAAATGCCAAAGTTTGGACCACCTCAAACAAGCACTTCGCCGGGAATGGGAACAAAAACCGCAGAGCCACTTGCGTGCAGCGTACGAAGCTTTCTGCGGCCGTCTCAAGGCCATTATTCACGCCAAAGATGGACGCATTGAAAACTACTGATACAATTTGAAAATTGATGCATTATGCAGAAATTTGTAAGAATTGACAAGGTGGAGAAGTGAGTTACTCTCCCAAATGCGTTCTCGCGAGTAAAGGATTTTCTTTAAATTTGTACAAATTTTAAGTTTTGAAATTTTGTTTTGACAAGCACGCTGTCAGCGTGTAGGTTTTGTGGAGTTTCAATCAAACAGTTGTTTTATTAAGGGGTCTTTAAAACAAAAACTTCCCTATCAGGAACTTAAAATGTCCAACTAAAATCAAAACAAGGAAATTATCAAGCTGAGAAGGACCAGTTATGTACAACACGAAGAATTGGGTAAAACAAAATATAAATAAATTCCTTCATGTTATGAATATAATAAGTAATCTTATAGCACAAAGCTCTAACTGAAAGTTGAAGTGACGTATGCAATGTCAAAAAATCTATACGACGTTTTGTGAATATACATAACTGTAATTTTTGCACATTTCAAAACACTTTAATCAGCTTACTTATCGCAAATAAATTTAATTAAATAATATACATAATATTGTATTAACACAAAGTTTTCATGCACAAGTATCCACCTCGACAGCGACAGATAACAGACAACATTGGCGTTGTTAGCGATTCACACATATTCAGGGCCAAGTTTTGGAAAAAAATTACGAATAATGATGACACTGTGCGACAGTGCGTTATTATGTTGCAAAATCCACGAGTCCATGATTTTGGTCTCTTTCGGCAAATTGCTTCACGCAAACGTTTCATAACGCCGAAATAATACTCTTTGTTTACTGTTTGACCTTCTGGAAAAAATTCATGATGCACTACAGAGTTGTAATCCATGAAAACCGTGAGCCAATTATCTCTTTTGCGACGTCAACACGGTCTCTTTTTTGCATGAAATTGAGGTGTGTTGGCACCAACTTTGCTGCGCACCATTAAATCCGTTTTTACGCAAAATTTAATATAAGTTCGTTGTTGCAAATTTAAATCTATTTCTAAAGTTGTAAAAAATCGCCAACACATACAGAGATAGATGTACTCTTGGCTACGTAACTTTTGCAAATGTCAAGCTATGAGGCTAAGATTTAGAGGAAATGTCAACAATAGATGTACCAACTTAACAAAAAAAAAGAACTCAACCATTTGTCGAACATTTCACGAATTGGAGGAAATTTTTCCGTAGATCTTTCTTGGCGTCTGTTCATAACATTATTAAACCGAATAACACGATTTATGTATTGAAGTGATTTCTTCCACATTATCGCTCTAAATATTGGACGTCCATATTCGACATTGAATAAATCCAACATTTTTTCATTCTTTGATCTAAATTATTACAATTATGACAACATTAGATCATTTCAAACTTAGAAATATCAGCTTACTTGAAAATTCCAGCCTAAATGAGAACACCGATATATGCAGGTAGCAAATTTGCGTCGATTTCGATATAGTTGTCGCTACATTGCGCCTTTGCATATGCGTTTGACCACTTCAAAATAATATTTGCAATTGGGAGTGAAAAAACAACATAAAGGCATATTCGATGTCATCGATTCGGGCTCTTACGTATCTTGTTGTGCCTGGATGCGAATTGATAACATTTTCGCTCCTCAATCTAACAACCCGATCGAGGTTGAGGATTCCTTACTATACCACTTTTTATGTAAACAACGGATCCATCGCTCTATCTACTGATGGGACTCCTATTGTACCAACGTCTTCTTGTTATGCTTCCTGAAGTTCAGAACCAGCTTCACTTTCGTCTAATTAATCATTTCCTCCGGTGGATAACTTTCACATCTTTCAGAAAAATTTTCATAATCAGAAACATTTAAAATTACTAATCGCAAAAACGAATCACAAAAACGAATCACAAAAGCGAATCACTGTACTTTTTAGAAGAACTAATACATACAGTGACTCAACTTTTTGATCACATGATTACTTCTTCTGTTCGTAACTTTTTTATTTGTGCTTATAATTCAACGAAATTTTTACAAAAAAATAAAACAGTTATTATAGTTCAGTATAAAAAATAATGAGAACCAGATTCGTCTTTTAACATAATTTATTACAACAAAAGTAAAAATAGGGCATTTGATCAATTTGTAGACTTTTGCGAAACTCTTCCTACTTAGTTTTTTGTGTGGCCTCTTTTTGCTTTGAGAACCACTTTTATTCTCTTTGGCATCGATTCTATAGGGTTTTCCAATAGGGACTTGACAACTTTGAATTTAATTTGTGAACGCACTCTTAGACTTACTTTCAGTAAGTTCAACTAACGAGCAACGTCTGCAAATTGGGTTCTGGAGAAGATGGACCAAGATGATTTCATCGCAAAATCATCTTCAGTGACGAAGTTCATTTTTGGCTCAATGGGTTCGTAAATAAGCAAAATATGCGTTATTAGTCAGGTGAAAACCCACATGTGCTTCATGAATCACCACTTCATCCACAAAAAAATAACTGTTTGGTTCGGTTTGCATGGAGGCGGCGTTGCTGGGCCATATTTTTTCGTCGACGATATTGATCGTCACGTTACTGTGAATCGTCAGCGTTATCGCGCCATGATCACTAATTGTTTTTGGCCCGAATTGGAAGATATGGACTTGGACGACATGTAGTTTCAACTGGATGGTGCCAGAAGCCACACAGTACACGCTACAATCGATTTATTAAAGAGTAAGTATGGTGAGCGTGTTATCTCAAAACATGGGCTAGTCGATTGGCCGCCTCGTTTGTGAGATTTAACGCCTCTTGACTATTTTCTGTACGGCTACGTTAAGTCATTTGTTTATGCCAACACGCCGACGACGTTGGAAGAGCTCAGAGCTAACTGAACAACAAATTGGGTCCAACGAATCGACCGCTGCAAACGTGCCCGCGGTGGCCATATGAACGAAGTCGAGTTCCATTTATAAATGTTTTGATTGTACTTCAAGCCAATGATAAAGTTTTTGAAATATCTCAAATGGCTTGCCTTTTATTTAAAGAAAAAGTTGTCATGTCGTTATTAAAAAACCCTATATTAACTTTTTACATTAATTTGCGGTGATATTTTGCCAAGCAGTTTGAGTGCGGTGCCATAATTCATGCAAATTCGGACAATCTCCAGGCAAATCCGAAATATCACGTTTAACCTCAACCCAAGGATGTTCGATAGGATTGAGGTCTAGAGTTTATGGAGGCCGATCAAGTCTTTGAAATTGCTGAGTTTGCAGCCACGCTTTTGTAATTTTGGCTGTGTGTTTCGGATCATTATCTTGCTGTAAGATAATGTCTGGCACATCGTTATGCCACTTTTAAAGCTTGTAAAGATTCCATCTTCCAGTATGGTGATGTATTGAGGTTATCATTCATGCTACCCTGCTCCATATTTTAATGTTGGTTTGATATGGCGATTGCTGATTGGCTCACCTGGCTTCTTACAGATATATTGGCAACCATCGGAGCCAAGACGTTTTATTTTTGTTTTATCCGACCAAGTTACCCTTGCCAAGCCATTAACACAATAATCCTAATATTTTTGGGAAATTGTAGATTTAATTTCTTATGGCGGTCAGCCAATAGGGGCTTTTGAATTTTAGCGCGTCCATAAAAAGCGTTTCTGCGCAAAATTTTTCGTACAGCCTCAGTTGTTGCATTAATTCCAATGTTTTGGTTTAATGCTTAATTAATCTGGACCGCATTTTCATACACGCCATTTTTAATCTGCCGCACAATACGCCTTTGTATGTTTGAATTTAAAGTTGGCTTCCTTCCAGACTTATTTTTTTGAGCTTCAAGCTTCAAATTTTTGCCTATTTTGAATACAACTCCCACTGAAACTCCAAGTTTTCGAGAAATTTCTAGATGAGTTGTCTTGGAAACAACTAGCTTTTTCACTTCCTTAATTTTGGAGGCACTCTTTCATCTACCATAAAATTTAAAGCAATTAAAATGCCTGTTTAAACTGAAATTTAAATTTACCTTATCTAGGATTCTTATTTTAATACTTTAAATATTTTTATTTTTTAACAAAACACATGGAGAAAACTCCACACTTGGCCAAACTTTGTACTCACAATATGCAACTGCGACAAGTGTCAAATTCTCGCAAAATAACAGTGCATTTTCGATTGCTTTTACTGTGCTGATTCACAATCACTCCATTTATTTTGAGTGAAAATTTAGTTGCTTCTACTGTTAAACTCAAAGGGTTACAAATAAAAATTATACTTTACTCTGATCATGTGATAAGTTCGCCAAAACAAAACGGTGAAAGCACTTGAGAATAACGGCAACAAGAAATAAATGGTAGGAAAAACAAATGTGAATTATATGAGGCACGCGTGAGCATTTTTAGGACAAAAAGGACGGCCACTTGCTTCGTTGTGAGTTGCAAAATGAAGAGAGTAAGCGAGAAACTACTCCAAATTTGTCTTTAAGTTTCATCTATGTGCATTTAATGTTACTATATATTGATTACTTTTTGAAATTTTTTCTTCTCTCCCGGTTGGAGTCAGCAATAAAAAAAATTTGGCAGAGAACTAATTATATCTTGGGATATCATTACCCAGGATTGCCTGGATTTGATTGGAAGGTACAGACCAAACAATAAAAAACACATTTCGAAGATACGGTTCACATGTTTTATATCGTACAAAGTGGCGCAAAATTAATCATCTTATCGGAAGATCGTATAATTTTTGCAAATGGCGTACGTCAATCATATCTGTTATTTATGAACTAGGCAGCTGCAGTACACAAGCAGACAAGAAATAGAACGCTATACCCCGCAAGAGCGTGAAATAATTGTGTCGATGTTTTTGACCAATAATCGGTCGGTGGTGTTAGGGCAGCGTGAATTTTGACGTTGATTTCCTAATCGTTTCTCGCCAGCTGAGTAAACATTTCGGCTCTTATCTGATCGACTCGAACAAAGTGGAACCACAGGAGACCATGCAGGGCATGGCTTCCACTGGACTGGTCGTTCGGCCGAGAATATCGCGGCTGTGGCTGCCGATGTTGCTGAAAATGAAGAAACATCAATCAGACGACGGGCCACGCAATTTAGCATCACCAGACGGACCCAATAGCGAATTTTAGTGAACCACGCGTATGAACTACTATAAATCCATCCTTAATCAACAACGAAGAGAACGATTTTGTGTCGAAAATAATTATGAGCGACGAGGCGCATTTAAGCAGTTACGTCAATAAGTAAAATCCTTATCTCTGGGGCACTAAACCTCCGCGTGTGATCTACTCAAAGCCACACGAGGAGTGATTGGGCCGTGTTTTTCTGAGGACGCCATCGGCAATTCGGTCACTGTTACTGGCGAATGCCAAAAGGCCATGATAAATGACTCTTACTGCCGGAATTGCATGAGCGGGTCTTGGTAAACATGTGGTTTTAACAAGACGTTGCAACCACACACACAGAGGGAGCCACAATGGATATCGTGAAGGAAGCGTTTCCTTTACGCGTAATCTCCCGTTCTGACGATTTGGCATTGCCAGCTAGATTGACCGATTTAACCATTCTAGACCTCTTTTTTTGGGGTTACTTGAAGTCGCATATTTATGCTAACAAGCTTCAAACAATCGCAGTTCTTAAGAAGTCGCAGATTTATACCAACAAGCTTCAGGCAATCGCAGTTCTTAAGGAGAATATTCGATAGGGATGCGAACAGAACGTAACCGGAAATCTTGCAGAAAGTCATGGAAAATGCGATAAAACGGACACAAATATATATCAACACTGACGGTAGCCACTTGACGGATATCATCTTTTTCATTTAACAGAAACAATTGTAAAGGTTCAAATAAAGATTTCCATCACTCAAAATCATTTTTTGTTTTTATTTAGGAAAAATGTAATTCAAAAACAAAATTGGATGATTAATTTGTATAACATAACTATAGCAGCTAACACAGATGTGTTCTGTGTTGTCAAGTTGGAAGAAACTTCGCAGAAATCAGTAGGTTGGACAGGCCGTAGATGACTTACATGTAGAGGTGAACGTTCTATCAATTCAGCCATGAGCTATGTATTATAGTGGACATTCCGGTAAGGCTGCGGAAAGTTGGTGAGTCATCGCTTTTGCTATTTATTGTTGTTGATGTGATGTTCAGTATCGTATATTACCGATATCGTTCACTTTATCGAAGATAACTTCGAGCATGGGCTCAGATTGCTTAAAGGAGAATCGGTTGTGTGTCGAGGATTGGAAATAACACATGGGCTGAAAAGTCAGCGCCGGTTTATAGTAAAACACAAAATTTTTGCAAAATTCAACTTTATTTATCAATATAGTTGCCTTTGAGGGACTGAAACGAGTTTTCAATCTTTCGATATCAGTTTTGCAGTACGCTTTCGGTTAGGCTCAAAATAGGCCTCTGTTTCGGCGATTACTTCTTCATCGGTCTTAAATCTCTTTCCGGCGAGCATTCTTTTGAGGTCTGCGAACAGGAAATAGTCACTGGGGACCAAATCTGGAGAATACGGTGGGTGGTAGCCATTCGTAGCCAAATTCATCAAATTTTGCCATCGTTTTCATCGACTTGTGACACGGTGCACTGTCTTGATGAAACAGCACTTTATTTTTCTTCAAATGCGGCCGTTTTTCAGTGATTTCGTCCTTCAAACGCTCCAACAACGTAATGTAATAGTCGCCGTTGGTAGTCTGCCCCTTTTGGAGGTAGTCGATGAAAATTATTGCGTGTGTATCCTAAAATACGGATGCCATAACCTTGCTAGCCGACTGTTGAGTTTTTGGTCGTTTTGGATAAGGTTCGTCGCCTGCTCGCCACTCAGCTGACTGCCGACTTGACTCTGGTGTGAAGTGATGAAGCCAAGATTCATCCATTGTCACATACCGACGCAAAAATTCGCCTTTATTGCGGTTGAACAGCTTTAAACACTCCTCTGAATCATAAACACGTTGTTGTTTTTGGTCGACTGTATGTAAACGCGGCACCCACTTTCAACAGAGCTTTCGGATGTCCAAATATTCGTGTATGATATATCCAACACGCTGATATCTTCAGAGCCTCAGCTATCTCGATCAACTTCACTTTACGCTCATTCGTAATCATTTTGTGGACTTCTTTTGACGTTTTCATCTGATACAGCCTCTTTTGGACGTCCACTGAGTGCATCATCTTCGGTGCTTGTATGACCACTTTTAAATTTTTCAATCCACTTGCGAATGGTTCGTTCGGCTGGTGCAGAATCCGGGTAACTCTTATCAAGCCATTTCTTTGCATCGGCTGCGTTTTTTCCCATCAAAAAGCAATGATAAACCAACACACGAAATTGCTTTGAATCAATTTTTTTCACAATAACAAAAGTTGCTTCACTCACAACGCTATATCTCGAGGACTAATCATCCGACAGCTGTCAAATTTATACACGTATCTTTTGAAGGTTGGTACTAACTGAAAATAGTATGGATATAATTCAAGCGGTACCCTCTCTTAGAAATGGCAGCCCATGTATTATATTGCATATATTCGAAGGACATCGGGATTGGGATTTACAATTAGAAAATGTAGCATGTGTCTTTCGTATTTCTTTGTTTTTGAGGAAAACAGAACTTAATATTCAAGTAGCCATGGCTGTATTTGAATTCCCTAAGTATATGTTAAATTTTTAGGAAAATGGGATAGAAAGGGAGAACAAGGCTCAATGGTTTATTTCGCTTCATGGATTATGGTGTAGTTTGAAATGTTTTATTTTAGTCATCCACTCATCTTATGTGATTTTAACTTCCCGAAAATAAGAATGGCTTTTGACGACAATACACTACGACTTGAACTACGGCTGACTATTTTTCAACTTATATATTATATATATTTTAAATTTCTATCCTGGGCGACCATGATAAGGATAGTGATTAAGATTTGGTAAGAAATTTCCTTACGCTAGATATATGAAAAGAAAACGAAGGCCACAACCAATTTTTTCTTATTTTCTTTGATACTGCCTAAAATTGTAGCCTCTAAGGCCTACTGTTAAGATAAATTAAAGAAGCCTTACTTGGGCTTACTATGGGTTAAGGGCGAATAAATCGGTTCTTTACTTTAGTAGACCTGTTTCCCTTTTCAGTTATCATCGGGGCTTAAGTAGGGCTCACATTTTTCACTTCATACCTAGCCCTTCCTACCTTTGCCCCGTTTTCGAATTTCTCATAAACTGATTCCTCCAATCCCGTTCTTCCATATTAACGCTTCTCGATGGAGAAAACCAGTTGGTAATGAAGAAAAACAGACCAGAAACTCAAAAACTCAAACAAGAAGCATTTTGGAATTCCTTTAATTGTGACGGGCGGTAACACTTTGATTTTGAATGTACACCTAAATTAGAGATCATCACCACACATCTTATGTATGGTGTACGGGAGATCAAAATAGCAACAGCCTTCAAAAGATGGAGTAAGGAGGCAAGAGTTGACGGTATATTAAGACAGCTACAAGGAGGTGAGACCTCGGTTCTTTGAGCAAATTATACACGGAATTCTTCTTTTATGACCCGCTGGAAAGATTGCTAAGGCAACGGTTGGACAAGTAAAGTTGCAGGTAACACCCAATTAGTAGGTGTTTTCTGCATGTTCAGCAAAAGTGAACACGATAGATACTGGAGGATTTTGTGAATGATTGATTTCTAGAACGTTCCGAAAAGTGGGTATAAAATTCTATTGAGATAGTTTTCCAATTGGACCCGAGACACAGATTTTAAGGAGCCCGCTAAGTTGTGCGAGAGACGAGGTAGAAATTTAAGCAGAGGAACAATGCTTCAGCATTTATGGCATCTACTGAGAATGGTGAACAGAGATCAAATCACAGAGGACGGAGACTTGAACTAGCATTAATCGAGAACCCATCAACCTCGGAGTATTTGACCACATAGTCCAAGAGGAGGTTAAGACAGCGGAAGAGAAACATCATGCTCCACTCCTAAATAATCAAAAAGTGTACAATAGAAACAAGGCTACACTTGCGAATTTAATAGCCCTGAAAAGGAACAGTTCAATTCAAATGAATATATTGCGATTCGCAAGCTAGAACCTCGACCAACTAATAACAATAAAGTTGGTAATTAAGCACGAAAAGTTAAACTTTCACTGATCACTGGTAGATCAGCATCGTCTTTTATTGCCAGAATTTTTCGCGAAAAAGACTGGGGATAGCCAACGAAACCCGGCGTCAGAATAAAAGACAAACTGGCGAGCGTTGGGCATTATATTTGCGTAAATGGCTCCGAAGTATGACACAGGAAGAAGAACTAAGTGTAAAAGACATGTGGGACAGCTTTGAAAAAAAAAACAAAGAGTTTTTTGGTCTTTCGGAATAGAGCACTCCGACAAAAATCTAGTCCAATGTACTCTTCGTAACCTTATTTTAGTGGACGAGTAACGAGTAAGAGCTTTAAGTCCCTACAGTACTAGCTACCTCTACGTCTACTAGAGTACCTACAGTCTGATGCGGGCATAAGCCGGAGATTCCCGGAGGTAGTACTCCGCGCGGCAAGCATGTGCCCATTTAAGAAGCCAGTAATTAGTCTACAGTATTTATTTATTTATTTATTTTTTACAAAGGATATGAACAGCCTTTTACTTGCTTTTCACAAGGGCGCGGGTGGGTGGTGCAGTAGTTTGAAACTCAGGTCTAATTGGTTTCGATATTTTCCCAGAGTTGGTTGTCAAACTGGAGCCAGTGCATCCTCAACCAGTGGGGTCTTAGTTCGTGCTAGTTGTTTGTTCGTTACATTTAGCCCAGCCAGCAACCACTCCAAGATCAGTGTTATGCCTTCATGTTAGACTTTTTCGGAGAATTTCCTTGCACGGGATTCGAACCCGCGACCCTCTGCTTATACCACTACACCACGGCCACCCCATTCAGTATTTCATAGCTACAGAAAGACAGCAGAAAGATCTCAAAGCGAATTTCTTTGATTTGCCGATAATCTGGAGATCCATGCGATCTGCAGATATGCTCATGTGGAACCCAATTGTCAAAGGAAAGTCTAAAAGAGATCACAGGCCAACCTAATGTAGGTTTGGGTTTGCTTAGCCAAATCCTATCAATTCTTCATTTGGAGTGCGTTGCAATCATGACCGCACATATATCCGATTGGAAGTTACACATAAGCTTTCCTAACGAGAATTAAAATGTAATGTTGTCGTCCTCCAGAAAGACGCCAGCGCCGAATCCTAAATCGGGCTTGGCCCTATCTGTAAAGACCCGATTACATTCCTTTCCCGGCTCAGATTATGTCCGAAACCAGTCTTGGGCACCGGGAAAGTAGATTTCATATTAATTTCTGCAGCCGGATTTTTTTGGCATAGGATCTAATGGCATGTCCATAATACCAAAGTCAAAAGTCAGCCGGCGCCTAAGGTCACCAAAGGTCCAGTGCGTGTTGTACCAAAGATCTTTTCTTTTTAAGTGGAAGATGGCTAAGAGAATGCGACTCATGATATGAATATTAAAGGAAAGGAGATTTATAAGCACATTTTCGACTGAGCTAGGTGTGCGTACCAGATTTTGAAGAGCACACTCGCAAGATCTTCTGCGTTGGTAAATATGTGGCATCTCAGACATTGGATGCATTCGCAAAGCAGCTTTGTGTATGTACATAGAACTCAACCATTCTCCCCATGGTCTTCACCATGGAGGAAGTCAGATCTAAAGGTTACTCTCACTGCTAGCTAGAGTGTCGGTATGTGTGGCAGTGTCAGGCTAGCAGTGAAGCTATTCCCCGCAGTTACCAGTAGCTTATTTTTAGCTTTTTGTAATATAACTGGATATATGTCATTAGTGTCAAGCGACTTAATACTACCAAAGAAAGCATGTTTAATGGCAACACTTGTCACCACAACCCATGTGATATACCAATTACTGCGTAAATTGTTATTCAAATCACTGGAAGTTTCGTTGTAAGCTTGTTCTGCTGATTAGGTTACCTTTAAAGGTAACCGCAAGTATGAGACGGAGAGTCTCTCCTTTCGACTCAGTGTATGCGTCATCAGGTTTTCTCAGTGATTCCAGCCATGGCTGATTTTTCCCATTTGAAGATTTTGACTACCGCAGTGATTTCATTGACAGTTTCGATCTTTTCGCAAAAGTCTTTATATCAGATACTTTTCGAAATCCGAGATACCTTGTCATATATCTCTTGCTTCGACCTGTACAGAATCCACTCTACCTACAATTTAGTTTTAAGTGACCTGTTTATAAGCTTTCTAGTTTTTCGCATCCTGTTGGTTTTCCACAGACTTCGCCTCTTTAAAAAGGTCGAGACCTCGTATGGGATTCTGATATATCCCCAACTTGACATGGAAACCTCCGACAGTGCCTCCAGCATTCCTGTTAGGTAAAGTTAACCCGATTGCTTGCTACGTTACTCTCGTAAAAAAATTGGCCTTGGGCTACTCTTGTGGACAACCAGGTCCGACGACATTATGAAATCCAGGAGATGATTGCCTTTTACGTTGCATTTCATAGTGCCCTAATTGATGTTCTGAAAAGTGTAAAAGAAGTCCCATTTTCCTTGAATCACAGTATTCAAAGTTTTTGGCTACCACCTTACCTTACTGAATCATTGGGAACATAAGCTGACGCAATGACGAATTTGTGCCATTCTCCACAACTTCGTAGCTTATGTCTGCAGCAATTGTATGCTGGTTGCCAAATTTCCCAAGTTTAGATAGTGAGAGTGAGTTAGAACATAAAGACAAGTTCTCCGTCTTCCGATCGCTTGTCATGTGGTGGTGTGAAACCTCGTTCCACCACCACCCATGGTTCTGGTATAGATGTTACGAAGGAATAAAAATGTAAGACGAAAATGGAGGAAAACAGAAAGAAACAAGACGAAATACAGCAAAAGTAGCAAAACCCACAAAATACATCTTGTGTTAGACTAATAACTTTGCAAAACAGAGACGGGAGAATCGATAGCAAGAACACATGCCACAATAGATTCATTGCAAGGGGAATTAGAAGAGGTTTCTTCACAACCTATAAGCAAACGATAAGCAGTAGTAAAAGTGTAAAAAGACAAAAGTGGAACAGATTAAAGACTCTAAAGAAAAGAATGAATCGGATCGAATTCTATACAGCCGATAACGGAATGTTATTAAACTCCATAGCAATCAATGGTGCTTTGTATATACCATATAATGATAGAAAATCCTCGAGAAGCCTCGAAATATGTTCATATAGTGTTCATCATTCGGCAGATAATCCAGAAATCTTACTGGGATGGCGCTAAGATCCCAAAATGCACCCTTTATGTATAAAAGAAATACACGAGATGTGTACGATGACGTTGAAACGAATGTTAAATGCGCAGCGGGTATAACCGGAGAATTCAAAGTTAAGTTTGGAGTACACCAATACAGTGTACAAAGTATTTTGAAGCAGCACATCAACTAGTCGGGAATAACTTTTCTGCTGTTCGCCAATGATGACATGTCATTCCTGACATTGGAATGATGACATGACAATGTCAGGATATGACTATTCTTAAAATGCCGGAGCACGAGTTAAGGGTTTGTTTTATACGACAGATTTCAATTTCAAGCTACACTTACCGATATGCATGAAAAGTTGGATAAATATTATGGGGCTTATGCTCCGTCAGATTACACCGTCAAATATTTCTTTCGTGGAGTTGCGGCCACGAAACTCTCGATCGTGGTGGCCGATCTACCGATCAAGTCCGCAGCGGCAGGCCCTCCGATGCAGTTACAGGGGACAATGTCAAAAAAAATATTGTTTGATGACCAAAAAGTGAAGGTTCTTGCGCTAGCAGATTAGTACTGAGCGCACACGCCATATTTTTGGCAATATTCTGCATATGAAAAAGTTATCCTGCCGCTGGGTGCCGCTCATACTCACTCCTGACCAAAAACACGAACGTGAAAGCACTTCGAAAGAGTGTTAAAACTTTCTGATGCGGAATCGGGCGGATTTTTGGTGTCGATTAGTAACACCAGAGAACAGAATGAGTGCCCGGCAATGGACTGAAGCCGGCACGAGTGCTGTGAAGCGGCCAAGGGAGGCTCGATGGGTCGGAAAGGTTATGGCGTCGGTTTTCTGGGATTGTCATGGCATACTCTTCGTGGACTACCTCGAAAAAGGAAAAACCATCAACAGCGAGTATTACTGTGCATTATTGGAGCGATTAAAGGTCGAAATCGCTGCAAAACGGCTTGAAAAAAAATTTTGTTTTTGCAAGACAATGCACCGGCGCACAAGAGCATCGCAACCATGGCTAAAATCAGTGACTTACGGATCCAGTTGCTGTCGCATCCACCGTATTTGCCCGATTTGGCTCCCTCGGATTATTATCTCTTCCCAAACCTTAAAAGATGGCTCATCAATAAAAAATTCTGCTCACGCGAGGAAATCATCGACGCCACGGAGGAGTATTTTGCAGACTTTCCGGAAAATTACTTTTCGGACGGGGTCAAGAAGTTGAAAAATCGCTAGAATAAGTGTTCCAAACTAAAAGGGGACTATATTGAAGAAAATACAAAAAACATTTAAATTTTTTTTTTTTCATTCCCAAGGAGGTTACTTTTCACCCCGTCTATTAGTTGTTTCTATATGCCGAGGCATCCTAATTGCGATCTCTTCTCCTGTTTAACTTGACTTTGTTTCATTTAAAATTAGACGTCCAAATAGGTCCCTGCATGTTATGTGTTGCATCATTCCCCCGGATGAATCCATCGAATACTATATTCTGGATATTAGGGCGATTGATCCACTTATTGACCCAAGAGATTGCAACCACAATATGTTTATCTTTGATGACATTGATCTGCCTCTTCTGAAGTAGATTCCATCGGATGATCAATTGTTTTTTACCGCGTCAAGCGCTAGTTTATCCAAGAAACGTCTGTTCATTGATCATATAACAGACTCTAGCCTATGCTAAGTAATTACTCCACCGATAGCACTTATTTTTACTATCGATTCCATTACCTGCACATTTTGTCTATTAACACTATCAACTATCGACAACTTTCACCCCCTCTCTCTCCATCGCTCATTTTTACATAACACTCTACTATAGTACACTTCTTTCCCTACACACTCTTCTTACAAACACAATAAAGCTGGTTTTCGAAGAATTAACATCTATCTCTTTAGCAAATCTTCTTTTGATTTTAACAACCTATCTTTAACTGATGATGTCTCCATTTTTTACACTGAAATATTTACTTCTATTTTAATTACCTCCCTTTTTCTCGGCATAAAACACAATCTACTTTTGCTACCTGATATAACAGAAGAGTTCGAAACAAAAGAAATAAATTATGGCCGATTTTTCTTCGCACGAATTTTTATACTGATTACTCTAACTACCTTGAAACCTAACTCCAATTCCCCCAGCTCTATGACTGGGCTTTCTCTGCACTGCGTAGACCAACCTTATCAATGATCTTAAAACCTACAAAAGAAAACCTGATGATTACATCTCCTCCCTCTCCTGCCTCTCCTCCCTCTCTCCTTAAAATATCATCTTTCGACCTACTTACCAACTATTGTCCTTTTTTATATATATATGTAATATACATATACAATTATTTGCACACAATTTCTTCGCGCCTGACTCTATATAAATAAGGTCATATAAAAAGTCTCCGCGGTTTTTTGTCACTAAATGGTGTCGGTGTCCATTTATCTGGAAATACTAATCTGATTGTGTCAAACGATCAAATGTTTGAAAGGTGACATGTCAGGCTACATTTTTTATGAATACAGCTGTGTAATTCAATACTCGTGTTAAAAGTTATACTGATTTCAATATCTGAAAAAATACGCTATGTGATGCTTTTTTACTATAAAAAGGAAAAAACGCTGAAAAAGCGTGACTAAAAATTTTTGCAATTTATGGTGAGAATGCTGTGAGTGAACACCTGACCCAGGAGTGGTTTGTTCGATTCCGTTACGGAAATTTCGATGTAAAAGATGCACCACGCACTGGTCGGCCTGTCACTGAAAAAGTCGATGAAACTTTACAACTGATGGGTTAACCGCAATATTTCTCAAAAAGTGTGCCTCTAGTCTTTTGCACCTACTTACCTTCTTATTTCATCTATCACTCACACAAAGGGGGTTCTTCCAAGATTGGAAGACCTCTTTCATAACCCCGGTTGACAGGAAGAGATCAAAGAATGAAGTAACTAACTACCTTCCCATTGCTAAGCTATTCGAAAGTATTTTATATGAAGTTCTAAACTTCCAGTGCATGCCATTTATACTACCCAAGTTAACATGAATTTTTATTACAAATTTATTTGATTCGTATCCTTTGCACTTTCAGACCTAGAAAATTGCAACGAAATCGATTTTATTGCTACCAATTTTTCTAAGACCTTCATCCAATTTACGAATTGTCTTCCCTCGGTTTATACCCCATATTATTACAATAGACATCTTCATACCTGAACCGTTATTATAGCGTTTGTTTTAGGTCAGCCTTCTCAACCCCGTTTTAAGCCATATCTGGTGTCTCACAAGGCATCTATATCGATCTTTCTTTTCATGTTAAATATAAACGTTTACGCCGACGACAATAAGTTTTCCAAAACTAATATATCTCTTCACTCCGAAATTCTATTCTCCTTCAAGAAGAGCTCGATAAGTTTTCCACTTGGTGTCTAAAAAACTGATTACCATTGAATTTCTCTAAATGTCAATCTATGACTTTGTCACGTAAGTCCAATCAATCCCCTCTTCCCATAATAATGAGATAATTCTGAAAGCCTACATGGTTTTATCAAACGATAATATAAAAAATTTTGCAACCTCTATGTGACAAGGTCCGAAGAAAATTTTTAATTGATCTATATTGGTCGGAAAAGGTGCATTATCAATAGTCGTAACTTGTTCGCTATCAGGTTTGATTCCCTCCTTATTTATAACATGTCCACACGATAATTGAATTCCGTTTTTAAGAATTGACATTTTTTTTTGGTCACCTTAACCCGGAAATTCGCCAATCAATCTAAGACCATATTCGAGTGGGTAAGATGCTCGTCAAAATTTCTTTCAACTACCAAGATAAATAGCATTGTACCTTGGGAATCCTTTTTAAAATTTAATCTATTAAGTATCTGCAGACTGATGCGAGATGAAGCTGGACATTCACAGAGGTAGTGTTCAGCAGCGCCTTCCTCAACTTTACGGCAAGCGTCGCAGGATGTTGTGTCAATTATGCCCAGCACATTTAAGTGTTTAGTATAAGTGTAATGCCCTGTCACGACGCTGGTAAGTAACCTGCAAACTTCTCTGCTGACGTACAGCCGCTGATCACCTAGAGGCGTCGTGAAGTATTCGTTTAGTCTTCCTGCATCCGAGGGAGGTAGGCCATCTGCATTTGTGCTCATATGAGATCCAAATGTCAATAGAAGAATTAACTGAGGACGCAGGCAGACCCATCAAAGATTCGGGTCCTGAAAAAGCCTCCTCTGAACCTTGCCTGGTAAGTTCTTCAGCAATTTCATTTTCCGTGATCCCATTGTAAACTGGGACCCAGACAAGGGTCACTTAAAATACCCTTCCGACTGCGTTCTGTGATCTCTTGCATTTGTGAACAAGCTTGGAAGTCCTAAGAGGGTTCAGCACGGCCCTTAGCAAAGTTTGGCTTTCGCTACAGATGCAAATGCTTGGCCCTATCCACCGGCTCTCCGCTATATAGTTCACTGCCATCAGGATTGCGTAAATCTCCGCAATCTTCCTAACGTGAAGTAAAATCAAACTATGTCGTCCTCCAGAAAAACGACAGCGCCACATTCTATACTGCTTTTGGAGTCGTCCGTAAAGAGCCGACTGCATTCCTTTCCTTGCTCAGATTCTGGGCAAAACCAGTCCTGGGCACAAGGAAAGTCAATTTCGTAGTTTTTCCGCAACAGGAGTTCCGGTGTCATTGCATCGGACGGCATGTTCATAAGACCGGAGTCATCAGACAGCCGACGACAAGGTCATCGAAGCTCCAGTGCGTGTTGTATCAAAGACCACTTCTTTTTAATCAGAAGATGGCTTTGAGGGCACAGCCCATGATATGAATATCAAGGGGAGGGAGGTTCATTAATGCGTCTAGAGTGGAGCCAGGAGTGCTAGGGAAAGCCCCCATGCATCCGAGTCAAACCAACAAACAAACAATATTTATATGCTATCCAAAGAAGCCAAGCGACATCATTGAAACACAAGATTAAAGAAAAAAGAAGAGCTTCCAACACTGTGTGCTTGAAAAAAGTGAGAAAAAATTAGCACCTACCATTTCAACGAGATCCACAGCAGATCGTGACAAAAAAAAAAAAAAAAAAAAAAAACGAACTGCGGCGTATAGACGCTCCAAGATTCAATTATTAATTAATGATTGAGAGCACATTTATCTACGAGTTTACTATTTTTATAAGTCTCGTGTCGTGTCTCGATACTGATGGTATTTATAATAACATTTTCGATACTTAAACTAGGTTCCTGTTTTGAAGCATGTCGTGTCGTGTCGTATTGTAAAGTTTACTGAATGTGTTCTCAATCATTAATTAATGATAAAAACGGACAGCGGTGAAAAAAAAAACCAAGATGCTAATAAATCGTATCAACAATTGACAACCGCAGTCCTTCATCGGAGTGAAGAAAACGAAGAGAGTAACATGTTTAGGTCAAACAACAAATAAAAACCTTTTGACGCCAATAGAAACCTAAAAACACCCAATACAATGGACACAGCCACATTTAAAGCACATATCGACACTTTAGCAGCTGCGATGAAGCATTAACAACTAGAGTTTGCCCAAAGAATCAACGCTAGCGAGAGTAACCAGGCCGCTTTTTCACACATCACCCCAGCAGTACAGCACGAAGAAATCTTTTTAAATATTATAGATCCAAGAGATATAGACTTGAAACTATTTAAATCATAATCGCTTTTTAATGGTAACAAATCGCAATACCGATCTTAAAGATCTCAAGTTTAGACAAATTTACCAAATTTATGAATAGCATAAAAGGTTTCTCCAAGATTTCTATGCCATAATAAACGGCTTAGATTACACGTTTGCTGACCAGCGTCCCATATATGTCCAGTTAGACGAGATGAAAAGGATAAGGCAAGAAAGGAAGACGTTGTCCGTATTCCACAGTGCAGTGGCTCTCAATTGACGTTGTCCAAGATTAAGATATCCCGCTTCGAAAGCTCCATGAAAAAGTGCGTTACCGCTGAAATAATGCGCACATTCATCGTTGAACTTAACAGCAATACACACGTGGTGTACTTTACAAACACAATTCAAAGGATTTGGAAACAGCATTTGCCATTGCAAATATGATCTATCATGACAATATTAACCAAAATTTTGATTCACAACCGCCAACATCAAGATTTGAACGCCCAAACTGTAACTGGCAAAAACAATACCATGTAAATGCGGGTAAACGTCAATTCAACTCATGATTCCACATTCAACGTGACAACTACCGGCAGAACAGCTATCAACACCCAAATCAACAAAGACCAGTTCCTATGGAGGTGGAAAATTCCCACCAATATCTTCGGAAAGCGGCAGAACCACGACACGGTCCTTAGCGTGCACATGATAATCCATTTAAACGGGACAGGAATCCCTAATCGCAAAACTTTAATCAACATTAAATGTAGCGAATCAACAACACAGACCACGAGGAGTTCCAGCCAGAAGAAATTTAATATTTCGAGCAGCAATACGAAACAGGAAGTACTTTTTTTAGGCCAAATATCCGGTTGCCGTGTATCCAGATGCATTGGGGCAAGACCGGCACACCCGTTACAATATTAGACACAGGATCGATCCAACTATGTATATCAGCTACAAATGAAATATCGGTAAGCCTATACCCATTAAGCGATTTAAAACAAAAATTTTACATGGATTTTCTATATTAAAATCTAAAATAGTGATAACATAATTTAGTTTATTTTAAAATTAAGGAATTAGATGCATTTTTAATGATTTTAGGCGAACTAAACCTCAGATTAATCAAAGCAGTGATTAACCTCTTTAATTATAGCTTAAAGTTTCACAAAAAGTAACTAAAAAATTAACCGCGCGTTAATTACACAATTGATAGTCCTCAGTACGAAGAAGGAATTTAAAAAATAATTGATATATAGAAAATAAAAATGTAAGTGATACTTTACCCTTCACAACGACAATCTATTGCCGTCGATCCTATTTGGAAATAGGACCATAAAAACTAGGATATTTTCAACCATAGAATTAGAATCGAGATTCCAATTGATTCAAATAAAGGAATCCGATCGTAAAAAAACGATCAATGTAATCAATGGCGCAATGGATTATTAGGATGCCGTTTGAACTGTGGAACGCTTCCTCAATCTTTAAACGATGCGTAGACGACATCTTACGGGAAATAGTAAATCGTATTCAAATTACAATATAAGCAACGCACTACATCAAGCCAATATGAAAATTTCAGGTGAGAAATCGCATTTTTTCCAGCACTCTGTTAAGTACCTTGGCCACATATTTAAAGATAACCAAGTGACGGTTGACCCAAAAAAGATCCAAGCTATAAAAGAGTATTCAGTAGGAATGAAGTAGTATGAAGGAACTAAGATCATTTTTTAGGAATAGCTAGTTATTATAGAAAATTTGTGTAAAATTTTGCACAAATTACTAGACCACTGAATATTCACTTGTAAGAATGATAACCAAGAGCAAGAACTGAAGTGCACGAGTAAAAATAAAGCTAGATGGAGCATCAATTACTGCCATAAATAAAATAAAATGTGCTCTGCAGGAACAGGCGGAACTTTACCAGCTTGACTTTAACAAACCGTTTGAACTGACTAGCGATGCCAATAAATTTGCAATTGGAGGTGATCTTTCTCAACACCGCCAACCCATTGCTTTTATTTCTCGAATGTTAACCGACACTGAATAAAGTTATAGTACGAACAAAAAAGAGCTGATTTAACCATTTCTATTGATCACCAGTTATTCTATTTCGGAAAAAAATCCAAACACTGTATTAAAAATATGGAAAAACTTTACTGAGGAATTTAGTCCCGAACGTGTCTACAAATCTGGTCTCCAAAATGAAATAGCCGAGGCACTCTCCCGCCAGTAAATCAACAATAAATCAGACTGTTCCCAAAATTTTACACAGAGTTCTCCAACTGACGAAATAAAAAAGGTAAAACAACCTTTAAACGCATTTAAAAACGAAATCATACCTGTTTTTGATGCCCATAAGGATATAATTACTCACAAACCACATTTCGTGGTAAGACACGTCACATACTATACTACAAAAATTGGCAAGTTTTTCTAAACAAGCTAAAACAAGTAGTTTAACAAAAAATATCTAACGCACTAAAAATGGACAAGGAGATAATATTCCATTTTAGGTACGACGATAATTTTCACTTTCTCAATTGCACCTTTATGGTAGCGCAAAACTTGCTAATTGACATCTCCAACCAAAACGAACAAAAAGAATTAGTAGAAAAAACCCACAGACGTGCACATTGAAATTATAAAAATAAGGAAAAAGAAATATTGCTTAGACACTTTTAGGCCAACATTGAAGAGATGTGGAAAATAGAAGCGGTATATTGTCAAACGGTAACCAAACAAACAATCCATCGGAAAAACTCTAATCTCAACAAAACAAGGAGAATATATACGATGGACATATTTCACATGAATAACAATTTGTATATATGCACAACAAACAAATATTCGAAGTACTGTTATCAAAAATGGCTTGACAAAAATGGCTGACAACGAAAATGTATTTATCGGCAACTTGGCAAAGGCTCTGTATACTTGATTACAAATATAGCATACTGTTACACCATTAAACCATTCGACAACTAACGCTCAAGCAGAACGGTTGTATAAAACTTTGATATAAATCAGTACAAGTTTAGCTAGTGAAAATAATACAGCTCCTGGTGAAGAGCTTTTCACCGCCACTTGACAATATAATCAAATCAGGACTTAAACCTGAGGAAGTTTTTTTTTAATCTTGAATAGTATCCTGAGATTAAAGAAATTCTTCAAAATAAGCAGAAGTTACCCCAATACCACAACAAAGGACGGAAAACCATCTTATATAAGGTTTTCTAATAACAACTTGACAACTTTTTTTTTTAAATAAAAGGCAAACCATTTGAGATATTTCAAAAACTTTATTATTCGCTTGAAGTACAATCAAAACATTTATGAATGGAACTCGACTTCGTTTATATGGCAACTGCCATATATATATATACATGGTTGGACCCAATTTTCAACGACTCGGCCACGCATTTTGGCCGAAACGGCCGCTATTTCGCGTTCAATGTTGACTCTGAGCTCTTCAAACGTCTTCGGCGTGTTGGCATAAGCCAATGACTTAACGTAGCCCCACAGAAAATAGTCAATCGGCGTTAAATCTGGCCCATGTCTTGAGATAACACACTCACCATACTTACTCTTCAATAAATCGATTTTAGCGTGTGCTGTGTGACTTGTGGCACCATCTTGTTGAAACCACATGTCGTCCAAGTCCATATCTTCCAATTCGGGCCAAAAATAATAGGTGATCATGGCGCGATAACGCTGACCATTCACAGTAACGTGACGATCATTATCGTCGACGAAAAAATATGGCCCAATAACGCCGCCGGCATGCAAACCGCAACAAACAGTTATTTTTTGTGGATGAAGTGGTGATTCATGAAGCACATGTGGGTTTTCACACGATCAATAACGCATATTTTGCTTATTGACGAACCCATTGAGCCAAAAATGAGCTTCGTCACTGAAGATGATTTTGCGATGAAATTCATCATCTTGGCGCATCTTCTCCAGAGCCCAATCGGAGAACGTAGCTCGTTAGTGTACTTTACCATGATGAAAATGTTGAGTTTATTAAATAAATAGACACTGACAGTTAGGTTATAGGGAAACCCTATATAAGCTTGGTGATATCTACTCCAAAACAGATCACAGAAATAAAACTCTCTAAACGCTATAACAAACATAAAGTCAAAGAAGATCGCGGGGATTTGATCCTTACAGAGAAAGAAAAAATTATTCAGAAAGACAGTATTCGCAAACAAGCCATGAAATGCGACCTACCGCAGGATTAATTAATATATTTTTATTTTTTGCCGCATTCACCACTTAGCAAACCTCTCAACTATTCTAGCTTTATACAAGAATATCATGAAATCTTAATACAGAACTGAGGAAAACAGAGGAGAAACACATTTAATCAATAAAATCAAGACGTTTAAGACATTGTAACTACTTTCCAACAATATATTCCGTAGCTCACTGATTTTTTTAAGTTCAATTTTCAAATTTGTACTTCATAGAAATCAAAACAGGACCCAATCCGTTGATGGAGAATAATAATTAACAACGTACGGTTAGCATACAGTTTGAAAAAAATCCAAAGATCTAAAATTCCTTTCTGAAGAGCTAATTATTGCAGAAGTTTATAAGGAATTAGAAGCAATTTCTAATACTATTGATTTTGGTAAAACAGCAAACTTTTATTCATGTACTTTAAATCTTATAGATGTTCAAGAAATTACATCCACTGAAGATTTCAACATACCTAAAATTCATATCTTTGAATACTCTGATATTCACGTTTGTATGCACAAAAATGCTATTATCACTATCTTTAAATATCCTACAATTATTAAATGTTGTAAACTAAACATTTTGACACTTTTAGCACATATAATAAATCTAAACAGATGTCTCATGCATAGGAAATGGTGTCCTATGAAAATGAGATCGAGCTAAAAAAAGAGCTTTTTAAAAAGCTGCAAGTTCTTACAAAGGGCAGAAAAATCATTTTATTTCTTTTCGGTTTTTGCTCTTGCCACTTATCACTCACGCATGCAAAGTCGTTTGCCTACTATCAGTCCTATGGAAAAACAATATGGAAACGAAATAAATAAATAAAAAAAAAAAAACAATGCACCAATCTCAACTTGAATGGACTGCGATTTGCAAAGCATCATACGTTGATGTTGCCCAGTATACCCGGTTTGCTTGCGTTTATGTACGTGTGCTTGTTATTTTGTTTGTAACTTGTTATGCAATGTAAATTAAATGGGGGTGGGAATATAATTTGTAAGATCACTTTCCTGAACGTGGAAGTGCTGGAGGGGGTGGGTATGACGTTACACCACACTATAAAAGTGATTGGTATTTGAAGGACGAGTTGTTAAGGGCTAATAACATACATGTACTCAGGACATTAAAAACCTACAAAACTTGATAAATTTCCAAGCATTGTGCAACATCGAACTTATTCCGAAAATGTATACCATATTTACGAGTATTTGCTTTCTTTTCTTTCAAGTTATGTAAAAGCGAGTTTTTAAAACTATACGTAAAATATTTATATATTGTATAAAAATCGAAAATCGGGCCTCGGGGACAACCCAGTAAGGGACGGCCGAATTTGTGGTGGTGCGAACAAATGGAATGGGATCTTAACCAACTTGGAGTGCAGACCGCTGGAAACACCTGCCAAAAGATCGTGCCAGGTAGAAAAACTTGTTGGTTGAGGTCCTGGTCCAGGCCGGAAGTCACACTGCTTTCGGTAAATTTTTGTGGACCAAAGAGCTTTTACACGTTCACACAATACACTGAATAGTTTTCAAGACTTAATATCACTCTATATAGCTCGTCTCCATAAATGCTGTCATAGGCAGCCTTAAAATCGATAAGCAGGTGGTGGATATCTATTTAGACTTCTTCGGTTTGCTCCAGGATCTGCTTGAGTGTAGAAATTGGTAGATTGTGGACTTTCCTGGCGTGGAACCGCACTAATAGGATACAATCAGGTTGTTTACGATGGGTTCAATCAAATAAATCCCAGAAGAAACATGTTTTTATCAGTGGTTTTGTCAAATGAGTCTGAGCTTGACCACGTGTGATTTTTTTTATTCCGCAAACTCAAAACTTACCTTAAGAGTAAGAGCTTGGCACGATAGAAAATGTAAAAAAAAGCTATGACCAAGGTTTTGAAGGCGATTTAGAAATTGGCCTCCAGCATTGCTACGAAGAGTGGCAGCATCGTTGGAATCGCTGTGTATGCTCTCAAATGACCTACTTTGAATATGACAACTTGTAATTCATTGTATGTTTGATACATTTTAACAAAAAAAAAATCATTCTCATTACTTTTGGGACCTTTCACGTATACATTCCAAAATATGTACAAGTTAACCTATCACAATACATACAAATAAATTAATAACACCAAGTTCATATTGCCCTTGGTTCCAGATTTCTTACATCACCCAAAGTAGATGACACCACAACACACCACAATAGCACCTGAGATGCCCGAATTCCATAACGTACAACAGCTAGCCACGCGGAGCAACCCGATACACCTGTGGAAACACCTATGGTAACATGTGTCAACATATTAATAGTATTTAATTTAAATTTCTATTTAATTGTAAGTAGAAAGAAGTTCAGTATAGTCATAGGCAGTGATATTGCCAGATTGTTTTTTGTAATATTATTGTACATATATATATATTATTTATTGTTTATATATTATTATATTTTATACTGTCTGTAATATTATTCAAGATGTTGTGTCAGGAATTGTGGTCAACGGAGCTTAACCTCACGCCCTAACAGTGGCGTGGCGTGGAAAATTTTAAAAGTGCTAAATCAGATAGCCTGTTTTCTCCTTGAGGATTTTCTGAAATATGTATTTATTGTTTTCAGAGTGGAAAAAGGTCTCTCCACGAAGGCAACTATTATCGGTAGTGTTAAAAGGAGTGCACATAATTTAAAAATTTGGGGAAATGTTTTACGCAATTACACTTCTCAATGTTTATTCAGTGATAGAACGTCAAGTTGTTGAAGTGAAGATGTAGTATAAAGAGCTTTTTTTTCGTTTTTTAGAGCTGTAAAATCGAAAATTTCAGAAAAAAAATTAATTAGAGAAGATATTTTATCATTTGGACTTGATAGCGCAAAATGACTGTATTTTGATTTATTTAGTAAATCCAAAAAATAAATCCGTTTTAGCAAAAATCTCGGAAACTGTATTCAGTAGAAAACAAAAATCTTTGCCTTCTAATTTAAACAATAAACTTTCGGCCATTGAAAATACGTCATTATCCCATTCTTTTGGATTGTCTAATATTTAATTAAAACTTTCAATAATATCTAATCTACAGTTAAAAATAACGTTAATTATTAGTGATGCCAGCGAGTTTCTGTTACTCCCGGCATGCGTAGGTTTGCTATTTGTTTTAAAATATTTGAACGTTTAGTTGATTTATTATTATTATTATTTATTTATTTACTATTATTTATTATTGTTTATATTGTCAAGAAAAACTTTTAACTCAGGTATATTTTCTAGTGTTCGGGATAAAACCAAATTTAAAACATGTGCGTAGCAAGGAAAAAAATTTTCTATTGGACATGCATCGAGGAATTTTTTTAACACCACCCACTTCCCCGGACAGAGCCGCGGCACCATCGTAAGATTACCTAATTAAATTTTCCTTGCAACCGTAAACATCAATTATACAATATTAAAAATGTGTCTTTTTTGACTCACGTCAAAAAAATCAGGAAACCTTTCCTCTATTCCTTCCTCTGATAATTTTTCATTTGAGAACCAAAATGAATCTCCTGCATTTTATGTCGAAATGTATAAACGTCGAATAGTATTGTATGTCAAACTAGCAATCGAAATTGCAATCGGCTGGTTTTTGGCAATTTATTATCCTTAAGTGTTCAAATTGATTCGCAAGCAAATACTATAATAATAATATAGGGTTTTCCAATATGGACTTGACAACTCTGAATTTAATTTGTGAACGCACTCTTTCACTAATCATCAAACTGTCACTGTCAATTTATTCAGTAAAATCAACATTTTCATCATGGTGAAGTACACTAACGTTCTCCGATTGGGTTCTGGAGAAGATGCGCCAAGATGATAAATTTCATCGCAAAATCATGTTCAGTGACGAAGGTTATTTTTGGCTCAATGGGTTCGTCAATAAGCAAAATATGCGTCACTGATTGGGTGAAAACCCACATGTGCTTCATGAATCACCACTTCATCCACAAAAAATAACTGTTTGGTGCGGTTTGCATGCCGGCGGCGTTATTGGGCCATATTTTTTCGTCAACGATAACGATCGTCACGTTACTGTGAATGGTCAGCGTTATCGCGCCATGATCACCGATTATTTTTGGCCCGAATTGGAAGATATGGACTTGGACACAGCACACGCTACAATCGATTTATTGAAGAGTAAGTATGTGTTATCTCAAGACATGGGCCCGTCGATTGGCCGCCTCGTTCGTGCGATTTAACGCCGCTTGACTATTTTCTGTGAAGCTAAGTTAAGTCGTTGGTGTATACCAACACGCCGACGACGTTGGAAGAGCTCAGGGCCAACATTGAACGCGAAATAGCGGCCGTTTCGGCCGAAATGTGTGGCCGAGTCGTTGAAAATTGGGTCCAACGAATCGATCGCTGCAAACGTGCTCGCGGTGGCCATATGAACGAAGTCGAGTTCCATTCATAAATGTTTTGATTGGACTTCAAGCGAATAATAAAGTTTTTGAAATATCTCAAATGGTTTGCCTTTTACTTAAAAAAAAGTTGTCAAGTCGTTATTAGAAAACCCTATATAATACTACATAATACATAAGATAATAATTCCGAAGAAGTTTTTAGTGTTACTTTAGAAATAAAATCAGAGTATACAAAAAGAGAGCTTCTAACTGCCCAAACGAAAACGCCATAAGTGTTATTTTTTACATAAGAAAGCGTGTGTTAAACAGAGAGAAGTCAAACACAATGAGCGAGAAAGGGAAAACAAGGAAATAAAACCAATTTATTTATTTATTTATTTATTTAATTAAAAAAGCAACTGCCGTTTATAGTTCATAAGGAACTAGAAGCGGATTCAACCATTACAAGTAATAATCAATAAACATAATGAATGAATGAAATGAAATTAAATGGGGTCATAAAAATATAAAGCTGATATGTAATTTAGTGAATTATTTGAACCAATAGACAAAACAAATTAAGAATGTCTTCATAATTAAAATCTATAAGCCATAATTTTACGTTATTAAGGAAAATGGATTTAATACGAATATTTCTTATGTTATCGGGTAGCTTATTAAACAGTCTAGGAGCAGTTACAAAAAAAAAAAAAAAACTGAAAAATATATGTATGCAAATTGTGTTGAGGTACTTGCGCAAGATTAAGTACGTTTATTCTTAGTTGGTATCTAGAAGAGCTTCTGTTTAAAAGATATACAGATCTTGCAAAAAATACTTTCTAGCAAAATAAATGCTTTAAAGGCAGATTTTTATGTTTTCTAAAAAGTACTAAGCTATCAGATAGACGATTTTTCTTACAAAGAAAAAAACTATGAAATACTTAAGCTTTAAATTAGCTAAACCATAACAAATACACTGAAGAAGATCTAATGAGCAGTAAAAATTTAAGAAGTAGATTTGTCTAGTAGCAGCCATGAGATACTTCTTTAGTGCATTTGTATGGTCATACATGTTCATCTTCCAATCAAGCAGGACACCAAGCTACTTAAATTGTTTAACGCTATCAATATAAAAACATTTGTCAGAGCAGGGGTGTTGCTCAAAATATATTTGTGAGCTACGTTCAGAGTTGCAAGTATCCTCACTATGCTCGAATCGTTTACACAATGGAAATGAAAAGGTTCATAATCTGTTTTTCTGCCACTAGTACTAAAAAACAAAACTTTAGTTTTGTCGCTAATGACCATTTTGTGTATTTTAAACCTATGACTTATGACTTCGAGGTCATGGTTACTATTGGCAGAAATATTTAAAACAGAGTCAGCAGTAAAGGCACAAGCCATTTCGACCGCAAGATCTGTAACTTTGCTGTTATATTTTTGTAAGAAAAGTGAGTAAAGAGTAAAGTAGAAAGAGTAAAGGACCAAGAACGGAACCCTGAGGAACGCCTAAATAAACAATTTTTTTTGAACTTAACTTAACATCTATTTTTACTTTTTCAACTCGGTTTAATAAATACGACTTTAGCAACTTGTGAATACTACCACTAGAGCCACACTTCTCTTTTTCAAAGATTTTCGAAAAAACCGACAATAAATTGGTCTATAATTATTAATTAACGTTGTCTTTTTTAAACAAAGGTATAACTTTCGCGATTTTTAAATACTCTGGAAAAATACCATTTTTAACGCTTTTATTTTAAATAACACATAAAATATCACAGATGTTTCAGGCTATTTTTTTAACGAAATCGCTTGAGAGACCGTCAGATATTTTTGAATTAGAGCTCTTATGGGACAGAATGATTGTGAACAATTCATAGGCTGATATAAGATAAAAAAAAACTCTGGGAACATGATACTTCTTTAACTATATAGCTACAATTGCCATCAGCATCACAAATATCGGAGACTACCTTAGCACCTACAGAGGTAAAGAAACAATTAAATTTATCCGCTAAAATTTTGGCGTCAAATATGATAGCACCACACTTTTTTAAACATGGTAACTGATTTTTCTCAGCTGATTTGTTTAATATTGATCTTACTAATTTTTTAGCGTTGATTTTTTTTGATAAGGCAATAGATATCCATGGTTTTAGTTTTAGGACCACTTTCATTGAGTGTACTTTCCCAACATTCAAAACGAAAATAGTTAAAAAGACAAGCAAAATCAATATTGACAAAAGAGAAACTAGATGGTAGTTTTTTATTTGTGGAAATACGAGAACACTTAAAGCTAAGACACGTCATACAGTGATCAGATACTTGCAAATCTGCAAAAGAGCTATAAATTTTAGTTAATTTAGGTTTCGGAAAGCGTACCATAATATGGTCGATGCCTCATAAGAGCTGGTCATGGGATGATTTCATAGCAGAAATTGATAATGTCTTATGTTATATCGATATCATAGTACTAAATGAAATAAACATATCAAAACATAAATATGGAATGTATCACATTGATGGATTTGAACCTGAATTCATAAATCGAAATGAAAGAAAAGGTGGAGGTGTTGCAATATTTATTAAAAAGAATATAAAATACGATATAATACCAGTAAACACAATAAAATATGAAGGCATATACATCGAAATAAACCATAATAGTAAGAAAACATACATACACGCAAACGGACGTTTCCGATCACTACATAACTCTGTATGCAACAAAAAGTGTAAACCATAACCAAACGAATAATCAAACTGACATTAAACATATTAGCCAACAAAAAGTTAGTGAGCTAATAGAGCAAATGAACTGGCAAAATATACTAGAAGAGAGGGATGTTGAAAAACTCTATAATAAAAAGAGTAAAAGTAATGAATAATATACAGGATGAGTTTTTTAACTTGAGTCATCCAAATAACTCGAAAAATACGCGATATCGCGAATAATCTTTCAGACAAAAGTCACAAGGTTCTGAAGGGGACATAAGATGGTGACCACGGGTTTGACCTTGACCCCCATTTTCAAGGTTAAATGAAGGTGACTTTTGATTTTTTAATGGGAACCCCTTTTTTTTGACAGGTTAAAAGAAGGTGACTTTTGATTTTTTAATGGGAACCCCTATTTTTTTTGACAGATTTGTAATCTGCGTGAAAAATTACAATTCTTTTATATGAAACACTTTTTTCAAAAATGCGTTATTTTCCCGTTAGAGGGCCCCATAAAAATTAAGACATCAAAAATACTCGAAAAGTACGAAATATCGCTAAAAATGTTTCAGACGAAAGTCCAAGGTTCTGAAAGGGACATAAGATGGTGACCATGAGTTCGACCTTGAGACCCATTTTCAGGGTCAAACGAAGGTCACTTTTGATTTTTTAAATGATAATTCCTGATTTTCATTACTCAGTTGTATTGCTCGTAAGCTTGTTATTTGTTTTTACATACTGCGTTTAGCATAACCCAGAAACAACGACGTGGACGTAGCAGTATTTTATTTCCTTCAGGGTGATTAATTAGAGTGAGTCCCCTTGCCTCCCACTGTTGAATCATTGAATTCTTCCCATTTCGACGTTTATTTTCCGAGACTATTTCAACAAATGCTCGAGAATATGACCATTCACTTCAATACACTTGTCTATCAGCGCTCTAAATGAACCAACAGAACTGAGAAGTATTTCTGGCGTGATCTCCCGGCAAGCTTCAGTTATTCGTCTTTTCCTGTCCTCACGTGTTGTTGGCTTTTTTCTGTAAACCTCACTTTTTAAGTAGCCTCACAAGAAGAAATCAAGTGACGTAAGATCAGGTAATCTAGCAGGCCATTGCATTGGACCCCCTCGTCCAATCCATCGTTGATGGTAAACATTGTTTAATATGGCTGGACAACCATCATGTTAAAACCACATTGTTTGTCGCAACTTCAATGGCAGTTCTTCTAGGAATACTGGAAGATGATCCCGCAAGAAGTTTGTGCACTTTTCGCCGATTTTCCTTCCACTTGCTCCATAAATCAATATGATTTAAATTTTCTCTTGAATTGAAATAGCCTGCATTATTAATATGGAAAACGTTACTAATAATAATCAGTTTCTCAAAACAAATATCGAACTTCTAAATGAAGTACAGTTCCGTTCAAGTAGAAAAAAAGTGCAGAGTGCACATCATACACTCTCAGATAAGTTTAATAATTTGTCTCTATCTGAAATTTCTTTGAGTTTTAACTTCACTCGAGGCTATAATGACTTCCTCAAAACAAATCTCGACCTTCTAACGACGTTCGAAACCGGTTAACGATTAGCAATGAAAATCAGGAATTATCATTTGAAAAATCAAAAGTGACCTTCGTTTGATCTTGCAAATGGGTCTCAAGGTCAAACTCGTGGTCACCATCATATGTCCACTTCAGAACCTTGTGACTTTTGTCTGAAACATTTTTCGCGATATTTCGTACTTTTCGAGTAATTTTGATGTCTTAAGTTTTATGGCACCCTCTGACGGGAAAATAACGCAATTTGAGAAAAGTGTTTCATGTAAAAGAATTGTAATTTTTCACGCAGATTACAAATCTATCAAAAAATAGGGATTCCAATTAAAAAATCAAAAGTGGCCCTCGTTTGACCTTGAAAATGGGGCTTAAGGTCAAACTCGTGGTCACCATCTTATGTCACCTTCAGAACCTTGTGACTTTTGTCTGAAACATTTTCGCGATATCTCGTATTTTTCGAGTAATTTGGATGTCTCAAGTTAAAAAACTAACCCGGTATACACTGAAGCAAGTAGAACAAAGACAAACAAATGTCCTCAAAAGCAACTCAAAAAACTATGGATTACGAAAGGAATAATTTTAATTTACAAAATGAGAGATGAACTCTATAGAAGATGGAAAAGCAGTCCAAGAAGCCAAAGCTATGAAATTCAGCACAATAACTTCCAAAATATTGTTAATAAAAACATACAATATATAAAAGCTACTTTCTATAAGCAACAATTCGTAAACGCTAAAAATGACCCAAGAAAAACATGGAATATCGTTAATGAACTTTTAGTAAGGAAAAAATGTTCTATAGATGATACTATTACAAACAATTTCGCGGGTAATGACGAAGGCTTGAATGATACGGCCAAGAAATTTGCTGAGCAATTCTCAAACCAGGCTACAAAGAGTATGCATGTGTGTAATGTTAGAACATCAAACCATGAAAACTGGGAACTACAGCAAAGTATTTACGTAGAAGAAGCAACCGAAGCGGAAATAAAATTTATAAAATAATGTATCAATTGAACTGCAATAAATGTCCTGGAGCCGATAACATTAGACCAATTGATTTAAAAATAAATGCAGTATATCAAGCTCCTGTTATAAAGACAATCGTTCACCAAAGTATAAATCAATACATTGTTCCAAGACTGATGAAAATACCGATTATTCGACTAATATACAAGGGAGGAACCAAAAATAACACTGAAAATTATAGGCCAATCGCAATTTTGTCAGTTGTTGAAAATTTGATGTAAATTTAAAATGTAAATAAAAAGAAAAAAACTCAAAGCCAAATGACGATAGCATAAACAAATAATTATCAACCAAATTAGAGTTTTGAAGAATATCTATGTACGTTAACATCACCTACAATAATAACATCATATAACATCATATAACAGATATTATAACAGATTATCTTACTTACTACAAAACAGGTTATTTAACAGAGATATTTCATTAAACCTATAGACACAGTAAAACGTTAACTTTAAATCAGAACTTTTAAAACATCACAACTTTGCAAATTGAAACCATAATATTCAATATTGAACGTATTTTTGACAAAAGTAGCAACACCATCAGATGCATAGCTGATGCTATGATGATATGCTAAGCTTTTTAATTGATACAGGCTCTTCAAAAAATTACATACGACCATCTCTTGTAAAAAAAACGATACAGAACCAACAATGTTTCTTCGCTAAATCTATAGCGGGAGACATAAAAATAACCCAGCTTAGAATGATTAATTTATTTAATTTAGAAAACGTTAGCCTGAAGTTTTTCCTTTTACCAAGCTTACAAACTTTTCATGGTATTCTTGGCAACGATAGCCTTATCGGCTGTCATTCATACAAAAAACAATTATATGACAATTCTTAATTCTGTAAAAATTAAAATCAGACAATTGGAGTCTCCAATCGTCAATGCCATAAATATTAAAACAGATCACATGACAACAACACAGCAAAATCTTTTGAACTCTGTCATACGTCGTTTTTTAAACCTGTTTTCCGAACCCGACGAGAAATTTACCTTCACCACTAGGGTCGTAGGAGAAATCCGAACCTCCACAGATTCACCAGTTGATAGCAAATATTGTCCCTTCCCCATGTCCCTCAAAAGAGAAGTTGAGAAACAAATACAGCAGCTCTTAGAGGACGGAATTATCAGACCCTCTAGATCCACTTACAACTCACTGGTGTGGGTTGTACTAAAAAAGGCGGACTCCACAGGAGTAAAACAATATCGAATGGTAATCGACTATAGGAAGCTTAATAGCGTAACTAAAGCTGACCGTTACCCAATCCCAGAGATAGGCGAAGTTCTTTCGCAACTCGGCGAAAACAAATATTTTACGGTTCTCGATCTTAAATCTGGTTTTGACCAGGTTCCTTTAAAGGAATCTGACGTTGAAAAAAACAGCTTTTTCCATCAATAACGGAAAATTCGAGTTCATCAGACTTCCATTTTTCCTTAAGAACGCGTCATCTATCTTCCAAAGGGTACTCGATGACATCCTTCGAGACCATATAGATAGACCTTGCTATATCTATATCAACGATATAGTTATATTCAGCAAGACAGAAAGTTGTTTTCCAAAACGCAATCCGCAAAAAAACAAATTTCACTAGACTCAAGCGCAATAGAAATAGAATAATTCCCTGATTTCGAAAGACCTAATGCTCACATACCCAAATTTAAATAAGCCTTTCGAGCTTACCACTGACGCATCCAACTATGCCCTTGGAGCTGTTCTGTCACAAGAAGGGCGACCGATAACATTTATCTCTCGAAAGCTCAGTTCCACTGAAGAGAACTACGCAGCGAACGAGAAGGAAATGTTGGCTATCATATGGGCTCTAAGCTTTGCTCTGCTTTCGTCAAAATCTATACAGACCACCAGCCTCTTACGTACGCGTTAAGCGCAAAGAACAATAATAGTAAAATGAAGCGCTGGAAAGCAATCCTCGAATTCCAATCAACTGCAATACAAGCCAGCTAAGAGTAACGTCGTAGCTGATGGACTCTGCCGACCCGCTCAGTCACAGATTAATTCATTTACACCGACGGAGCACAGTGATGAAAGTTCATCACAAAATTTAATAACAATCGTCGAAGTTCCTCTCAACGCTTTCAAAAACCAACTTCTCCTTCAGATTGGTAATCCCGCAGATCATAAATTCGAAATAGTATTTCCAACTTACCATAGGCATACTGTGACTGAACCTGAATATAACTTAGCAAACCTTAAGACAATTCTTAAGAACTATCTTAATCCTTCAGTTATTACCGCGATAAAAACTGAAGAACGAGTTATGGGAATGATTCAGGAATTATATCCGTCTCATTTCAACAACTTTAAAGTGAGATTCACGCAGATGCAAGTAGCAGATGTTAAAAATGAACAGGAACAGGACAACATCATTATCGAAACCCACAAATGAGCGCATAGAAACGAAAAAGAAAATAAAGCTCAAATCCTCGAAAAATTCTACCTTCCAGGTATGGCCAGAAAAATTCGAAAGCTCCTTAAAAACTGTAAAATATGCAAGCAAAATAAATCCCATCACCCCCCCAAACAAACCTGAAATTCAATCCACTCCCATTCCGACATACCCAGGAGAAATAGTCCACATTGACATTTTCTAAACGGAAGGAAAACTGGTACTAACCGCATTGGACAAACTCTCGAAGTTTGTTCAAGTAAAAGTCATAAATTCCAAAGCCTCTCTGGGAAGTGCTTTTTGCTTTCGGTATACCCAAGACTGTGGTAGTTGAAAACGAAAAATCGTTTAATTCGGTTTATGATTGAGGATGAGTTCGGAATTTAAATGTTTCCAACACCCCCCCCCCCCCCCCATAATAAAACAAGACAACCTATAAAATCCTATAAAGCGGGGGATATCGTTTACCTCAAAGTAAATAAACGATTAGGGTCCAAGCTTACAGCGAGATATAGAAAAGAAATCAGAAGATAGGGTTACTACTATATTCACTAAGTCAGGAAAAACTACACAAATCACATATTAAAAATTAAATCGTCCTTTTTTAGGGTAGCAACGATGATAGGGAATGCCCTAACTTACTACCAGATATTCGACTACTCTAACGCACAGTTACTGACTCTCGACAACGGGACTGCAATGTTGGAGGACGGACATTTCAAAATTACACATGTAATAAATTTAGACGTTTACGAAAATTTACTGATGAACATTAACGAAACAGTAACAACAAAATTTAGCGACAAAGACCCAATGTATGGTTTTATGATCCATGACATTGAACAGACACAACGACATATTAACAAACTTAAACCAATCAATAGAATAGAACGATCATTGGACTTTTTAGGTTCCGCTTGTAAATAGGTTGCGGGATCTCCTGATCACGAAGATCTTAAATTAATAACAACTGAACTAAATTAATTGGCAGAAAATAATAACAAGCAAATTGTAGTTAATAATATAATTGAAAGAAAATTTAATGATTTGGCAAGAATGGAAAACGAAATTTAAAAAGAACTTAAAACGGCAAATAGCTTGAAAAAAGAATATTCATTAGTTATGAAAAGTAAAATAGACATTATAAAAGAAGTAGAAAATATATATATATATATTATGAAATCCAATGGGCCAAGGCCGTACATTATAAATTCGTACATTTTGACAAATTTAGAAGAAAAAATAATTGAAAATGTAATCCTTTGAAATAAATTACCTTACATAAGTATTGATCAAATGTTAGGATTTAGTAATGTAAGAATAACATTATTATTCCAAGATTTTATATGTAATAAATATCCAAATAACGGGAAATGAAACATGTAGGAAATTTATTGTAAAACCCATAAAAAAGGGAGACTATATAAATAAAATAGATTTTAAGACAATATTAAAATGTAATAAATCAATAAGAGACAATTGTAATACTTTCGAAAACTTAACAATATGTAATAGGAATAACTTTGTAAAATTAAGCGACACTTTATGCTTGCCCAAACCTCTCAGCAGTTCACCGCCATCATGCACTACCATCAATAACCAACACATACCATCAGTTGAAGAAGTGATCAGCGGAACTTTGTTCCTAAATCAATTTAATGGGACCATTCACATCGATGACGACAAGATGAACCTAACAGGATCTTTTATTATCCAATTCAGAAATTTCACCGTAAAGACTAATAAGGCTACATTTTATTCAGCAGAGGTCACGGTAATACAACCAATTCCATCATTGTTGCAGCTGCCGTTACTTATGACGAATGTCGAAGAAAGCTTGTCCTTAGAAATGGTAAAAGAACTCCATCTCACAAAGAGAAATTTCATAGGACTTACCAACAGCGAAAATTCAAAGAAGCACATACTAAACTTTGGTCTTTCTTCAGTTGGCATCATATTTATAATCATCATCTTAGTTTTCCTATACAAGAAGAAATACCACGGAAACTGTTATTCAACTAAAAATTTTGAGCACATCAGAAGCTCGACCACCAGAGGTAACCGGAAATACCAGCAACAGTCAAAAAAAGCATCCAAATGTATCCAAAATGAGTCAGATTCCGTTCTTCTAGAATAGTTCGAACGAGGACGCTCGAAAATTAAGAGTGGGGGAGTTAACACACAAAACATTAATTCTTCACTCCCACTTCAAATTACAGACAGTTGCACGCTCTGAGAGATAATGTTGATTCTGCAATTTCTTGTTGAGAACGTCTTCGTGTTGTTGTTGATGAGTTGAATTACTCCGGCCTTCTTTTGATACTGTAGAGAGTGATGAAACTGCCGGTGTAGAAGTGTTTATTTGATGAATACTCCGTTTATTAACATCACTCACATGAGGAGGAGAGCGAAGGGAGCCCCTACGTGCAGTGGAACAGCTCTTACGCCGAAAACTCTTATCTCACTTTTTTAAAAAATCAACGTCTGCCAGTTGGATACTGACACAGTGAAAATAATTCCTGCAGTCCACACATAACACCTTAGGTTGGTGACGCTCAACTTTAGATTTACATATACACGACATATCGAACAATATAATTGGAATCAAATAGAGAAACGATTCTTCTACAGAAGTTAAGACAAAGTACGTGTTGATCCCACGACACAACTTTCATTTGTTTTAACCAGCCATATGTTTTATAACCCAACATTTTTCATGTTACTATGCTTTGTTGAGCTCCATGGGTTTTCTGACGCTTCATCTCAAGCTTACGCGGCTGTTGTGTACGCACGTTCTAAAATCGGTAAAAACCAATATCAGTTTGTTGAAAATTGTTAAATTTTTCTATAAGCGATGAATATGAACAATTAATCAATGAAGTGTTGCATAGTTCTTTGCCTCTAAGAGTCTTGATGTTTCTTCAGAAAGTTTCAAAACTTTATTTATCGCAGATATATGGTATGGCTTAAATTTATGCTTACAATTTTTTGCAATTCGTTCTTTTGCTGTAGTATATTTGAGATTTCGATCCAGTTTTTTCTATTGTTTCTAATAAACAAGACATTGTGTTCCAACGTGTGCATAAACTACTTTCTAGGGAGGTTTTAAGGGACGAATTTATGCTTGTTATTTTTAAATATTTTACTAGTTTTGTGTACAGATTACACAAATCAAATTTCCCTAATTGTTTTTTCGATGGCGTTGTGTATTAGAAAAAAGCCCATATCTATTTCCTTTTACATTAATTATTTCGGTCTTTATTATACTAAAATATTTATTACTTAAACTTTTGATGTTTCGCGAAACTGCTGTGGGGTGCGGTAACAGTTTTTCAATATCAACGTTTTGCCCATATTTTGCACCGACTGTTATTAGAATCTGTGCAAAGTTTTGAAGACCCGAATCTTCCACAATTTTAAAATTGTGACACAGTTTTTTTCTTGTCATTATTGTCCACGTCCTGTTTTTTTTTCTACTGTGTTTTCACTTTTTTTTTTTTTTTAATAAATAACACTTATGCTTGACTAAATTTGAAGTACTTCTTTGATTGTGTTTATACACACACAAACAATTTCTGCACGCTACTTAATTTTCAATTGGTTGATCATTTCTGTTTTCAATCACACCAAACATATCCCAAACCTCTTTTATTGTTTATTTTTATACACCGTTTATTAATTTCGCTGAATCGTTTGTTGGATCCTAAAATAAATTTATACATTGGCACTGTTAAAGCAAATATTACTAAATCAATGCAAATTTTCTTCGTTCGTGAAATTCCATTTTTCTAAGTTAAAATGAATAGTTATAATCGTTAAGACTGGATCAATGTTAGAATCACACTACCTACTCACTGCATTCGTTTCACTCAAGACATTCGTTTCACTCAAGACATTCGTTTCACTCAAGACATTCGTTTCACTCAAGACATTCGTTTCATTCAAGACATTTGGTGTACTCGGTGTAAAATGAACAGTTAACCGTGCACACGTTTTGTTTGAATGAAGTACCCACTTGCCGTAGAAAGATCAAGTAGTGTAATCGTTTTGTTATCTTTTGATGGAATGTTGTGCAGTGTTTGACTCCCAAACAGTGGTACTCATTTTTAGGGTACACTTATTCAAATGAATGCAATCATGCAGACCTTAACTTGTTATGACAAGAAATTTGATTTCCGAGGAGAAAGGCATACAGGTATTTGTATCTTATGCCAGAGCGAATGCGCTTACAAATCTTATACGGAAGATGTAGTCATGGAGGAGGCTTGTAAGGATTGTGGCATTTTGCTACCGATTCACATCAAACTGTCGGCTTCATCAACCAAATCACATTCGCAAAGCCTCAGTTTTGATGAAATTTAACGTTCTAAGCCTTGTCCTTTACGATATACTCAACAAGAAGTATTCAAAAGTGAAATTAATTATCTTGTCAAAACAAATCATCTTCCATCCACATCCAACCTCCTTAGATATTTACCGTTCGTTGACAAGGATGGTCTTCTACGTGTTGGGGGTCGTTTAAAACATGCCAAAGTTTCGTACAATTCAAAGCACCCAGCACAGTAATATACTGTCAAATAACCATATTTTTTCTTTTATAGCAGAGGGTGTACATACATTCGCCATTGTCCGTCAACAGATTTGGATTATAGGAAGCCGTAATTTGATTCGAAAGATTGTGCATAGATGCAAGCCATGTTTTTTTCAGCGAAAATCAACAATTACGCAACTGATGGGTGTCTTACCTTCTCAACGAGTACAACCAGAGCTATTCTATTACAATAAAGCTTTTTCGTACACTCAAACCAAGGTTATCAAAGGCTTACTTCGCACTGTTCGTCTGTATGAGCATAAACGTAATCCATTTGGAATTGGTAAGTAACTTAACCACGGAAGCATTTTTATGGATACCAAGGCATTTTATACGACCTTCAGCTACACACTTTGGCGGATTATAAGAGGCTGGCACCAGATCGGTAAAGCTTCATCATTGGCGGATTATTGGAACCACCGAACTAACCTTTAAAGTGCTGCATACAGTTATAAGTCAGATTGAACCTATTCTGAATTGTCGACCTCTTTGCGTGGTATCCGATGACGACTTAAACCCCTTAACACCTGGTTATTTCCTTATAGGTGAACCGTACACAGCTGTTCCAGAACCTAGTTTTTTAGAGGTGCCTCAGAATCGCTTGTCTCATCGGAACGACTTCCAAAGCATCACACAAGGATTTTGGAAAAGGTGGCACAAGGAATATCTAACAACTTTTCAAGTTCGCACAAAGTGGCATAAAAGAAAACCTAACCTAAAGTTGGGGTACATCGTGTTAATTAAGGCTTATAGGAAAGGTAGAAACAGTTCTTTCAGGTTCAGATGACATTGTCAGAGTAGCAACAGTAAATACACACCGTGGACTATTAGTTCGCCCAATAACAAAATTTGCAGCTCTTCTATTGTCCTGAAAATCCTTCCAGTGACGCCGGGATGTTTACAATTGTTATCATTATTAATTCAGTCATTTTCATATTTGTATGTTTTTGGATTACTATTGTTATTCATTGCTTGCGTGACTTATTGTACTTCACTTATGCACTTACTGCTACAGAAATCAGACGATTCGCCACCCACACCCATACGATCTACAAACTCTCTGCATTCAATGCACACCTAGAAGGACAATTAACGCATGATCTGCAATAGTTGCGTGTGTGGGGTAGTTCGTCATCATGATTTTCAATGTGCAACGTTCTCGTTCACTTGGATTTCAACAGCAGCCGAGAGCGGATGTGTAAATTGAATAAACTAAAATTATAAAGTGGTAATCAAGTATTTCGTTTTGTATTTTATTCGAGATTTCTATTTTTTATTTTTTTGTTTTAACGTGATTAAATCATAAACAACTATATTCAAATTCTTTCCCTTGAGTACGCATTTGCGTGTTAAATAGGGATTTAAGTCTGATCATGGTGCAAATTACGGTGGTTTGTAACCCCATATCTTGTGAACTACACTTCGTCAGCCCACTGAATGTTCTTGAGTGTTTTTCAGAAAAAGGTATCAAAAAATAAGAACTCTTCTGGGTTGTTATATTTCTGAGGGTTTTATTTCCTATATACTCAAGAGAAAACGTTACAATAATTTACAGATTATTATCGATTTAATACTTACGCATATCCTTCCCAGGGTATGTTCGGATTATCCTTCCCATAGTGTCGGTTCACGACACTGTCGCACACCAGAACAACATCCCCAACTGAAAGTGGATCGACTGCCTAATACCACTTCGTTCTTCTGAACAAATTTTGGAGGTACTCGGCTATCCAATTCTTCTAAAAACGCTGCTGCATGTGCTGCATCCTTCGCCATTGCTTTCTCGTGGCCCGCAGCTGTTCTTGGAGAGGGTGAGGCGTCTGATCTGAGTTGGCTGTTCCTAAATGAAAGTGGTGGGGAATTAGGGGTTCATATTATGATCTGGTTGTAAGTAGGTCAATGGACGCAAATTTACAACGTTTTCGGCTTCACACATCAAACTGTAGAGGCTGTGTTCTTGTAAGCTCTGCATGTCCCATCCCTTGTTTCACGCTTCGTACTAGACGTTCCCGGACTCCTCCCGCATGCGGGTTGAGAGGACAATTAAAAAAACCATTCAATACCTTTGCTTACGTCCGTTATTCTCTCATGATCGAGATTTTTTATTCTTTTCTTCTTATTCTTCGGATTTAAAAGTGCATTTGCATAGGAACGACAACCAAAATCAAATCAAAATTTCTCTTAACCCTAATCAGCCCAGGTCAATTTTTTCCCTAATCCACCCAGGTGGTGACCGCAAGTCACCTTATTAGAGAAGTGCTAATTAGTTTTTGAAATAAAATTGAAAAATATTATTTAAAGTTTGTTATTGATTTTTTATAACTATATGCAGCTATACCCGTAGCATCAATGAGGTTGTGAAAAATTACAATGGGCCACCTGTTTGACTTTCGTTTGACTGAAAATGCATGGCACATCTGATCCAAAGTTTCAATTGCCCCTTTAGTTGAGTTGTAATACAAATTAACTTCTGGTTTGTTCTTGTTGTTGATGTCCATTGTTTAGGTATGATGCATCATTGATAAAAACAAAACTGATTTGATTTTTTTTTTGGGACGTAACTCACTAATGATATTTTTTTCCTGAACTCAAATAAACTTGATTCCAGATCCCTGCATTTATTGGGAAGAAATTCTTTTGGAATACATGCTTTATTTTTTCTTACGCACATTCTCCGCTTGATTACAATCTCTTTTATTCCCTTCATTTCCGAGGTAAGGATGTAGAGCTATCACATATCCACCAGATCTTCATGCCATATTTATCCGGCTTTGAAGGGATGTATTGTTTGAATTGCACTCTACCTCGAAAGGGGACCAGTTGCTCATCAATCGTTAGGTTTATACCAGGCACATACATCTTCTTCAAATTTGTCATAACGGAGTTCCAAGGTTCCCTTATTGGTGCAGATTTGTCTCTCTGTCGTCTTTCTGATCTCGTTGATGTGTCATCGAATCGTAAATGTTGCGAAATTTTGGCGAACCTATTCTTTGACATTGTTTCCCTGAATACTGGATGGCCATGAACTTCATCCCAGAAGTCCGTAAAATCAAAAATGCCTTTTTTTTTAGTGCCTAGCAGTCCTATGAAACCTCTTAATTCAATGCTGTTAGTGAACTTCCTTTTTTGCCCTTCCTTTTCTGCACCATGGCAATTCGTAAATTTGGCAATAAGGCCAATAATTGTACTATAAAAAAAAGTCTAATGCATTACTTACTTCGTCAATATGCTTTCCAGGCGGTAAAACAACTTTATCTAATTGACCTCTAATAATATTATGACTGGCCGATCTTCCTTGACTGAACGGTTCAGAGTTCCATTCAGTTCCATCCTTCCCAAAATATTATTCAGCTTCAGTATTTATATCATCATCCTCATCATTTATATCTATTTCATCGATTTCGGTAGCACCTTCCTCACTATCGCCACTGTCCAAATAATCAAAGTTACTTTCGTCATTTACTTCGAAACCATTATTATCAGCCCCAATCGCCCTTCTTATATCGTCATGTGCAAGATGTATACAACAAAATAATTGTCTTACATCTTCTATAATCTATTAAAAAAGGTACCTTTTCCAATATTCACAAAAATGTCAGAACACGCACTGCAATTCGAAACAACTTACTGGAGCACAAAAAATTAGAACTGAATTCTGCATTAATTACCTGTGTTCTGATGACACATGTTGCAAAGCCAAAAAAACTAACGGACTCTAAATAAAGTTTCCCGTTAGTAACCATTGAATTTCAAAAGCCATCTAGCATAAAAGAATACACTTGTGTGCAACAGTGCATGCTTTTCCGTGTATTATATTATTGTTGCAATAGAGGTGACTGTGAGACACCACCTGGGTGAAATAATGATGGTGGCATATGTTTGTTACATTAATACATTCTTAACTTTTTTTTCATTTCGACGTAGTTTTTACTTAGGGAAACATAGTCAATGAATGAGAATGGGACTACTCTTCAAAAATTTGTGAAAATTACTATCGAAAGTGAAATGGTGACCGAAAGTCACCGGGTGGACGGATTACGGTTAATCATTCAATGACAGGATCTAAGGCCTTACCCGTTAAATTAAAACTTCCTGCCATTAAAATGCCTTCATTTTCTGGTTCGTTACAAATGTTATCGAAATTAAAAAGTTTGTTCAAAATTACCTGATTACATAAAAGCGAATCTAAGCGGTGAAGTTGAACGGTCACTGCGAAATACAGCAATCACTAGTGGTAGCTGTGAGTCTGCAAGGGCTATTCTAGTCTAGAACCACTCTAGCACTTCAAGAATAACACGTTTCACCCTATGCATTGTAGATTATACGGAATATTCCTTGCTAGAAGACTTTCTACTAAAGATGTCAAGAACTTTAGAGGTTATTGGACAAAAAACCTCCATTTTCGGTCAGTCTAAACCCAAAAGCACAACTTCTGTCACTGTTTATTCTCACAATTTTTAAGTTTTAAGATATTCAATATGTGTAAAAAAAAAATAGCAGAACATTATTAGGAAATGTAAATTGTGTGTTAACTGTCCGTCGAATGCAAATACCACGCAAAACTGCACAAGCATTTTTACGTGTTCGCTGTGCAATCAAAAATATTATTCTTTACTGCATGAAAATGAACAAGTCAACGCAATGCATGTTGATGAGAATTTCCGCTATTTTAGCTCCATCAGGAAACCTATTATCTTCTTAGTAGATATTAACAAAATATAAAGACAGATCTGGGTTCTCATCTACTTATCTTGTGGAGATATGTCGAAAACGAAGAACACTGTTACATTCGGCATTGCTGCAGCACCATACTTATCAGTTCGCACATTGCAGGAACTCGCCATTAATGAACGAGACGAATCACTACAATACTTAAATGCGGAGGTTTCTCGCTAAAAAAAAATATATGCCAGCAGGTTATTGAAAGCCTTACCTGCCAAGGATCGGGAAGTGTAACTTCCTTTTTCATTCGTTGAAGCGAGTACAACTAAAACTCTGGAAATTCAGTGGCATCCTGGTAAGGCTATATTTACACTTAAAATTTGTGTCCATCAAACAAAGCAAAACACGAAATGAACTAGCTTATCTGACAAAACTTGCCTACATGATCCAATGGGATGAATTGCTCCCTGCATCATTGTCGGAAAAATCATAATGCAAAACATTTGGAAAGAATACCCAGGCAATTGAAACTACCTGGCACTCTAATCCCGCTGCTGCTCCACATTTCGGGGGATTGTGGCAAGCTAAGGCCCTTATAAATATAAAATATTATTTAAAGCGAATCATCGGACACTAAATTCTTACATTTGAAGAGTACGCAAAAATACTAACAGAAATGGAAGTGTGCTTAAATTGAAGGCCACTTTTTCCACGACATTTCCTAATCGGGGCTTCACTTAACACTGCACCTGAAAGAAATTTTGACAGCATCAAGGTAAATTATTTAGACCAATGGAAACTTCTTCAGAAAATACAACAAGACTTCTAGAAGATATGGAAATCTGAATGCGATATGACTGCAATAGCTCTCATAATGATTCATTTCGAATCAAAATTTTAAAAGTTGACAACTAGAATATACTTTTGGCTGACGGACAAACACCTCCTACGCTTTTGCGTTTTTGCAGAATTCTGACAACTCATCCTGGGTCGGATTGAAAAATCTGCGCTATTACAGTCAAAGCAGCGACCACTACACTGAACCGTCCCATCACCTAAATTTGCTTTCTTCCAAATGCAAATTAGTAAAGGTGATTCCACAAATACACACATATAATAACCAATTCCAAAACATTTCAGAATTCTTAATACAATAATAAATTATAATAATTAATTAAGCTAATTAAATTACGCATTAAGCATAAAATAATATTGCCACACATCATTAACTTATTCTTCCTTCTTATTTTTACATGTACACACCAGCGATACATTATCGGAAATAGGAAGAATGCAAATGACTCTCGCTGACGCGTCGACGCCGACTTCGGTTGCGGTGGCCCGGCAGGATGTTGCAACGCAACATGGAGCCAGAAGATCCATATCGCTTAATTGCATTTATTCATCCTTAATTTGCCGACGGCAAAATCACATTCGCTCAAACCGAGCTTAAGCGAACCAATTGGGCGATCAGGAAAATTTAGAAACGAGACCAACGCATACAAACAGCACACAAATTTGTATAGAAAGCAACAAAAATGCATTGTTTCAATCAGGAAGCTCCTATCACTCATTCATACACAAAGCATCGGCAAGCGATGCGCCTTTCCGTATGGGTTGATGCAAGTGCTGATGGCAAAGTCAATGTCAAACTACGCGCGGGCAGAAACAATGGAGCGGTATAGACCAGCTGTTCTTTTAATTGGGAGATACGCAATCAGGAGGGTTAATGACCAAGCGAATCATATCAACCGCAATCAGCTGGAAGAAAGAAGGTTTCGTCGAAGCAGCAGCATCAGAAAAATTCAATAAGCTTTTGTAACCACAAGTGAACGCAATAAAATCTAGAAAGGGGTCGAATCTTTTATTGCCTAAGTATTAGGCCTAATTACTAGGTATTTTTAGTTCAAGTATCGATTTTTCTGATCTTCTAGATACCAAGCATAATAAAACCGTTTTCATTTTTGCTAGTGTCCTTACGATATAAAGGTTCATCAGAATTTATTGGAAAACAAAATATGTTTTAGAAATTTAGTTTATGTTTACAATTCAGTAATATATTGTATATTAGAAGATTTACTCAATAGTCTCCATCAAAACATACAAACAGTGTTAAAAATGTGCATTACACGCTTACCAGTTCACATGAGAACAGTACTTTGTGCACTAAAACATAATTAAATGGAAGTCGCATTATACGAATTAAGACTGACAGGATTTCTAAGCGAAAAAGAAAGATAACTAAAGACTGAACATAAGGATACCCTTATCAAAGAGAAAATCGTCATAACAAAATAAATTCACAGCAAATAGACAATAACTAACAACAAAAAAACGACTGTTAAAGAAAAAAAAAAAAAAAAAAAAAAATGAAAGCAATTAATTTCATTCAACAATCAACATTCGTTTTAGTCAAGACAATACCAAAATCCTCAACCAAGACAACCCAATCAATCAATACCAGAACCTATGGAAACACAGGTCATCACGAAAATTTACAGGAACGAGCCTCGGAAATAACGGTTTACCCTATATGTAATATATTTGAATGAAATAAAAAGTTAAGATTATTATTAAAGACATGTTCCAAAGACAACTTAATTTCAGAAGAGCATTGCCCCCCAAATCCTATGCTTATTAAAACAGCAGCAGGCAAATTAACTATTAAGAAGTAAATTGTATAGTAATCCCATCCCAGAAATTTGTAATTGAAACAGAAAATCCAGTATCATTCTGCATGTGTATTGTATTTAAATTTCACGATTTCTTTAACGGAATCTTAGGAACAAATTTCTTTACAAACAATAATGTTACAATAAGTTACAAAGGCAAACTCACGCCTATTTCCGACAAAATTTATCCAATTTTATACCACGGCCAAAGCTGATGATGAAGATGAAATAGAAAGACTTTCATTACCACAATTACAAGTTCTGAAGAATATTTACGACTAGAACATTTAAATATTGAAGAAAAACAGGAAATAAAAAAATTGATTTTATAAAATAGAGACAAATTCTATAAAAAGGAACAGACTTAACTCTCACAAACGAAGTAAGACATAAGCTAGAAACCACTTAAAATAGCCCAGTCTATACAAAAAGTATAGTATTGGATACAAAAGGTATCCAATATCCATATATCCACACAGAAGAGATAGAAAGGCATGTGAAAGAAATGTTAGAATAAGGAATACATAATATATAATACAATTCACTTATATGGATAGTACCCAAAAAACAAGATAAAATGGAAACCGCAGAATGGGTAATAAAGACGGACTATAGAAAACAAAACGCATTAATAAAACAAAACAAATATCCAATTCCAATAATAGACCGTATTCAAGACAAATTTGGAAGAGCAAATTATTTCTCAACAATAGATTTAACTTAATGTCTTAAGCGAACACTTTAAGAGAATTTGCGAAGTTTACATGGACCTCTTATTAGTATTTTTAACATCCCTACAAGAACATAAAAACAATTTCCAAAAAGAAATGATACAAAAAGAAATGATACAAAAAGAAATGCAAATCTAAAGGTATTTCTGAATAATTCAGACTTTCTCAAAAAGTTAACAAATTTTTTAGGTCATATATTGTAGTAACCTGTGAAAGTACTATATGGTATTAAAATTAACCCAAAGAAAATAGAATGCATTAAAAAATTTCCAATCCCAAAAAATATTCAAGGCATACAAATCTGTTAAGGACTTTCAGGATCTTATAGGCAATTCATTCCAATTCCCAATCTCAAACAATGGGAATAAAGAAAAGAAACATTGTAAACCACGAAGACTCTGATTTCAAACAAACTTTCCTCAAATTGAAAGGAATATTAATGTCATATTTACCATCATCTTACAATATCCAGATATCAACAAAACATTTAAACTTGCAACAGCCGCTGACAACTTTGCAATAGGACACGTACTTTCTCAAGATCAAGGACCAATTTTATTTTCATCTCGAACATTGAACAGTCACGAACAAAATTATTTGAAAACCAGAAAAAGCTAGTATGTCATAATATTCGTAGCAAAAAGCAGACATTACTTATACGGAAGAAAATTCGAACTACTAACAGATCATAGACCAGTAATTTAGTTATCGCACATTAAAGAACATTATTCAAAATTAATCAGATGGGAAATCAAACTGAAAGAATATCAGTACGACATCTCAGGCAAAGAAAACAAAGTAAAAAGGACAACATTTGTTGCATCAAAATAAAACCGTTTTCTTTTTTCCAAATCGAACAAAAGCTTCTAATCTGCTTTGTTGAAATTAACTGTGCGGTACGTGGCGTGATATGTATAAAGCCTTGTGTGTAAGACGCTCACGTAATTTCAAATAATGGAAAAGCCTAAGCGTTAACGTGCGGTTAATAAAGGCCAAGTAACGTGGATCGTTACTTTTTGTGACTCATCATTTTCGCCGCTGGAAGAAGCAAAATTTCGTAAGAACTTTCGTAAGAAATTTTCAGAACGAAATCGAAGAAACCGAATATCGGAAAAAGTTCGAAGATATTTTGTATAGTACACACTCAAAATTAACGGCCATTGTTGCACAGCAAAGTGTAAGTGACTCGCGATCGGATCTTTAAACTAATTTAAGCAAAACTTAAGGGCTTTAGCTGATGGCCAAGTCATGTTAAATGAATCGGTGCGAACTTCCTCGGAATCATCGCGACGTTCGATAAATATTATCAATCTTGATCCCCAGTGTAGGCTTCAAGAAATCAAGCTACCAGAATGTTCGGGAAACTTTGTTGAATGGGTGCGGATTAGCGAAGTGCGGAATCGAAAGATTCAGTGACGGGTATCGAGGAATTACAGTATCTTCAAACGCGTTTAAAGAGTGAAGCGTCTTCATTAATTAAGCATTTACCCCCAAGGAATGAAAACTTTAACGTCACGTGGGAATTGATTAAGTCGCATGATGCCAAACCTCACTTCATTACAATATCGCACTTAGGCAACATACTTGATCAACCAGTGCTCAAAAATAGTTCGTTGAGTGAAATTAAACCGATATATAGTGTAACATCAGAAAACATAAATACATTGCGGGCGCTTAATCAACCAGTCGACTCGTGGGACGTACTTTTAGTGTATGTGTTATCCAAAAAATTAGATTCTGAGACAAAGATGTTGTGGATTCGCGAAATTAAGAACAAAAGTATACCTACCTTTTCGGTTTTTAGTGCGTTGTTGATGGACAGGATGGATGAACTCCAAAATTTAAATCCATCGCGCATCGGACGTAATGGCACAACAGGTGTCTCTAGAAACTTACCGGTTAAAGGAGTTTTAAGTGCGACAGTGTCATTGTGTTTTAAATGTAAGCAGAATCATTTTTGTATCAATGTAAACAATTTCACGATCTAATTGTTGCCCTAATTGCCTTCACGCAAGGCAAAGTCTATCGGAGTGCAAATTTTCATCGTGTCAAACGTGTGGCGGTAAGCATTTCCCTGTCCACAACGCAGCCAACCACCTCGAATGGTATTGTCGGTGGATTATCCGTTAATACAGTGTGACGTTCATACCGAAATTTCTATTCTTTACTTCCGACGGCTATCGTTGTGATCATGTGCATAAATAACAATTATTAATGTTGTAGAGCGCTCATATTTCTTATTTTGATAACTTAACACCGGTAGACCCAACATGTCATCGTCAAAAAGATATCCATATATTATTGGATGCTGACATCTTTTCTAATATCTTTACGGTGGTTAGAGTCGTTCATTTCTGTAGATCTTTCAGTGCGCAGAATACAATATTTTGTGGTTTAATTCCTGGGAACGTGTCCTCTAGTCAAGAATATAATGTAAGTGTTCTTCATTTAATAATCGATCTGTATGTTCTTTTAAAGAAATTTTTCGAGTATGAAGAAAAAAATGACAATTGCCTTCCGTCGTATTACTTACCTCATCACGCAGTAATTAAGCCTTCTAGTACGACAACTAGCCTTCGCGTAGTTTTTGACGCGTCTTGCAAAACATCAATTGGATTTTCATTAAATGCTTATTTACGTATCTGGCCTATAATTCAAAGGGATCTAGTAACCTGCCTTATAAGATTTTGAAGGAATAACATTGCGATAAAAGCTGACATCGCGAAAATGTAACGTCAGGTTCTAATTAACCCTGACGATGTACATTTTCAACGGATCGTGTGGAGAGAAGACGTAAGCGAAACGCCGCATGGGTACCAGCTTTGAACAGTTACGTATGGAACCGCCTCTTTCTTAGCCACGACAGTTCTTAAACAAATCGGTCTTAATAACATGGCATAGTATCCAAAGGTTTCGGATAGCCTTATTAACGATTTCTTATCTTCTCTAGAAAATGTTGTACTACTGAAAAGGGATCTTTGTCATATATGTCATATATGGGGATCAAAAATTTAGGTTTGCTGTGGTACATAAAGCTCGATACTTTCAAATTCTCATCAACCCTGAATGTTATAGGGGCTAACGTCACAAAGGGAAATATGCTATCAGAAATAGCGCGTATCTTCTACCTTTTATGATGGCTTTCCCCCATCATCGTGAAAATGAAGATCTTCCTGAAACGCCTGTGGACTTAAGGGTTTGACTGGGAATCATTCCTCCCTACAACTTCTTACAATGGTTAAAATTCAGATCAGACCTTTATTCGTTACGTGCGTTACGTATAACTGCGGAAGTGGGCCAATCTGCTAAGAGCTACAAATTTTCAAGAAGACGTTTTGAACGAGCTACCGACAATCGGCATCAACTTGGGTTTCTCTCCTCCTCATGATCCGCATTTTGAAGGGTTAAATGAGGCCGTTGTGAAAAACATAAAATATTATCTACGAAGAGTATTAAATCTCACTTCTATCAACTACAAAGAGTCCTACACAATCCTCTGCCAAATTGAAAGCTCTGCTGACTTGATACCTTTGTGCCCGCGATTTAAGGGTGCACAACACCAGCACATTTTCTCATCGCCCGTCCGCTGGCCACCGTACCAGATGCTAATAATCTTCTGTCTTCCAATCCATCATTGCTCAATCGATGCATTAGTTTTGGCACAAATAGTCTCAAGATTACATAAGTAAACTCTGTAAGCGTCATAAATTGTTGTCTAAGGAACGCAAAATTCAAATCAACGACATCGTTATCATCAAGGATGAACATCAAACACTATGTCAATAGCTTATCTGGAGAGTTATTGACACCTATCCGGGATGATGACGGGCTAGTAAGCGTTGCATCGGTCTTCATCGCTAAGGAAGAATTCAAGCGCCCCATCTGTAAACGGGGCGAGAATACGAATGAATAGTTGAAGAAACCCCTTCAACGTTGGGAGAATGTTCGCTGATCTTATCCTTTTGTAACAACGTTAGCCTCTCTAACGCAACTATAATACTAGAAACATATATTGTAAATGTCATTTCTAACTGTTTTACTCTTACGCCATTTTTCGTTTTGCATATAACACTGATGGGACTTGTTTCTCTGTCGGCAAGTAGTTAAGAGAGTTTTTGTTTTCAATTAAGTATTTAAAAGAGACAAATCGCATATATATTTAAATTGTAGTTAATTAATTCTATTTTATATATTATTTATATATGGGGGGTTGACAATAAATAATTTTTCGCGTACAGTCTATGTAAAAACATACTAAAAAACACGAAAAATGACCAGAATTAGAAGTGGAATCACATTGACATTATTAACACACAAGAAACGGCAAAAAGAATATAATTCTTTCGGAATTCCGAAGTATAACGAAAATATACCAAGTGACGAACCTAAAAGTAAAGTTACTGAAGATGACCTGAATACAGTTCACTCACAACAATGAATGAAAATTTTCTGAAAATGTGAACAGTAACAGGAAAAAACCCTATTTCAAAAACTAATAACTTCGAAACATAGCAACTTCGAAACATTGAACAAAGCATGAGTGCAATAATTATTAGGTAAACTATTGTGCATATCGAAAAACATAAGTTGGGGTGGAAGTTTCAAGTAAAAACTCTGTCAAGTACAATTAAAAATCAAAAACTATTTCTTACGTCAGTCAGCAATACAAAAACTAGTACTAAAACATAATACCAGATTCACAATGGGCGCTTACTTCAACGCTGAGTACACACATTGGGGCTCCAGGCTAACCACAACGAAAGGATGTGAGCTATTAGCAGCAATTCAAGATAACGGAAGTGGTTTAATCTCCGCTGGTATGCCAACATATTGGGGTACAGATAAGATAAAATACCAGATCAAATCGACTTCTTTATAATGGTGGTTTAACGTTAGACAACGTTGGGCAAAAATGATTCCAATCATGAAGGAGCTTTGTCAAAAAGACGCATCAATAAAGATTTCTCTACGGGGTGACAAGCTCCACATTGCCAAGAATGTCTTAACTTGGAACTCCGCGCTTGGATTGAGGTGTGGTGAAAAAAGTGGCATTGAAATAATACAATCTATTTTTGGAGACATTTCGTTAAATAAAAATCTTTTTATTAATAAATCAGAAGTACAAACAAAACAGCTACGAAAGAGAACACTTCTCACAAAACTTCAAATTTGACGACTAATGTCAATCGCAGTAGTGATGCCAAACTTAGCAAAACACCAATATGTGAAAAATCTAAGGCGGCTGTACGTGACGCATGATGTGCCCATGTCTACCAGAATGATGCTGAAAAAAAAAAATAGTTATCAAGAAAACAAAAATTTTAAGCTACAATGTGTCAGGCTTAAAAAACAAAACGAATTTTGTAACATCTTTTAATTATGTAAAAAGTTTTGATATTTTTGTATTATTTGAAAAACATCTATTAGATAATGAAGAAATTAGATTTAAGAATATTTTCTCAAACTATGAATTAATCTGGTCTCCTGCTTTAAAAACTTCACTTTTTGGGAGAGGAAGTGGTGGAACACTATTCGGCTTTCGTGACGACCTCGAAGGACTGTATACGAGTGTCTTTGTAAAAGCTGGCGAAATAGATATTATTAACTTAAAACTGAATACACTGGATGTAGTTTTGGTACCAATCTACTTAAACTGTAATCATTGGCAGCGTGATTTCGATAAACTCTTCGACTCACTGCACTCCTTGGACTGTACGGATATAATGCTTATTGGGGATTTTAATGGTCGTGTAGGACTCATACAAAATAATTTCGCTTCGGGATACAGCAGTACTCTGCTGGAAAAGTGTCGCAAATCTAAAGACCTAATTTGTGATAACAAATGAGAAAAAATAATTGAACTTGCTGATGAGTATGACATGTGCTTGTTGAATGGTAGTTGCGAATGAGATTCAGATGGCGAATTGATCTTTATCAGAGGAGCATCATGCTCAATAATAGATTACTGTTTTGTTTCGGGAAATTGGCTCAAGCTTCCTGACAGCTTTCAAGTAGGAACCGAGATCTTTTCGGACCACATGCCCTTGTAAGTAACCCTTATTTCTACTGCTAGCGGCAACTATGCTTGCACAAAACCATTAAGCCTTAATTGTCTGGAATGACCGAATAATGGAATCGTATCACCGAAACATAAATGTGAATCTTATGGAACTACGCCCACAGCGTTACACAGCCAATATTGAAGCTCTAACGGAAATAATAAAAAATCCATTCCGCAACAGAAAGTATTAAGCTTGCTGCCGCAGATTGTCAAGTTAAAGATATTCAATTTAAGTTTGTTATTATTGGTTATCAAAAAACTAAAGCTTATGTAAATAACTCGAGTGTACATACATTGATAAATAACCGACTTCGTGAAACAGGCTTAGACGCGTATTCTTTTCCTCCAAAGGAGATGAAAAGGGCTTCCATATTACTCAAAGGTCTTGATGGTGACACACCAATTCAATTTATTTTGGAAGCTCTGAGAAATGCTGCGTTTTACCGTGAGAACAAAAGAACTCAATATAAAACTCAACATTTTTGTTGTCCAACTTGATGTGGGTGAATCAATCAAGGATTTACTATGCATTCAAAGTCTATTGCACCAAAGAATTTACTGGGAAAAAAGAAATAGTAAACTTGTGATCAGATGCTTTCGTTGTCAAAGGTTTGGTCACTCAGGCGATTGCTGTGCATACAGGAATCGTTGTGTTGTTTGTGGAGACAATTATACATCTGAAACTTGCATATAATCATGTAAATCGAAAAAAGAAGCAAACGAAGAGTTACCAATCCCCAAATACATTAACTCCAATGAAGTTGGCCATCCAGCCAGTTCCCAGATTTGCCGTGCTTTTCTAAAATATAGAGAACGAATAATGGCCTCATCCCAAAAAGATACCATTGCAGCCCGTACAAACTCAAGAGTTGCAAAAGAGGCTGTTAGACAATTGGTCAATCCGAATATTTCTTTTGCTGATGTTTCCAAAACTTCTATAAAAAGACCGGCTAGATTAGTTGAAGTAGCGTCCCAACGAGGAAACCTTAACGACTTCCTAAACGAATCTAGAAAACTTTTTGATATAACGTTTAAAGATCTCGTAATTAAAATCAGACTCTTTTGGCCAAAATACCAACAAATTCAGTCAAAAGAAGAAAAAATGTTTACGTACCTTGAATTCGTTGCCTCCATTGTTGTATAAAATGGTTTCAACCGTCCTTAAAATCACATCTATGAATTTCAACTCCATAATATCTCATGAACGTAGACTTGCTCTTTTGAACATTTAAAAAAAATGAAAAGCCAGATATTTGTTTTCTTTCGGAAACGAGACTCCATCAGAAACATAAACCTTCGTTCGAAGGTTATAATAACTTAAAGAATATATCAGGACGAGGAATTGCAGTCCTGTTTAAGAAGAATATTTCAGTTCGACCTGTACCTTTCCACAGCGAAATTTTTTCAGTATGCTTAGGAGTATTAACATTACATAATGCTAGGAACTCTGAGTTCCGCGTTTTATTGGGCAGTATATACGTTCCTTGCAACTCTGGTCAACGGCTATAAAGGAATCTCGATAGACTCTTCTCCTTAACAAATTCCTTCGATGCTTTTATTATCGGTGGAGACTTTAATGCGCCATCTCCATTGGGGGGATGTCCTTCAGAATAGCAATGGAAATTTATTTTACAACTGGTTTTTTAATGGTGCGTTCTTGAGCATAGATTTAATTCCATCTGATGGGCCAACTTTCCCGCGCTTTTCCTCATTTATTGATTTCTTTTTATGCTCTTCAAATCTGAAAGATCAGGTCACCCCAGATAAGTGTACCACTTTTGCAAGACCATCAGACCACTTTGGTATCTCTATGGTCTTAAAGCTAAAGAATTATTCTTATTCCTTATGAACATAACCAACAGCATTTAGAAGCTTTAATAACACTAACTGGGAAGTGTTCAGATTAAGTCTTCATAACAACATCTCCCTATTAAATGTTCCCTCTGACAGAAACATTAGAAATCTCGAAATAGATGACTTTATTGTCGAACTTAATTGAAAAATCACAGAAGTTGTAGAATCTAACTCAGTCATGTGTGAATCTAGATCTCATAAATATAAAGAAATTTCGGACTTAACTTTCAAACTAATTAAAACAAGAAGCATCTGGCTAAAACCATTAAAAAGAATTTTTCATAGGCATCTCAATAAAGTTAATTCGGAGTACCGTCAACTCTCATGAATAATCCAATGCCTAAGCAAATTAATAAACCAAAGAGTAAACAACGATCTGAATAACGGTTTTAAGAATAGACTAAAAGACGTACGGTTTTCCCCCCAAGCATTCAAAGAAATAGACAAAATAACTGGAAGACAATTTTTTGGTACCGATATTTCAAAAGATACCCTTACCACCACGTTTTCAGCCGCCATCCTTTCATAAGACCCAGTTATTACACCCTTTACAAATCCTCAGAAGGTACAAATCATTAGATTAAATCTCAAAAATAAAAAATCTTTTGGTATTGACGGTATATCAAATTTTATTTTGCGAAAAAGCCGCCACTCCCTCGATAATATTCTTACGTCTTTATTTAATCACTGCATTAATAATGGTTATTTTTCCTCAGTTTGGAAAACAGCTTAATTGTTACCAATTGCAAAAAATAAATCCACGAGAGAAATAAAAAGTTTAAGGCCCATAACATTACTCTCAAACTTGGGTAAGCTCTTCGAAAAAGTCTTAGGCGAACCGATCAACACATTCTGCGAAGATAACCATATAATACCAAATAATCAATTCGGATTTCAAAAAGATTCTACAGAACACGCCACGCTTCTTCTAGGAAATACAATTGTTCATAACTTAAGATCTAAGAAATGTATTGTACTATTTGTGTAAAGATTGACCTTGAAAAGGCATTTGATTCTGTGTGGCATAAGGGACTGATATACAAATTGATAATTCTTAACTTTCCCGAGTGGTTAATTCGAATCGTTGTAAATTTTCTTGAAGATTGGTTTTCTTCGGTATTTGTAAAATCCGAAAAATCGGATTTTTCTCAATATCGTTCGGAATTCCCCAAGGCTCAATTTTGAGGCCGATTTTATTCAATGTGTACTTGTATGATTTCCCATTTCAAAATTCTGTGAATGATGAACCAGAAGGAATTCTATATGCAGATGACACTCTGGTAACAGCTAGCGATGTAAGACCTCAAAAAGCACTTCTCAAAATAGAAGAAAAACTTCCAATGCTTGTCACTTACTTTTAAACATGGGGATTGAATATCAACTCAGAAAAATGCAATTTCATATGCTTCAGGAATGCAAGCAGTAAAGGCCACCGACGCAGTCAAAGAGAGCAAAAATCTCTCATTAAAAATCAATAATCAAGCAATACCACTTTGCACCGAAATGAAGTACCTAGGAATTCACTCCCATAATCAATTTTTATTCAACAAGCATGCCAAGAAGACACTGTCTAAAGCAAAAGCTGTAACATCTGCACTGAAACCAGTACTGCATTCTAAAGCAATGTCCAAGAACACAAAAATACTAATGTATAAAACATTAATTCGTCCAATTTTGGCATACGGCTTCTGCTCGTGGTTAATTATTTCTCCGACGATGGCAAATGATTTAGAGAAATTTGAAAGAAAAGTTTTGAGATTTTGCTGTGGCAAGTTTAGAAGGGCCAATAAAAAATAAAATAATTTATGAGTCCTGTAAAGTAAAGCCACTTCTTTCATACTTAGTTAATCTCACAAAAAATAAACTTCAACGTACTGAAAATCATCCGAATGCACTGATTAGATCCTTGTTTGATTCTAACTTACCAGGTTCCTTGGAAAACAACTATTATTTATCACCGTTCAGTATGCTAAGCGACACATCTCTTCCAATAACTGCACCTGATGTAAACAGAGGCTTAATCGTCCCCTTCTATGAGAGAGCCTCACGCCTAAACCTGAGAGGTTAAATTAAAAAGCGTTAAGTTTTCTTCTGTGTTAGTACGCTCAGATTATCTCTTTATTTAAATCAATTTAGGTTATAGTTTTTAAGTATTTGTTTATGTTTTAATTATAAAAGGATAGTATGCCGGGAGCAAGCATACAAACTAACTTTTTGCTATACAAAATTCTATGTACATATGTATCATATCAAAAGTGAGTAAAGTAATAACCTAAAAGCACCTTTTCAATTGATTTCCTGGACATACTATATAAGTCGGCTACATAACTATTAACATTGATATTGTATAAAAAAAAAATTAAGTTTTTCAAAAGCCTCAATAAAGAAATTAAATGAAAAATGAATGATTATGCGCGCCATAAGTTCCTCGAATCGCACGAAAAACATTTCTCACAGAAAGCGGATTTTCGTAATACAGCTAAACAATTTGGAGACGCTGTTGTGATGTGAGTCTCTCCATAATGACCTGCCAAACGATAGTGAACAAAAATGACAAAGCAGTTTAATAGGTGGCCACGCGTGATCTGTCAAAAAAAGCCTATTGAAAATAAAACCTCACGATGATTCTCCCTATATTTAGTATTTTTGGATGTCGCAAAGGCGTGTGACAAAATAAAATCACTCTCCCCAAGAGATATTAAAGAGAAGTACTAGAGTCGTTTATTATGAATAGATACTCGTATTTTAGGATTAGATAAGATAGTGCTAACTCAGGGCTCAGGGAAATTAAATCTGGAGTTCCACAAGGAAGTATCCTAGGTGCAATTTTATGTCTACCACCTTGATCAAAAAACGGAATAACCAATGTGTGGCGCTCTCATTGTTCCGATTTGAGTTCGGTTTTTTTTTTGTTGTTAAGTTGATACATCTGTTGTTGACATTCCCAATAAATCTTAGCATCATAGCTTGATATTTGCCAAAGTAACGTAGCCAAGAGTACATCTATCTCTGTGTGTGCTGGCGATTTTTTTACAATTTTTGAAATAGATCTTAATTTGCAACAACGAACTTGTATTTAATTTTGCGTTAAAAACGGATTTAATGGTGCGCGAACGTTGGAAAAGTGTTTCGGCAACGATTCTCTAAAGAAAACGGTCGTTTACCAGTGGCGCTAGCGGTTCAAAAGTGGTCGTGAGTCAATCGAAGATGATGAACGCAGTGGCAGACTCTCGACATCGATAACCGACGAAAACATTGATGGAGTAAAAGAAATGTTGGTCAAGAACCGCAAATTAACCATCAGAGAGATAGCGGAGGACTTGAACATTGCCTATTGATCCGTCTAAGACATTTTGGTTAATTAATGCAAAAAGAGATCGTGTTGACGTCGCAAAAGAGATGATTTGCGAGGCTGAATCCGATCCCACATTCATTAAAAGGATCATTACTAGAGACGAGACGTGGGTTTATGAGTACCACACGTAATCCAGACATCAGGCAAGTGAATGGCGTTCACCAAATGAGCCAAGACCAAAAAAACCACTTCGTTTTCAGTCAAAAAAGAAGGCACGGTTTTCATGGATTACAACGGTGTAGTGCATCATGAATTTTTGCCAGAAGGCCAGGCAGTAAACAAAGAGTTTTGTTTTTGCATGAGACATACGTTTGCGTGAAGAAATTTGCCGAAAGAGACCAGAATTGTGGGCAGAAAACTCGTGGATTTTGCACCATGAAGCACCGTCGCACAGTACCATTATTATTCGTAATTTTTTGACAAAAAATGCAAGCATAAGTGTGTTGCAGTCGATGGGGATGACTTTAAAGGGGACAATATAGATTTAGATGAATAAACTTGCATTTCTTATTTTCTGAATAAATTCCTTTTTTTGATCAAGGTGGTATTCTTTACCAACGACATGCTGAATCTTCAAATTGTTCAATAGCCACGTTTGCTGATGATACAGCTATATTTACTATAACGGGTGGTCCAAAGATATTTTTGAATCATATGTTATTTTTACACTCGCAGCTACTTTCCAAATTTTTATAATCAGTCAGAATCATACCTCCGCAGAACGAAATAAATCGCTTTATGCTTGAAAAACGATGGGAAATATTGTAAACTTATTTTAAAAGTGCGTATTGTGTTGCCCAAACAGTGGGTTTATTAAAAAGAAGTTCTGGCCGAAATGAAGCACACACCACCTACTGTACGCAAGTTTGTGCAAAATGCTACTTGCTCGCAGACAACAATCTGATTGTTACGTACTGACGGGAATGTGGCTGAGAATATTCGACTCAATCAAAGACTTGCCATCGACCTAAGCAACTGAAAATTTCACGTACCAGCCTGATGGGAATTTTGCAAAAAGATCTTAGCTTATTTCCTAACAAACTTGAATTGATTCAGAAATTGCATGCAAATCACCATCTGCTTCGTTATCGCATCTTAGTTTAGACCTTACAGCAGCTCGAATTAGACGTCAAATTTGGTCGAAAAATCATTTTTTCTGACGAGGAGCATTAATATCTTATGACTATGTTAAGAAATAAAATTGCCACATCTGTGGATCGAAAAACCTGCGCGTGATTGTCGGAAAGTCAACTCATTAGCAAAGAGTAACAGTTCGGTGCATTTTTTGCAGTGGTGGAATCATTGAATTATTTTATTTTAGAAATGCTAAGAACAGCTAATCAAACAATCGCCCTTTTGCTCGGCCACAGCCACATTAGCGATATCAATTGACCGACTTGCAGCAGTGATTTAGCCACGTTAAACGTTTTTTTATTGGGTGCCCTTAAAGGTCGACTTAATGTGGTGAATTCAAGCACTTAAAGTGAATTTAGTCCGATCCATTCATAAGATAAAGGCAGAAAAAATCAACAAGGTCTTGGAAAATTTGGTTGACAGAATGCGCTACTGCAAAGCCACATAGTATTCCATAACTAATGGAAATATAAACTGTAGATAGAGTTCAAAAATATACGCATTAACTTGAACAGATCAAACTCAGCTCATGTAAACTATAGAATTAAAAAAGTTCTGCAATTCTCTATGTATATTTACTTCTGGAGTTCAAATTTCCTACTCTTATTTAGCCAGATATTTAAAGATGTATCTTAACGCTAGGTTAAGATGAAAAGAACACGTTAAAAAGAAAAAAGAAAACCTTAATTTAGAACCAAGAAAACTTAACTCTTTCATTGGTAAGAAATCGCCACTATCAATACAAAACAAACTTTTAATTTATAAAAGGATATTGAAACCATATTCCAAATAAAGGGACATCGTCAAGTCACCCTGGTTTGTAAGAAATTTTGACTTACAACGAGACCTTAACTTCAAAACGGTGGAAAAGACTATCGCCAAGTGTGCGAAAATGCACTTTTAACGGCTGACACAACACGTCAACCAAAGAGCAACACTCCTGAGTAATACCATTGTACTAACCCGAAGACTTAAACATATCAACTTCTTACAATGTATAGACTTATTAATTTTAAAACAACAAATATTGCAAATAGGTACATACGAGTAGGTTCACTTTATAAAATGTTATACGTATTCTTCATCTTTTCAAATTAAAACTGCTCGTTAGTTGATACTAGTTGTAGTTCTGAAATTTTAACAACTTTATAGCGTTTCAATAAATCTGGGCTATTCAACAGAATCATTTCCTGAAGGGTAGGGGTTAGAATATACCCGCGGTAGGAATGCCTGTCGTAAGAGACGACTAAAATCCATCTGGGCCGGATTCCCAGATCCGTGAGGGGGCGCCGTCACTCAAAGAAGTATCCCATCCTCAAGGCAAGGTGTTATGCGACCCGTGCCAAGGCCTGAATGGTGCTCGGGATGTAAAATCAATAGAGCACTGCGAACGGAGCCCTCCGGATATCTGGCATCCTCTTGTTGTAACGTAGCCTTACCGCATTACATGGGTCTCTGATGCGGTGGGCCTCTCTTCCCCCATACTCGTGGGATCTAAATATGAACCTAGACAAAAACAAAACAAATAAAACAAATAACACAAACAACGCAAATAACGCAGTAAATTTAACGAATTTACGAATTTACGAATTTAACGAAGTTGTTTGATCCCTCTTCTAAAAGTTCAAGGGTATCACGATCTCCACCACCAAGATCGAATTTCTCCGGGAAAAGAAGTCCGCCCGAAGAGCCTACGCGCGAAAAAACGGACTCAGTGACAAATAAAAGCTTGGAGGACGAAAACAACACACTCCGTATGAAGCTTTAGCAAATGGAGCTACTTTTTCAAGAGCTTAAAAAGAAGTAGACATAGTCCGAGAGCAAAACCAGACTCTAAAAACAAAGCATATAAACGAAGCCCAAGAAAGCAGTCCGCTTCGCTCAACTAGTCGCGAATACCATACGGACGAAGAAGAGCTTACGCGCGAAACAAATTGGACCGTAAAGAAAAAACCGTCTAAGAAACGTAAAGCTGGTTCTTCACCTGAAGTCGTTCCAGATAAGAGCCAGGAGTCACAAAAAAAGCAACTCCCAACAAAATAACGTCTTCCACCTCCAATCAACGTTGTTGGGGTTTCAGACTATAGCAAGTTGGATTGCAAGTTAAGGTTACATCACTGCGCAACAATGTGTGGAAAGTTAACGTCGACAACTCCAAAGACTACTGAGCATTATCCGAAAAATTAAACACCGAGAAGATCCAACGGTACACTTTCGAAAACAAGTCAGAAAAACCATTACGTGTAGTAGCGAGAGGACTTCACCCTTCATGTACTAAAAACGATATTGTAAGCGACCTCCATGAAAAGGGCTTTGAAGTTCTAGACCTTGTAAATATTATTAAAAAAGGAAAGAGAAAAACAGAGGAAGACGAGGAAATCTTGGTTAATAGTCTAAATATCGTAGTCAAAAAGATCCGCGTTGCGTAAAATGTGCCGGTAAACATCTCTCAGATGAGTGCAACTTAAATAAAGAACTTCCATAAACTTGACATAAATTGCCAAGAAAAGCACCCAGCAAACTATCGCGGAAACCTTACATCCAAACCCAAACGCAACTATAAATAAACCTAATATTGCTAAAGAACAGGCAGTGAAAGAAAGAAAATCCGTCGTGGTAAAGTCGAAGGAACGAAGGAATAAAAAAAGAACGCAAAGGAAAAGCCGCCACCTATTGACACGCTAACGTATGCACAAGCTCGGTCGCAAGGAAATAAAAAAAGCGGTGTTACACCAGATCCAGTAGCTCACGTTTTCTCCCTAATTCTCACGACTCTTGAGGAGCAAAGCAGAACAAATGAACTTTTAGTTGAAAAATTGAGCAATCTCGAGAAAGAAATACGTAAAACTCGATTTCAAGCATGAATATGAAACAAGTGCTTAAAATATTGACGAGGAACGCAAACGGCCTCATTAAAAAACTCGACGAACTGGAAGTGTTCTTACAAAAAGCCAATATTGACATTTGTTTGATTTCTGAAACTCACTTGAGGAAAGGATCTCGTGTGGAACTAAAGGGATACTGTGCTTATCATGCACGTCACCCATCAAACAATGCCAGAGGCGGATCCTCATTGAGCACTCTATAAATATGAAGATTGAATGCGATGCAATGCAGTTAAGTTCGGTTCGCGTAAAATATAACCACCTGCACTACAACATTGCATCCATTTATTGTCCTCCGCGATGCAAGCTAGAAAAGAATGACTTTAAAAGAATCTTTGATTCACTCGGAACAACACTCCAACTCCAACAAGAAAAGAGAAAGCAAGTAGTGAAATAAAATATCCGCCGGAAATAATAGAACTGGTAAGTGAAAAGAGGAGAACGCGAAAAAGATGGCAACAATCCTGTGCTCCCCAGCATAAAACATGCTTAAACCACTTATGCAACAAATTGAAAGAAGCAATACGAGATTACAAAAATCTGAATATTTCAACATATCTCGGAGGTCTGACTGCTGAAAGAAGTTCAAACATTCAAATTTTTTTACTCCCTCTGGAAAGCCATGAAGGGAATCAAAAAGCCTCAAATGCAATTTCCTCCCATAAGAAAAAATAATTTCGAATGGGCAAAATCAGAAAAAGAGAAGGCGGATATATTTGCCGAGCACCTAGAAGAAACGTTTAAGCCTTTTGTTGGACAAGCGCTAACAGGAGGTTTTAATTATATAATTAGGGCACCGGACAATCTAAGGATAAGGACAGTGTCGCTACGAGAACTTAACCAAGCAATTAAAAAAATTTAAAAATAAAAAGCCCTTGGTTATGATTTAATTACTGCTCAAATTCTCAAGGAGCTGCCAAAGAAAGCCCTGATCAAACTGCTCTAACTTATAAATGCCGCGCTAAGACTGTTAAACGTTCCAAGCCAATGGAAAGTTGCCGAAGTTATAATGCTTCCGAAACCAGGCAAATCTCTAAATAAAAAAAAGTCCTACAGACCCATATCGCTTCTGCCGACAATATCTAAAATATTTGAAAAACTCCTCTTGAAGCGCTTGCAACCGATCATTGAAGAGAGACGTCGAATTCCTGAACATCAATTCGGTTTTAGAACTAAGCACTCCACAATTAACCAGGTTTTTAGAATTACGAATGAAATTGAGAAAGCCTTAGAGGGGAAAAAGATATGTTCTAGCGTATTTCTTGATGTGTCTCAAGCCTTCGATAAGGTATGGCACGAAGGTATGGCTTAAATTTTAAGCTGAGCCAGGTTCTTCCGAGAGAGCTGCATACGATTCTGAAATCGTACCTGGAAAACAAAATTTTTCGTGTTAAACATGGCACCGAATACTCGGAATTTAAAGAGATAGCTGCTGGAGTTCCGCAAGGAAGCGTACTTGGACCAATATTGTTTTTTACTCTATACTCGAGACATACCAGAAGAATCAGGTACCATAGTAGCCACGTTCGCAGACGACACGGCGATACTAGCTACAGATACTTTAGTTAGCTACTGGAAAGCTACTGGCTTTGGACAAAATCTACGAATGGACAATGATATGGCGAATTGTTCTCAATGAGACCAAATCTACTCATGTTAATTTTACTTACCGGAAAATAAACAACCTTCCCATTTTCATTAACTCGGTACAAATACCATATGCAAATGAAGCAAAGTATCTAGGTATGACACTAGATGTAAAACTGAAATAGAAGCCGCATGTAAAGAAGAAACGTGATGAACTTGAAAATAAATTCAGACAAATGTACTGGCTACTAGGAAAACATTCCAAGTTAAGCATACATAACAAACTGTTCATCTATAAGCAAGTGCTTAAACCTGTTTGGACGTACGGTATAAAACTTTGGGGCTGTACTAAACCAAGCAACTCTGACATGAAGGCATAACACTGATGTTGGAATGGTTGCTAGCTGGGCTACATGTAACGAAATAACAACTAGCACGTACTTCAGATCCACTGGTTGAGAATGCACTGGCTCGTCCCGTCCAGTTTGCCAACTACCTCTGGGAAAAATAACGAAACCTGGAGAAAAGGCCAGTAAAAGGGTATTCATATCCTCTTAGTGCGCGCGCGGTATTATAAAAAAAAGAAAGAAAAAAAAAAATGTCCATGTGTCTGCACTGTATGTGATTATTGGCCTAATTAAGGCTTATATAATCTTTGTTTTAAAAGTCTGCTTAGTAGTGTTCATTTTAATAGATTTTTGCACTTAGAGGTAACCTTGTGTCTGTCTTCTATTGAGGCTTTGTTTTCGCTTTTATTGATTATTAATGCTAGATAATCCTAGATATTCAAAGCTTTAAACTCCTATAAAATAGTAATGGTTTATTGGTCGTCTGTTTTAATTTTTAGAGTTTCAGGTATTTAGTCTTACTTGTGTTTATTTGAAGCCTCCTCAACACTTTTTTTTCTAATTTTTTCAAATATGTCCTTCATTGTGTTGTAGTTTCTACGAACTGCATAAGCGTGTATTTGCTAGGATTTGACAAAAATATTGCCGTTGTTCTCAAGTTTACATATAATGTAGCACGATATCGAATATGAAGGCAGTTAACGCGTATCCTTGTTTGACTCCAGAATTGATAGTTAACGTTCCTGATATTTTATTTTGTATAGTGACTCTCGCTTTCTTTTCTTTCAATTTCATTAACACCAAGTTTCGAAGTTACCCAAGGATTCCAAGGATTTATCTATGTATTTATTGTTTGATTTTTTTTTAATTTAATGAGATTTGTTGTTTAAGTGTGTAGTATACTCAGAAAAAAAAAAATAAAAAGAAAGAAAAGTGAGCGGATGAGCGAAAATAAGAAAGTTGATAGCAGATGTGAATTATGCCCATTAAATTGGACTAAATTCTAGTAATCGCATTAAATTGCAGGGAAAAGGAAAAAATTTAATTGTAAACCATTGACATTAAATTGCGAAGCTTAACATTTAAAAGTTTTTCCTAAAAGAGAATAGAGAGGAGTAAGAGTGAATAAAATATCACTCTGGGCAAAGGTACAAAAAAATTAATTAATTAAAGGAAAAAGATAAGAAATAAGAGATAAAATTTTGACAAGGACATTCCGGTAATTTTCAACATCCCTGGCGCTTTTGTGGCTACTGGTGACGTAAATATCTTCACAACTTTGGTAACGAAACTTAATGACTACTTTTCACCGTCGAGGAATTCAAGATTTGAAAAGAATTTATTTCGAGCAATCAAACCCGAAGATGGGGAAAGTTTTAATAAGTTTATTTTGCGTCTACGGAATCAGGCAGCGAAATGTTCTTTTGACAAATCCGAGCAGGAGGTTATTGATATAAACCTAAAAGATAAGGTAATAGATAAAAGATAAAAGAAGAAGCGATTACTGGAAAAGGAGTATTTCTTAGACCAGGTGATAGATATGTCTCAGTTCATGAGTAAATCGCGAGCCATCGTCGAGTGGGATCAATAATATTTTCTCTGCGCAAAAGGAAAAATATTCAAACCATTGCAAAGAATGCCAGCAATGTGGGCGATTAGGTCATTTTAGAGAGAGAAGTGGCTGCCCGGCCAGAAATGTCAAATGCAATAAGTGTGGGCTTGTGGGACATTTCGCCACAAGATGTAGGACTAAAACAGATAAACGAAAGAATAATTTTGAAGATAGGTGGAGTTCGAAAAGAAAAAGGTTTGGACAGTCAAATATAAGGTTTATAGACGAAGAAAAGGAAGAGGAAAAGGTGACCAAAAGGGAAAGGGATCGTTAACATGACTGCTTCGAAATAACGGAAGAGCTAGGCGAGTCATCAAGTGGAAAAATTGTTTGCTCTAGTGGGGGCTGTAAGCAGGCGATGCTTATAGATTCAGGGTCACGATTCAATCTTATAGGGAAAAAAGACTGGGAACAATTATATAACAATTCGAGAGCATTGCTGAACATCCGAAAGGAATCACTAAACCGGTTCAGAGCGTATGTAGGTAAGGTTCTGCTTGAAATAATATCAGTTTTTTAAGCTCCTATAAGCGTGAATGAGAGAGCAGAGGCAATCGCATCGTACTACGTTATTAAGCACGGCCAACAATCGTTACAAGGCTGTGAAACAGCCATCAAATTAAAAGTCCTTAAGATTGGGGTTGACATTAACCTCTTTGAAGAACACCGACCATTCCCAAAAATTAAAGATATACAGGTTCAATAATCGATAGATGATTCAGTTAAGCCGGTACAACAACCTCTACGTCGTATTCCATCTGCGTTGGCGGAAAAAGTCGAACGTAGACTAAAGGAGGCAGTTGGGGATGACATCATCGAGCCTGTGTACGGACCGACTTCATGGATCTCGCCTATTGTAATAGTGTTAAAGGAGAAGGAAGATTTTCGGTTATGCGTCGACATGCGTCGTAAAAACCAAGCAATACTCCGGTAAAACTTCCCGCTTCCAACTTTTGACTCTTCGTGCTCGGTATTTCTCTCGGTTGGATCTTAAGATCATACCACCAGTTAGAACTAATGGTGGATTGTCGAGAAGTCACAACGTTTATCACTCATAAAGGGATATTCCGGTACAAGAGATTGTTGTTTGGGGTAAATTCATGTGCTGAAATTTTCCAAAGGACAATGGAAAAAATGCTGGCTTCTTGTCGAAATGCTCTGAATTATTTGGATGACGTTATTGTCTTTGGACTTACTGGGGAAGAGCGTGACAGGTAATTGAGCGCAGTTTTGAACATTTTTAAGAACATGAACGTTACACTCAACAAAGATAAATGTAGCTGGAAAGTTCAAGAGCTTAAGTTCTTGGGTCATGTATTGTACTTGGTGCAACTGGGATTAGCGCAGATCCTGACAAAGTGACAACGATTCTGGAGTTCAGACCACCAAACACCAAGGAGGAAATGAGAAGCTTTTTGGGGCTTGTAATATATCTAGGGAAGTTCATACCGGATATGGTAGACGCAACGGAACCATTATATGGTCTTCTTAAAAAAATGTCCCCATTACGTGGGGCGAAAAATAAGAGCAGTCGTTCTCTTGCGAAAATTCCCACTCTATCTTATTTTAACTCTAAGAATCGCACTCGTCTAATAGCCGATGCAAGTGCAGTCGCGTTTGGTGCAGTCCTGTTGCAGTTTCAAAATGGAAACCCTCAAGTAATCTCATTTGCCAGCAAAAGCCTCTCTACTGTAGATAGGAGATATTTACAAACAAAAGCTTGGCGTTAGTTTGGGCTGTAGAACGCTTTTATTACTATCTCGCAGGAATAACCCGGATCATAACCCCAAAAGCCATTTTTAAACCAACATCAAAGTCTCCAGCTCAGATTGAAAGATGGGTACTGAGACTTGAATCCTTTAAGTTTAAAGCAATATTTCAGGCGGGTAAACATAGCCAATTCGTTATCATGAAGTGCAAAATTCAAGAAACTGACTCGTTTGATAGCCATTGTGAGTACGGCAGTGATCGAAAATACTGTTCCCCACGCACTTACAATTACCGAGATAGTAAAATGCAACGACACGGATCAAAAACTCGTAGAAGCAGTAAAAAGTGGAAAGAGTGATGATTGGATGACCATTGCTACCATTTCGGTTGAAATGTGCACCTAGTTTCAAAACCATCACCACCAGTTCCCATGCAACGATATGCATTCCCAGACCTTGGACCTTGGCATTGTATCGCAATGGACTTATTGGGGTCATTACCAAACCACGATTTCATTTTTGTCGTCATTGTTTATTACTTCCGATATCAAGAGACAAAGCTTAAGAAGAAAATTACAACAGCGGAAATCATTGCCAACTCGGAGGAAATTTTCTGCAGGTTAGGCTACCCTAAGTCGACAAAGGCGGACAACGGTCGGAAATTCGTTTGCAGCGAATTCAAAGACTATTGAGAAGCCAACAATATTGAACTAACCACCTCGCCACCTATTGCCCACAGGCGAACGTCGAGGTGGAGGACATGAATCGATCTATTCTAAAGCGGCTTCAAATTGCCCACGAAAAGGGGGTACATTATAAAAGGGAAGTACAAAAATACACCTTAATGTACAACGTTAAACCATATGGTAAAACAAGTGAGTCGCCGTCGAAGCTTCTTTACAACAGAACAATTAGGAACAAGATCCCCTCTGTACAAGATATAAGCGAAAATATTTTAGATTTAGAGGGGCGAGACTTGGACACAAAAATTTGAGGAATGAAAGGAGAGACAGAGACCGGAGAGCAAAAGAAAGAGGTATTGGTGTCGGCGATAAGGTTTTGCTTAGTAACCTGGTTTCTGCATACAAATTAACACCGATTTTTGACTCAACCGTGTTTGAAGTGGTCCAAAGAGGCTCAAGCGAAGTAGTGTTTCGAGGAGAAGACGGAAAGACTTTCAGACGAAATGTAACCCATGTAAAGAAGATTCTAACAGACTGCTGTGGAACAATCAACAACTGAGGACACTCACGGCCTCTCACCTGGTAAAGATAAAGAAGACGAGCTCTGAGCTGACACGCAGGTTCACGCTTTTGTCATTCATCGCTTCACTACATAGTGCTCTCCACAGCCACGATATGCTCCCTCGTCTAAATAAATATAAATAAAGAAGTTCCATCGAAATTATTATTGTGTTTGTTTTACTATCTACTATTTCAGCACCGGGCATTACAGTTATCAAATGGTTGCTTGAGTTCAATAAAAAGCATATGAAAAATTTTGTTGTACTCGTAGAGTTTTTCTATTGTTTGTTTCATTATAAATATTTGATCTATTGTTGATTGTCGGGTTCTAAGACCACTTTGGTATTCTCTTTTTTATTTTCTGATTTTCATTAAGTTTGACGAACAATGCATTTGTCATTATTTTGTATCCTGTATCAAGTAGTGTAATGCCTCTGCAGTTTTTCCAGTCAAGTTTGTAAATAGAACAAATCATGCTGGTTTTCCATTTTGTCTGCATTTCTTCCGCTTCCCATATATTACATATAAGTCAATGTAGTACTTGCATTATAGTTTCCCCAACATTTTTGTAAAGCTCAGCTGTATCATGTTTTCTCCTGATAACTTATTGCTCTTATGTTTAGGTACAGCTGTTCTTATATCTTCTTAGGTTGGCGTTCCGGCTATTTATGTTCCATCGTTACTATTATTTATTGTGTTATGTCCTTCTCTCTCTGAAATTTCTTTGTTCATAGTTTGTTCGAAATAGGTTTTCCATCTTTCTACAACTTTGTTTTCCTCAAAGACTATATTTTCGTTTTCATCTTTGCATATCTTAGTTTTTGGTTTAAATTGTTCAGTCATCTTTTTTACTTTGTTATACAATAACATATAGTAGAATACTCTCTTTTAATCTTTTGTTTACAAAGTCCTCTACATTTCTTTCATAATTTGTTTCCTTTTATATCTGCGGATTTTGTTCGCTTGTATTCTCTTTATTTTGCACCAATCTCTATTTCTTCTTGTATTTCTCTGTCTTTTGTCTTGTAATATTTTTTTTCTTCATTTGCAATTCTGCACTTTTCATCGAACCATTCTATATTTCGTGTTTTTTGTTTCTTGTCTATAAGTGCGTTTGTTATAACTAATATCGTCGTTTTTAGTTGTTCTATATCATTGTTTTCTACATATATTGATTTGATTGCCGTATTTCTCGTCGGATCATATTCTGGTACAATATTTTTCCCTTATTTCAGCGTTTCGAAGTTTTTCTGTATCCCACTTTTTCTTTTTGATATTTTTAATTTTCGGCACATTTGGTATTCTTTGGTGGGTTGTTATTTTAACCAAATAGTAACCAGAGTCGCAGTTTACTCCTCTGCAGATTTCTACACCCGTGATTGCATCTATTATAACGTGGTCTATCTGATTAACACATCTCTATACTGTTTTTTTTTTTTCATGTAATTGGCACAATCTGATTCCACTGCTCCTTGTTATTTCTGACGTAATCTTCCTTACCTATTTATGCGTTGAAATAATATCATAATTTGTGTATCGTATTTGTTAATTTTATCATATATTTTCTCTAGATTGTCGTAGAATTCGTCTTTTTCCTGTTCATCGTTTTCTTCAGTAACTGCATGAGCAGATATTAATGTGACGTTGTCAACCTTTCCTTTAAACTTCAATGTACTTAATGTTTCATTTATTGGTTTGAATCCTATAACGATTTTCTCATGTTCTCATGTCCGCTTCTAAAATAGAGTGAAATTCTTTTTATCTACAATATTTGTCTGCTACCTTTCTTTCTTATTTTTTGTAAAGCGGTGATGTTAATTTTGTATCTGAGCAGTTCATTCGCTATTTTTAACACTTTGCCTGGTTGAAGCATTGTCTGTATAAACCAAGCTGCTATGGATATTTCATTGTCTTTATTTAGTTTCTTGGATCCGCAAATGTTTGACACATCGGTTATCCGAGACGAGTATGAAGGTTTTGAAGCAGTGTTGTTTCTTTAGTGTGTGGTTGCTGGCCACACGACAAACCTCCAACCTGGAGGACCAGTTCCCTAATTTATGTCCCCTGGGACTGGGTCGCTCAGTTATACCTCTGAGCACTAGATGTTATTTTACTACGGATAGGATGATATATCCGTTAGGTACCCTAAACCCTTCTTCTTCGTTTCGGCTTGGGACCGGCATAGTAAATTATGGCGGAGTTTTTCCTATGATTACCCTTATAAATAAAATGCTTGTTTATTTTTATGTAAGATTTTCATTGCTGCAAGCTATATTTGATGGTAGAAAATATATTTTAGTTATAGATCATTTCATTTCTTCGCTTTGCGCTTTTATTTAGAACACCCTTGTGAGGTGGTCTGTTCCCAGATGAGTGTCAGTGATCCGGGCCAGGCTCCATTTCAGTGGTGATGCCCACTCATTTTTCAGCAAGACGATGTTCGAGCCATTGAAATCGTTGCTGGAGCTCAGTGCTCCACTGCTTCCAAAATATTTGTTAGAGATTCTGAATACTTTTCCGTCTATTGGAATAGCCAAATTTAATATTAGTCAGATCCGGTGAGGTACGTTTTCGAGTGGCTCGTCTTAAAGGAAATATTCTGATGTCAATGGTGAAAAATCGTCGGGATTGCTGGTCTTGGACAGAGTATCCTCGAACTTAGATAAGCTTCAACTTGTGTAAGAAAATTCTTGAGCTCCTTAAATGTAAAACATCTATACCAACAATTCACATGAAATGAAATTTAATAAATTTCGTATTATCCTCCAAACTGGGGAGAAATCGGATTATTCCATTTTGTGCCATCTCTTGCAAAGGTTTTGGCGGCTTCGGAGTTTGAGCTATCTTCGGAAATGTTTGTAACTACTGCAATCGCTAAATTGTTCCAACATACAGTGAACTTTCTGAATAGCTCTATAAATGCTTGAGTCCTTTACACAATACATTTAACCACAGCCGAACAAAGAACTTAATTTGGTTCGTTGTAGATTGAATAAATTTAATTAAAGTCCCAAAACCATTGTTATTAACTATTGCTCTTTATCTAATAACTTTTGCCGAGAGCACGCGTCGGTACATACAAAACAAATAAAAAACAAAAAGTTTGGAAATAAGAAAACTTTAAGTCCACATTCTTTCACTCAGCAGTTTAATTAAAAGCTAAATTACACATATTTAAAACTAAGCGTAAAATCACTCAATAATCTCTATCAAACAAAATCGCATTCCAAAGCGATATAAAGTAGACTCAACTGCACATATGCATTTACTCAATCACACGATACTACACGTGGTGAAGTTTTAATTAATCCAAGCGATATACTCATTCAAGATTTCCAACGGCAGCACTTGATTCATCGTTACTCACTAACAAATATAGTATATAAAACATGAGCTGAAAAGTCAGTGCCGTTTTATAGTAAAACACAAAATTTTTGCAAAATTTAACTTTATTTATCAATATAGTTGCCTTCGAGGGCGATAAACTGATTGAAACGATTTTTCAATCTCTCGATACCAGTTTTGTAGTATGATTTTGGTTTAGCCTTAAAATAGGCCTCTGTTTCGGCGATTACTTCTTCATCGGTCTTAAATCTCTTTCCGGCGAGCATTCTTTTGAGGTCTGCGAACAGGAAATAGTCGCTGAAGGCCAAATCTGGAGAATACGGTGGATGGGGAAGCAATTCGTAGCCGAAATCATTCAATTTTGCCATCGTTTTCCTCGACTTGTGACACGGTGCATTGTCTTGATGAAACAGCATTTTCTTTTTCTTTAAATGCGGCCGTTTTTCTGCGATTTCGTCCTTCAAACGCTCCAACAGTGCAATGTAATAGTCGCTGTTGATAGTCTGCAATTTTTGGAGATAGTCGATGAAAATTATTCCATGTGTATCCCAAAATACGGATGCCATAACCTTGCCAGCCGACTGTTGAGTTTTTGGTCGTTTGGACGAGGTTCGTCGCCTGCTCGCCACTCAGCTGACTGCCGACTTGACTCTGGTGTAAAGTGATTGAGCCAAGTTTCATCCATTGTCACATACCGAGCAAAAATTCGGCTTTATTGCGGTTGAACAGCTGTAAACACTCCCCTGAATCACCAACACGAGAGCTTTCGCATGTCCAAATATTCGTGTATAATATATCCAACACGCTCTTTTGATATCTTTAGAGCTTCAGCTATCTCGATCAACTTCACTTTATGGTCATTCGTAATCATTTTGTGGACTTTTTTGATGTTTTCATCTGAAACATCCACTGCGTGCATCATCTTCGGTGCTTGTATGACCACTTTTAAATTTTTCAATCCACTTGCGAATGGTTCGTTCGGCTTGTGGAGAGTCCGGGTAACACTTATCAAGCTATTTCTTTGCATCGGCTGCATTTTTCCCCATCAAAAAGCAATGAGAAATCAACAAACGACATTGCTTTGAATCATTTTTTTTTTTTCACAATAACAAAAGTTGCTTCACTCCCAACGCTATATCTCGAGAACTAATCGTCCGACAGCTGTCAAATTTATACACGTATCTTTTGAAGGTTGGTACTAACTGAAAATGATATGAACTTAATTCAAGTTCCCTCTCTTAAATACGGCACGGACTTTTCAGCCATGTATTATGTACATCATCAATCAAATACATCTTTCACCGCAATTTAAATTTTTTTAAAAAAGAATTTCTATATTATCTATTGAAATATTACTTAACTCACTTGAAATAACTATTCATTTACCATCAAAACAAATTAATTGACCATTCACGTACGATACAACAACAAAAACAACTACTGAACTAGCTGGTAATATCGACAGCCCCTCATAACATAACATAACATATACCACAAATTTTTTTTTTGAGTCGTAGTGGGTGGTTCGCTATTCCTATAGCGGTATCAGAAGGTGGCATGTTGTCATCGGACGATCAAACCGCAAAACCAGACCTCAAGATGAGTACGACATCGACAACAACAACAGCAGCTGCAACAAAAAGGAGAAGAAAGCTAAAGCCAACTCCAAACCTTGTAAAGCACCCTTTCCTTTCTACTCCTACCGAAAAGCTGCCTGGTAAGGTAAGGAAATAGGCGCCAAAAACTTCAAGAATGCCAGCAGCTGAGTCAGAACACTATGAATACCCATACCTTTCTGAATGTGGAGAAGGCCGCTGTATGGGAGAAGAAAATAGCTTCGCATCTCTAGTGGCTTCTAAGTCAGAGCACGTTCAAGCTCCTAACGATAGCGTCCAAGAGCTACCAAAAAAAGTGCAGTCAATTAAAGCCAAACAAATGACACGAAGACAGAAAGAGCAACATCAACAGCTCTTGATCTCAAAGCAACTATCAAAAACAAGCAAGACTAAACAACAACAAAATATACAACAACCATATATTTCTTCTAATTAACAGCAGAAACAACAACAACAACAGCAGAAACATCAACAACAACAGCAGCAGCAGAAACAACAGAAAACAAATTGTTCCAATTATAAATACTTTTAGGATGGAACTATAAAACATAGTTGATCTGTATAAGTGGGCCATAGGCTCCAATTTATTTATTAACAGGCTAAGTGTAGGTACGCGATCCACTGCAATACAGTGGAGCGCTATAATAAAATTAAAACCTTGTTAAAGGATTCGACAACGAAGTTCTTCTTTTTCACCCTAAAGGGGGAAAAGCTGTCTACTGAAACGGAAACTACCATTCTTCCTGGTTCACCTAACCCACGATACAAAACTGGATGGTCTAAGGAGTATCAAAGTCCTAACCTACCAGATTGTATTGTACACTGGGAAAAACAAAAATGGAGCGATAATATGTTGCAATGTGTTCGCTGCCAAAGGTTTCGGCACGTCGCGTCGAACTTCGAAATGCAGCCTCGATGCGTCAAGTGCGGTAAGAACCACAAATCAGAAGAATCTGGTTAGGGATGGAGCGTCAGAAAGAAGCCAACTCTCTTGCGTTTTATGTAAGAATCGGGGTTGTCCCAAATTCCAGTATACAAAAATAGTAAATCTGGCTCAGCAGCTAAAGGTGGTGGAAACACCAGCCGTTACTCCTCAAGTTACCAACGCCGCAATGGCGGCTTCTCAAGCCGCAACGCATAAAGCCCCGGAACCTAGAACTGACATACTAGCTATCTTGCTCTCTATCCATGGGCAGATGGCTCAGATTCAACGTCAGATAACCGAACAAGAAACGCACGTGGATCAAGTCTACGCACTGCTACCGGGACTAACGCACTTCCAGTCAGTATGACTTCTGCCTGCCATTATATGATTTTAAAACAAACAAATCACTTTAAAAAAAATGTGATTGACTTTGCAGTAGGTCAGCTACCTTCAGATTTGATAAATGTATAACATAAACCTCACACTGTTCTCGTAACCCTTAACGCATACGAAGCCATTTATGGCTTGGTTTTCTATTTTTTTTTAACAAATGACAATTTTTAATTTATTTTAATAAAAGTTGGTTAAGAATCCTTAAACATTACCATTTTAAGGGATTTTAAATTTTTTTTCCTGCTCTGGATTTAATTCATGCAGTAGAGGATTAAGAGAGAATTAAAGTGTGCATCAAATACTAAAATTTCGCTGAGTGCAATGAACTGCAGCCAAAATTATGGATTTTTAAAGTGACAATTTGAAAAATAGTTGGACAAATTTCATCAGAAAAATGTGTTTATCTCGAAATTTTAAACTTTTAAGTTAACTTTTGTATCAAAACTGTTTTTTTTTTCTTCTTTATCTACGATTTTTATGTATGACTTTTCCACCTACGAACAACGGAAGTTATTGCAAACCACTATTTTATACAGGCAAATGGGTCACAAAATAAATAGTGTGTTCAAATAAAAAAAAATTGACCAAAAGCTGTTAACAAGTAAAACAAAGTTGGAGAATTAAGCCAACGGTCAATTTTCGGCTAATTTGTGGAATGTTTTTGTTTAGAGTGAACGAGTAAGGTGTTAAGCAAATGCTTAGGAAAAAAATGTTTCCGATTCGCGAATATGCCGATATAATTCTCGATTACGGTTTCTGTAATGGGGATGCAGGGTTAGCTAGATTAGAGTTCAAACGGCGATATCCTAGAGAGAGGATCCCTTCTAGGCCAACTTTTATCAATGCTTTTCACCGTATTTCAACCTTCGGGTCAGCATATGGCTTAAGAAGAGAAAGATTATCTTATATAACAGCAGCAGAAGAGTAAGAAAGAATTTTAAATGATGTAAGAATGCAGCTATCTATTAGCACCAGAAGGCTTGCAGCACAGTTCCAAACTCCAAGAACTACAATCCATAGGGTTCTTTAAGCCAACCGCTGCCCGTACAAGACTTCCAAAAAAGGATTGAATCTTGCCAATGGCTGCTGCATCAAAAAGATGAAAATGAGCAGTTTATTCAAAAAATTTTATGGACTGACGAAGACCAGTTTACGAGAATGGGCATTACAAACCAATGAAATTCCCAATATTAGGCAGTGTCTAATACTCACTTAGCACGAACAACATCTTCTGAAAGGTAAGGATTCAGTTGAAATGAAGACGTTTTTCTTAACTGTATACCATTTTACAGAAGGTTTAGCATGAATGCTGGACCGGCTTATTGGGAAGTACTTTAGTCGGGCCATTCATACTCCCATATGTCCTAAATTTAACATTCTATTTAGAATTTTTGAGAGAACAGTTGCCGGAACTCCTGGAAAATGTTTCTCTTGCTCAGAGGCAAAGAATGGTTTTCCAACAAGATGGAGCTCTTTACCATTGTGGCAATAATGTAACTTCGTTTTTAAGTCAAAAATTTAATGGATGGTGGATTGGCCGATTTGGCCTTAATCTGCTGAACTAACGCTAATGGATTTTTTTTTCTGGAGAACCATAAAAGAAAAGATTTATTTGATTTCGAAAATTTTCTATAAAAGCGTTTTAAAATCTTAAAACGTAACAGTCCTTTTTAGGACCACAAAAATTATTTAAAGGGATATTAAATTTATTTTGTGACCCATTTGCCTGAACAAAATAGTGGTTTGCAATAAGTTCCATTGTTCGTCAGTGGAAAAGTCATACATTAAAATCGTAGATAATGAAGAGAAGACAAAAGTTTTGATAAAAAAGTTAACCCAAAAGTTAAAAAATTTGAGATAAACGCATTTTTCTAATAAAATTGGTCCAACGATTTTTCAAAATGCTAGCTTTAAAAAGCCATAATTTTGCCTGGCGTTCATCGAACTCAACAAAATTTTAGTATTTTATGCACACTCAAATTCTCTTTCAAAAGTGTTCTTTTCTTAAGATGAATCCGTTAGAAAGCTACGGCCTTTTAAGAAGTTTCACCGCGAAATCAGAGGTCCCTCAATTTAACGGCATATAATCAATAATATACAATAATATACTATATTAAATAAAATACTACACAAAACATTAAACAATAGATTTGAAAAGGTGCAAGTGCACAAAACACAATATATATATATTTGTATATATCTACAGACTACGTACATACAGGGTACAGCTTAGCAGTATAATCTTTTAAGAGCATATTCCTGAAGTTCCGTCGAACAAAAATCGTATGGCGGTCTATTCTCACTCAATTTCAAGTTACAGCTCATCAAAGTGGGTGACCTCTAATTTGGAGATGTAACCACTTTAAACGCTTTAACTTCTAAACTAATACAGGTACATAAATAGTATGAGACATTTCAAAAAAAAAATAATTTAGTGGTACATACAAGTCTTAAATGCGTTGGGTACATCTGTGCAGCAACAAAAAGTTATGGCTCGTTAAACTCAAAATTATGAAAATGTGTGGTTCCATTTTTTTACTTAAACTGCATTTTTCTTAAAATGTTTACTTTATAAATTTTATGAAATTTGAAATTGTTTGGCATATAGTCATAAAAAGAACACTTTTCGATTAAACTGCAACTTTTACTTTTTCCTAAGAAGCGATGTTTACTCTGAATTTATTTTAGTATCCATTATCCGCAGTGATGACAAAGGATCCCCAATTGCACAAGTGTCAGCGCTAGGTAGACTTTTCCTTGGAAAAACAATTTCGCAAAATTAAGAACTTGTCCATATCTTTTTACAGGATTTTGATAACAACACTCAGCTTCGAAGGTCCTGGGAACTGGAGGACTTAACTTAGAGACTAAGGAAACTGGATAAAGTATCGCTGGCATGGTGTGGTGCCTCAAAATTAGGTGATCAACATAGGTTTCATCAACTGGAAAGAAGAAACCTAAAAATGTAAACACTACACACACTTTAACAGCCAATTCGGTCATCATTGAAACAAAAAATCGTTCGCGAAAATTTCATTGCTCATCGTCGCAATGTACAAGCAAGAAATGCTTACCTGAGAACAGTTATCGCGTAAAACAACACCACAAATTGTACCACTCATTTTGGTGGGAAAACCATATTGAATGAATTTTTTTTTTTTTGTATTTTACCCTAATTTTTCCAAGCACATTCTTGCACCCGAGTATCATTGTTGCAAAAACGAAAACAAACAAACGATACAGGGGGTCCCTTATTTCATCAAGGATTATTTGGAAAATGATTTTTGGGTATATTAAAAGAAAAAATCGTTCCACAGTAAGGGTCTATCTCCAATGTTAATATAATTTATCTATAATTTCCATCGCAACAGAAATTGTTCTGTTAATACTAATAGTATAAACTTCGTTCAGAATTTTGTTCTTAGAATTAATACTAGCCTTTGTAACTGCTTTTAAATAAAGTTAATATTTATTTGAGTCTTAAGATATCCAGTTTTTAAACCTGTTCTATATTTCTTACGTATGCTAATTTTTGACTTGCAGATCACTTTTCTCCAGAAAATGAATGCGTAATACCATAAACATAAAATGGTAAAAAAGGAATTCACAGGTTAGAAAAATTTTGGCTGATGAAAGAATAACGCTTAACATTCCAATTCAATGTTAGCAGGCATAAAATTTTTAATGTACTGAAAGGAGAAAATCTTTATCCATACCACCAGACACCTGTGCAAGAACTACTTTCCGATTATTTGGAAAAGAGACTTGAGTTTTGTAACTGCTTGCTAGATCGGAGCTTGGATGACAACGAATTTATGAGCAGAATTATTTGGACGGACTAATCTCAATTTACAAGCGATGGGATCACAAAATTTCATAGTCTTTATATATGGGCTGCGGACATTCCATGTACAAGGAGACATAAATTACTTTAACACAAATTCAGATTTAATATGCGGGCAGCTGTAATTGGAAACAAGTTAATCGGCACCTTCCAACTATCACCTAGGCTGAATTTTACAAGCTATCTGGAGTTTTTGCGAAATGATTTACCAGAACTATTGGAGGATATTCCACTGATTCAAATAGCCTCATCATACCCAAAGGTGTAGTGCCGCGTCACATCACCAAAATTCAAACTGACCTCTGACGTCTTAGAGATACCGGGAAGCATTTGTGAATAATGCCATCAAAGATTATGTTCATACGAGACCCAGCTGTCTATGGAAACCTTAACGAAGACGCAGCCAAATCAAACGTAAGTTCGGGTCCTGTAAGCCTTTAACCTAGACAAGATATAGTGAAAGAAGTTTCTAAGCGAAGTTTGGCTGTCACTAAAGGATGCGAAGACTTCACTTTCTTAATCGGTTCTTCACAATATAATACACTTCGTTGCCATTAGTATCGCGTATATCTCTGCTTGGAAGAAAGACCCAAGTGTTCCTAGCGAGGAGTAAAATCTAACGTCGTCACCCTATAGAAAGATACCAACGCCGCATCCTATATCGGCTTTGGAGCCATCCGTGAAGACCCGACTGCAGATTCAGACTCTGACTCTGACCGTAGGAAAAGCCGATTTCTTTTGTTTCTATAGCAGGAGTTCTGATGTCATTGCGTCAGATTCCGTGTCCATAAGACCAGAGCCAAAAGACAGCCTTGCGCGCCAGGTCAACAAAGCTGCAGCGCGTTTTGTATCGAAGACCACTCGTTTTTAAATTTAAGTTGGCTTTGAGAGTGCGGCCAATAATATGAATAACAAGAGGAGGGAGACTCATCAGTGCATCTAGAGCAGTGCCAGGCGTGCAAGGGACTATTAGTCAACGCGTCGGAACTAGAACAACATTTCAAAAACATTTTGGGCACGCCCAACTTCATAGCCAGCTAGCTTTTATTATTCAGTCCCGGATACAGAGAGTGATCTCTGGATAGACCCATAATACAAGAAATAAGCTCTGGTTCCTTCTTTTAGCTGCCTTGACGTGGCAGGAAGGCTTAAAAGTCAAACATCCTAAGGTTCTGAAAAGAAACCATGTGAGATGTCGAACTAAGCACCAAGGAGGTCTTAACTAGACATAAAATAGTTAACAGTATCTTGGTGACCTAACTGGATAATACTCCATGTGGTATTCGTAATAGCGACAATCCAACTATAGTCTTTTCGACTGCGGCCGGGGCACGGATTCTGGAGGCCCTAACCGCCATACATCACAACCCCCCACTGATTTCGGCGCTGACCGAGGAGCTGTTGGAACACTTGATTCCATTCCTGCGGCTCTTTCTACGACACATTCGGTAGATTGAGCTGGAACGATGGATAGATTACCGGAGAGGCATTGACCTACGGTTAAACTCAATCAGAATAGAACAGTGGGTGGTCAGGGTACTATTTTTGACGGCTTGTCTCGGAAAACCGAAAAGGTGGAACGAGCTCCAGAAGAGACACTCGTTCAAGGACTACCGTCTAAGGGGTAGCTGAAGAAGCGACAGAGACCCGAGGCAAACGCACGGCGCAAAGTGATGGCAGGTGCCGTCGAAGGTGCGAATGCCCAAAGACCCACTCTCCCAGCTGCAACGGAGAAGAGAAACAGGTCGGTGGAAGTAACACTGAAACCGATCAACCTCTCGGATTTGAAGCTGCGCCCTCTTTTTTTTTGTCCCGAAAAGGGCCAAGAGGAAGAAGAAATCTGCAGTTCTGGTGGACAGAAATAGCTAGAAGCGGTCAAACCCATTTCCGAAAACAAAACCAGCAGAGGTTTCACACGCACGCGCCGTCCGGGTGAGTTCAATGCTACAACCAGTAAAGGTCAAAGCTCTGATCGATGAAAATCGGCCAAAGCGGTGAAATCTAGGCTGAGAAACTAATGGTGAAACCGAAAAAAAGTCAAAGGTCACCTTCTAAAAAACCCCGAAACGCCAAAGCAAACAAGACCGGCGCACCTACAAGGACGCTGCTGTCTCTTCTCTGGTGCTTCGAATTATTAAGGCTGTCAATGCAAACAGTCTGAACGATGCTGAGTGCAAGCACTGTGTCGATTAATTGTGGGAGCTAGCGAAAGCAGAGAATGATGTTTGCATTCAAGCAGAGGGTGAAGTGCTCCACGCAGCAAACTCTTGAATAGATAAGCAAATCTGTTCCGAAAATCCTACCATTGAAAACTAAGACTTCCGAGGTTTTCAGAGAACCTAAACTGACTTACTCGCATAGTAACGCCTTACGTTACTTACTTTTCTTTTCTACCGGTCAATGGGGACCTTTTATTTAGTTATAATATTAATTTTACAATTAACTAATTATGATCCGTCGTCTTTAGCGTCCCTGCGATTACCGCTAACTATTACCGAAATACTGGTCTGATGGCTTTAATTGATTCTTCCTTCTTATGCTGGTATATGTTAATGAATCAGCTATATATATTGGTTTTGCCCTCGTCTGTTGATATAAGATAAATAACCGTGGCTGTTGGTGACTCAATTCCTGGGGGTTTAGTTGGACTCACTGTGAACTGCGTCGTTGCACTTACATATGTTACTCTACCTCGGTTTGAGTTAGAATTTTCCTAAATTTTATTTTTAACTGTTCGTATTTGATATGACAGTATAAAAATGCGTATAAACGGATGTTACAATAATTAAACTTACTACAATGCTTTGACTTAAACTGTTTAACATGTTTTCATAAAGGCTTAATTATTTTGTTTTTGATTATTTTCAAAGTATATGGAAATTATATCATCAAATGTAATTGCCTTGCCAAAGGTGGACTTAATGCTATTAACTGGATCGAAGTATTTTACTTGAAAAAATTTATTGTTTGTTTTCGAATGAGTCATTTAGCAAAGTAGTTAGACTGCTGTAAAAATGTATTAAGTAATTTTTATTAAGTACAATTTTTCGTTCGACACAGTTTTGCAGAAGACTATTTTTATATGCATTTTTAATACCAATCGTAGTACCAACTATAGGAAGTATTTAAGTCGTAATATTGTTTAGTATACTAGCTTAGAATTTTTTGTTATTATACAGTGTTTACTTAATTTTAATTTTTTTTTAATTGCATCAGGTTGATAAATATTGTATAAGTTTTGTTTTCTATTTCTAATACATATTCATCCTTACTATCTATTTCAAAATGTTCTATATTAGGTAATGAAGTAATTAATCTTTTTTCGACTGATACATAATTTCTTGGAACTTTTATGCGATTATAATGATATTGTTTCGATATTCAGTTACACCTACTTGTAACAGTTTTAGCTTATAGAAATCGATATTGAATATTTATTAATTTCTTCCATCGTGAGGATATTATGTTTTGCTGATACAATGTTTTCCCGTATCAAAACTTAATTTAGTGATTTGGTCTAGATATAAGGTGTGATTAATCGTGAGGTTTGATTTTCAAAAGGCTTTTTTGACAGATCACGTGTGATTCCTATCAAACTGCTTTGTTATTTTTGTTCAGTAGCGTTCGACAAGTCATTATGGAAAGATTCATACCACAAGAGCATCTCCAAATTGTTCAGCTGTATTACGAAAATCAGCTCTCGGTGAGAAGTGTTTTTCGTACGATTCGAAGAACTTACGGTGCGCATAATCGACCTACTGAAACCACTATTGCCAATACCATTTGCAAATTCCTAGTTTACATTAGTGGATGATACTCGACTGCTTAGACCACATCCAGCACGTAGTGAAGAGACTGTTGCAGCCGTAGCTGAGAGTGTACGCGAGTGTTCGTCGTCGTTCTCAGCAGCTTGCAGAATTTGCGTCATATTTTTAGTGAATAGATTCTGAAAAAACTCAATGAAAATACGGTGTTTTATCGTGAAATTTTGTTCAGTGATGAAGCCCATTTCTGGCTCAATGGATACGTTAGTAAACAAAATTGCCGCATATGGGCTGATGAGCAACCCGAAGAGTACTAAGAGCTACAATTACATCCATTAAAAACAACAGTATGGTGTGGTTTATGGGATGGTGGAAACATTGGTAAATATTATTTCAAAAATGAGGCAAATCAGATAGTTGCGGTCAATGTTAACCGTCATCGGCCATGTTAACGGACTATGTGCTTCCTGAAATTCAATTCTATGGTCTCGGTGAGCTTTAGTTTTACCAAGACGGCGCTATGAGCCATACAACGCGTGAAACAATGGACTTTTGGTGAGCACTTATTTTCACGTTTTGAATATGTAAAGTCTCATTTCTTCAGGAATAAGCCAGAATGGACCACCTCAGACGTAGTCGCGGCCAACATTTACATGATATCATTTTCAAAAAGCCATGAATTCTTCTTTTAACCGATAATAAAAATTTTAAGTTTACTTTCAAATTTTTGTGTTTTATTTTACATTAAATGTAAATCAAACCTCACGATGAATCACCCTTTAGTTGTTGTTTCAAAATTTTATTTATAACGCTATTCACTCTACTGTAACTGTCTAAGATTTTTTGTATGTCGTTCATTATGACGGTTTTCAAGGAATGTGTTGTTTCATGAAAATGTTGGTTTATGGTGTTAATTGAATTGTGAGCAAAATATTTTGCCTGTTACTATCATCCATAGTTTCGAAAGGCCACTTTTCTGCATTTCCTACTATGTATATTCAACAGCCTTCTTTTTTCTGCTTTTCTGGGCATTGTTCAATTAATTTTATCTATCAATGTTTCTATCCTCTGTTGAATTACTATACTTATTTGTTTTCTATTTGTATATGTTTAAAGTTAGTTCTAAGACAATGTTTTTAGAATTTCTTCTGGTTTAATAAGATTTAAAATGATATACCATAAGTTTAGTTAATGATTTGAATTGTTTCAACCTTGATCTCTAAATATCCTGACTGCTCATTTGGTGTTATTGGTAGTGTTCCGTGTACTGGTGGTAATAAAATTACGATTATTAGGAGTAGCATCTATAAGTTTATGATGTCTTTTAATGTTTTTATGTGTACATTGTTTAAATTCTTAATTTTATATTAAGTTTCACTTTTATGCTTATAATTTTTTATGGGTCAGGGACAGGTAGTCTTTCTTCGATGTAATCTTCTCGTTTTTCGTAGTCTATTTATTTTTTGTCTTCAGTTTTCTGTACTATGTTATTCAATGTCTGTTCGTCAACTTCTTTCTCATCTTTTTAGGTGTTGTCCTAACTGTAGAATAAAATCGATTTTTATAGTTATCTAACATTAATTTTATTTTCATTCCGACTGTCGGATCTTTTTTTTCTTTGACTGTAGTTTTTTCTTATATTGTGGAGTGCAGCCTTTCTACATCTGAGTTACTGGTATGACTGATTTAAACTCGATGTCTTATGAACACTTAGAAAAGTGTTCAATTAATATTTCCTTCTTATTTCTCCAATTTCTATCTGTAATCGTATAAGCTACTGCAAACTTAATTATTAGTTTGTCAATAATTGTTACATAGGCTGTCTTTTGTATATGAAAGATATCTAAGAGTATGATCTCATTTATGTGAGTTGGAGTTTTAGTGATATAAAACTTAGGTTTTATTGGCTTCCTGACGTATTTACAATTAACTGAATTTTTCATAAAGCTTAGTAAAATATATTTTATCTTTAAGTGTATACAAAGAATGTTTCATTAATGCCACTGTTCATGTATTCTTTTGTGAGGCAGATAGAAATTTGTCTGTGTGCCTCCTCCTCGGTTTGGATTTCGGCAGCCCTCTGTGAACTACTGATGAATCTGATATTTCTATCTTGTGAGTTGTATGATAACTTGTTGGACTATATTGTAGTGATGGTCTTCAATATAATCCGGTCATTTCTTTCTTTATAAACCTAACTAATACATTCTTGATATGATTTTTCTTGTATGCAATATCTCTATTTCTTTGCTAACGCTGTATGTTTATATAAGCTACACTTTATACTTATTACCGACATCTTTAATTATAAGTTGTTTATATTTGTTTAGAAGAGTATCAATAGATTGTGTTTGGACTTCGTTCAGGTGATCTGTTTGAATGTGGCCAACTCCACTTGCTTCTAGCACAGTGAGAGACATGAGACGCAACTCAACAATTTCCTTGTTCTGGAAAAATATTGATTTAGTGTTTTGTCCTATCCAATCCATTCCGATTAGAAAATCGTATGACTTGTTCAATCCTATTTTTGTCCATCTCATTTTACCATTGTCGGACATTTTGAATTGTTCTGGACATTTCTTTTTAACTTGTTCTGTGTTTTCGTTCACTGGACCTTGAATAATATTAAGTTTTATAAAAAATTCTGCGATAATTGCGTATTTTTGTCATATTCTGTTTGAATTTAGAAGGCTCATTGTAGACCCTGTATCAGCCAAAGCTACAAAATCATTGCTATCTATACTTATTTAAATAAATATTTTTTTTTCGTCTGACGCTAGCTGACAAAAAACTCGCTTTCTATCTGATTAACCTTTTATTTTTTACTGAGAGCATCTACACCCATAGATTCTACCTTACGCTGTCCTGGACTGTGTTGCCCAGACTTCCTAGGGCTGTTATCTTGAGATCGGAACTGATTTGTGTGGGTATTATGATTAACATTTTGTTTTGTTTGCTCTGATCCTGACTGTTGGGGCCTGTTACTATTGTGATAATGGTTAGAGTTATTTTGTTTTTTGAAAATTCTGTGTCCTATTTTGTTGGTTATGTGGTTTGTGTACCTTTTCTGTTTATTATTACATTATATTTTTACATTTCTCCTGACCTGGTATTTGTGTAATATTTTCCTAATATATACTTGAGAGTGAATATCTATTGTAAATTTCAGCGGCTAAAGCGCTAGCTGTTAATTCTTTTATTTTAAAAATAAGGGCGGTATTGAGACAAGTAACTATTTCCAGACCTTCCTCACTAAATGCTGCACATTCTGTGATATTGTTAACGATTTCTTGTATTACATCTAATAATTGACATATTGTAAATACCTTAACGTCATTGATATCGCTGATGATGGTAGTCTGGTCCTTTATTGATCTGTAATGGATTTTTAAATTTTGTTTACAGTCTTCCCAGGTTTTCGGTACATCACTTGACATAAAATTCTTCGCTGCACCAGTATTTTTTTTTTTAATTTTATATTACTTAAATCACTTGTGGAGTTTGTTCGCCAAATAATGTCAATATCTGATCAATTGTTTCAATAAACGAAGGTAAAGTCTTTGATTCACCACTGAACGGTTGGACATACTTAATTTATTTTTCCATTATTGACCTCCAGTTCTAACGATGCAATTGTCTTGCGTCTGTCGAGACCATTAAGTCTAGATATAAGTATGAGTATGGACAAAAACGATTTTCGTTCTCTCATAAAAAATTATTTTTTGAGAGGTAAAACGGCGAAGGGAACAAAAGAAAAGTTGGATAAATATTATGAGGCTAATACTCCATCAGATTACACCGTCAAATATAGATTTCGGGAGTTTCGTGGTGGCAACTCCACTACCGATCAAGTCCACAGCGGCAGGCCCTCCGATGTGGTTACGGAGGACAATGTCAAAAAATACATGAAATGGCGTTGGCTGACTGGAAAGTGAAGGTTCGCGAGCTAGCGAAAGAGTGTTCGGACTTGCTGATGCGAAATCGGGCGGACTTCTGGCGTCGATTGGTAACTGTTGAACACCAGAGAACAGAATGAGTACCCGGCAATGGGCTGAAGCCGGCACGAGTGCTCCGAAGCGGCCGAGGGAAGCTCGATGGGTCGGAAAAGTTACGGCGTCGGTTTTCTGGGATTGTAATGGCATACTCTTTGTCAACTACTTCGAAAAAGGAAAAACCATCAACAGCGAGTATAATAGTGCATTATTGGAGCGATTGAAGGCCGAAATCGCTGCAAAACGGCCTCACATGTTTTTGCAAGACAATGCACTGGTGCACAAGAGCATCGCAACCATGGCTAAAACCAATAACTTACGGCTCCAATTGATGTCGCATACACCGTTTTCCCCCGATTTGGCTCAGTCGGACTATTATCTCTTCCCAAACCCCAAAAGATGGCTCATCAATAAAAAATTCAGCTCACGCGAGGAAATCATCGACGCCACGGAGGAGTATTTTGCAGACCTTCCGGAAAATTACTTTTCGGTCGGGAACAAGAAGTTGGAAAATCGCTATAATAAGTGTATCAAACTAAAAAAACATTAAAAAAAATTTTTTTTTCATTCCTAAGGTAGTTAATTTTCACCCCATGTAGTATTCTGTGTACTCAAAACAACCTTCAACTTTCCAAGCCTGCTACAACATCTCCATGTAAGAGGCTTTCCGTGTTGAAAACAAAACTAAATTCACACAGGTGTGAAAAAAATGTTTAAGGGGTTTCAAACAACTTCACGACGAGCGATCGGAAATACTGGGAGCTTGTCTTAATGTGCCGAACTCACTCTCACCAACTAAACTTATGCAAATTTTTTATCAAAATTTAGTTGCGTCTGTTTATTTTTATTACTGCCGTCATCACCGGAGGCGATAGTAGAACTCATTGAAATATGTGTTTCCAAAAAGATGGACCTTATCTGATGCTGCGATGCTAATGCTCAGAACATTTTCTGCGGTAGTAGCAAATTGTTGGCTGTCAACAATGTTGACTCTCAGCCTTACGAGAGTAAGAAAGCAAGTAATCGACTTAACTTTATTCAATTGGTATGCTACGGGATTACGGGCTAGAAAGTAATATCGGAGATCTCCATGTCAGACTATAGATACGTCGAATTCAGAATCGGATGTCAGGTCTCGACCTAACTGAAGAGGAGAAATCCGCATAAAAAAAACTTAAAACCCTTAAGCTCAGGACAAAATAAAAGCTTGAGGAAGCTATTTAGAACATGAACACACCCTCACCAAGTGTTTCAAAATGCCCAGCAATTCAAATGTAAGAAATTCATGTCCAGCTTTCTTGGTGGTACACAGACAAACAGCGTCCTCGGAAGGAATCCAGGAAACTTTTAAACAAGCCACTTAGGAATAACTTAAGCGATTGGAATCTTTACAGATCGAAGCAAAAACTTTTATAGAAGCTTATTTGGACTTTGGAGAGCTCCTTTTACAAAGCTTTTTGCGAACAAATCGAGACTATCGGTGACACCAGTACGCTGGTCAAAGTCCTCAAAAGGGCTAGAATCACTCAGAGAATATGACGGTTCCTATACTGAGTCGAAATCAGAGGCTCTCCGTCTTATGCTCGAGTCTCACTTTCCAGATAACCTAATTGAAGTCAGCTCACAACTAGCTCCTATCAACGAAGCTAATAGTGAGCTCAACAACATACACACCGTAACTGGTATACATCTTAGGCATTTTCTTCGACGCTGAGGGTGCTTTCGACAACACAACTTTTGACGGTATGTGTAACTCGGCCAGACAACACAGCGTAGACGATTCATTGGTTTTGTGGATAAAAGCAATGTTGATGAACAGGACATTAATTGCAGGTACTGGCCAATATGTGGTGGCGGGTGTAAACAGGGGCTATCCACAAGTTCTGTTCTGTCTCCACTAATATGATGCATGTTAGTCGACTCACTGCTAAACGCTCTCAATAGTTCTAACATTTATGCAAAAGCATACGTCTGTTAGATCGTGTCTAGCGACTGTCTGCTCCAAAGCGCAAGCAGCCCTAGATGTGATCGACGACTGGTACACTAGTAAAGGGCTTTCAGTCAATTCTTTAAAAACTGAGAAGGAGAATACTACCCGGTCTGACTCATCTAGTGCTTAAAGATATTACCATCCAGTTCTACAAAAAAGCTAAGGATGTTATCCTGGATAACAAACTTATTTCTGCTCTAGATGCATTGATGAAACTTCCTTCCCTTGATATTCATATCATAAGCTGCATTCTCAAAGACATCTTACGACTAAAAATACGTGGTCTTTAGTACAGCACGCACTGGAGTTTTGATGACCTTGTGCACTGGCTGTCTTATGACTCAGGTCTTATGGACATGCCGTCCGTTACAATGACACCGAAACTCCTGTTGCAGAAAAAATACGAATTGACTTTCCTTGTGCCCAGGACTGGCTTCGGTAAAAATCTGAGTCAGGAAAGGAATGCAGTCGTGCCTTCACGGACGGCTCCAAAATTAGATACGATGTGGCGCTGATGTCTTTCTGGAGGACTACAACGTTGGATTTCACTTCACGTTAGAAAAGCGTGCAAATCTGTATTTGATATGGGAAGAAAATTACTTCAAAAGGGGTAGGCAGATTACCTGCTTTTACTCGAATTTGCTTATCTTTTCCGGTAGTAACTTGGTGGGATTTCTTTACTTTTTCTTATTTACTTATAAAATTTTTCCTTGCTAAAGACAAAAAAAAAAAAAAAAAAACAGTATTACAAGACAAGTGTTACAGACGAGGACGAAAAATTGTTAGCATGGATGGGTTTGACTACAAGCGGTTTTAGGTAAATTCTTATTTTAAGTGTTTGTTCAATCAGGTAACAATTTCAAAAGAGCAATCCGAGGCGATCGAGGCGCTTCTCGATACAGCAACGGAGATAATCCACAGTTTAGCGAACTTAAATGTGCCGGTCCAACAGTGGAATGCCGTGATGACCTTCGTGATTTTACAAGAATTTCCAACAAAAACTCAGAAACTCTGAGAAGAAAGGTTATGAACGGAACCAAATTGCAAGGACCTATCTTCTTTTCCGGAGTTTAAACCCCTTCTACCAAAAACTAGTTAAAAAGTCAGCGAGAAATATTCGGATAGTGACCACAAGACGGTATTGAAGGAAAGAAAACAAGCGAAACAACCCAAACTTACAGGTCCTAATTGGAAGGACCCTTCTTGGTGCATTTGAAGAAATAATAAATAGGTGCTATCTGATCGAAAATAGAACAGCAGAGAGTTTTGGGAGTCAGCTTAAACGTATTGTTTTTGGCAGCGTAAACAAAAAAACAAATCCAACCCACCGCGCTCTTATAAAAAAACAACAAAAAATAGTGCAGTGCAGTGAAAAACAAAAAATAAATAAAAAAATATCACACATAGGCAAAAAATACTACATTGTCCCAAAGGTAGTAGACATTTTTGATCGTTTTTGGCCCCCTATTTACAATGACATTCCAGCTCTTTGGATAAGGCCAATCTACTTGCTGCACACTTTGTGGCTAGCTCAACATATCCAGACTGTGCTTTGTTCCGCCTACACTTAAGTGCGTCGAATCTTCAACGAAACAACTTTTGCACTCGTCTTGTAGCAAGAGAACTTAAAGATCTTAATATAGACAACTCCGCTTGTCCAGATGGTATATATCCCCTGAAGAAATGTTCTTCCTTGCTGGCAAATACACTGCGTATGCTTTTCCAACAATTGTATTCTTAAGGTTCCTTTTTGAGCAGATAGAAAACAGCATTTGTCCAGCCCGTCTCTAAAAAATGCGAATCTTTTCTCGTTTCCTACAGACTCATTGCATTTACGTCCCGGTAATGGAAACGCTGATAAGCCGTCAGCTCATGAAATATCTCGAAACACGAAAACATCTCAATGATCGACAGTACGGTTTTCGTAGCTATAGATCCACTGGTAATTTGATAGCATGTCTTATCGAAAAATGCAACCAAAGCTTACACCAATCTAGCGAAAGCAAGATAGTTGCACTTCATATTTCTAAGGCATTTGACAGACTTCGGCATCATGCCTTTTCTAAAAATGTGCTTTTGGGATCGATGACTTACCTTTCGGAAAGTTCAATTCAGGTTGTCTTGGAAGGTTTCAAATCTGATATTCATAAAATAAATGCTAGTGTACCCAGGGGTCCGTTCTGTCTTCGACTCTATTTTTAAACTTTATTAATGATCTCTTGTCTGCTAATTCTAATCAAATATATTCCTTTGTTGATGATAGTACACTCTGCTTTTCGTATACATTCCATGACTCAAGTTCCTGCTCTTCGGCTGTAAAACGGAAACGGCAGCGTATGTGAAGCACATTAAATTTCGATTTTAACAGCATAACCTTTTGGGGAATTCTCAACCGAGTGGAATTTAATACTTCCAAAACTCAATGCTGTCTGCTCATTAAATTTAAATTTAAATACCCAGCCATTATCCATGAATGGCATATACATCGTCGAACCCGAAAACCTTTTTATTCTCGATATGTGTGACAACTTATTTACCATACCATATGTAAAAAATAGAGAAATAAACTTTCTATTTGTTTTAAAAGGAAATAGTTTTATTGAAGCTCTAGAATTTTTTAACCTGTAAACATCTTTCAACATAAGGCGCTTGTTGCTAGAATTAATATTTGTAACTTTAACATTTTCATTTTGAAATATTTCACTGAGTTATTGAGCTTAAGAATGTATGCAGTTAATGAACATTTTGTAATGCGCAACATTTGCTATGAGATAAACACCTATTTTCATTGGGAAAGCGGCGATTCAATTCATTAATTCTGGGGCAACTAGTTTCTTCAATATTCATGATGGAAATATATTGGTTTTGAATTAATTTTGAATTGATTCAAGTAAAATGGAGATTTCAAAATAAAATGAAGGTGAAGTCCATTGTGCAGTAGAGCCATTTCTTTTAAAATTAAATTATTATTTTTCCCTTTGAAACCCTGAACATCAATAAAATACATTTTCAATTCAATGATTTTACTCGCTCAGCTGTTTTCTCTTTGATAGTCAACGACAACAAGAAGTAAACTGTTACCTATTAGTTTATACATCAGAGCTTATATACCCGAATTCCACAAATAATATGATCAAACAGATAAAGACTAAGACTTTGAATACAACTCATTAAATACGGTCAGTGAGATAAAGAAAAAGAACCATACACAATGTGTACGAAAAGATAACGCACACCATTAGAAGTTAAAAATACTATGTAGTTATTTTCTTATACAATATGATCAAGGATATAACGAGCTTGAACACGAAAATTACGTTGGAATGATCACATATTTGGTGTCGTCAAAAATGCTGCGAAAAAATATGCCCCACTCTGCAAGCATTTATTGTACAGCATTTTTTCCCACAAAGACCACCTCTTACGCATTTTACCGAGGAAGCGAACAGGGAAAAAAGATCTTTATCAAATCACCAATTTGGTACCATAGCTGTCATAAAAGCAGTAGTAGACTTGTATAAGGTTTTCCAATAGGGACTTGACAACTTTGAATTTAATTTGTGAACGCACTCTTTCACTAATCATCAAACTGTCACTGTCAATTTATTCAGTAAACTCAACATTTTCATTGTGGTAAAGTACACTAACGAGCTACGTTCTCCGATTGGGTTCTAGAGAAGATGCGCCAAGATAATGAATTTCATCGCAAAATCATCTTCAGTGACAAAGCTCATTTTTGGCTCAATGGGTTTGTCAATAAGCAAAATATGCGTTATTGGTCGCGTGAAAACCCATATGTGTTTCATGAATCACCACTTCATCCACAAAAAATAACTGTTTGGTGCGGTTTGCATGCAGGCGGCGTTATTGGGCCATATTTTTTCGCCGACGATATCGATCGTCAAACTACTGTGAATGGTCAGCGTTATCACAACATGATCACCGAATATTTTTGGCCAGAACTGGAAGATATAGACTTGGACAACATGTGGTTTCAACAGGATGGTGCCATAAGCTACACAGCACACGCTACAATCGATTTATTGAAGAGTAAGTATCGTGAGCGTGTTATCTCGAGACATGGGCCAGTCGATTGGCCGCCTCGATCGTGCGATTTAACGCCGCTTGACTATTTTCTGTGGGGTTACGTTAAGTCTTTGGCTTATGCCAACACGCCGACGACGTTGGAAGAGCTCAGAGCCAACATTGTATGCGAAATAGCGGCCGTTTCCACTGAAATGTGTGGCCGAGTCGTTGAAAATTGGGTCCATCGAATCGACCGCTGCAAACGTGCCTGCGGTGGCCATATGAACGAAGTCGAGTTCCTTTCATAAATGTTTTGATTGTACTTCAAGCCAATAATAAAGTTTTTGAAATATCTCAAATGGTTTGCCTTTTATTAAAAAAAAAGTTGTCAAGTCGTTATTAAAAAACCCTATAGTAGAAGATGGCAGTAGAGCATAAAGGAATATTGCGCAGTTGGAATACGTAGAGAATGCCTCTAATAACACAAGTGGGTTATCCGTAATAAGAGCACTTTCTAAAATGGATACACCACGCTATCTTCTTAATATAGTAAGAAGCTACCTCAACAATAGCACATTCAAAATCGAATAGAAGGTGATTTGATACCATTACAGTGTCTTTGCTTACTTATACCACAGGGATAAGTATTAGAACCATTATGTAATATTATGTACGACGGAGTACTGCGATTGACGCTGCTACAAGAAGTTGACAGAATAGGTTTCGCTGATGACATTTCTATTGTTATGGTTGCCAAACATATTCAAGAAGTAGAATCAGCTGAAAATGCTGCTATTGCGCAAATAAAATATTGGCTATGTTCAGCTGGACTTGAACTTGCTGACCATAAATCTGAGACGATTTTAACAACCAGTCGTAAGACCGTGGAATATGTAACCTTATGCGTTGCAAGCCAAACAGATCTGTCTAAAGGAGCACTGAAATACATATGAGTAATGTTACATAATAAAATGCAGTTTGAACACGTGTCTCTTATACCAGTGAGAAGGCATCTTTACTATGTTACAAGTGGCATTATCGAATATTCTACTAAATATCGGTGAAGCTGGTTACAATAGAAAGGTGTTACTCTCAAGAGTAATCGCTTCGGTCTTTCTTTACACTGCAGAAAGGATGCTAAAAAAAACTATGATCGCATACGACAATGTGCATTAAGGACGATATATGGTTTTCGAGCAATATTGGATGAAGCAACATATGTTCTAGCTGGAATGGTACCTATCGTCATAATCGCAGATGAGATGCTTAGGGTAGAAATTGGAAATATTGTGCAGTAGTGACGCTGGTAATCAAAAATGCCTTTAACTCAAGAAAGTGGTCATTTACAAGAAGGTCACCAGGCAGAATTGATACAACATACTACTTGTATAAAGTATATACTATAAAATCTCTAAATCTCCGCAGGCGTACGTGAAAGCGGTTTTATTGCGTGAAAAGGGACATAGAGAAAAACAGAATTGAATAATTCTCTGTAGAAAATAGAGAGAGTACCGTTAAGGGCCATATTGGCGAAATCAAAGAAACACTTACTAAGATATGCCTTAATGTTGCGGAAATTCGCTTTATGAAAGTCGTAAGAAGCGGCATCTATAGATGGGGAGAGAGTGGAGGAAATGCGAAAGAAGAAGAGGTGGCTAAAAGTTATGAGTGATCGATAGTGAGAGCGGAAAGAGCGAGACAGAAGGGCTTGTAGGGTCAGTGGTGAAGATGAGGTCTAATTGCATACCCAAATAGTTGAAGACCTCACTAACTTGGCATAAGTCAGAGTCTGTAAGCTCAAATGAGAAAAGGCATTCTTTACTCGAATAAGAGTTTGTGATAAAAAAGATTCATCATCTGATTAAGTCCAGTTGTGTGTGGTAGATTAAAATTGCCAAATACGATGATATCATCGAGAGGATCAGATTAGTTAATTATTTGATTAATTGCATCGATAGCGAGCTGGTGGGTTGTGCCTATAGGATGAAAAAACACATAACGTTTAGGAAACTGCGGAAGAGTGTTATCTTTATTGAAACGTAGTCAAGCTTAAAAGAATTAGTAACAGTTATTGGAGACGAGCTAAGGACATTTTGGAGGACCAGTAGGACACCTCGACAAGGAGAATCATTTTGGACCGATAAAATCGTCGTCTCGAAAACAGTTGAAACTACGAGAGAATAATTCCTGTTTCTTTATATCAGGAATTAGATTAGTTTCAGTCAGAACGTAGACCTCAAATGGGAGAGCGTGAGATTAGCGCAAAACAGCATGGGTTTTAGGTCGAAGCCCCTTACGTTTTGATAGAAGAAAGTAAAAGGAATATTATTTCGAGAGGACGTTAAGAACTAAAAAATTTGTCGTTGTCAGCTCTACTCCGATGAAGGTGTAAGAGTGCACGTAGTTACCGAAAGCAACAAGGTCGTGTGAGATATATTCAAAATATCGTGGAACTTGATATATAAGTTCCTTAGATTTTTAAGGTCAGTATTGAGACCTTCCCGCTGTATGGAGACCACGACGCTAGTTTTAGTTTTCTCTTAATAGAAAACTGAGTTGGATTGTCATGCAGATACGCTAGAGGGAGACGAAAGCAAACAACCAGGGCCGTGCGTCCAAAGATCCGACTTAGAGCTTAGCAGATATCCTTCTTGTGAGCAAATCGGTAGAATTGTCTTTGCCCAGGCAATGTTTCTAAATATAATTTTCCGTGAACTTTTTAATCTCCTCAACTCTATTTAAAATTAAGTAATATAAGTAGTTGATTAGAAAACAACAAGAAAACAACTTCCACTAAAAATTAAGTCTCTCCATTAAATGTTGGACTGCCACTTATGGCACGAAATTACCCCTGAGTCCAAAATACTTTCTTCTCTTTCTGTTCAATTTTTCAAAAAACTTAACACATGCTGAGACATTATAAGTGTATCTAAATCCTCTTGGGTGATAGGTTATTCTTCATAGTATTAAACTCACCTCCTTAAAGTCTAGACGTTTTTAAATTATGCTCCATGACCATTTTTCACGTTTTTCTTTTAAAGTTGACTCTATTTTTGCCATTTTCTCAAGCTGACTTTAAAGTAATTTAATTTTTGTGAAACGCGTTACAGTTTTTTTACCATTGTTATCAATTTCAGTGTTTAATCCAAATTAATTTTTTTTCATGAACCAGCAATTTCTGGTACGTCTGTAATGAACGCAAAAACATATCACTCTATCATATTTTCCTGGTGCAAAAATTCACCAGCTTATCTCTCTGTCTGATTCCATCACCGAACTAAAATCCGAATTTTGACACAGTTTCAAAAACTTTAACGAATTGCAAAAGTCAGTTTTAATCACTTTTATGCGACATTCCACAACGTTGGTATCGAATTAAAATCATTTGTACAATCATAGTACAATGATAGACAATAATTCTGCCTTTGAAAACCTCCATTCTCTCCTCTCACCTCTTAGTGTTCAAGTGCCTAAAATTAATAATATAAACTAGAGTATATTACCATCCTTCAATTAACTCAAGTACATTACTCTGTCACATGTGCAAGACAACTCGCCACCAGGGTGCGGTTGCTTCTGTTGGGTTTTAAGGTAATATAACACTTGGTAGGAGTGCGTTTAGCAGCGTTTACAAAAAAAGAGAATACAAAATGTCTTTAGATCTTCGTAACATCCCAGATCCCGTGAATCTACAACTACCTAGATTCACTATTAACGTCTTATTTAGCTAATACACACGCAGGTTGCTTAATTATACCCTATATTTCCCAGGGTATGTGCGGATTATCCTTCCCATACCATACCACTTTGATCGATGCACGGCACTGCCACACACCAGAACAACATACCCAACTGAAGTGGGCGGTACCACTTCGTTCTTTTGTACAAATATGGGAGGTGCTCAGCTGTCATCTTCTTCCAGAAACGCTGCTGCATTCGCTGCAACTTTTTGCAATTGCTTTCTCGTGGCCCGCAACTGTTCATGGAGTGGATGAAACGTTTGCTGTGAGTTGGCTATTCCTAAACGAAAGTGATATTATGATCTAGTGGTATGTGGGGCAATGGATGCGAATTTACAACGTTTCGGCTTCACACGTCAAACTGTAGAAGCTGTGTTCTTGTAAGCTCTACATGTCCCATCGCTCGCTTCACGCTTCGTACTAGAGGTTCCCAGACTCCTCCCGCATGTAAGTTGAGAGGACAATTAAAAAACCATTCAATACCTTTGCTTACGTCCGTGATTCTCTCATGAAAGTGAAAGTGCATTTGCATAGGAGCGACAACCAAAATCAAACCAAAAGTTCTCTTAATCATTCAATGGCAGGATCTAAGGCCTAACCTGTTAAATTAAAACTTCCTGCAGTTCCATTTTCTGGTTTGTTGCAAATGTGGTTGAAAAGTTTGTTCGAGAGTATCAGACGTTCAAAAATTGTATCATAAAATCGAATCTAAGCGGTGAAGCTGGACGGCTACTGCGAAATACAGCAATCACTAGTGGTAGCTTTGAGTCTTAAAGGTACCCGAACCTAAGATTGTTATAAGACATCCAATTCAGGTTATTATTCAATTAGCCGAAACTTGTGGAGGAATCAGTCGATTCTTGAGTCATACTTTCAACAGGTTTTATCAAATCAGTCACAGATTGAGCATTTACAACCATCGGATAATGCAAGAGGTGAATTGGAAAAGTTGTACATTACAACAAAAACCAAAATTATTTCGCTTTTTGGGCCAAGAAGGCGAGATAGCACTTTTGAAACTTCCTTTGCCATCTCTCTGCCTACATCTAGCCATCTGCCATATCTTTCTCTTCCACATTTTAGCGGAAAGTATTCAGATTTTAAGAACTTTATAAAATCGTCTGATAATTTGGTTGATTCTGATCCGCCCTTGAGCAAGATAGAGAAGTTTAATCATCTGCTGTCCTGCCTTTCCGATTAAGCTCTTGGAACTATTGCGTCTTTCCATGTAACTGAGGAGAATTATACTAAAGCATTGGAAAAACTAAACGAGAGATACGACAACAATACACTAATATTTGTTGAACATATCGAAAATTTATTTGAACTTTCAAAGTGTTCAAATTCGTCAGCCCCTCAACTTCGCAACATAGTTAATAGCATATCGGCTATTTAAAACTCGGATTCATCTTTAGAAAAAGATGGAGACATCTGTAATTATTTATATAGCTATGTCTAAGGTAGACACAGAAACGCAGGAAAACTGGGTCGAGCAATTGGGCTACTCTAATCTACCTACTTTATCTACCTAATCTACCGACTCTCCTCAATAAATCGAGTTAAATTAGAAAAGTTTATTTCTTATTTATTTTATTTGCGTTTTTTGCAGGGACAGTAAAAATTTTCTTGTCAAATATCCAAGCTCCATCAGCTTCTGTTTCCGAGAGATTTTCGACTACTAAAAGACTACTAACAGGCCTTTGTACGAACTGTTTAGGAAAGAGTTTGTAAAATTATTTGTAAAATACACCGACAACAAGAAAACCTGGTCGAGGATATAGGTACCAGCAAATCATCGGTTGTTGTTAATACAGCATTACAATCAACCGAAATTAAAAATACAAAACAAGTTATGCTTGCTATAGCCTTAGCTCTTGTTCAGGACTCTACAGGGAGCTTTCAGATAGGAAGAGCTCTTCTCGATTCAGGGTCACAAAATAATTTGATAACTGAAGACTTTGCTTAGATTCTTAATCTCCACAAAATAAGAAAGCACGTAGAAATTATTGGAGTCGGGTCTTCAAGCTCAGTAAAAATTTCAAACACAAGCTACAATAAGGTCAAGGTTCAACACCTTCGAAGTCTCCTTGGAATTTTTAGTAGCTCAAAATATTACCAGCCATTAACCGGATATGAAAATGGGGATCTCAAATTGGAAGATTCCTCCTAATATTCAACTGGCAAATGAATGCTTCAATCAACCATCGGATATTGATCTTCCACTAGTTGCTGAAGTCTTTTTCTGATTTATTGTGAGTGGGACAAGTTAGACTAGAATCTGGCTTACCGAAATTGCAGAAAACTAAATTTGGATGGATCGTCTCAGGAAGGTGGGTCGGTAGGTGTGTGTAGTGGTGTATGCATACACTCCTCAAGCAGAGGGTCGCGGGTTCGAATCCCGTGCGAGGCAATTCTCTGAAAAAGTCTTTTCGTAGAATTTGTATGTAGTTATATAAGAATCCCGTCGGCGTCAACTCTGACATGAAGGCATAACACTGATGTTGGAGTGGTTGCTGGCTGGGCTAAATGTAACGAACTAACAACTAGCACGTACTGAGATCCACTGGTTGAGGATGCACTTGCTCGTCGCGTCCAGTTTGAAAACCACCTCGGAAAAATATCGAAACCTAATACACCTGAGTTTCAAACTACTACACCACTTCACATCAATGTGTGATTAAGCCAAACAGTACATCTACGAAGCTTAGAGCTGTGTTTGATGCTTTCTGTTGCACTTCGTCACAGATATCCTTAAATAAAATTCTCATGGTTGGTCCTACCATTCAAGTGAACTTTTTATACTTTTGTTACGCTTCCATCTTCATCGTTATGCATTGACAGCGGTAACTATATCCCGATATATGTATCGACAGGTGTTAAAACATCCGGATCATCATCAGTTGCAATACATACTTTGGCGAGACAGTCCTTTGACACCTGTAAAGACTTATAATACAAGCTTAACACCGATACATACGGAACCTCTTCAGCACCCTTCCTTGTCTTCGTTTTCTAGCAGACAAACACGCAGAAACTTTTCAAAAAGGATCTGTGGTTGTAGAATCTGATTTTTATGTCGACGACATGCTCACAGAAGCTGAAGATTTGGAATCGCTTTTACAAAAAAAGGAAGAGGTTCGAACAATCTTAGGGTCAGCTGGATTTGAGTTGTTAAAGTGGCAAAGCAATCACAAAGCAATTGTTAAAGATAACACTTTCAACACGAGTAAGGATATAAGGATAACCGAAGACAACTTAGCAAGCACACTTGGAATCTCATTGGACACACAAGATGATAATTTTCATATTCATATTCTCCTAATCGGACTTAAGGGCAAGTCACCAAACGTACAATATTGTCGCTTTCTTTCTCTATATTTGATCCCATTGGTTTTAGCCCTATAATAAGGGCTCAAACTATTTTGCAAAAATTCTGGATTGAGAAACTCGAATGGGATGAATCAGTTCCACAAGCTCTATACACGGAATGGAAACAATTCCTGTCAGAATTGAATTCAGGTTCAGATCCAGCAATTGCCGATTTCAAGGAACGTGATGACTAAAAACAGAATGGATGTACAAATCTATGGATTTTGGAACGCTTTTATGATGGCATACGGCTGTTGCTTATACATATATTCGAACTACAGACGTCGAAGAAAAAATAATTACAAAATTGCCAAGTCTAGAGTTGCTCCTACCAAGTGGAAGCAGTTACCACGTCTGGAGTTGTGCGTCTTGAGGATATTTGCCTTGCTTTTAACATTTGTCCCTAAAGAAAGAAACCATGACGCTGTTCGCTTACCACCTAATAATCTTGGAAAGTATTATCGTATGGAAAGTATGTATCGTATTGGCTGGATTATTCGAGGTTCTCTTAGAAATGGCATGCTTAAAAATGTAATAAGCAGCTGAAAGGGTCGATTAAATGGGTAAATTAATTTTTGGACGACACATTAATATTCGAGCTGTTCAGAGTAGGGGGACGTTTAAGACATATTCGTTATGTATCTGGTCGACTAATTGGTCGACGAGGTCTTCCATCTGACATATATTCAGATAACGCTACCAACTTCGTAGGTGCACAGGCGACGCTTTTAGAACTTAGTAGAAAGTTTTTCAAACGAAAATTTAAATACGAATAATTTCTGTATTAATAATGTTGTAAAATTTCACTTCATTCCCCTCAGGGCTTCACACTTTGGATGACTGTGGGAGCCTGCAGTTAAGGTTGCAAAGGGTCATCTCATGAGGACGACGTTCAACGCTAAGTTAACATATGAAGAACTGGCCACTGCTCTGGACGAGATAGAGGCAATTATGAACTCCAGACGAATAACACCACTCTCTTCTGATCCCAATGACTATGATCACTCACACCAGGTCATCTCCTCATCGGTTCGTCACTGAAGTTACTCCTGGAACCGTTATGTGAGGTTCAGACTATCAGCTACTTAAAAAGATGGCGAAGAATAAGTGCAGCTAAATGTCACTTCTGGAGAGTATGGTCAGCTCACTATATCTCAGAATTGCAAAAGCGGAAAAAGTGGCCATCTAACCAAGAATATCTTCAAGTTGACAAAATGGTGTTGATACAGGAAGACAACGTTCCTTTCCATAGATGGATTGTGGGAAGAGTTATGCAGGTGTTCAAGGGGAGCGATGGAAGAGTCCGAGTAGCAGAAATAGGCACCCCAAATGGTATCTTTAAATGCATAATTAAAACCTGGGCTTCCTTTCGTCTTGAAAGCATAGTCCTTTAAAAGCAGGCGGGATGTTGGGGCGCAACATATCCTTATAACTTTTCAAATAAAAATCTTCAAATTGAATTATAAATAAATATTTAAAAACTTAACGAATATTCAAATGTGCCGCAAAAATGTTTGGGTGAGCCATATTTTTTTCCTGAACACAACTTATACTAAATCTTAAACAGAAAATAAAAATCACTTCTTGTCATACACTCAACGCGCATCGTTCTTTGGCTCTCCGTTCCCACTTTTACTTTTGTTTCCACTCGATTAGTTTTGCACTTTGCACACGAAGCAAACAGAATTTATTGCAGACCAAGAATAATTAAACATTCGTCTATTCTCTGGTACTTGATGGAAAAACGCTCCCATCCAACAACAGTAATTAGAATACTCGGTGAATAATTGGGCAAGCAATTTTACGCAATTCATTCGGCTCCTACAAAAGTCAAAAAATGTCAACAAAACGAAAAATAAATATCGCAACATATCCAAATATGTTACCGCATCAGCAAACCAATGCAACCTGAAATAAAGGCTGTGAATAAGTATCGTTACGAAAACGCAAAAAGAAAAGGATTACACTGTACCTCAACTCGGTGATGTCAAAAAGGCATTCAAACCAAGTTCCTTAAGAAAGTGTAGAAGAGAAAGCTAATCGATAAGTTGGAAAATACAAATTCATTGGATCAAACGGTTTGCCAAAGAAACTTGTTTTTGTATGATTATATGATTGAGTGCATACAGACATTAAACCATGCTCGGGAAAAAATATTTTTTATTTTTAAAAACTTTGAGGTAATACCACTGTATTAAGTCGCGCATCAGCCTATATTGCGGTGATTTTGTTTGTTTACAAGAACTTTTTTGTTAAGCATTGATCAAAATAGTGTTATAACAAGCTGAAATTAATTTGATTAAAAAGATTATTTTGAAACTTTTCAAAACTGGATTATGAGAGTGTTTGAGTATTGTAATGAGTTATTAACTTTTGTTCAATTACATTCCCCCAGGGACTAGTTTACAGGAACTTCTCCTAAATAGACAAGCATCTGATTATATAACATCTCGTAAAATAAAGAGAATAAATTACAGAATTATACTTCAAGGTATTTGTTTTAGGTGAGTATCAAATGCTTTTTTCAAAACGTCGTTTTCTTTAGTTTGCATTAGTCAGGCTAAATAAAGGGTATTACGTCGTGAGGTTTGATTTTTAATGTAAAATAAAACACATAAATTTGAAAGTGAACTTAAAATTTTTATAATTGGTTAAAAAAACAAATTCATTGCATTTGCTTATTGAAAATGATAATATGTAAATGTTGGCCACGACCACGTATGAAGTGGTCAATTTGGAAGGTAAAATTTTGGGCGAATCGTTTGAGCATAGCGACTTGTATCTCGCAGATAACATGGCGCGATAACGATTAACATTGACGGTAACATTCTGATTTGCCCCATTTTTGAAGAAATATGGACCAATGTTTTCACCAGCCCATAAACCACACCATACCGTTGTTTTTAATGGATGTAATTGTAGCTCTTAGTACTCTTCGGGTTGCTTATCAGCATAAATGCGGCAGTTTTGTTTACTAACGTATCCATTGAGCAAGAAACGGACTTCATTACTGAACAAAATTTCACGATAAAACACCGGAAATTTATTGAGTTTTTCCAAAGCCCATTCACTGAAAATATGACTCAAATCCAAGTCGTTTGGCTTCAATTGTTGTTGAATTGAATTGGCCGAGATTCTCAAGTTAAATACGCCAAGCTGTCGAATACGCCAAGCGTTGCTAAAAACAACGACGAGTCGATTCGTCACGGTCTTCACGTACACTCTCAGCTACAGTGCTATATGGTAGTCTCTTCACTACATGCTGGATGTGGTCTAACAGGTCAAGTATCATCCCCTAATGTAAACTGGGACTCAAATTTGGGAATGGTATTGGCAATAGTGGTTTCAGTATGTCGATTATGCGCACGAAAAACATTTCTCACAGAACGCTGAATTTTGTAAAACAGCTAAACAATTTGGAGACGCTATTCTGGTATAAGTTTTTTCATGATTATTTGCCAAATGATACTAAACAAAAATGACAAAGCAGTTTGATAAGAGTCATGCGTGATCTGTCAAAAAAAGCCTACTGAAAATTAAACCTCACGATGAATCAACCCTTATAAATATTAATTTAAACTAATATATGTAATTACATTTGTATTATTTGTATTTGTACACAGTGCTTCTTATGATAGTTTTTTTTTCTTATTTGTTCATGATCATAGTAGGAAATACTTACCCGTTGAATACTCAATTGTACAATCAGTTGTATAATTATTAGATATGTCGAGTTGGGGAAGTTCAATTTCACTATTTACGACTAGAGGATCTGTCATATTCCAAATAAAAACCAAATCTTGGACGGTATGAGACACTGTAAAATGAAAGGAACATATGTATTATATACATGCATATATATGAATGAAAAAGATATTTTGCAGTTAAAAAACTGCGAAATAATTGGTTGAGATGGGATCTAGTTTATCTTATACTATATACATAGCTAGATAGGGAAAAATGTTAGGTTTAGTTGAGATCCAAACGAATGATGGCTGAGCCGTTCGCAATGCGAACTGAGAATCAAACAAGAATCTATTTAAATGAAATAAATGAAAAATCGAAATCAAAGACAATATTTCACAAACTGGCAGTGCGGAGGAGCAGGGAAGTTTTTAATATGCTGTTTAGTTTGGTTAAAGAGGATCTTAACAAATACTCAGACATACCCATAATATCAGCAGAGTTTAGACTATTCCTGACTCTTGTATAAGTGCTACACATTGTTCTACTTAAGAGCTTTAAAATTTTCACTTTGGATTAAGCAAAAACTTTGTAATGGCTTTTAAAATAGGGCTGACATAAATGGAATATATGCGATTTGCTTTGGAAAACTCTCCGCCCTATGCACTTGTCAGACCCGAACTAAAGCGAATGGAAACGAATTTCAAGCAACTTGTGCTCAATATGGAAATTACCAAATTGTGTGGACACAATTGATGGGAAACTTATAATCAATATTTGTCTATCGAATTCAAAACCTCTTTTTGTAATTACCTGTGAGATTATTCCATTAAACTTTTGACAGTCTGAGACTCCAAGTATAATTTTTCTGACATGGGCGTTGGTGCATATGACTCCCAAAGTATTGGAAAACTGGCTGGAGTTACTAAAAGACAATATCCTTCCGAATTCGAACGTACAGCAATACAGCATTAATAAATGTTTTAGTGCGCCCATATCCAGCTACCGTATGATACATTATGACCGGGAATATTTCAACAAATTTCTTCCACCGGCCAAACGTGTGATTTAAAATGCTTTTCAAATTTGTGAGCTCCAAGTGAACATATCGTTGAATACGTTAAACATTACTCCTAAATCAGAGGAGAAAATTGTGAAGGCAGCAGTTTTATTTCATAATTTCGTAGAAATGCATTATGCTACATACATATCACCTACGTACTACGTCAACCATTATGAAAGCAAGGAAATTGTAAAAGGTTTCGAAAGGAAGAAAATAAAATGAGCCTTCCTTTTAAGAACTAAACAAAATTTTTTCAAACAGCGCTTCAAAAGTTACGTCACCAATTAAAAGAATACCCAATTTAGACAGTTTCCTTATTTTTCTTTAAACAAAAAAGTTACTTATACACAAATATTTTTTTTAATTCATATAACCTATGTATAATTATTTTAAACATACAAACATAAACGTTATTAACATATATGATATAAAAAAATATATACCATAGACATATTTGCATTTTTGAGTAAGGTAAAATTACGGCTTCTAGATTTTAACCACACTGAAATTCAAGTATTGTTGCGCTTTGTTAATTGATTTTTTTGTATATAATGTTTCTAAATAAATTTTTTTTCTCTGCCGCTGTAATTTACTATACTATTTATAATAATAATTTTGTAAACAATAAGCTTCTTGAAGAAAATTATTTGTAATTGCTCTGGTCCAGTTTTTGTTTTCTTTTTTTGAATATGAATATGAAGTGTCATTAAACACTATTTTTATTTAAAATGCAAATGTCTTTACATATTCTCAAATAATTTGTATATTTTTTATATAAAATCTAGCATAAAACACAGATGTCAAAGATTTGAATTTAAGAGAATATGATAATAATAATAAAAAAAAATATATATATACACATTGTTATTATCATTATTATAATTATTTTCAATTTAACCCATTGCCATTTTATTACTAAACTTAAGTTTGTCTTAAATTTCTTCTGGCAACTTAATCAAATATCCATTCTAGTCTATAAAAAAGTCATAACTCCTGGAGCAGGTTGCAGACCTTGTTGCCAACAGTTTTCACGCCGCTTTCAGCAATAGCTCTAAGCGTTATGTTGCCTAATCCGTAAGCTTGCGCTTCTGGACTCTTGAAGTTGGTGGTTCAGTTGATGATTGACTGACATCTGGTGTGGCGAGCCGTGAGTTGTGCGGCTTACGAACGATTCACGTACGCCTGAAAGTGGGCTTGAGGGTATTAGTACTTATGAAACAGGGTTTTCATTATCTGGGTGATATTAATATCACGTATGAATTTTATCGCACGGTTCTGAATCCTATCTAGCATGTGCAGAGATGTTTTGGGAGCACCCGACCAGATGTGGGCATTGTATTCCAATTTCGAACGAATAAATGTCTTATATATTGAAACCAGATCAGAGAGGGTAAAGTATTTCTTACATCGCTTGAGAAATCTTAGACATTTCGCAAGATTTTTGACGACACCCAATATGTTGTCATTCCAACGTGAGTTGTCATTGACAAATATACTGAGAATGGAAAGTTTTTCGGTTTTGACGATGCGGGTGCCATTCATGGACAATGGCTGGGTGCTTAAATTTCGCTTTAACGACAACATTGAGTTTTGGAAAAATTTAACACTACTCTGTTATTGGTTCCCCAATTAGTTATGCTGTTAATATTAGAATTTAATGAGCTTAACATACGCTGCCATTCCCGTTCCACAGCCAAAGAGCAAGGACGCGAGTTTGAGGAACGAATATGAAAGCAGAGAATACTGCCGTCAGCAAATAAATATATTGGATTGGAAGTAGCAGATAAGAGATTGTTGATGAAAATTAAAACAAGTGTCGGAAACAGAACGGAGCCTTGGGGCACACCAGCGTTCATTTTGAGAGCATCAGACTTGAAACCATCCAAAACAACTTGAATTGAACGTTCTGTAAGGTAATTTATAATCCATTGAAGAAGAGAGTCATCGATCCCAAAAGTACGCATTTTCGACAAAAGAGCCTAGTGCCAAAATCTGTCAAATCAAGATCAACTATCTTGCTTTCGCCAGATTGATATACATATTGGTTCCACTTTTCGGTGAGACATGCCATCTAATCACCTGTGGACCTGTTACTAAGGAAACCGTACTGCCGGTCATTGAGAAGTTTTCGTTCTCCGAGATACATATTTTTTGAGCTGACTGTTTATCAGGATTTCCACGACCTTGGAAAAAGGGAGTATGTGCAATGGGTCTTTAGGAGGAGAAGGAATGTCATTGTAAATGAGCGTTGGGATGAGGCAGAATTTCTATTATTTTTGACGAGCGATCAAAAATGTTTACTACCTTTGGGAAATTTTAGAATTTTTTGCCTAAGCTTTTGGTCGTATTGGAATTTAAGACGTTTAAGAAAATTGTTGCAGTCATTGTCTCGTTTAAACTTTTTTCGGTTTTCCTTTATCGGGTTGGTCTTGAACGACCAATAAAACATTTCTCGAGCCCAGACAGCTTTTTTACAGCTCGAGTCGTACCATGCCTATTCTTTTAGCTTGATACTCTTCATCCGATGAGGGATAAACAATCTCATTCTAAAGAGAATAGTGTCGTTATGGAGAATACATATCAACCGTTCAAATTTCATAAGCCAGGTGTTAAGACAGCTTCAATTGGCTTTCTCGTATTTCCACATGATTCTTTTAAAAATCTTTCCTCTAACTGTGTGGTGGGAGTACAATGGTTTGACTAACATAGAGGGGAGAGCACATCCACGGTATATTCATCAGGGTGAGAAGTAAAAAACAAGTCAAGTTGTTGGCGGTATGACTGTCAACGTTTGATATTCGTGTGGGCTTATTTATAAGCTGGGTCAAGCTGTATTCCGCAGCGAAAATCTCAACACACCGTCCTTCGGGTGTTGTTTGTCCAGAATGTCGAAGCAACCCAGAATTATGTACATTGAAATCGCCCGTAATCACGATTTCGATATGAGAATACAGGGTTACAATACTTTGTATGGAGTCAGACAACGTACCAAACTCGTCAAAGACCGAATTGCTTTCCAATGTGAGGCTTCTGTAAATAAAGCAATAGTGGATAATTTGCTTACGGAGATGAAATATTGACCACATGAAATTTAATTCCGGATTGAAGCAGGTGCTACATTGTGGTGGAGTTTGGTAAGCTACATCACTTCGCACGTAAATGGCGAGACCGCGGTAAGAGAAGAATAATGGCACTTGTTATTAGCCAGGTAGCTTCAGATCAGAATGATCTGAGATGTGTGGGCGGGGATCTACCAGCTTCACAAAGTGCCAAAACAGCTGGTCTGTATTTGCAGACGTGGACGTTTCCAGAAAAGCGATTACTTTTTGCCCGCGAATATTGTCTAAGTCCACTCTAAGTTCCCTGATCATTATCCATATGAAATTTAATCCGGATTGAAGCAGGTGCTACATTGTGGTGAAGTTTGGTAAGCTACATCACTTCGCACGTAAATGGCGAGACCGCGCTGAGAGAAGAATAATGGCACTTGTTTTTAGCCAGGTAGCTTCAGATTAGAATGATCTGAGATGTGTTTCACAAAGTGCCAAAACAGCTGGTCTGTATTTGCAGACGTGGACGTATCCAGAAAAGCGATTACTTTTTTCCCGTGAATATTGTCTAAGTATACTCTAAGTTATATGTTAACACTACACTCGGCCGTTGTTTTTTTTTTTTTCTGCACAAGTGATTTTTTTATTCACTCGTTTGCGGTTATTTTTATTTTTATTTATTCATTTATTGATTTGCACTCTTAGAGACAGTGAATGGCTTCCTCGAAAATTCACTACACAGTCCTACACATACTAGGACATTATTTTAATAAAATACAAACCAGTAAGCCTTTTTACATATTCCTTTAAAATCTCCAGCAATGGAAAAAAAATTATATTAGCTTTCCTCAGCGATCTTTTTAAGGTCGCCATCGGCCTTGATATGTTATAAGTATAATAAAAATAAATAACTTAACATTTAAAATTTTATTTCAAATAATAATGGGTGACCAGATCAGAACGATAGGAACAAAATTTAAAGAAAACAACAACGGTTTGAGATATAAAATTGATTCTGGCTTTATTTTAAAGCTACGTTCATGTCATTATGTATGGAATAGCACGCCATTCAAATGGCCGCCTCGGCTTCTCTCCACGTGAGATGACCCAGTCGCCAAATTCGTCCTTCACAACTTCGAGCGTTACGTCGCTTGTATGGCATGTAGCGCCATCTTGTATCGATGCTATCGAGCTTTGACTACAGAAAGTCGATAAATATCGCTCTTTACCTGAGACCATCGACAGTAATGGCGGCTCCTTCCTCATTTGTTGGTAACTTTGATGGTAGCTGAAACATACCTATTGAAAAAACTATTATTGATATCTGGTAACCCGTAATTTCCATCCACACCAACATCAGCCGCCACATCCATCCATGGTTTTTCTTTGAAAAGATTACTTCTGTACGATTTTATTTTTAAAAAAACATAAATTGCATGAATAACAAAACCTACTTCTATCAATATTTTTCCCACTGTTGATCTCCGAGTGTAAGAAAGGTTTTTTTTTTTTAGTAAATCGTTAGATTTTTATTTCAGGGGTCATTTAAAGTCGGGAGAGTATTAACTTTGTAACTCAAACTACAATTTAATAAAGCTGCAATTTATCCATATGAAATCCATGCCAAAAAAGGAATTCCAGGCACAGCGAATCCTACTTTTCAATCAAAATCCGTACCAAAACATTTAAAAGTTAAAAAAAAAAAACCTAAAAACATTCTAAGTCTTCCAATAACGAGAATTTTTTTAGAAATCCTGAAGTTAAAAATATAAAGACTACGATAACTTTGCATGTCACTTTTATCGACGGCATAAAGGGAAAAGAACAGGTAAATTCATTGGTGTAAAAACTTTCGACTTTCTTTATTTTATTTTATTTTATTTTTCTTAACATTAACTTAACACTTCACCTATCATTTTGATAGTTGCAGACTTTCTAACAGTTGGGGAATTTACATGGAGAGTGATGAAAAAAAGTTTGATCTCGATTTTGATTGATGGCGAAAGATGTCCCAGGTCTTCCTTAAGTCTGATGGTATTTGACTTTTCTAGTTGATACCAAGCTTCCATAACTTCTGCATCATAGTCTTCGCTTTGACGATTCAGGGGGCAATCCAATCTAAGGAATCGAACAGTTTGCAGTTGAAAAAAAATATCTTTGAGCAGTAGTAGCAGTAGTTTTTTCAGCAGAACAATCCTCATGGGGCCGATGATACCGGTACTGAGGTAATAGTTGGACGAAGATGTAAACGGTGGATGATGGCTATTCAATTTTTTTCCCAATTATATTTAAACTAAATTGTTTTAAAAACCAAATTATTTGGAAAATATTATCACTATTATATTTATTATGTTATTATTATTGTGAAATATTTTAGATTATATAAACCGTTGCGAGACACCGTTTGGCACTTTATAAAAAAACTCACTGTCTGTTGTCCACTTAATACGAGTATTTGATTAAATCAGAAATTAAAATGTTTAAAAGGCTCGATGGGCCAATGTTAATTTTTAACTTTACCTGCAGTTTTCGAATAAATTGAACCACATACCCTTTTTTCAAAAGTTAACAAGAGAGTGAATTTTATTTTTCTTACCATTTCACCCAATATTTTGACATTTGTTGACTTTCTTACAGTTGGGAAATTCACGTGGAGAGTTGGAAGCTTTTCCGAGTAATATATGTAGATGGGCTCCAACACATTGGTTTTAAGAAAAAAATTGTCTCTGATATGCTTTTCATGAAGACACAAACAAATATCAAAATTTATATTAAATTTCAATTTGCTGTCATTTGACTTACTGGGTAAAACTATATAAAGTTAACCTACATTATTTGTCGTATACGTCACACTCGTTGTTTATAGACGTCCTTCCACAAGAAAGCGTTTATTCTATTCAGCTGCCACGTGAATACGTCGACGCAACGTATGCATTAGGTCTTCGGTCCGCTCTGTCGGTCCCTTCGTTTTACGGCTAATTTCATAAATATTATTTAAAATCTCTTACCAAACAAAATGCTCTAAGTATAATTGTACTACCTATACGTACCTCCTCATACAAAAAAAAAATTAAAAAATTAACTCGCAGTAAAATTACTTTGATTGGGGAAGTGATTGAAGTGTCAAAAGCTAAATAAGACGTATTTCTTATAAGCTCCAGGAAAGTTTTGTGATATTATTGAATAAAAGGCTCAGTTATATATGTAATAGTGTTCAGTGTGATGGCGTGACCTACAAGTTTGGAAAAAAAAGTGAAGGTAAATCATTTCAACTCACATTTATGCAAATAAAGAGAATAAAATACCGAAACGGCTAAGACATGAAACGGACCCCAGTCAGGAACACCGTAAATACAACCAATACTCCTGCACTAGTCAAGCCTAAACGAAGCCTAGCAGAAACTTCCCCCGATTTTCCACCCCATAAAAATAAAAAAAACGATGTACCTAGAGCTGCTACAGACCCATTCCAGCCGTTCCATTCACTCGCAAAACCCAAACATCGAGAACGTCATTGTGGAACTGCATACTGGAAGATATTAGATGATGTTAGATTTTCAACAAAATACAAACTGAACATGAATCGCGCCCTCAGTTCTGTTGATGCATGTAATTTTGCTCTATACGGGGTACAGAAAAATTAGTATTTTTCATCGCGGATGCCGTAATATCCTGCGAGTCTATTGTAAGAAGAAGGAAGAAAAAACAGCCGTAGTATGACCGAGAATGTAAGGCTGCCAGGAAAAAATCATTTGCTTACCTGTGATTGACCAGATGCTAGAGAACAAACCTGACTAAACAACTGTACAAGGCAAACAAAGGGTACAAAAATGTATGCATAAAAAACAGCAATTATATTCGTAGTATCTAGCACGCACGCTATCGAGAATCAAAGACAGTCGCGGGTTCTGGAAACTAGTTAGAACTCTCAACGGCTCTTTCAGCGTTAGGGGCATTCAAATTGAAGCTCCCGTATTGGCAGAACATTTTGCAAGCCGATTGAACCCACCATGCTGTCTAACACATATACACTATGCACTGCCATACCAGAATGGAGAAGACCGTGTTCCCTATGAGTTCTTCAAATATGCTACTGAGTAATTCCTGTAGTTCAGAAGTTTTCAGAAGAAATATCATTTTCCCTATCTTCAAGAAAGGAGATCTCGAAGGTTCAAATAATTACAGAGGCATTTCGTTCCTGAACACAATTACAAAAATATTCACGGAGATAATTCTAGAACGTCTGACATAGTGGATACGCCTAAAAAACTTGCTCAGCGAGTTTCAAGCCGGTCTTAGAAAAGGTTATTCTTCAGTGGATAATAACCATCGCAAGATTTATTTAGACAAGGGCAGCAAATTATACGCGTTCTTTGTAGATTTCAAGAATTCTTTCGACTCCATCGACAGAAACGCTCTCTTTTACAAATTAAGCAACCAAGAAGTAACGACAAAAATGCTGGGGGCTATACGAAGTCTCTATAAAGAAAACAAAACGTCAGTATGGGAGGGAAAGAAAATATCTAGCTGGTTCGAGCCAACAGTGGGAGTGAAGCAAGGTTGTCTCCTGAGTCCTCTATTTTTGTCATTATTGCTAGATGACCTCACAACATTTTTGCCTGGGGGAATTGTCTTCAATAATCTCAATATTAAGCTTCTACTGTACGCTGATGACATCGTAATACTCGCAAAAACGCCAACGATGATGCAAATCATAACAAACAAATTACATCAGTACTGCAGATTGTGAAACCTAAAAGTTAATACCTCAATACCCCAAATCCAAAATAATGGTTTTCATTATTTATGCCCCGTATTAAAGGAGATAAGAAGACTTTACTTCGAGAAAAATATCCTACCGGCAAATGAAGTCATTGCACGATTAAATGGCGATCAAAATTGGATAATAAAATTATACAAAATATAGGACTTCATGAAATTTTTTAAGATTTGTTTATGTTTTTTTCTCATTTATTTAACGAATATACATTATATTACATATATATTACGAGTATACCCGCCCAATTTCTTTATCCCAAGTGCAGCTCATTGGAAAAGGAAGAGGTGGGGTTTTAGTGAATAATTTGCGATGAATAATTTGCTTATATATAACGGAATGGGAATGGTAAGTAAGATCATTGGGTTATGCCAACCCAACCGGTTTTATTAATCCTTACGAAAATTGTGGATTTAGTGAAAGGGTCGAAAACGGCAGTCGACTAAGAGGGGGTGGTTGGGAGAGAACACTACCCGAAAGAATTTCGCCTTCATAAACTCCATCTTCGAAGAGATGTCCTGTTGTTTTGGCAGAAATTAAAAATTGCAATTATCTCTGCTTTAAGTTTTTTTTTTTTTTTTTTAATAAGCGCTCGCTCAAAGAATTTAAATACCCTTTAAGTGTTTGTACACAGGTCAGAAATAAATTCTCAGTGAAAACAAGTAAAATTAGGACATGCCTGTCTACTCCAGCTCATCATCTCCAGATCATCCCGTGATCAAAAAACTTTCAATTAGCTATAAGTGGATTCAACGTTGACTTAAGTCATTTAATACCAGAAGAGATTGAATACAGACGACAGATCTTTCTCAGAAAGTCAATATCCGTTTTCATGGATGGTTCCTTTTGCAGAAAGAAATCGTTCAGTCCACTTACCTACTATAACATATTTTAAGCGATATCTCAACTATTTGTCAAACCGCTGCTTGGATTAGCTTGAAACTAATACACGCGTCGGATACTGCAATATACATATTGAAGATTTATAGACAGTATCACCAATCTTGAAAAATTTACCAAAAATCCCGTAAGTTTAAAAAAACGGCCTTCCACTCTCCCTCATTTGTATCACAATGTACTTATAACTGTCCATTTAATACCACAAAACTTAACTTCCTAACCGCTCCTTGGAAAAACTTAGCACATCCCAGAGCGCTTCAGTACCTCTCTAAAAACTTATTTTTATACGACTTTGTTTTTCTTCTAGGTCTTTACAGTTCACTTAAGCGTCTTTAACGTTTCAGAAGTTTCCGAGAGGTTTCTTAAGCTAAATCCGTTAGAAGTCTACGGCCTTTTAAGAAGTTTTACCTCGAAATCAGAGGTTTCTCATTTTAACGGCCTATAACTTGGAGGGTGGTCAAAACAATACAATTTTTTGTTCACCATAACATCAGGAATCTTCAGCTAACAGGACGAAAACCTAAACTTGGACACCCTGTATATTTAACAAACAATTTATTTGATCAAAGGGATATCACCGTCATGCCAGGTTATGTGTCGGGGTCCCTCGACGCTGGTGTTACCTTTAGGTATGCAATATAATTCAAAGAGTATTAATTCCTACTTGAGTATGTTGCACCAAATTAAATGTAAAGAAATCGTACGATGTTTTAAATGGAAAGAAATACAACGAAATGTACAATAGCTAAACTCAATTACATAATGTGACTTTTCCTCGTCTTTTAATCTACAATACTATATTAAAAATGTACTTAATTAAAGCCAAAAAAATTTACATTGTCTTTAATGTTTTATTTTTCTCCAACAAAACCCAAATCCAACAATTAATAAATGTTGACACTTATTCTAGGTTTAGCGTTGCTCATTTGTACGAATGAATTCTTACCACTATTTATATTACTCTTGGCCAAATTTGGAACGTCAAAGGATTATAGTGATCGCTGAGTTCCATTGTATTCTTAGGTGGATCCTGTTTGGGGACAATGCATTGATCAATGCAGCTGGATATCAGCCAGAGCACTGCGAAATATTATCCGCGATTAATTTTTTAAGCAATCATTTCTTGAATGCAACCTAAGCTCAATGTTTTAATATCTAAATATTTATCTTCGAACTAAATCTTTTTGATTTAATCTGTCTGGATTAGTACAATATCGAGCTCTTCAATGATTATTGTCCCGGTTCCATTCAAGCTTCTTATAGTCTTCTTAAGTGGGGGAAGATGGATGAAGGAACTCCCACTTTATTCCTTATGCCACTAAAATTTGCGCAATTATTTTCTGGTCTGGGAACCGGTTTTGAAAGAGGCATGTCAGTTCAGCTTCTGCTTTCAAAAAATTGGTTCCAGGTAGTGTATATCTGACTAAATACTTTTCTATATAAACCACTTGTGTTTTCAGATCCATTTAAATGGATAGTCATCGTGTATTAACTGACAAATATCATTAGATATCCCTTTATTCTGTGCTGTGACCCCTTCAGGCTTAGATATTAATTGACCCCTCATTGCCTACTACTATGTGTGAAAGTGGTAGATGTTTATATAGCAGACTAGAACTTTTATTAGTCCTTCCCTCCTGTGAAAGCACACAACTATTACTGCAAATATCTTCCGGAGACTATATGTAGGGTTCTTTTAGAGATAGGAGTCCAGAACTCAGACTGATACAATGTTTCATCGCATTGGTTGCAAAACAACTATATTGTTTAGTCGTAGTAAGATTGATGAACGTTATATCAGCTGGTTTTACTGTTTACTTGTGCCGTACCCATTTTTCTTGAGTTTTGATATCTGATGGAAATAGAAAATACCAATATATGGTAGATCCCCATGAGGGTTACACTCAGCACACTCAGTTTTGCCAGTGTTACTGCACCACATGATTCCACACAAGGTAAACTTACAGGTTTAATCGGTGAAATCCTCAATTTTGATAGTAGTAACTGTACGTCCTCATTTGTCCTCAACTATCAGATATACTGTCAGGCTATACGAATGTGAAGACGCATCGCTGAACCTATGGGAGTAAATGCGCTTAAATGTAGTATTTTCAGTATGAACCCATCTTTGAATGCTTATTGGTTTATGTTTTTGCATATCTTCGTAAGATTCATTCCATTTTATTCATTCAATCCCCAATTGAATGGTTTTGTTCAATCTATTTTTGAGACCCAGAGTAAGTAAATAAATATTTTGGCGCGACAGCCCGGTGTGGGCCAAGGCCTAGCTTCTCGCACTCATTTGTGTTTCTCACTTTGTGCATTTTTACACTCCTGAATGGACATTATGAACCATGGTAAGATCCAACTATGTATAACAATCATGGAAAATATGAATCTTTGGTTTTTGATTATTCGAATTAACGAAATAAAAAAATAATTCATCCGCTAATTGAAGCCACTGAATTCCCCAAATCTTTACTTCATGGGAACTATCGATTGGCAGTGCATCCGCATGCTAACGTTCATGAATGGAAATTCCCTTAAGAAGCGTATCGTCGTTCGATGCATACTTCCTACGAATTTAATAACATTTTAAAACGTTTCAGATCATTGAATACTGGCCGCTCCAGAGATAACATCATTTACGTTTATCACATTATATACCATTCTAGTATCTCCTTTGCTGGAGCTGTAAGTTTCCGCATTGGCAGGCAAGGAAAAGATGTGTCGAAGTTAAGTGTCGTAAGGCGATAAATTTTAAGCAGTTTAAGCCAGATTATGAATTGATAGTTCGTGTTTTCATTTGTCACATATAATTGGCTGTACATTTTTTTCCAATGTTTGATGTAAATGTTAATCAATAAAATATGAGATATATTACACACTTTTTTTGTAGAATTTACTCCGCCGTTAGCTGGAAACTTAGTGAAAGTCCTTCTGAGGGTTCATGAAACATTATTCTGAGCTTTATTGTCGAACTGCTTTCGTTAAGGACTGTGTGGTGACACAGAAAACAATGCCTGAGATAATTATATTTTGTTTAACTTCCATATTGTTACTTCCCTCTATCTTATATTTTTCCAGCGGAAGTTATATAAAACACCTTCTTACGACACCCCCAGTCTTCGAATAAAGAATCAGAAGAGGCATTCGAAATTCTGACAAGTCCTTCACAGGTTAATCGTAGACTTTGGCTCTAAATTTTAAAGTTTCACTGCTGACTCGGATGCATCGGAACAAGAGTTCAACAAGAAAAAAGAGGTAGAACAAATATCTCGTCGGTGCCAAGCTATTACTCCGTTATATCTACGTCGATGACTTTATATCTGGAGCAGATCTTACAAGGTTGGGCAAAAAATGAAGATTGTTGCCAAACACAAGAAGAGCTCGCATAATCTTTTGGTGTCACTCAAGCAGCCATTTCAAAACGTTTAAAAGCAGCTGGATATATTCAAATGCAATTAATTTGGTTCCACATGAACTCAAGCCGAGAGACGTCGAAAGGCGGTTTTGCATGTCCGAAATGCTGCTGGAACGCCACAAAAGGAAGTCATTTTTGCATCAGATTGTTACTGGTGATGAAAAATGGATCCATTACGACAACCCCAAGCGCAAAAAATCATATGTGAAACCCGGCCAATCAGTCAAATCAACGGCAAAGCCGAATATCCATGGCGTGAAGGTAATGTTCTGTATTTGGTGGGATCAGATGGGTGTGCTGTATTATGAGCTGCTAAAACCGGGTGAAACGATCAATGGACAACGCTACCGAACACAATTAACCCGTTTGAAGAGAGCAGTAGCCGAAAAACGCCCGGAATATGCGACCAGACACGAAGCAATAATTTTCCATCATGACAACGCTAGGCCCCACGTTGCTATTCCGGTTAAGAAATATTTAGAAAACAATGGATGGGAAGTCATACCCCAGCCGCCTTATAGCCCAGACCTTGCTCCTTCTGACTACCAATTGTTTCGGTCGATGCAGAACGCCCTCACTGAAATACGGTTCACATCAGAGCAGAACATCACAAATTGGCTTAATTAATTCTTGACTGCCAAGCCGGCGCAGTTCTTTTGAGATGGGATCCGCAAATTGCCAGAAAGATGGGAAAAAAGTCATGTAGTTCAAAAACGCACTATTTAAAATATATACCCAATATATATTATATAATACAAAAATAAAAGAATTCATTAGAAAATAAGAGATTTTAAATATTAAATTAAAATACCGTCTAGGGACCAGACAGACATTTTTACGCTATTTTAATTTATTTTCCCTTCTACAAATTTAAAATTTAGGCAAAACTTTGTCAATTCGTCAGGTGGATCAAATATTGCGTCACCTTTCAATAGCTATTAAGTCAGTAGTATTGATTCTACAGTATCTGAACTTAACCTATTTCTCAGATCGTCTTTTATTATCTTTTTTTTTTTTATAACCCCGCGCGTGCACTGGCTTTTTCACCAGGGCGCGGGCGGGTGGTGTAGTAGTTTGAAACTCAGGTGTATTAAGTTTCGATATTTTTCCCAGAGGTGGTTGTCAAACAGGAACCAGTGCATCCTCAACCAGTGGGTCTTAATACGTGCTAGTTGTTAGTTCGTTACACTTAGCCCAGCAAGCAACACTCCAACATAAATGTTATGCCTTCATGTCAGAGTTGACGCCGACGGCCTTACATATAACTACATACAAATTCCATGAAAAAACTTTTTCAGAGAATTGCCTCGCACGGGATTCGAACCCGCGACCCTCTGCTTGAGGAGCCTATGCATATACCACTACACCACGGCCACCCCCATTTGGAAAGTGATGCCAACGCCAACCAAAGCTCATAAATTGCAATAAATAAATGGGTTTAAAATACATATTGTAAATAATTTTGAGAGTTAGAAAAGAGAAATCGAAAGAAAGAAGAAATAAAAAAACTACGTAATAGGTTTCGTAAATTGAAGCATAATGAGTGAAAGATGTAAAGATCTAAAAGATGTGCATGGTAATCGAAAATGTAGTAGTTTTGCTTTCAATGTAGCAAAAATGACAAGTGCGTATTATGCGAAAAGAGCAGAGCAAAGAACAATTTGACAATTTGACTAACTGACTTAATATCAGACCACGCGTATACTAAAGTAATAATATATAATAAAATACAATAATAATAATTTTTCTTTTTCTTGATTATTGTAATTTAAAAATGTTACACACTTATTCAAATTGTATTCCATTGTATTATATTGCCGTAACTTAAAACTTTTACTTTTCTGAATGTGGAAACATTGTTGCTTGTCATGTATTTTCATTTCCATTCCCAGTTTAGCAGCTTCTATTCGGGTGCATTTGATTGTTACTTTTATTAAATAAAGTTGAATTATTTCGATTGATTTATATTAGTGCGCAAAGTGTATCTAAGTACCTATACTAGATCACGGAACAGTGTAAGATAATGACGGTTTATGTTGAAGTATAAGATTTTTCTTAATATTTGAAGCTTTGTTATACAAAGAATATCTTTTTCTCCTTCGCACTGCCTTGTCTTGATCTTATATGTACTTTTTTGTATAGCTATTAGTATTAATAAAATACTCAAACTGAACGGTTGGTTTTATTTTTCGGAACTGAAATAGGTTATGGGCTCAGTTGCGTTTAAATTCGTTAAACTCTAGTTTGAGTTTTGATCCGGTTTTATATCGCGTATTTCTTCTTCTGCATAAAGTAAATTTTCGGGTCGAATATACAAAAAAAAAAAAGTTGCCGTTCCTAAAGCATGGATCCAATAGAGGCGAAAATTGGAAAATTGCAGACGGAGGAGTAGTGGCCTTCCTAAAAATTTCAAATCAAAATAATATAAAGATCATGTGAGTTGTACGATGTAGTGTCTAGTGATTTCCAACAGCCGGAGCCTGACAAACCAGAACACAAACGGTTTTTAAAATCAGACTGTAAAGTACAACAAATAATTGTAACGGCGCAAGGAAAGCAACCTCTGACACACGTCATGAATTTCAGTACAGCTAAACAGATGTGGGAAAAATTCGAAGCAGTGAATGAGCAAAAATCGCTCACAAATATTCATATGCTCTAACAAAAGTTTTATTTGTTTACAAAGGATAAAAGCAACGACATAGCCACACATATATCAAAATTGGAGTTCATTGTACATCAACTTCGTGATAATGGCGAGACAGTGTTAGAAAGCACGTTTACCACAAAAATCCTCATGACACTACCAGATGCATACAAACACTTTAATACAGCATGGGAATCGACAGCAGCTGCTGAACGCACACTGACAAACGTAACCAGTCGCCTGGTCATAGAAGAGGCTCGTATGTTGCAATACCCAGCCAGCCACCAACAACAAAATGCATCCGTTGCCGACAAAAAAAAAGGTTTCCGCAAAACATCCATCAGACGAGCAACAAGAGTAGCGGTAGTAGCGGTAACAGCGCCAGCAAATGTTTTTTTTTTGCAAGAAACCAGGGCACTGGAAGCGATTTGTTCAAAGAGAAGAAACTGTTTTCAAAGCCATAGCAGAAATATTCACTCACTAAGAGAAGCATTTATTTACACTATTCCCTAAATCGATAAAGAAAACTGAAATGGCAGCTGCATCCTGAACTATTTCCTGATGGAAATAGAAAATACCAATATATGGTAGATCCCCATGAGGGTTCCACTCAGCACACTCAGTTTTGCTAGTGTTACTGCACCACATGATTCCACACAAGGTAAACTTACAGGTTTAATCGGTGAAATCCTCAATTTTGATAGTAGTAAATGTACGTCCTCATTTGTCCTCAACTATCAGATATACTGTCAGGCTATACGAATGTGAAGACGCATCGCTGAACCTATGGGAGTAAATGCGCTTGAATGTAGTATTTTCAGTATGAACCCATCTTTGATTGCTTACTGGTTTATATTTTTGCATATCTTCGTAAGATTCATTCCATTTCATTCATTAAATCCCCAATTGAATGGTTTTATTCAATCTATTTTTGAGACCCAGAGTAAGTAAATAAATATTTTGGCGTGACAGCCCGGTGTGGGCCAAGGTCTAGCTTCTCGCACTCATATGTGTTTCTCACTTTGTGCATTTTTACACTCCTGATTGGACATTATGAACCATGGTAAGATCCAACTATGTATAACAATCATGGAAAATATGAATCTTTGGTTTTTGATTATTCGAATTAACAAAATAAAAAAATAATTCATCCGCTAATTGAAGCCACTGAATTCCCCAAATCTTTACTTCATGGGAACTATCGATTGGCAGTGCATCCGCATGCTCACGTTCATGAATGGAAATTCCCTTAAGAAGCGTATCGTCGTTCGATGCATACTTCCTACGAATTTAATAACATTTTAAAACGTTTCAGATCATTGAATACTGGCCGCTCCAGAGATAACATCATTTACGTTTATCACATTATATACCATTCTAGTATCTCCTTTGCTGGAGCTGTAAGTTTCCGCATTGGCAGGCAAGGAAAAGATGTGTCGAAGTTAAGTGTCGTAAGGCGATACATTTTAAGCAGTTTAAGCCAGATTATGAATTGATAGTTCGTGTTTTCATTTGTCACATATAATTGGCTGTACATTTTTTTCCAATGTTTGATGTAAATGCTAATCAATAAAATATGAGATATATTACACACTTTTTTTGTAGAATTTACTCCGCCGTTAACTGGAAACTTAGTGAAAGTCCTTCTGGGGGTTCATGAAACATTATTCTGAGCTTTATTGTCGAACTGCTTTCGTTAAGGACTGTGTGGTGACACAGAAAACAATGCCTGAGATAATTATATTTTGTTTAACTTCCATATTGCTACTTCCCTATTTTTCCAGCGGAAGTTATATAAAACACCTTCTTACGACACCCCCAGTCTTCGAATAAAGAATCAGAAGAGGACAAGAGTTCAACAAGAAAAAAGAGGTAGAACAAATATCTCATCGGTGCCAAGCTATTACTCCGTTATATCTACGTCGATGACTTTATATCGGGAGCAGATCTTACAAGGTTGGGCAAAAAATGAAGATTGTTGCCAAACACAAGAAGAGCTCGCAGAATCTTTTGGTGTCACTCAAGCAGCCATTTCAAAACGTTTAAAAGCAGCTGGATATATTCAAATGCAATTAATTGGGTTCCACACGAACTCAAACCGAGAGACGTCGAAATGCGGTTTTGCATGTCCGAAATGCTGCTGGAACGCCACAAAAGGAAGTCATTTTTGCATCAGATTGTTACTGGTGATGAAAAATGGATCCATTACGACAACCCCAAGCGCAAAAAATCATATGTGAAACCCGGCCAATCAGTCAAATCAACGACAAAGCCGAATATCCATGGCGTGAAGGTAATGCTCTGTATTTGGTGGGATCAGATGGGTGTGCTGTAATATGAGCTGCTAAAACCGGGTGAAACGATCAATGGACAACGCTACCGAACACAATTAACCCGTTTGAAGAGAGCAGTAGCCGAAAAACGCCCGGAATATGCGACCAGACACGAAGCAATAATTGTCTATCATGACAACGCTAGGCCCCACGTTGCTATTCCGGTTAAGAACTATTTAGAAAACAATGGATGGGAAAAGTCATACCCCAGCCGCCTTATAGCCCAGACCATGCTCCTTCTGACTACCATTTGTATCGGTCGATGAAGAACGCCCTCACTGAAATACGGTTCACATCAGAGCAGAACATCAAAAATTGGCTTTATTAATTCTTGACTGCCAAGCCGGCGCAGTTCTTTTGAGATGGGATCCGCAAAGTGCCAGAAAGATGGGAAAAAAGTCATAGGTTCACATGAGCAATACTTTGAATAATACTATTGTACATGTTTTTTCTTAAATAAACGTTCAAATTTTGAAAAAAAAAAAAAACGCACTATTTAAAATAATTACCCAATATATATTATATAATACAAAAATAATAAGAATTCATTAGAAAATAAGAGATTTTAAATATTAAATTAAAATACCGTCTAGGGACCAGACAGACATTTTAACGCTATTTTAATTTATTTTCCCTTCTACAAATTTAAAATTTAGGCAAAACTTTGTCAATTCGTCAGGTGGATCAATATTGCGTCACCTTTCAATAGCTATTAAGTCAGTAGTATTGATTCTACAGTATCTGAACTTAACCTATTTCTTAGATCGTCTTTTATTATCTCTTTTTTTATAACCCCGCGCGCGCACCAAGGGGATATGAATACCCTTTTACTGGCTTTTTCACCAGGGCGCGGGCGGGTGGTGTAGTAGTTTGAAACTCAGGTGTATTAGGTTTCGATATTTTTCCCAGAGGTGGTTGTCAAACAGGAACCAGTGCATCATCAACCAGTGGGTCTTAATACGTGCTAGTTGTTTGTTCGTTACATTTAGCCCAGCCAGCAACACTCCAACATAAATGCTATGCCTTCATGTCAGAGTTGACGCCGACGGGCTTACATATAACTACATACAAATTCCATGAAAAAACTTTTTCAGAGAATTGCCTCGCACGGGATTCGAACCCGCGACCCTCTGCTTGAGGAGCCTATGCATAAACCACTACACCACAGCCACCCCCATTTGGAAAGTGATGCCAACGCAATAAATAAATGGGTTTACAATACATATTGTAAATAATTTTGAGAGTTAGAAAAGAGAAATCGAAAGAAAGAAGAAATAAAAAAACTACGTAATAGGTTTCGTAAATTGAAGCATAATGAGTGAAAGATGTAAAGATCTAAAAGATGTGCATGGTAATCGAAAATGTAGTAGTTTTGCTTTCAATGTAGCAAAAATGACAAGTGCGTATTATGCGAAAAGAGCAGAGCAAAGAACAATTTGACAATTTGACTAACTGACTTAATATCAGACCACGCGTATACTAAAGTAATAATATATAATAAAATACAATAATAATAATTTTTCTTTTTCTTGATTATTGTAATTTAAAAATGTTACACACTTATTCAAATTGTATTCCATTGTATTATATTGCCGTAACTTAAAACTTTCACTTTTCTGAATGTGGAAACATTGTTGCTTGTCATGTATTTTCATTTCATTCCCAGTTTAGCAGCTTCTATTCGGATGCATTTGATTGTTACTTTTATTAAATAAAGTTGAATTCTTTCGATTGATTTATATCAGTGCGCAAAGTGTATCCAAGTACCTATACTAGATCACGAAACAGTGTAAGATAATGACGGTTTATGTTGAAGTATAAGATTTTTCTTAATATTTGAAGCTTTGTTATACAAAGAATATCTTTTTCTCCTTCGCACTGCCTTGTCTTGATCTTATATGTACTTTTTTGTATAGCTCTTAGTATTAATAAAATACTCAAACTGAACGGTTGGTTTTATTTTTCGGAGCTGAAATAGGTTATGGGCTCAGTTGCGTTTAAATTCGTTAAACTCTAGTTTCAGTTTTGATCCGGTTTTATATCGCGTATTTCTTCTTCTGCATAAAATAAATTTTCGGGTCGAATTTAAAAAAAAAAAAGTTGCCATTCCTAAAGCATGGATCCAATAGAGGCGAAAATTGGAAAATTGCAGACGGTGGAGTAGTGGCTTTCCTAGAAATTTCAAATCAAAATAATATTAAGATCATGTGAGTTGTACGATGTAGTGTCTAGTGATTTCCAACAGCCGGAGCCTGACAAACCAGAACACAAACGGTTTTTAAAATCAGACTGTAAAGTACAACAAATAATTGTAACGGCGCAAGGAAAGCAACCTCTGACACACGTCATGAATTTCAGTACAGCTAAACAGATGTGGGAAAAATTCGAAGCAGTGTATGAGCAAAAATCGTTCACAAATATTCATATGCTCTAACAAAAGTTTTATTTGTTTACAAAGAATGAAAGCAACGACATAGCCACACATATATCAAAATTAGAGTTCATTGTACATCAACTTCGTGATAATGGCGCGACAGTGCTAGAAAGCACGGTTACAACAAAAATCCTCATGACACTACCAGATGCATACAAACATTTTAATACAGCATGTGAATCGACAGCAGCTGCTGAACGCACACTGACAAACGTAATCAGTCGCCTGGTCATAGAAAAGGCTCGTATGTTGCAATACCCAGCCAGCCACAAACAACAAAATGCATTCGTTGCCGACAAAAAAAAGGTTTCCGCAAAACATCCATCAGACGAGCAACAAGAGTAGCGGTAGTACCGGTAACAGCGCCAGCAAATGTTTTTTTTTTTTTGCAAGAAACCAGGGCACTGGAAGCGAATTGTTCAAAGAGAAGAAACTGTTTTCAAAGCCATAGCAGAAATATTCACTCACTAAGAGAAGCATTTATTTACACTATTCCCTTAATCGATAAAGAAAACTGAAATGGCAGCTGCATCCTGAACTTAGGGGCTTAAAATCATATGACCTTCAATAAGGGCTTGTTTTCGGCATTCAGTGGTCGCGGTGATAAAAACATTCTTTCGTTTAATAACTCCTTTTGGCAAAAAAATTTTTTAAAGGATGTGTTGTACGTGCCCGATTTAAAAGTAAATTTGTTTTCTTTCAGCTCAACTTTGGACAAAAGATATCCTATAATATCGGATAGTGAGAAATGTGAGCTGCGTGACAAAAAAAAAAAAAAATTTGTAGCCATAGGAATGCGCGAAAATGTTTTATTTTAAATGTTGTTTAAAGCGAAAGTTCCTTGCACTGCAAACTTATTCATTAAAACAGAAACGTTCGAGATGTGGCATGAGTGACTAGCTCATCAAAATAAAGTCATTGTCTCTGAGTTCTTAAATAAAAATTATATCACTTGTGCAGATTTGAAAGACATTTTTGTCAAGCATTTTTGCCACAAGCTTCCACGAAGCATGTGGACGTCAAATAACACTTCATAAGGGAAAAATATGCTGAGAATCTCTTTAACATCGAACATGTTCCATCCGAAAGTCAGAAAGCCGATATTTTTACCAAGGCCCTAGCTCGAGATTGTTTTCAGAAACTGAGAAGTATAATTGGCGTCTTACCATTGCTTCCGGCGACGTCGTCTGTGCATGTGATCGCATAAAAGATTAAGACAAAAATTGTTTTTTTTAATAATTTTTGACTACAATTAATTGAATTATGTATTATTAATTTCTGATTTCATTGTTGAATTGAATACTTTACTTGATCTATATTTATTACAAAATTTTTAATAAGTCAAATATTAATGAAAGTGGGAGTGTTAAAGTATAAAGGTTTTCTTATTATTTGAACTATTGTTATACTAAAGATATCTTTATCTCTTTTGCACTGCCTGCCCTTGATTTAATACGTACTTTTCTTGTATAGCTCGTAGTCGTAAAAAACTATGCAAATAAATGCAAGAGTTTATCATTGAATAACCTTACGACTGGCAGTTAAAATCGTTTTTAGAAAAAAAAAAAACACCCTGGCGAATGTGCCAAATGAATACAGCTCCTGATGGCTATCCAGCCTTCAGTTGTAGAAATCTACGACAACCAACAACCATTTTCGTCATTTGCATGTAAGTCTTTTTTCGATATTTAATCATTGGTATCCTTTGTTTTCACTCCAAATCAAATGCCCAAGGACAAATCAAATAGAAATAAAACTCAGAATCCTTATAATTCACCTTGTAATACAGAATTAGATAGCGCTGTGGTTTGCGGGATTATCAATTCACATCAAATGGAAATTTTACATTTAAATATTACTAAAATGAGTATTCAAACTTCTACTTCCAATCAATCAGTTAACGTCACTCAGGCTAGTAACATCAATCATTTAAATATTATAGACTTATTTACCTATACCGGACGCTATAAAAGATTTGCCCCACATTAAAGATAATCCTAGATCCTTATATAACTTTGTCAGTAATGTAGAAAAAATATTAAAATTAATACCATACAAAACAAAATCGTTAGCCAAGCCACAAATACATCACATATATTTTTCATTACTCTGATAAGGGAAAAGAACCATCCTTGATACGTAATTTGCATAAATTTAAGCAGACCAATGATAGTGTGGAAATCCAAATCATTGACCTGCAATCCACCACGACAAGTCATGTCATGTCATGTCAAAATTCACGAAAATGACGCTGCCATAACAGCTGTAATCCCACATGTGGCTGATTATGTTTCAATGGGTTAAATTAATAGCGCAATAAGGCTATCAACTACTATCGACGCATGTATGGAATTATTGTATTAAATAAAATAAGAAAACATAAAAAAAATTGTTGCCAAACCTGTCTACACAACAAATTAAACAAAAATAACCTCTTTAGTTAGGATCGTATCAACCACCTAGAATACCATACAATTATTTTAAAAAGTTTTCAATTTCAATTAAACTTCCTCAGGAACATCAACCTCAATTTAGGCCATTACAAAAACCTTTCCACAACTTACTACTCAGCAGATTAATAAATTCCACAAACCAGCAGCTAATTCTTTTACTTCCAAACCTTTCCATCACGCACAGTACCAAGGGATGTAGACAGTAGAGAAGTTAGAACCCCCCCCCCCCCCCCCCCCAAAACATGTGGAACTATACAATTTCCAACCAAATAAGATCAGTTCATAATTTGCAACAGCATCAAAAAATATATTGAGAAGAATACGTCCCATACGATAATTCAAATGAATAATATAATTACCAATCTGGCTAAGATTGCTACGTACCGGACGAATAACCAAATAACAAAACAACCGACATTTCATTTAATTTATCACAAGGAAACGAAATCATTTTCACTCATAACAATACGGACTACTAGAAATAAATCACCAAAGTAGCAACCTCTTAAGCTATATCAATATAGCTTCTCGTTTTGCTCCATGAAATTTCTTAAAACCAAAGGGTGCGCTAATTTTATTGATCTTGATTTAACCAATTCTCAATACTATTAAGACATTGATCTATTTACAATAACAACTATTTTGAATATGCAGAAATTTGACTTGTTAAACTCTTTTCATTTCCCGAATTCAAATTTAGCGAACCAATATAATTTCGCTTATTTAAATTTCACAAATATTTTGATAAGTTAATAGTACTTGAAACCCTCCTCTGCAAGTATTGATTTACCAAACAAGTTTAATTAAATCGAAAAACAGAACTGCTCGTATTCCATAATGATTTAAGCCAAATTTCATGTCTAAAGTCTACGTGATCCCAGGAAATTCTAAAATAATTGCAATATTGCCAGCTGACATAAAAAATGGATAAATTCTGGAAATACCGGAATGCATAAATCAATCCCATAATCGGTATAACCAAAGAAGGTTTTTTGTAGAGCAAGCAAATTTGGTCAAATTGGTCAAAATTTACAAATAACTATTTTAAAGGACATGTATAAGAACAATAAGTTGACGTTATGGGACGGTAAAGAATGTAACCTCAGCCCGCTCCAGCAGACATACAGGTCGAGCAAATAAAAGTTCAGGTACCTAACCCATAGCCTTTCCATGAGACGACATCTCGAACTAAAGCTTATAGAAACGAAACACGGAAGAACCTAATTTCTAACACAGAAGTCGACATTCATATAAAGGCTTAAGTGTTCGCGGCTGTTATGCATTCAGGAAACTGTTACAGAGCCCAAGTATGAGGAACCAAACAGTGTTACGAAGTCGAAAAATTACTTAGGTGTTTTCTGAAAAAGAATGTTTCACCTTCCACCAAATACACCTACCGGCATGTTGCATATCTAGAGCGAAATATCACCATAATTCTTATTAACATTAAAGCTAAGCATGCAATACTTTTTAAGTCGGTGGAGAATACGAGAAAAGCTTACCAAAATCCTAGAAAAATAAGGGTTTATAAAAACTGGGGGACTTAGTTTCTAATCATAGTATAAGCTCTACAATGATATAATAGAATCAAACCTTTTAGAGTAGAGAAGATCTGCGCAGCAGTTTATACAAATAAAATTTATATTAATAAAATGTAGGATTTATAAAAGACTTATAAAAGTTATTATTAAAGAAAGTAGACGAGTATATCTAGGATTTAAAAGACGTTGAGAATCTGTTGAATGGTAGCGACGGGAGTTAATTAATATTAATTAATTAAGTAGCATATATGTCATTATAGAAGTAGAATTATGAAAGAAAACTTTTAATTTGTACCACATAATAAATTAACTTAAGATTCACTAACTAAAGATTTATATAGAATCACAGATTCAAAATCTATTACAAGAGGGCATAATTATACCTAGCTATTAACTCCCCATGTAGCAACCCAATATGGATACTACCCAGCAAACGCGATACATCAGGTATTCAAAAATGGAGTCTAGTCGTCTATTGCCGTAAAGTAAACGAGATAACGATAGATCTGAATTTGAACTCAAAGGTGTAGAAAAGACGGAATTTACCATTGATCATGGGTAGTATGAGTACGTCCGAATGCTGTTCGGACTCAAAAATGTCCCTTCTACCTTCCAGGGAATAATGGATAATGTATTGCTTGGTATATATGGACGACATTATCGTATTATCAAACTCTCTGCAGGAACACATAGATAATCTAAGAAAAGTCTCTTCAAGATAACGTGAAGCAAATCTCAAAATACAACTAAGTAAGTCAAAATATTTCCTCAAGAAAGTAGAATTTCTTGGTAACATCGTTACCTCTGATAAAATTTGACTCTATCCGAGTAAAAATCGAACTATTAAAAACTATCCCTTATCCACTACTCAAAAGTGGGTAGTTGGGGTATTACGGAAGTTTCATAAAGGATTTTCGCAATGTAACAAAATGTTTAAAGAAGGCCAAAAGAATAAATTTTAATGAACAATATGTCAAATGTTTCGAACACTGTACGAATATGATATGTAACGACCCCGTATTAAAGTATCCCATCTTTACTAAAGTTTCAATTTGTTAACGTTATATCGGAGCAATACCTAGCCAAAGCCCAATAGATTCAGACAAATTAGTCGGTTTCGCTTCACGAACTTTGTTCCAAACAGAACAGAATTAAAGTACGATAGAAAAAAAATTATTGGCAATTATGTGGACAACCAAATATTTTCTCATAACCCTCCGATTAGTGAGAAGGTCCCTAGGGACCTTTTGATTTTTTGAATGCTCACAAATCTTTTTGTGCAAGTGTTAGAAGTTTGAAGTTTGATGCTAACTGTATTCTATAAAAAAAACAATGCTAAGGCGATTAAAACTTATTGCGAAACAATGCGTCCACTACATTTCGAGTTTTTTCATGTTGAAGACATTTAGTACGGTAATTAGCGACAAGGACTAACATGTATTATAGAGTAGAGATAATGGAAAATAAAAGAAAAGGGTTAACAAAGATACATGTTCATATGAATTGGGCAATAAAATAATTTTTATATGGTCCTTATTCATACAATATATCATCCTTTTCTATGACCAATAAAATGATTAGGAGGAAAAAGGTTGCAATAACTATTTCCGGTTGTTTAATAACCATGTGCAGTATCGCAGGCAGCATTAGTGCATCCGTTTATGATTATTTTTAGAAATTTATTTATTGTTCTCATTTTTGCATTTCGTCTAAAGGATGAGCTTACGGGTCTTAGATTTTCCCGTACTTGTTTTGGGTGCCAAACGGGTGTTTTCAGGCTGTCCGTAAATTTTTCGGGCAATTATTGTTTTTACACAGGTAATAACTCGTGTTTAGCTTTAGTTTGTTAGTCTGAGACTATTGTTTTGTAGGAAAGTATTGCTACTGTGAAGCTTTTGTGATATAAAAGTAAAAAGTGTTAAAGTAAAAATGGCACAAAATGTTTCAAGGACCCACTAACGAGTAGTCGCATTAGGAGCGCCACACGGTGACGCCACTGGGAACTCATTAATCAAAGTGGTATCAGCTGATTCCAGTACTACTTTGATGGAAGCAATGATAGCTTCTAAGGCTCCGTTATATTTTGTTCCTGAATTGAGCTTAGTTCTTTTAGCATTAGATGCAGCAAATAATCCATCCGTATTTTGGATTGTCGGGTCAGCTCCAGTACTGCTCTGCAATGAAAGAACATTAATTAAGGTATATATTTGATATAGGAGTTAGAAAACTTACTTCGCTTGAAACATTTTCCATCGAATTCCTTAACAACATTGTGCTGCTTATGAATGAAATATCATTATAGTAAAAGATACAGATTTTTTTGAAGACTCTTCTTTGTTTTCGGCCGAAAATCTGGTTCGCGGAAATTTTATTTTCTTTTTTACATATTCCACACTTTTTTTAAATTCATCAGCCATTTCCTCCCAAACCTCTTGTTTTAAGTCTAGTCGCTTATATATTTTATTATTTGTAAAGGCGTTATCTCTTTTTTTATACATTTCCAATGGTTTTAATGCATCCGATTTAGTAAGTTTTAATTCACTTATGATTTTGCTCTTTTCAATTTCTTTTTTCAATATAAATACTTTTTTTTCTTGCAACAGTCTTCGTCTAAAAAAGTTTAATTTTTTTGCCACGCGTTGTTCTTTCTCATTTCGCCATTTTGAAAACTTTGAAACGTCGAATTCATTGCCTTTGCGATGGAAATCAAACATTGCCTTTTATTTGGCGGGCAATATTGCCATTGCCATTGCTTGATCGTGTACACTACAATGGCAATTTATTGCCTCGAATATTGTCAAGTAAGTGACAATGATCAACAAGAGTCTCTGTTAAATAAATACCACATAAATAATAATCATCGCAGTATTAATGAAACTTTTAATCATCTCCATAGAACATACGATATTATTTCTCAAGAATAGAAGAAAAATAGTAAGAATTAGCAATTTTATTTATTTATTTATTTATTTATTAAAGCTCAACACTCAAGTGGGTATGTCTACACTTATGTTGCCAAAGCATATGTTAAGTTTTTCGGAAAATGTGACAGAAAAAGAAAGAAAGATGTTTGGGCTAAGTGATTAATTCGCTCCATGGGTGGCATCCAATATTTAATGGGGAGACTAAATTATTAGTGTGAATAGGCTTGATGTTGTATTAAGGCAACCATCCATCTCACGAGATTTAATTGCCTCAAAAAAGGTCTTCAGTCACGGCTAGTATTGAATCCCGAACCGTCCGATTGGGAAGCCAATACACTACTACTTGAGCCAAAAGTGGCGGAAACTGCTAATTTCTTTAGTATGAGAGACATCCTCCCAAAATTAAGTATAAACATTCAGAAATCCTTTGTAGACCCCTTGACATTCTACAAGGAAAAATATAATCAGGTCCTTAAGACAATTCTTTTCTCAACATGGTATACCTAAGACAATTGTATGACTAAGCTACAGAATTTACATCAAATTTATGGTATTTAAAGAATTTCGTAACCAACACATAACAGGGCCACAAAATTTTCCAGTTTAAAGATTTCACTTAACCTTGAGTGAAATCTGTAGAGTTATCTATGATAAGAATAATAGGAAAATTTCCTCAGATATATTGAACCAAGCATTTATTACCCACAATAACTCAATACACTCATCTAAAAACGTAACACCTTTTCTCATAACGGAAGAAACGTACGAATTTAAGAGGTCATTATAGCATAATTATGAAAACGATTACATAAATAAATAATAAACATAATAAATAACAAAATTAAAGTTAATATAAAGAACCATAATAAATCAATAATGAGCAAATTGAATAAGTACCGTGAAACACCATCCGATTTTGATAAAACATAGGAGTATTTAATAGGAAAAATAAAACGACCCCAAGAGCCAAGAAATTACAGGTAGTGATAAACAATGAAGTAACTGTTTTAACTATAATTAAAAGAAAAGGTCATAAAAATAAGTTAATGAGAAAATGTAAAACTCAAAGATCAATCATAGAGATTCAACATCTTTCAAAGAGTCAAGGTCTATTAACGATTAAGTAAGGCGCAGCGCGAATAATTGAATCACATATCAAATTTCTACTTAACTCCTTATGAAGAAAATATTTACAGTTTAAGACGTCAACAAAACCAATAGATTCAAACACAAATCTTGGTCCCATGAGAGAAGTTACTAATTTGAATTGAAAAGAATCTTTAATAAAAGGTATCACAGACAACACGAACGATAGCGTCGCTATACAAATAAATAACGAAATAAGAACCCTACAACTGAATCAACATGACATGAGCAAACAACTTACGAGACAGGTACCATAAATGTAAAAAATAAAATGATTTGCTAACATAACTAATCACATAAATTTACAACAAAGAGATTTATAGGATTATCTGGCCAGATTAGTTGTTCCACAAAAAAGATGCAGTGAAAAAGAGAACTTTCAATACATGCAATAAATATACTAGGTGGAGTGAGAAGTAACCTCCTCGACCGCCAGAATGCGTTGCTACTGCAAAAAAGGTTATAGTGCCTTGAAGTTCGTTCATATTTAGGCAGACATGCCAAATTTCAGTGCGATACTGTCTTCAGTTTTGTTCTGACAGCTGATTGTTGTTGATGTATTTGGCATCATGTTGAGTATGGACAAAAACTATTTTCGTTCTCTCATAAAACATTATGTTTTGAGAGGCAAAATGGCGAAGGAAACAAAAGAAAAGTTGGATAAATACTATGGGGCCAATGCTCCGTCAGATTACACCGTCAAATATTGGTTTCGAGAGTTTCGTGGAGATGCCACCACTACCGATCAAGTCCGCCATATTTTGGGCGATATTCTGCATATGAAAAAGTTTGGACTGCTGAACACCAAAGAACAGAATGAGTGCCTGGCAATGGACTGAAGACGGCACGAGTGCTCCGAAGCGTCCGAGGGAGGCTCGATGGGTCGGAAAGGTTATGGCGTCGGTTTTCTGGGATTGCCATGGCATACTTTTTGTGGACTACCTTGAAAAAGGAAAAACTATCAATTGCGAGTATAACTGTGCATTATTGGAGCGATTAAAGGCCGAAATCTCTGCAAAACGGCCTCACATGAAGCGAAAAAAAATTTTGTTTTAACAAGACAATGCACCGGTGCACAATAGCATCGTAACCAAGGCTAAAATCAATGACTTAAGGCTCCAATTGCTGTCGCATCCACCGTATTCGCCCGATTTGGATCCCTCGGAATATTATCTTTTCCCAAACCCCAAAAGATGGCTCATCAATAAAAAATTCAGCTCACGCGAGGAAATCACCGACGCCACGGAGGAGTATTTTGCAGACCTTCCGGAAAATTACTTTTCAGACGGGATCAAGAAGTTGGAAAATCGCTAGAATAAGTGTATCAAACTAAAAGGGGACTATATTTAATTAAAATAAAAAAAACATTTAAAAAAAAAAATTTTTTTTTCATTCCCAAGGAGGTTACTTTTCACCCCACCTAGTATCAGACTAATAAAATTGAAATATGGTATAACCAAATCATTTACAAGAAATCATAGAATCAATAAATCTAAAAAGACTAAATATTATCTCGAAACAAGTTTTAAGTCCGAATGTATTGAAATTTAAACAACAACATACCTATTAAACAACAAATCAAAACATAAGATTTTCTTCAGACGAGCAATTTTATGAATTCACGTGTCTTCAGGCTTATTATAATCAGTCGAGTATTATATTTAGTATACAACTGTCCCGTGAATCCTTTACCCTATATAGTACCATATAATAAAATTGCCCTTTAATAAAATCCTAACCATTAACCTAACAAAACCGTATGCCATTATTAACGATTATTGTATCCGATCATATCACAAACTATGCTTGATAACTGAGCATGTTTCCTATTATCAGAATAAGAAATTGAATAATATCAGATTAAACAGTTACATTCTAATTAACCTAACCTAGCACCGACAAATCCACATCCTGCGTAATCAAAGACAAAATAATCTCATTAAAATTACTAATACGCCATGAAAATTACGAAATCATCATCAACAACATAATATGATATATGAAAGTAAAATATCGTATGTAATTATATTTTGTGATAAAATACAAATAATTTCTTCAACATTCACTAAAATTAATTTGTCCTATACCATAGAAAATTTCAATATAAAGAGATTAGAGCCGTTTCGCGTAACCAATAGAGATATCATTGAACTAAGCGAATATACAGGGAGTAAGCAAAACTTTCCGGTGTTCACCAGCCTCTTCATGCCCATCATAGCATCTACACTCTTCTTCATCCGCTTCATAAAAAACAATCGAAATCAAACAAAAAGGTTCTTCCAGCATCAGACTCTCTTTGCTGTCGCTTTAGACTAGGACTGGAGGAGTTATATGACATATTAATACACGTGGTGAATCAAATCATACATATTCTTGTCTTCTTTTTTATTTTTTGTTAATTATTGTAATATAAGACTTTGCACATATTTAGTTAAATTTTATTGTGTTGCATTTTTTGTCGTAACTTAAAACTTTTGTTTTTTTGAATGTGGGAACATTCTTGCTATCAAATTTGAAAAAATTGGAAGACTTTTAAAGAAATAACAATACACGCAAAGATAACAATACATTTTTCGCATAATCGAAAAAACTGGAGGGTCATTGTACGAGTATAGAGAAACATACAAAATAAGCAAAAAATATCGAATGATTTGTCTTTAAGTTACAACTGTAAAAAAATTGAAAAATGTAATTTCGAGAAAAACGCGTTTAAGGATAAAAAGATAAAGATAAAACCGCTGAGCGGCTACTCTTAGAAAGGTCAAATCTTTATCATGCACGCAGATAAAACAACAAAAGAAGTGATGGAGATAGGAGTGAGTAAAAGTCGAATTTCTGCCATATATAGTATGTTTTACTTCTGCGTATTCTTACCCTATGATCTCAATGATATAACAGGACCTAGATATACCATGTTCTCCAGCCAGCATTTTGATGACCATCCTGTAAGCCTGATATTGTTATTATATATACTCCTATATGTAGAAAGGGATATCAGCCAACTTGGTGTGAGCAATTGGAGGCGATTAAAGCTAGATCGCGTTAAATGGAAAAAAATTATTGGGTGAGCCTCGTTCGCACTTCGTTACAACATCAACAGCAATATCAAGTAAGAAAATAGTAATAAATCAAAAAGGGATAATTAGAATTAATCAATAAATTTAAAGAAAAAAAAAAATTTTATAAGAAGAAATCTAAATATATGAATAATACCAGAAGTTGTACTGCTTATAAACAATTATGCAAAAGGATTTTTAAAGATGTTTTGCTGTGTAAAAATAATTTTTATGCAAACAAGTTCCGGGAGTTTATAGGTAATTCGAAAAAAGAATGGAATTTGATTAAAGAAATATTAAACAAATCATCCCAAATAAAACAAATTAGGATCTTAAAATATGCTAAAAAATGCAATGTTTATTTTGCTTCTGTCAGTACTAAAGCGGTGTCAGATAATTGTGCTTACTTCACTAAATGCGAATGCTTAGCTAATGATGTGTCATTCCTATTTCGCGTTCAATGTTGGCTCTGAGCTCTTCCAATGTTGTCGGCGTATTGGCATAAGCCAATGACTTAACGTAGCCCCATAGAAAATAGTCAAGCGGCGTTAAATCGCACTAAAGAGGCGGTCAATCGACTGGCCCCTGTCTTGAGATAACACGCTCACCATACTTACTCTTCAATAAATCGATTGTAGAGTGTGCTGTGTGGCTTGTGGCGCCATCCTGTTGAAACCACATGTCGTCCAAGTCCATATCTTCCAATTCGGGCCAAAAATATTCGGTGATCATAGCGCGATAACTCTGACCATTCACAGTAACGTGACGATCGTTATCGTCGACGAAAAAATATGGCCCAATTACGCCGCGAGCATGCATACCGCACCAAACAGTTATTTTTTGTGGATAAAGTGGTGATTCATGAAGCACCCATTGAGCCAAAAATTAGCTTCGTCACTGAAGATGATTTTGCGATAAAATTCATCATCTTCTCCAGAACCCAATCGGAGAACGTAGCTCGTTGGTGTACTTTATCATGATGAAAATGTTAAGTTTACTGAATAAATTGACAGTGACAGTTTGATGATTAGTGAAAGAGTGCGTTCACAAATTAAATTCAAAGTTGTCAAGTCCCTATTGGAAAACCTTATATAAACAAAGTAAAGTACATCTAATTCAGAAGCTAACTCGGAGTACATTTTTTGAATCGCTTGCATGCTCTGTTAAATGTTTTACTATTAGGAGTGTCAATTTGTTTAAAAATCTTCGTGTTTTGCTTGATTGGAATATGAGTTAGTCTACCCATACCGATGCATTTAAGAAGCATCTTAACGCGGCCATAAGGCAAATATCATATTAATGTTAAAATCATATTCCAGAACGTTCTAAGATGAGTTAGGTGTATTGTTACTATTAAGCACATTCTTAACTTTAATATGGCATTTGTAAAACCCCAATCGCAGAAATAGTAATCTAATACTTTTCAGGAGCCTTAAAGTTGTTCCACTGAAACACTTATATTTTTATAAAATTTTATAGATATTTTTGGCCAGATCTGGCTATTTACTGAATAGCTGCTCTTCTTCATATAATCTTAGAATTACCAGTCAGATTCCTCCTTCAATACTTCACAATCTGCAATTTAAAAATTTTTTTTTTTCGTCAACTGCTACGAGATTTTTTCATTATTAAGCTTATATTATTAGAAGTATTAGTAATATTAGAGTAAAACAATGGCTTTTAAACCTAAATTATAAAGATATCTATTAATTATTGTGTGTAACTACTTGACTATTTTATTTTAATTTTTATTTTATTGTATCTTAATTAATGTAGTATATTAACTATTGAAAGTAAAAAGCATATATATTGTATGATACACAGTTATATATTACATTCAAAATTTTGTTTTATATCCTAGAGCGTTTTCTGCTGCTTTTACTTCTACTTCCTTATGAACTATAGATTGCAGTTAAAACCCAACCATAATAGACAGTGGGAAGTCCATTTAAATTCTGTCAAACATTTAAGTTATCCATAATGCACAGTATATGTGACAGTATTCTGGCGATAAGGAGAATTTTAACAAAAGATTTTTAAAAACACGGCGAGCTTTTGAAGGTTTTTATTGAGTTCTTTTGGCTCGTTGACGCATTTTGTTCAACATATTGCATATATAACCTGAAAATGCAAAAAACAGTGGTATTGGCTGGTATGGCGTTCAGCAATGGATCGTCGTATTACTTGATTGACATGATTCTGATGGATTGTGGAGAAATGAAATAGGAAAAAACCTACCATCCAACACCTAAAGTTCATTGTTACGGTGATAGAAATTCCGTACAAATAAGAAACCTGCTTTATGTATTTCTAAATAAAAATTAAATTGAAACAACTTTTTATTTCCACGCGTATACTATTTAAATGATTCAATTGTGATTGAAAGAAAAAAGGTAAAAAAGTGGAAACAAATTAAAATTATGTTTACACTTAATTAACGCAAATTATTCATTTACTAATACATGGTTCAAAATCACAATAGAAAAAACAGTGGCACATTTAAAAAAACATGAAAAACTTCAAATGTTTACATCAGCCCATTTTCTCGAACGTTTTATCGATGTTTCATCAAAGCTTGGAACATGCCCGATTGAAACTTATCCTTTAGAGAAATAGGCAAGCCTTCCATAAATGTCGCCATTGTCCTCATATATTACTCTTTTTTTGCTTCTATTTTCTCGACTGTCTCGCCCAACCTGATATATAGGTTATTGAGAGAAGTTATTACCTTTATTTTTTCGCCAGAGTTGAAGACACTGAAAAAATCTCATCAAACCACGACTAAAATAAAATACAGCCAAATGGTAATTCCATTTTTCCATCGATTTTTGCAGTCAGTTTCTAAAATTTGAATAAATATGAATAAATAAATAAAACGAAAGAATCCTTTGAATTTTCTTACCGCTTTTATAATAATCTTACCATTCGGGTCAAGAATAATCGGTGATCATGGCGCGATAACACTGACCATTCACAGTAACGTGACGATCGAAATCGTCGACGAAAAAATATGGCCCAATAACGCCGCCGGCATGCAAACCGCACCAAACAGTTATTTTTTGTGGATGAAGTGGTGATTCATGAAGCACATGTGGGTTTTCACGCGACCAGTAACTCATATTTTGCTTATTGACGAACCCACTGAGCCAAAAATGAGCTTCGTCACTAAAGATGATTATGCGATGAAATTCATCATCTTGGCGTATCTTCTCCAGAACCCAATCGGAAAACGTAGATCGTTAGTGTAAATGAGTTGATGATATTAAGTGTGATAAAAATGTTGAGTTTACTGAATAAATTGACAGTGACAATTTGATGATTAGTAAAAGATTGCGTTCACAAATTAAATTCAAAGTTGTCAAGTCCCTATATTTAGAACATAGAGTCAGTTTTTTCATAGAGATACTATTTTTCCAATAATATTATTAATTTGTCCACAAAATTATATTCCAAATTTAAATCTTCTGCCATCACGACAATTTTTTTTTTTGTTTCTATTTTCTATGTCAACTGTAAAATTTCCACACTGAATGTTTCATTCCATTGAGACTTTGCTTAACCCCATTAATATTAACGAAACTTGACAAAACTAAGCAAAATCCTCTTATGGTCATGTAATATGAGATCATTCCTCGTGAAGTTCGAATTTCAATAAGCTTTTTAGACAGATCACGCGTGACTCCTATCAAATTGCTTTGTCATTTTTATTCAATATCATTTGGCAAATTATCATGAAAAGACCCTAACTACAACAGCGTCTCCAAATTGTTCAGCTGTATTACGAAAATCAGCGTTCTGAGAGAAATGTTTTTCGAGGATAGATGAACTTATGGTGCTCATAATCGACCAACTGAAACCACTATTGCCAATAACATTCATAAATTTGAGTCGCAACTTATATTAGTGGATGATACTCGATCGATTAGACCACATCCAGGACGTAGTTAAGAGACTATAGCAGCTGTAGCAGCGAGTGTACGCGAAGACCGTGACGAATCGAGTCGTAGTCATTCTCAGCAGCTTGGCTTAGCGTATTTTACGAATTGAAGCCAGGCGACTTGAATTTGCGTCATATTTTCAGTGAATGGGCTCTGGAAAAACTCAATGAAAATCCGGTGTTTTGTCGTGAAATAACATTTAGTGATGAAGCCCGTTTCTATCTCTGATGAGCAACCCGAAGAGTACCAAGAGCTACCATTACATTCATTTAGAACAACGGTATGGTGTGGTTTATGGGCTTTTGGAATCTTTCCACCATCATCAGTCCATATTTATTCAAAAATGAGGCAAATCAGAATGTTACTGTCAATGGTAACCGTTATCGCACCATTTTAACGGACTATGTGCTTCCTGAAATTCAAGCACATGGTCTCGGTGAGCTCAACAAGACGGCTCTACCAGCTAGTTAGAGCAAGTGAAACAATGGACTTGTTGAGAAATCATTTTGGTGAGCACTTAATTTCACGTTATGCTACGGTAAATTGGCCGCCTAGATATCACACCTTTGGACTATTTGCTCTATGGATATGTTAAGTCTCTGGTCGCCAAGTCAGCTACGACTGACGCTTTGCAAGCCAACATTACTCGTGTTATCCGCGAGATACCAATCGCTGTTCTCGAACGAGTCGCCCAAAATTTGACCTTCCGAATAGACCACTTTAGACGTAGTCGTGGCCAACATTTACATAATATCATTTTTAGAAAGTAAATGCCATGAATTGTCATCTTTACCAATAATAAAAATTTTGAGTTGGCTTTCAAATTTATGCATTTTATTTTACATTATAAAACAAACTTTACGATGAATCTCCCTTTACTATTTACTTCTAATAAAACATTTTTTTTAATTTTTTTTTTTTTTTTTTTTTTTTTTGTAAGTGAATGGTCCCGAACTTTTTCTTCACGATTTTACTTTACTGATTTGAAATTTAAAAAAATACAAGCTATCTTTATTTCTCTCTCTGTTTAATTTTTCAAAAAGCTTAACACATCCTCAATCGTTTTAAGAGTAAAAGAAAAAAAGACCTATTTAGGATCTATTTTGCTGCATATTTTTTTCGCTGTTCCTATTTAAATTCACGTCGCTTTTTATCGATCTTTCCGCCCCTGTTATAAATAACATACTTTCATAAACTTACCGCTTCACCTTAAGCACACAAAACGTTATTATGAATGAATCCATATTTGTGGAGCTACACCTTAGCACTGCCGAGCAAGGTTTTGAACCAGTAATAAATTTTATCTACAAAAAAGTGGGTCAGCATCTTTAGCAAGCTAAGTTCATAATAGTAGTAGATCACATACTGTAGTCAGTGACTTTGGTTATTTCAGTTAATTTCTGTTTCTTTTTGTTTTATTAGTTTTAGTTTGTTCAAGATGATGATTTATTCAAAATAGTTTTTAATTTTCTATTCGCTGTTTGACGTTATTCTAGTTTTGATGGTAAACCATCTGGATTTTGTATTCACTGCTTAAATGCTTAAGCGGCGTCTGCGTCTGCGTGGGCGAATACAACGCAGTGCATTGGAAACAATTTGCCTAGCGAAATAAATACACAAAATTCATTGCATTTTGTTGTTTTCGGTTTTTGTTTTTTAATCGATTTTCTGTTTTTTATTTTTTTTTTTTAGGTTCTTATTATATCTAAAATATTCCACCATCTCATCACTATTGGTGTGAAGAGAAGTGGGTACCTTCGACAGAGAAAAAAACATTAAAAAGCGTCAAAAAAAAAGCTAGGATTGCCAAAAAATAAGCTTGTGAAGAGCAGAAAGAGGAATTCGATTAAATGTTTGGTGCTGGTAGCGACAAAAAGTTAACATACGATACTTAATTGGATAAATCAAATGAAATTGAAATGATTAAGTTACATCAAAAAACTTGGAAAACCGAAAAGAAATGAATGATTTTATAAAGGAAATTAACGGATTTTTCTTGTTTCTTTTTAAATATACGTTCGATAAGAACGAATTGGAATAGTTTTTGTATTAAGTGTCAATGAGTGTACACAGAAAATTGATGTAATTGTACTTTCTGAATTTAATATCAAAGAAGATGAAAATAAGTACTATTCTATTGATGACCATCAAAAAGAACCATATACCGGTACAGAACAAGAAGGTCTAGTTACTAGTAGATACCTCTCAGTGACTGCTGTACGAGGATTTGTTAATGTGATCAAATCAGTAACATGACTTCATTTAATAAGAGGCAGCGGTAGAACTCAATTTCTCCGACCATAACGCCATATACTGCGCCATAATTACAAATGAAGTGACTAATGTAAACAAGCCTAAATATATATATATATATATATATATATCAATATATTTGCCGCAGTGAATTGTTGAAGAAGATAGCGAATTTGTCCGAAAAGAGATCGATTATATCGAAGATACAGGAACAATACAACAAATCAAGATTACGAACGAGATATAAAAACTTCTGCTACCATCTAACCAAACTAATAAATGGAACAGAATGTAGTTATTATAAACATCAATTGTCAAGTGTCAAAAACATGGAAAACTATTAACACAATACTTGGAAGAAAATCAGTGAATACTGACGATGTGTTAGCAAAAAACTTTGATACAAATGATTTTAAAAATCTAGCAAATCAATTTGCATAATCATTTTCATCAGTAATCAAAAACACAGTTCACATATACGATCATAATATTTTTTGAAGAGGTATAAAAATCGCTGTCCATTGATAGAAAATAAACCATCAGGAAAAGACGGTATATGATCAAAAAATCTCAAATATAATGCTACGGCTTTAGCTCCTACCATGCCCAGAATGGCAAATAGCAATCATATGTACCAGGCAAACTTAAAAATCTATTGTCCAACCAGTCTACAAGAATGGCAATAAAAATGATATCGGAAACTACCGACAAATATCAGTTCTATCTATTACGGCTATACAAATATTCGGAGGAATATCAGTTCGGATTAAGAAAAAACAAGAGATTTTGTAACCAAAATCAACGAAAGCTAAAAAAAAAAAAAAAACAAAACACAATTTATAGTTTATTGATTTTAAAAAGGCATTCGATACATTGTATCATCAATATATTCTAAAACATATGGAAAAAGTAGGAGTAGGGGGATCAGTTCTTTTATGTTTCGACTGTTACCTAAAAAGCATTAGAAAACGATAACGCATATAAGCTACCAACTCAACAAGTAGTCAACACACGAAGATGAATACAGGTCAAATTTCTGGCACCAAGATATTGGAACGAGTATGGGCACAGAAAATATGCTGTAGCTGTTCCATAATTTTTTAACGACATTCCGATAAACTTGAAAAGACTTACTTCATCTGTTTTCTTAAAAAATGTAAAAAAAATTTACTTAAATTGTAATGTATCAATTCCTTAAATTTCTCAAAGTCTTTCTGTACCTAAAACTCTGTTTTCAAAATTAATAACATATGACTTGTAAGAATCGAACACAGAATAGCTATTAATTTTGAACAATCTTCTGCAGATAAGCCGCTAAGGCTTCACAGGTAATACAATGTAAGATGTAAAATGTATATGTAATAAAATGAAAAAAAAGATAACTAACGAAAAATAAGTTTAAAGAATGAACTTACTAAGCAAAATATTTTTCGCTTCAAACGCCTTTTTATCAAAATACTCTTTTCTGAATCGCTAAACAAGATTTCTTAGAGATTACTTGTACGATTGAATCAAAGTTTTATGCGTTATGTTCATAGACGTATAAGCTGTTAGTAAACTGGGATCTTAGCTCAGGACACAATATGATACATTCTTTCTCCCCCCCTATTTTATGCAAAAGAAAAAAAAACTGGTTCTATTCTTACAGTTTCTTTTTATTTTATATCCTAGTTGACTAACTCGATTATGATATTTTAAGCAAGATGTCGATTTGGATTTTTTTTATCGCAGATCAATGGTGCACAGCAATTTTATTTATAGTTTGGAGTTTAATTTTATGGACGTCGACGCAAGAGCACTCCTTCGGCAACAGAAATCATAAAAAATTATTATTATTATTTACTTTAAACATCTAAAACTATCATTTAACATATCTCTCTATTATATAAAAAACTTTTTTTGTCGCATCTGATTTTTTAACGAAAATAAAATATAATAATTTATAATAATATAATAATAATTTATTTGAATTTGCAAATTTAATCATGGGTCGAAAAAAGTTAAACTTAACACCAATTGTCGTTTGCGACAAAAGAATATTATGAAAAAAATAAGGAAGAAATAAAGTTAAAAAAGAGTATTGAGAATATGTCTGAAAAACAAATAGCGAAAAAAACGTTTAAAACAACGCGTTGAAAATATGTTACAAGCTGTAATTAAACAAAAGCGTAAATTGAAGAACGCGTAAGCGTTTAAAAGTAGATTGAAGCGAGTAGGGTGCGAAGCCCCCTAGTCTGATGTAAAATAAATTGCCCCTCTAAATAAAAAAGTTGCTAGGAAAACTTTTTATAGTAAAAATTAGAACAGCTCCTTAATGAAACGTCATTCAAAATTCGTCTTTTGCTTGTTTATTATATCAAACTTCACTTCGTAGCGCACTTCAAAATTGAAAATATAACTTGGTGTGTGTTGATGCGGTCTGTGTTTCGGTACCTTCCATACAGAGTTTGTTGACATAAGTGAAAGGCAGAGACATTTGCTTAGAAAGCTTACCTCATATTTGAAAATTGATATTTGATTTGTCAAAATGTTATAGTTCCAAGTTTGACGAAGACCTCCTACATAAAGTCGTTAAAAATTTAGAAAAAGTGCACTAAAATTATAAAAATTGAGTCAAGGATCTTCATAATTAACAATTACATTTTTACAAACAAACTTCCGTGTAAGTCCTGGCAATTAAGAGAAATAGAATACTTATTTATATTAAGCCAGAAGTTAACCTCAATAAACTAATTAGAGTTCTGCTAGAAAGCTCGCACCACCAAACTAGAGAGGCAAAGCGCATAGCCTTCCTAGCATCAATATATTTTTAACCATCAGAACAATCTAAAGCTACTATTGGAACGTAATAACAATAATTGTCGAAATTTTGTAAGAAATCCTGGAAATGGCAAAGCCAAAATCCCAATCCCACATGGGAAAGCCCTTCAGCGAACTTCCTCCAAAAGCCGACTTCCAAATATAGGGTGACTCATGGTGAGGTTTATTTTCAATAGGCTTTTTCTGACAGATCAAGCGTGACTCCTATCAAACTGCTTTGTCGTTTTTGTTCAGCATCGTTTGGCAAGTTATTGTGAAAAGACTCACAACACAACCGCGTCTCCAAATTGTTCAGCTGTATTATGAATATGAGCGTTCTGTGAGAAATGTTTTTCGTGCGATTCGAGGAACTTACGGTGCGCATAATTGACCTACTGAAATCACTATTACCAATACCTTGCATAAATTGGAGTCCCAGTTAACATTAGTGGATAATACATCCAGCACGCAGAGATGAGACTATAGCAGCTATAGCTGAGGGTATACGCGAAAACCATGAAGAATCGATTCGTTGTCATTCTCAGCAGCTTAGCTTGGCGTATTCGACAACTTGACGTATTTTACGTGAGGATCTCGGCCTAAAATTGTACAAAATTCAACTTGTGCAAGAATTGAAGCCAGGCGACTTGAATTTGAGTCATATTTTCAGCGAATGGGCTCTGGAAAAACTCAATGAAAATCCGGTGTTTTATCGTGAAATTTTGTTCAGTGATGAAGCCCATTTCTAGCTCAATGGATACGTTAATAAACAAAATTGTCGTATTTGGGCTGATGAGCAGCCCGAAGAGTACCAAGACCTACCATTACATCCATTTAAAGCAACGGTATATTGTGCTTTATGAGCTGGTGGAATCATTGGTCCATATTTATTCAAAAATGAGGCAAATCAGAATGTTACCGTCAATGGTAACCATTTTCGCGAGATGTTAACGGACTATTTATTTCCTGAAATTCAAACAGGTGGCCTCGGTGAGCTCTACGAGCCATACAACGCGTGAAACAATGGACTTGAAATTATTTTGGTGAGCACTTAATTTCACGTTATGCTACAGTAAATTGGCCGCCTAGATCGTGTCATATCACACCTTCGAGCCTTTGCAAGCCAACACTACTCGTGTTATCCGCGAGATACAAGTCGCTATGCTTAAACGAGTCACCCAAAATTGGACCTTCCGAATGGACCACCTCAGACTTAGTCGTGGCCAACATTTACATTTTAAAAAGTAAATGCCATGAATTGTTCTTTTAACCGATAGTAAAAATTTTAAGTTCACTTTGAAATTTATGTCTTTTACAATATATTACAATATAAATCAAACCTTACGATGAATTACCCTATACTTCGCCATAAACTTACCGACTTAAAAATGAAGAACGACAAAATTTCTGACAAAGTTGTTCAATTGGAATGGTAAAACATTGTATTGGAGGATCAACTGGATAAGCCTTTGCAGAAAAGCTTGGATATAAATGTAGTGGTGCATATACCTGCAGAGGACAACGTGGAAATGGATGAGAAAGCAAAGTCTGTGTGCCCTGGCCATTTAGGCACAAGCTGCGTGGTTGATTATATGTACATAATACATTTGACAGCTTCTCTAGGCACACGCACTGCAAGGAGAATAGTGGAAATGAAATCACGTATTGATGCTTGGGAAATACTACGAAATGCTAGAAAACTAAGAAGGCAGCCAAACCCCCAATCATAAATATCTCCCGTACAATACGCGTCGTAGGAAAAACAACCTGTTTTTAACATCCAAACTTCTTCGCGATAGGTTTCCTCATGCGAATACCCAGTTAATAGACGATAAGCGACGATATTTCGAACAACCTTTTACATTGGATTTGTCGCATGGGGTAAAATTTGCGCACAATTTTCGGCAGCAATTGTTTTTACATTGGATTTGTCGCATGGGGTAAATTTTCGGCAGCAATTGTTTATTGGTTTCTACTCTTCAATATTTTATGATTAAAATTTAACGAGCTTTCAAAAACGTAAATAATGTTAGACACAATACGTCAAGCCTGTCATCGGAGTTGGAAACGTTTCATCTCTTCGAAGAGGTAAAACAGCTGCTGTACAGAATGCTGTAAATTTGGTTGCAGACACAACTATGCAATTGAGCTTACACGAGGAAATGAGTTTAGTCGAATTCGTCTACCAGAAACAAATAAGATGTATAGATTTAAAAATATTAGGATATGACGTCGCAGGACTCAAAAATGAAGTTTTTTTTTTTTTGGAAGAGGAAGTGTAGGGGAATCACTAAGCAGTCGCATGCGCCTCGAAGGAGTATTTCTGAATTTAAAGCGACCTAAAGAAATGAGCGCCATGGAGGTCCTTTTTTATCGTACCAATTTACCTGAACTACGAGCTTAATATCACTGGAATAGGGATTATGACAAACTTGTAAATCACTTCAAGTCTTAGGGTCAATGGATTTACTACTTTTAGGCAATTTTAACACAAGGATTGGATTGTTTCAACAATTATTAATCCAACCCACAGATTAAAAGATGAACTGTGGCTGTGGCTCTAGTGGTAGTGTATTTGATTCCTAGTCGGACTATTCGGGGTTCAATACCAGTCATCCCCGAAAGACATTTTTCAGACAACTTAAAGCTCGCGATTATAAAATACAACAACAAGTCAACTCACACTAATAATTTGTACTCGTCCTTAAATGTTAGATGCCACCCATTAAGCGAAATAACCACTGAACCCAAACATCTTCCTTTCCCTCTCTTTCCAATTTTGCGAAAAACTTAACACGTACTCCGGCATTTTAAGAGTAGTTATACCCTCTTGAGTGTTGTTCTTAAAAAAAAACAAAAAAAAATGTATGTTAAAAAAGTGTTAAAACGATGAAAGATGCCGATGCTTTGGACGCAAGGATGTCAAATACACGTTTATCTGAGGAAAAATATGTATGCAGTAGCGAATATGGCTTTAAACACCTCTATTCTATAAAAAGGAAACAACTAGAGCAACAAACTGCAGCCGGGCTTAATTTGTCAAATTTGTCATATGCAGAATTTTGAAGAGCCTCAACAGCTATGAACGGGAGTACTAGATAGTTTTAGGAACCTACTTAACATGCTACGCGGCACTATTCTTTGCACATAAGTTTCTAGATACTCCATTTAGAATTTTTGAAGTACAGAAAGTAATCGAAAAATATAAAGTTAGTAAAGCCCCAGAAGATGACCGAACAACAGAAGAATTTTATAAAAATTGTTCAACTGCATTTCTTTTTGGATTAATCAATGAATTTAGTAGAATTTTTGAGACTGTGTTCCAGAAAGCTTTAAGAGAGTAATAATATTTCCTCTTCAGAAAAAACGACCTTATGACAACCCTGAAAATTATCTAGACATTTCTTACTAAGTACTTCAGTCGATTTGTTTAGTACCTTGATTTTCACTAGACTTACGTAGTGGATCGAAAATAAGAAAATATTGAATGAATTTCAAGCTGGATTTAGGAAAAACTGTTTAACCTTAGACTAAATATTCAGCATTACGAACATTGTGGAGAGCTTTAAAATAAGGAACAAGAAGTTTTATCTGTTCGATAATTTGAAGAAATCTAAAAGGATGGTATTCAGAGCTGGTGGCGGTAGATATCCTCGTAATGAGGAGAAAATTTCCCAATAACTCGGGATATAAGTATCTTAGTGTATTAATCACGGCGAATCTCTGCATGAAAAAGTATTTCCAACTCAAATTTACTGAGGGAAAAAGAGGTGTTGCTTCAGTATGGGGCCGATGCAACAACAATAAATATATTCAGCACAGCTCAAAAGTTTCGTGCGACTACAGTCTCTATATTGTTGTATGGTGTTAAAGTTTGGGAATCCTTTTATTAATAATTTGAGTACCCTTAAATTGCTTGTACATAGCGAGGGCGAAACTGTCAGTTTGAAGAGGTTGAAAAATTCCTGAGATATTTTCTGAAATCCATTTTCCAGTTACCAAATTGTACCCCAAATTATATGCTGCATTTGGAAAAAACAGTGCCACCTCTACTTTAAGGCACGCTTAAACTACACTTTTATTATGTCATGAAAGTAAAGAATATGGAAGAGGAACGGCTGCCAAATTAGTGCTCAAGAAGGCTATATCGGCAAGCGTAGGGAGGAGCTGGAGAAGAATTTCGGTAAAATATGTGCATTGCGACAGACATTGTCATTGCTGACTTAAAGAAGATTTTTACAAAGCTAAAGCTAAAATATGAATGTGAAATAAATATAAGGAATTGTCAATTTAGAAAACGGCCTTGAGCAGTCTTAATTTTATCAAATGTAATGTGCAATTTAAGTATTTTTTCCTTTAAATAAAGTTTTCAATAGTACTACTACACTTAAAATTTGGTAATTGTTTTGGCTAAACAACCCATTATTGTAAGTTATTTCTACAAGTTAAGTTGGTCACCCATGTCAAATTGTCTGTTGAAAACGATTATAAACTTAATTCCCTCCGACAAAACTAAATTTAGTTTGGATATCAAAAGTCTTGCTTCACATTGTATGTTGGCTATTCTGGGACTTTTTCTTTAACAAAAAATCCATTAAAATACCACTCTTTATGTAAATTATAATGTGTGAAAAGAAAATGTTCGCGGATAACACGAGTCATGTTGCCTCGTCAATCGTATTTGGCTTATTGCTGAAAGCTTCAGATAGTCCAAAAGTGTGATATCGCACTATCTAGGTGGTCAATTTACCGTAGCAAAACGTGAAATTAAGTGCTCACCAAAATGATTTCTCACCAAGTCCATTGTTTCACGCGTTGTATGGCTCTAGCGCCGCTTTGTTGAAACCAGAGCTCACTGAGACCATGTGCTAGAATTTCAGGAAGCACATAGTCCGTTAACATGGCGTAATAACGGTTAACATTGACGGTAACCTTTTGATTTGCCTTATTTTTGTAGAAATATGGACCAGTGATTCCACCAGTTTATATACTACACCATACCGTTGTTTTTAATGGATGAAATGGTAGCTCTTGGTACTCTTCGGGTTGCTCATTAGCCCAAATACCGCAATTCTGTTTATTAACGTATACATTTAGCATGAAATTGGCTTCAGCACTGAACAAAATTTCACGAAAAAACACCGGAATTTCGTTAATTTTTTCCAAAGCCCACTCATTGAGAATATGACGCAAATTTAACTCGCCTGGCTTCAATTCTTGCACAAGTTGAATTTTGTACGCGTTTAGGCTAAAATCTCTACGTAAAATACGCCAATTTTTCGAATACGCCAAGTCAAGCTGCTGAGAACGACGACGAATCGATTCGTCTTCGCGTATACTCTCAGCTACAGCTGCTATAGTTTCTTCACTACGTGCTGTATGTGGTCTAAGCGGTCGAGTATCATCCACTAATGTAAACTGGGACTCAAATTTGCGAAAGTTATTGGCAATAGTGCTTTCAGTAGGCCAATTATGCGCACCGTATGTTCTTCGAATCGCACGAAAAACAATTTTCAAAAAACGCAGATTTTCGTAATACAGCTGATTAAATTCGAGACGCTGTTGTGGTGTGAGTCTTTCTATGATGACTTGCCAAACGATACTGAACAAAAATAAAGCAGTTTAATAATATTCACGCGTAATCTGTCAGAAAAAGCCTATTGAAAATCAACACTCACGATGAATAAGCCTTTACAAATGATTGACAATACAACCTTAAGTTTGATTTCAAAATTGTAGTAGATGCATTCCCTTTACATCTTCAAATGAAGCGTTCAAAATATGATTCTTAGGTTGGTTTTTTAATTTTATTCTGATACTATCCCCTTTTTGTGCATTTGAAAAAAAAAGAGGTTTCTCTCCATATATATTCTATTATCTTTTCAACCACGTTGAAATTTATGGTATATTCACTAGCTAAAATATTTTTCTTTTTACTTATACAGAGACGGGCATAATTATTCACACATCAGCATATGCCATATTAAAATCGCCAATTAAGTAAAACTAAATCATATATTCAAACACAAATTTTTTGCAAAATTCAACTTTATTTATCAATATAGTTGCCTTCGAGGGCGATACACTGATTGAAACGATTTTTCAATCTTTCGATACCAGTTTTGTAGTACGATTTCGGTAAAGCCTTAAAATATGCCTCTGTTTTGGCGATTTCTTCTTCATCGGTTTTAAATCTCTTTCTGGGGAGCATTCTTTTGAGGTCTGCGAACAGGAAATAGTCGCTGGGGGCCAAATCTGGAGAATACGGTGGGTGGGGAAGCAATTCGTTGCCGAATTCATTCAATTTTGCCATCGTTTTCATTGACTTGTGACATGGTGCATTGTCTTGATGAAACAGCACTTCATTTTTCTTCAAATGCGGCCATTTTCCTGCGATTTCGTCCTTCAAATGCTCCAACAACGTAATGTAATAGTCGCTGTTGATAGTATGCCCCTTTTGGAGATAGTCGATGAAAATTGTTCCATGTGTATCCCAAAATACGTATGCCATAACCTTGCCAGCCGACTGTTGAGTTTTTGGTCGTTTTGGACGAGGTTCGTTGCCTGCTCGCCACTCAGCTGACTGCCGACTTGACTCTGGTGAGAAGTGATGGAGCTAAGTTTCATCCATTGTCACATACCGACGAACAAACTCGGCTTTATTGCGGTTGAACAGCTTTAAACACTCCTCTGAATCATCAACACGTTGTTGTTTTTGGTCGACTGTGAACAAACGCGTTACCCACTTTAAACAAAGCTTTCGCTTTGACCAAATATTCGTCTATGATATATCCAACACGCTCTTTTGATATCTTCAGAGCCTCAGTTATCTCGATCAACTTCACTTTACGGTCATTCGTAATTATTTTGTGGACTTTTTCGATATTTTCATCTGAAACAGCCTCTTTTGGACTTCCACTGCGTGCATCATTTTCGGTGCTTGTATGACCACTTTTAAATTCTTCAGTCCACTTGCGAATGGCTCGTGCGGCTGGTGCAGAGTCCGGGTAACACTTATCAATCTATTTCTTTGCATCGGCTTCATTTTTTCCCATCAAAAAGCAATAATAAATCAACACACGAAATTGATTTGAATCCATTTTTTTACAATAACAAAAGTTGCTTCACTCACAACGCTATATCTCGAGAACTAATCGTCCGACAGCTGTCAAATTTATAAACGTATCTTTTCAAGGTTGGTACTAACTGAAAATGGTATGGATTTAATTCAAATGGTGCCCTCTCTTAGAAACGGCAATTATTAATAATATATATAATATTTATAAACGTATCTTTTCAAGGTTGGTACTAACTGAAAATGGTATGGATTTAATTCAAGTGGTGCCCTCTCTTAGAAACGGCAATTATTAATAATAATTAACGAAATTATTAACACAGTTGCTTCTTTTAACGTTTATATTAGGTTTTTTTTTTATGGCGATACCAAAGGTCATGGGTTTGGTATTGATTGGAGTGATACCGTTATACCGTTTTTGTTTTTTCAGCTGTTAAAGCAGCACTTATTTTCATTTTATATAAATAAGGAGTATTTTTTAACCTCCTCCTCCTTTTGATGGCCTTCGCAACGGTACCGGCAACAGTGTTGTTGCCTTTTGCAACCCCCGTTATGGGAAGAGTTGAGAGCTTTCCACCATCCATTACGTGTTTTGCTAATATATATTATTTTGTATGTATTATATTTTTACACAAAAACAAAAAAAAAATTTCTAAGTTTGGACCCGGGATCGAACCTGCTATTCTTACTATTCTGTGACCTACGCTGATAACCGTCTGGTTACCAAGTCAATTAGAAAAACTGCCACTAATTACACTTACGAGGAAAACTTTTATTTATTTTTTTTTAATCTATCTTTTTCCCCTTCTTTTTATTTTTATTTTTACTTTAGGAAAACCGAAACACGACTATTCTGTGCGGAGACCTGCGAACGACAACTAGTGGAAACACCTCAGAAGAACTGACCTCATTCAACCTTTTTGGCATTGAATGGACCAGTTTTTGAGTGATTTCAGATGCAATATTTGCCCATTCTTGCAGTAAAAGCTACTTTAGTTGATCCTTTCCCGAAGTTGTATGTTTTTGCAACCGTCTTCCAAGTTCATCCCACAGATGTTTTATCGAATTCGTATCTGGTGATTGAATTAAAGAATATGGGGAACGTGGTCAATTGACCACATACGCACTATATGAGCAGTATGCTTATAATCATTATCCTGTTCAAAGTAGAACAACACTGCAAACTTTGGTGAAGGTTCTCTTTCAAAATATTGAGATAATCATACTAATTCAATGTTCCATCAATAAATACCAGGTTACCTACACCGCTTGCCGCCATGCAGCCCCATACTATAACCCCCCCACAACCATGTTTGACCGTGCTTACGATATTATTTTTTTCAAGCTAGGTATTTAGTTTTCTCCATACTCTTATTCTCCCGTCTGATTGAAATGTATTGAACTTACTTTCATCTGAGAAAACCACACTGTTCCAAAAATCTGTTGACATGTCTTTGTAAGATTTTACAAATTCTAACCTCTTCTTTTTATTTGCTTTACTTATTATTATTACTCTGGACTTGTAACCAGTACGATGCAGCGTCTTTCGCATGGTTTTCGCATGGATGTCTTACCTATTTCTTCTCTTATTTCTGCAGCTATCTCAGATGATGTAATTTTTGTATTTTTTTTTTTTACTTTTCTTACCAAGCTTTCTTCTCTTGCAGTCAGTTTTCGTTTACGTCCACTATGTGGTAGGCTTGTAAGATTCGATGATTCCACATAACGTTTTACTATATGATGCTGCAGATCGTGTTTCGGCTTCTTTTTATGATCTTGTCAATTTCTGCGTAGAATTTGTTTTGTTTACGCAGCTTTAAAATCACTTTTCGCTCAGCTTCCGTTGTTTCCTTTGGTTTTCGTACCATTACGAGTGCTTAATGACGCGTGTCTGTGTTCGACTCATAGAAACCAACGAAACATTGAATTTATAACGGTATTCTTCCAATCAACACCAAACTAATGACCTTTAATGTCGCCATAAAAAAAAACGTAGTATAAGTATTAAAGATGCAACTGTGTGAAAAATTGTTTCCATGCTATAGAGTTATTCACATATACCGGGTGTTTTTTAACTTGAGACATCCAAATTACTCGAAAAATAAGTCACAAGATTCTGAAGGGGCCATAAGATGGTGACCACGAGTTTGAAGTTTTTTTTTTTTTTTTTTTTTTTTTTTCTGGGAAGGTGAGAAATCTTCATAGACACCATAGTAGTGTGAGATTCTTACTCACTAAAAAACACCTTCATTATGCAAAGCACGACTGAGTTCACACTCAACAAGCAGTTTTTCTATCGCATTTTATTTTGTTTTTATAAGATATCCTGCAGGCGATTTTCCATTGCAAACTCTTGTGTACTTTAGAAAAATTACGCGCTGCTAATCACAGCGCTAGATCGAGAGGCTTAGTCCTTTTGAGACGGCGCAATAAATTTTGTCTCGTCGAGGATCTGTTGAACAGAAATATTTGTATGACCTTGTAATCGATTATTATGTTTTCGCGCAAACATTTTAATTACGTTCTGAACGTTTTCGACTCATAAGTCTCTGTTAATATCATCGTTTCTAATGTACCACGGCGCTTATATAATAAGTTTGTTTGGTGTCAGTCACACTGGAATTAATCTTATTTGCTCGTTGATGGATTTAAATATTTTTATAAGTCTCTCTATTATCAAGTGGTAGAACAAATAAGTGTCGCTCTCACAGCTGTTACTGACGTTGTGTTTCAGAAAGCAATAAAGGAAGAAAACAAAAAAAAAAATGTGAGAAGGTCACCCAGGAAATCATTTAACGGTCTCAGGAGATGGTTCGTGGGTTAAGAGAGGTTATTCTTTTCTCTTGGGAATTGTGTCGATGATAGGAAAATTTTCCAAGTTGTTGCCATAGTTGGAGGTGAATGGGATTTCAGAAATGTTCAAGCGTTCTGTGCAGCGTTTTGATGTAAAATATATGAGGTACATCGGAGATGGGGACAGTAAAACCCACAAAAAATTTATTGATGATAAACCTTACAACGGCGACGCAGAAGGGTCGCAAGAATGCGTATTGCATGTGAAGAAACGAATTTACCGAGCAATTCAAGGTGTAAAAAAAAACCCTTAAGGAGTACACAAAAGCTAAAAAACCACTAGAGGCAGCTGAGAGAAAAGGCCGCAGAGGAGATAAGTACCGTGGAAAGTGCTCCGAAAAAGCATAGGACGAAGAGAGACTAGTCGACCAGCGCTGAACCACCGAAACCTATACCGTTGCAATTAAATAATAAGCTTATGTTGATATGTCTTACGGTTTAACAATCATGAGAAACTATCAATCTCTCGAAGAAATGAAGAGAGCCGTGTGGGCTATGTTCTACCCTATGACATCGACAGACGAAAACTCTCAGCACTTTTATTGCCCAGATTCTTGGTGCAAATATCAACAACTGAAAACGGAAAATCAAGAGAGCCCTTATAAACACCTAGTGCCGTTTGACTATTGAGTTATAGATCTTAAACCATTGTACAAGACTTTAGCATCTGACGACTTGTTGAAAAGATATTTGGGGGAAACACCCAAAATAATAACGAAAATTTCATTCACAATGGAATTTTTCCTTGAAGCATACTTTTACTTAATTTTTTTTTTTATCTTTAACGAGGGTTTTTTACCTGTTCTATAAGTTATGGAGGCTATGGGCGTCACAGTTGGTCAGGGACTACGCTGGCACTGTTCACAATGCCCGAATTTTAAGGACAGAGAAAGCTATAGAAGCCAACTGTAAAAAGGCCAGAATTTTACACATGGCTCTCAAAGCTCCTGAAAATGATAACTTTGAGGAAACGGAAGGATTGCTATATACACCTACCATAGCGAATTAATGTAAGTATTTTCAAAACTTTAAACGCGTTTTTCTCGAAGCCATGTTTTTGAAATTTCGGGGAAGCACTGACTCAAAACTATTCAACCGATTTAACAGAAAATTGTACTTGTTATTCTAGACATACATAGCTAAATACGTTACCTTTAAAACATTCAATCTTTTTAATAATAAATTAAATTTTTTAAACAATTTTTCAATGAAAAAACGATTTTGAGAACCTTTTTTCACAAGTTCACATATTTTTTAATATGCGTATTATTGGTAAGTTCATAAGAATAAAGTCTACAGAACAATAATCTCTTTGATTTTTTTTTTTTTTTTGTAGATAACTACGGAAGACTGTGTGTTTCCCCAAAACAGCTCACCTTCTTTTCAAGGACTCCATTTTGATATATTAATGTAAAATTAGGTTAAAAGACATTTTTTTCTAAACTTTAAAGTACTAATAAAAATATGCATTTTATTTTCTTGTTAAAAAAAATTCACGAAAAAACGTTGACTACTTCCTTAATACGATCCAAGCTACATTTACATTATTGTAGGTGTTAACAATGGCGTGATGGTTGACTCACTGGCTATCACGCCACCTACCTGGGTTTGAATCCCGGTAGGAGCACAACAGCAAATTTGTCAAAAATCGTCATCACCCTTTCCGCGGGCGGGCAATGGCAAACCTCCGAAAGTCAAATTCTGCCTATGAAAAAGCTTCTTAGGAGAGCCGTTCAGAACCGGCAATGATCAAAAGATCAGCTCAGGAGTGTAAAAATTTACAAAGTGAGAAACACAAATAGGTGCGAGAAGCTAGGCACCTATTGTGCTCCATAAGTCTATTTGGTACAACAGAGAACTAACTTACTATGTAAAAAAAAAATATGGGTGTGACTGAACACATTTAGCTCAGAATAGAAAAAAAAAATCTGAATTACACGGCAAATGGTAATTAACTTATATGAATTTCTAAATTTAAGAAATAAATAAATTGTCTACGGTCAACGATTTTATTTTTAAAATGTATATTTGTGTAACGCTATCGTTTGTCCGATTTTTAAGGAGGAACAAATAAACATTGATTACTTGTAAAGAAACAGATCTGTTGAAAGCAATTATAAACTTAATTCCCTCCAACAAAACTAAATTAAGTTTGGATATCACATTGAAATTGAATTTAAAAAATGCCCTTAATGCTAATATAGGGTGATTCATCTTAAAGTTTAATTTATAATGTGAAATAAAACGTATAAGTTTTAAAGCGAACTTAAAGTTTTTACTATTAGTTATAAAACAATTCATGGCATTTACCTTTTGAAAATGATGTTATGTAAATGTTAGCCAAGACTACATCAGATGTGGTCCATTCGGAGGGTCTAATTTTGGCGACTCGTTCGAGTATACTGGTATTTCGCGGATAACACGATTTATGTTGGCTTCCAACGGGTCAATCGTATTTGGCTTATTCCTGAAGACTTGAGATAGTCCAAAGGTGTGATATCTCATTATCTAGACGGCCAATTTACCGTAGAAAAACGTGAAATTCAGTGCTCATACATTGTTTCACGCGTTGTATGGCTCTAGCGTCGTTTTGTTGAAACCAGAGCTCACTGAGACCATGTGCAGGAATTTCAGGAAGCACATAGTCCGTTAACATGGCGTTATAACGGTTACCATTGACGGTTACCTTTTGATTTGCCTTATTTTTGAAGAAATATGGACCAATGATTCCACCAGTTTATATACTACACCATACCGTTGTTTTTAATGGATGTAATGGTAGCTCTTGGTACTCTTCGGGTTGCTCATTAGCCCAAATACGGCAATTCTGTTTATTAACGTATCCATTTAGCCAGAAATTGGCTTCAGCACTAAACAAAATTTCACGATAAAACACCGAATGTTCATTGATTTTTTCCAGAGCCCATTCACTGAAAATATGACGCAAATTCAACTCGCCTGGCTACAATTCTTGCACAAGTTGAATTTTGTACGCCTTTACGCCTGCTGCTGAGAACGACGACGAATCAATTCGTCACGGTCTTCGCGTACACTCTCAGCTACAGCTCCTATAGTTTCTTCACTACGTGCTGGATGTGGTTTAACCGGTCGAGTATCATCCACTAATGTAAAGTGGGACTCAAATTTATGAATGATGTCGGCAATAGTGGTTTCAGTAGGTCGATTATGCGCACCGTATGTTCTTCAAATCGCACGAAAAGCATTTCTCATAGAACGCTGATTTTCGTAATACAGCTGAACAATCTCGAGACGCTATTGTGATGTGAGTCTTTCCATGATGACTTGCCAAACGATGCAGAACAAAAATAACCAAGCAATTTAATAGGAGTCACGCGTAATCTGTCAGAAAAAGCCTATTGAAAATCAACACCTACGAAGAATCACCCTTTACAAATGATTGTCAAGACAAGCTTAAGTTTGATTTCAAAATTGTAGTAGATGCATTCCCTTTATATCTACAATGAAGGGTTTAAAATATGATTCTTAGGTCCTTTTTTTAATTTTATTCAGATACTATCCCCTTTTTGTGCCCATGAAACAAAAGAAAAGAGGTTTCTTTCCATATATATAATCTTCTATCCTTTTCACCACGTTAAAATATATGGTATATTCACCAGCTAAAAATTTTTCCTTTTACTTATACATAGACGGATATAATTATTCACACATCAGCATATGCCATACCAAAATCGCCAATAAAACAAAACTAAATCAGATATTATATTATTTACTTTTGTAATTTATTATTATTTAGTTTATTCATTATAAATCAGTTTTTTTTTTTTTTCTTGTTTGAATAAGTCAAGACAAATTGAGAAGTATGTTATACAGGGTGAGTTTTTTAACTTGAGACATCCGAATTACTCGAAAAATACGCGATATTGCGAAAAATGTTTCATGTCACATAAGATGGTGGCCACGAGTTTGACCTTGAGACCAATTTTCAAAGTCAAAAGAAGGTCACTTTTGATTTTTCAAATGATAGTTCCTGATTTTCATTGCTCAGTCGTATTGCTCGTACGCTTGTGATTTGTTTTTACATACTGCGTTTAGCATAACCCAGAAACAACAACGTGGACGTAGCAGTATTTTGTTTCCTTCGAGCTGATTAATTTTTGATAAATTGCCTCCCACTGTTGAATCATTGAATTCTTCGCATTTCAAACTTTTTTTTCCGCCAGACTGTTTCAACAAATGCTCGAAAATGTGACCATTCACTTCAATACACTTGTCTATCCGAGCTCTAAATGAACCAACAGAACTGAGAAGTATTTCTGGCGTAATCTTCCGGCAAGCTTCAGTTATTTTCCTTTTCATGTCCTCACGTGTTGTTGGCTTTTTTTCTTTAAACCTCACTTTTTAAGTAGCCCCACAAGAAGAAATCATTGTAATGTAATATTTCATTGTACTCAACAGCCACTATATCTGACCGATTCCTTTTCTTTGGTTGCACACTTCCTTCACCAGGATGACCCGATAAAAGGAAGCGCGCGATCGTATCGGGGACCATCTTATGTCCCCTTCAGAACCTTGTGACTTTTGTTTGAAACATTTTTCGCAATATCGCGTATTTTTCGAGTAATCCGGATGTCTCAAGTTAAAAACTCACCCTGTATAACATACTTCTCAATTTGTCTTGACTTATTCAAAAAAGTAAAAAAAAAAAAAAAAAAAAACTGATTTATAATGAATAAACTAAATAATAATAAATTACAAAAGTAAATAAAAAAATAATATCTGATTTAGTTTTGTTTTATTGGCGATTTTAGTATGGTATATGTGAATGTGTGAATAATTATATCCGTCTATGTATAAGTAAAAGGAAAAATTTTTAGCTGGTGAAAATACCATATATTTTAACGTGGTGAAAAGGATAGTAGAATATATATAAAGAAATCTCTTTTCTTTTGTTTCAAGGGCACAAAAAGGGGTAAGTATCTGAATAAAATTAAAAAAAAGGACCTAAGAATCATATTTTGAACGCTTCATTGAAGATATAAAGGGAATGCATCTACTACAATTTTGAAATCAAACTTAAGATTGTCTTGACAATCATTTGTAAAGGGTGATTCTTCGTGGGTGTTGATTTCCAATAGGCTTTTTCTGACAGATTATTCGTGACTCCTATTAAATTGCTTGGTTATTTTTGTTTTGTATCGTTTGGCAAGTCATCATGGAAAGACTCACATCACAATAGCGTCTCGAAATTGTTCAGCTGTATTACGAAAATCAGCGTTCTATGAGAAATGCGCATAATCGACCTACTGAAACCACTATTGCCGACATCATTCATAAATTTTAGTCCCACTTTACATTAGTGGATGACACTCGACCGGTTAAACCACATCCAGCACGTAGTGAAGAAACGATAGTAGCCGTAGCTGAAGGTGTACGCGTAGACCGTGACGAATCGATTCGTCGTCGTTCTCAGCAGCTTGGCTTGGCGTAAAAGGCGTAAAGGCGTACAAAATTCAACTTGTGCAAGACTTGAAGCTAGGCGAGTTGAATTTGCGTCATATTTTCAGTGAATGGGCTCTGGAAAAACTCAATGAAAATTCGGTGTTTTATCGTGAAATTTTGTTCAGTGCTGAAGCCAATTTCTGGCTAAATGGATACGTTAATAAACAGAATTGCCGTATTTGGGCTAATGAGCAACCCGAAGAGTACCAAGAGCTACCATTTCATCCATTAAAAACAACGGTATGGTGTAGTATATAAACTGGTGGAATCACTGGTCCATATTTCTACAAAAATAAGGCAAATCAAAAGGTAACCGTCAATGGTAACCGTTATAACGCCATGTTAACGGACTATGTGCTTCCTAAAATTCCAGCACATGGTCTCAGTGAGCTCTGGTTTCAACAAAACGACGCTAGAGCCATACAACGCGTGAAACAATGTATGAGCATTTCACGTTTTTCTACAGTAAATTGGCCGCCTAGATAATGCGATATCACACCTTTGGACTATCTCAAGTCTTCAGGAATAAGCCAAATACGATTGACCCGTTGGAAGCCAACATGAATCGTGTTATCCGCGAAATACCAGTCGCTATATTCGAACGAGTCGCCAAAATTAGACCCTCCGATTTTACCACATCTGATGTAGTCTTGGCTAACATTTACATAACATCATTTTCAAGAGGTAAATACCATGAATTGTTTTATAACTAATAGTAAAAATTTTAAGTTCGCTTTAAAATTTATATGTTTTATTTCACATTATAAATTAAACTTTACGATGAATCACCCTATATTCGCATTAAGGGCATTTTTTAAATTCAATTTCAATGTGTAAAAAAAGTTTTAAGTAAAAAAATTAATTAAATAACACTAATAACTAATAAATTAACATTTTTGATCAGTTTTAGTTTTTTTAAGAAAAAATTTGTATTTTTCATCGAATTTAAAGGTTTTTCAAAATTTTCCAGAACATTTTCTTTTCACACACTATAAAGTACATAAAGAGTGGTATTTTAATAGATTTTTTGTTAAAACAAAGTCTCAGAATAGCCAGCATACAATGTGCAGCAAGACTTTTGATATTCAAACTTAATTTAGTTTTGTCGGAGGGAATTAAGTTTATAATTGTTTTCAACAGATCTGTTTCTTTGCAAGTAATCAATGTTTATTTGTTCCCCCTTAAAAATCGGTCAAACGATAGCGTTACACAAATATACATTTTAAAAATAAAATCGTTGACCGTAGACAATTTATTTATTTTTTAAATTTAGGAATTCATATAAGTTAATTACTATTTGCCGTGTAATTCAGATTTTTTTTTTTTCTATTCTGAGCTAAATGTGTTCAGTCACACCCATATTTTTTTTTTACATAATAAGTTAGTTCTCTGTTGTACCAAATAGGCTTATGGAGCACAATAGGTGCCTCGCTTCTCGCACCTATTTGTTTTTCTCACTTTGTAAATTTTTACACTCCTGAGCTGCGCCTTTTGATCATTGCCGGTTCTGAACGGCTCTCCTGAAAAGCTTTTTCATAGGCAGAATTTGACTTTCGGAGGTCTGCCATTGCCCGCCCGCCGAAAGGGTAATGACGATTTCTGAAAAATTTGCTGTTGTGCTCCTGCCGGGATTCGAACAAAGGTAGGTGGCGTGATAGCCAGTGAGTCAACCATCATGCCATTGATACCACCTACAATAATGTAAATGTAGCTTGGATCGTATTAAGGAAGTAGTCGACGTTTTTTCGTGAATTTTTTTTAACAAGAAAATAAAATGCATATTTTTTTAGTACTTTAAAGTGTAGAAAAAAATGTCTTTTAACCTAATTTTACATTAATTTGTTTATAATTTTTTATATCAAAATGGAGTCCTCAAAAAGAAGGTGAGCTGTTTTGGGGAAGCACACAGCCTTCCGTAGTTATCTTCAAAAAAAAAAAATAAATCAAAGAGATTATTGTTCTCTAGACTTCATTCTTATGAACTTACCAATAATATGCATATTAAAAAATATGTGAACTTGTGAAAAAAAGGTTCTCAAAATCGTTTTTTCGTTGAAAAATTGTTTAAAAAATTTAATTTATTATTAAAAAGATTGAATGTTTTAAAGGTAACGTATTTAGCTATGTATGTCTAGAATAACAGGTACAATTTTCTGTTAAATCGGTTGAATAGTTTTGAGTCAGTGCTTCCCCGAAATTTAAAAAGCATGGCTTCGAGAAAAACGCGTTTAAAGTTTTGAAAATACTTACATTAATTCGCTATGGTAGGTGCATATAGCAATCCTTCCGTTTCCTTAAAGTTATCATTTTCAGCAGCTTTGAGAGCCATGTGTAAGATTCTGGCCTTTTTACAATTGGCTTCTATAGTTTTCTCTGTCCTTAAAATTCGGGCATTGCCAGCGTAGTCCCTGACCTACTGTGACGCCCATAACCTCCATAACTTATAGTATAGGTTAAAAACCCTCGTTAAAGATAAAATAAAAATTAAGTAAAAGTATGCTTCATGGAAAAATTCCATTGTGATTGAAATTTTCGTTATTATTTTAGGTGTTTCCCCCAAATATTTTTTCAACAAGTCGTCAGATGCTAGTCTGGTACAATGGTTTTTGTAAGATCTATAACTCGATAGTCAAACGGCACTAGGTGTTTATAAGGGCTCTCTTGATTTTCCGTTTTTAGTTGTTGATATTTGCACCAAGAATCTGGGCAATAAAAGTGCTGAGAGTGTTCGTCTGTCGATGTCATAGGGTAGAACGTAGCCCACACGGCTCTCTTCATTTCTTCGAGAGTTTGATAGTTTCTCGTGATTGTTAAACCGTAACACATATCAACATAAACTTATATTTAATTGCAACGGTATAGGTTTCGGTGGTTCAACGCTGGTCGACGAGTCTCTCTTCGTCCTATGCTTTTTCGGAGCACTTTCCACGGTACTTATCTCCTCTGCGGCCTTTTTTTCTCAGCTGCCTCTAGTGGTTTTTTAGCTTTTGTGTACTCCTTAAGGGTTTTTTTTACACCTGAATTGCTCGGTAAATTCGTTTTTTCACATGCAATACGCATTCTTGCTTTTCTACTTCTGGGTCGCCATTGTAAGGTTTATCATCAATAAATTTTTTGTGGGTTTTACTGTCCCCATCTCCGATGTACCTCATATGTTTTACATCAAAACGCTGCACAGAACGCTTGAACATTTCTGAAATCCCATTCACCTCCATTTTACTACTACTGCCCTCGTGGTTTGGTGTGCATCCGTTCTTGTAATCATCATATAAACTCTCGGCTTCGATGGGGTCTTTCGTTGGTAAATATTGGCATCATAAGCATGTGCTTGACTTAACTATGGCAAAAACAGTTTTATTGGAAAATTTTCCTATCATCGACACAATTCCCAAGAGGAAGGAATAACCTCTCTTAACCTACGAACCATCTCCTGAGACCGTTAAGTGATTTCCTTGGTGACCTTCTCACATTTTTTTGTTTTCCTCCTTTATTGCTTTTTGAAACACAACGTCAATAACAGCTGTGAGAGCGACACTTATTTGTTCTACCACTTGATAAAAGAGAGACTTATAAATATATTTAAATCCATTAACAAGCAAATAAGATTAATTCCAGCGTGACTGGCACCAAACAAACTTATTATATAAGCGCCGTGGTACATTAGAAACGATGATATCCACAGAGACTTATGAGTCGAAAACGTTCAGAACGTAATTAAAATGTTTGCGCGAAAACATAATAATCGATTACAAGGTCATACAAATATTTCTGTTCAACAGATCCTCGACGAGACAAATTTATTGGGCCGTCTGAAAAGGACTAAGTCGTGCTTTGCATAAGGGAGGTGTTTTTTAGTGAGTAAGAATCTCACACTACTATAGGCTCCGGGCCTATAGTGTCTATGAAGATTTCTCACCTTCCCATGAAAAAAAAAAAAGTAAATCGTCTGTTAATTCCATACGCATTTTTTTTCATTGGACATGAATCAATCAGATATTTCACATACAATTTAAATCCTAATCCTCTAAGTGAATGTTTCAAAATTGGATATGACGCACCAAACACCAAAGCGAAACTGATTAAAACGTACTTGACACTTATGTCATGGCTTATTTCAAATTCACTATTATCTTTCAATTTTTCTGCACCTATACTCACAAATTTAATATCAGCTTCTGCAATATGTTGATTCCCTTGAAATGATCTTCTTCTTCTACCTTTGTTCTTGTGTCGACCTTGGCTAAAAGGCTTGTTTTCCATTTTAGAGCAGTGTGCACTCGTCGAGCGAAAAACAGTTACTGAAGCACTGCTCGAAAATCTTTTTTGTATACTGTACAAAATTCTTATATTTTGTCTTTGTCAATTGAAAAGGTTTGCTATAATACCCATACCTGGGTGCTCTGGCGCGACAACACGCTTCCATAAACACTATGGCGCGCTCTCTTCTTTTGGCTATAACTTTAAAAATATTAAAAATTTCGGCCTGAAAATTTTAGGGTATATTTTTAAGAAGTTCGAAAAATTTCTGAACCCGTCACACCAAACTACTAATTTAACTTTATTTATTTATTATTATTATTATATTATTATTTTATTATTTAAAGACAGACTAATCAAACACAAGAATTACTTAAAATATTACAACGCATAGGCACTTTAAATACTTATACATATTCACAAATGAAAGAGTGTGCTTATATAGTTACGTAGTTAAATGAATGTAATTATAAGGCTTTAATTTTCGATATCGATTTAAGGTATATGAGTTCGACTGACCAGCACTTCGAATAAAAACACTGTAAAATAAAACGCGTAAATGGGACTGAAATGTTACTTACTTAAAAAAAAAGGTAAGAAAGGAAGGATTGATAAGAAATGAATCCAGATTCTGTGATATGGGAAGAAAATCTATGTACATACATGTATTTAACTATGGAGTCAATAAAATTAAATTGAAATTTTTTTAAACGGGGTAACAGCTAAAAACTCTTTACTCGAATAAAGGGCTAGCCTCTATAAATTTGAAGCTATGTGCAATGAGTTTTTAAAGATAGACGGCGAAATAGTAGAATTAGCGTGTAAAGCGTGGGCTGAGGGCTGCAAGGTCTTCGGCTCTCACTGCAGCTGTAAAACATAAATCGTAGATACATACAGATAATTGATAACGCCTGTCCGTGATGGTTAAACCAACATCACTTATCATATTGTCCATAATTTATGGCTGTGAAAGTTGCAACACCAATTGACTTCCTATATGAGAAGAAGGTATGCTATAATTGTCTCAAAGCTAAGCATACAGCCAATAAATGTAAGCCCCTGCTGGCACATCTGCCCAAAAAAGGTTAACCTCCCAGAACAGATCCCTAATAATAAAATAGATTCACCTGCATCTGAATCAAAAGTTATTTTAACACACACGCACTCAAGTTCCATGACTTATTTTTCAAAAATTTCTAACCAAACTACACCACTAGATACTAAATTAAGCGCGCTACTAGCAACTGAAATAGTTTTTGTGGAAGACAACATGGGCAATTTGCAACTCTGCAAAGTTCATTTTGATTCTGGATATCTAAATAAGCTTATAACAGCTACGTGTGGATAGAGTTTAGAGCTTCATAGACGACCAGCAAATATTGTCGTTATGCAGAGGTAAAGATCCATGGGGTATCAGCTACTAAAGTAGGCATATCGAGAGGTCAATCACAAATTGTTTTTTTTACCGTAGATAGAAGTCGTGTCTAGAGATGTAGACTTTAGTCGTAGGAAATCTTACTTGGAATCAACAAACTATTCCAATCCAAAGGAAGTCATGGAGTTAATTCGACTGGTTGGGTCTCATGGTTCCTCAGTTTAATGTTCCATAGGGTTGATTACTTCTTGTCTATTCTCCGAGCCGAAAAAAATACCTTGTAATTATATCGTAATTGCGCGAAACATTCTCTTCGGCTGGGTCCCCGTATGGCGGACATTGATGTGTCTCGCAAGTTGTCCATACAAATAACTGAAATACATCTGAACGAAACCATCCAGATATTGTGGAAAATAGAAGAACGGTCAAAGAAAACTAGGAAAGGCTGGAAGAAGAAATATTTAAGTTAATACTCAAATGTAACCAAATTGGTTATTTGGTTAGACTACATTTGGTTAGACTATAAAATATTTATGTCTGAATATTTAGTTTTTGCGCATATTGAACTAGTTCCGGACGAAACAAATTATAAGGAAAATACCAATTAAGTTTCTCAAGAATATGAATTTTACAGAAAGCTTTAAAATGTTTATGTCTGAATATTAAGCTTTTGAGTATACAGGGTGAGTTAAACCTTGAGCCCCATTTTCAACGTCAAACGAAGGTTACTTTTGATTTTTTAATCGGAACCCCTATTTTTTTGACAGACTCGTAATCTGCGTGAAAAATTACAATTCTTTTACATGAAACACTTCTTTCAAAAATGCGTTCTTTTCCTGTTAGAGGGCGCCATAAAACTTAAGACATCAAAATTACTCGAAAAGTACGAAATATCGCGAAAAACGTTTCAGACAAAAGTCACAATGTTCTGAAGGGGATATAAGATGGTGACCACGAGTTTGAGCTTGAGATCCATTTTCAAGGTCAAACGAAGGTCACTTTTGATTTTTCAAATGATAATTCCTGATTTTCATTGTTTAGTCGTATTGCTCGTAGGCTTGTCATTTGTTTTTACATACTGCGTTTAGCATAACCCAGAAACAATGACGTGGACGTAGCAGTATTTTGTTTCCTTCGGGGTGATTAATTAGAGTGGGTCCCCTTGCCACCCACTGTTGAATCATTAAAGTCTTCCCATTTCGACGTTTATTTCCCGAGACTATTTCAACAAATGCTCGAAAATGTGACCATTCACTTCAATACACTTGTCTATCCGAGCTCTAAATGAACCAACAGAACTGAAAAGTATTTCTGGCGTAATCTTCCGGCAAGCTTCAGTTATTTTCCTTTTCATGTCCTCACGTGTTCTTTAAACCTCACTTTTTAAGTAGCCCCACAAGAAGAAATCAAGTGACGTAAGATCAGGTGATCTAGCAGGCCATTGCCTCGGACCCCCTCGTTAGATCCATCGTTGATGGTAAACATTGTTTAATACGCCCCGGGCTACTTGGGAATAATGGGCTGGACAACCATCATGTTGAAACCACATTGTTTGTCGCAACTTCAATGGCAGTTCTTCTAGTAATACTGGAAGATTTCCCTCAAGAAATTTGCATACTTTTCGCCATTCAAGTTGCCTTCAATAAAATATAGACCTATTAATTTATCCCCAATAATTCCCGCCCAAAAATTAACATTCCAAGGGTGCTGGCGTTCAATTTGTCGCAACCAAAAAGGGTTTCCGGTAGCCCAGTAATGCATATTATGTCGATTGATCGTACCGTGATTGGTGAAAGTCGACTCATCAGAGAATAACACCTTGGCGAAGAAAAGGGGGTCTCGTTCAATTTGCTGAAGTGCCCATTGACAAAAGGAAACCCGGTTGCGAAAATCCTCACTAGAAAGTTCTTGATGCATTGAAACATGATAAGGATGGTATTTATGCCGATGTAATATCTTACAGACAGTCGTTTGAGAAATTCCTGATTCACGACTTATTTGGAGAGTGCTAGTGTGAGGATTGTGTGCAACGGCAGCTAACTCTGCTATTTCATTGTCCTCAACAGCCACTCTATCTGACTGATTCCTTTTCTTTGGTTGCACACTTCCTTCACCAGTGAATTGTTGGATGACCCGATAAAAGGAAGCGCGCCATCGTATCTGGTCTGGGAAACGTTGGACGTAAAGAGCAAACAGCACCATCGATGTTCCTTCCACTTTCTCCATAAAGCAATATCATTTCAATTTTCTATTGAATTGAAATAGCCTGCATTATTAATCTGGAGAACGTTACTAATAATAATCAGTTCCTCAAAACAAATATCGAACTTCTAAATAAAGTACAGTTCCGTTTAAGTAGAAAAAAAGGGCAGAGTGCACATCATACACTCTCAGATAAGTTTAGGACAATTTGTCTCTATCTGAAATTTCTTTGAGTTTTAAGTTCACTCGAGGCAATTATGACTTCCTCAAACAAATCTCGACCTTCTAACACCCTATCAACATTGAAAACCGATTAATGATTTAGGCATGCCAATACAGTGGTATCTACCACTGAATGAAAAAGACCTTTGAGACAAAGTCGTGTGCCCCATTGAGGAATACGACTGAGCAATGAAAATCAGGAATTATCATTTGAAAAATGTGTCTCAAGGTCAAATTCGTGGTCAATATCTTATGTCCCACTTAGAAGCTTGTGACTTTTGTCTGAATCATTTTTTGCGATATCTCGTATTTTTCGAGTAATTTGGATGTCTTAAGTTAAAAAAACTCACCCGGTATAGAACTAGTATCGGATGAAACAAAGTATAGGGAAAATAGCGAGCTATATTATTTGTCACACCATGCTACATTTAAAGACAATAGTCTTACAACGAAACTGCTTTTTGTCTTTTTTGTTTTTTAAGTCCTTTTTGAGGGAGCTTCCGTGGAAGTGCTTTAGGAATTGGAAGAATTTCTTGCGTAATTCTTATAAAGGGTGATCAGATAAGTATGATAGGAAAATAAAATTAAATAAGACAAAAACGGTGTCTCCTTCGAAAGAAATAAAGTTAGATGATTGACTCTCTGGCGATGCCAAATTCAGTTGAGAGGGTGCTCACGCTCAGAATTTTACAGGGTGCGACGAATTGCCTGCACACTATAGCCACGATGACGAACGACATTTCGACGAAATTCACGTTGCGTATTTGCAACTGTACCGGAATTCCGATAATATTTTTTAAAAATTTTCGCATGTTCAGCAATCGCAAGACGATGCATAATGAAATTGCAAACCTTACTGAATGTTTTGACAATAAGGATTGGTAAAACTATCATTGCTATCTGGTCACCTATTATATGCTCGGGAAGATGAAGGCTGAAGTCATGTTGGCGGCAGAGGCAATATTGGCAGCGGCAGCTGAGGTGGTGTTTACAGCTGAGGCGATGCTATCAATGAACTTGACCTTTCATCATTAATTTGAATTTCATACAATACTAATTGAGTTTTATCAGGATTTGGATCGCCCTAAACTCTTGTTAATTTAAAATGCTTGGATTTGTTTCAAAGGTTATCTGTCCTTATTGACAGCCAAACCATATTGTTCAGGTCTATCAGTAACATGAGACGAAAGATAATCATCATCAGTTCAAATTTCGGAGTTGAACGAGAAAATACTCCAAAACTGCTTTGTATTTTGAAGCACCCCGCTGTCGCAAAGGTGTTGTAGTATGCTTCAGAATTTCCGAAAACTATCCTGTCTAGTGCGGAGGTACGGTAGGATGAATTTTATCTCTCAATACCGATTAAAATCGGTGCTGCAAACAACACAAGTTGTATCTCTAACTGCGGTTTTTGAACGGCGTTGGAAAAGCTACCTCCGAAAAACCACGAAACGCCAAAGGAAACGAGACCGGCGCACCTACAAGGACGCTGCTATCTCCTCTCTGGTGCTTTGAATTAGGAAGGCTGGCAATGCAAACAGTATGAACGAGAACGGCTCTTTTGTTTTTGTGGGCTTAGACAAAGCTTTTATCAAGGCCTATCTGCACCTTAGAAGGTTCAATTTTAATTTTTTTTCCAAATTAGTGTGGATAGGAGACGAGCATCCTAGTACCCATCTATTCTATGTGCTCAAATCAACCTTCAAAATTCCAAGTCTGCTACTACATCCCTATGTAAGAGAATTTCCGTGTTGAATACAAAACTTAACATTATATCCACACAGAAACCATAGGTGTGGAACAAAAGTATCTGTGTTTCGAGAGCGATGACGAACGATCGGAAAGTCAGATAGCTTGTCTTTTTGCGCCGAGCTCCCTCTCACCAACTAAACTTGTGCAATTTTCTAATCAATATTAAGTTGCTGGCATAAACTAAAAAACGAAAGGATAATAGCACATATTCGTAGTTGCGGCTGCTTATTTTCCTTATGATTCGTTACTGCCGAGATTACCAGAGATTATCAGAGATTTCATACTGACATCTGACCTCGCTGTAAACAATGTTGGCTCTCAGCCAAGTTTTGTTACGAGACTAAGACAGCAAGTAATCGACTTAACGTTATCCAACTGGTATACTTTGGAGATAAGTTGCTGAAAAGTACTATCGGAAATCTCCATGTCAGACTAAAGATACATCGAATTTAGAATCGGATGTGAGGTCTCGACCTTATTGAAGAGGAGGAAACCGCATAAAACTGACTGGATACGATTTAAGGAAGAGCTCGACAACTACAATAGTACTTCCAATAAGCTCAACACTAAACAAAAGTTTGAGGAATCTATTCAGAACATGAACAGCACCCTCACCAAGTGTTTCAAAATAGTATGTCCAGCTAGTAAGTAATCTTGCAGATCGCCCGTTCCTTGGTGGAACGCAGACCTACAGCGTTTCAAGAATAATTTGAAGGAAGATTGGAATCTTTACAGATCAGAGCAAGAAGATTTTAAGAAGCCTAGTTGGACTTAGAAGAGCGCTTCTCAGAAAGCTTTTTGCGAAAAGATGAAAACTATCGGTGAAACCAGTAGGCTGGTCACAGTCCTCAAAAGAGGCAGATCAACCAGGCTGGAACCACTCAGAAAATCTGGTAGTAGCTATACCGATTAGAAAGCACAGACTCTCTGGCTCATGCTCGAGTCTCATTTCTCATATAACCTAATCGAAACCAGCTCATACGAAGCTCCTATCAACGAAGCTAATAGTGAGCTGAATAACACAACTCGCCGTAGCTGGTATATCTCATCCGTTGTGGTGATGGATTGGGCAATCAATCATGCTGTTGCTTCCTTTGATGGCTTCAAGTCGCCTGGCACCGATGGTATTTACCCAGTTATGTTACAAGAAAGTATAGACCAGCTGCTGGCAACTCTGAACAGAATTTTAACTGCTAGCTTGGCACTGGCATATACATCGCATCCTTGGCAAACAGTAAGAGTGGCCCTTAGACCGAAAATTGGAAAGGAGGACTCCTCGCTCGCCAAGAATTTCAGACAATAAGTCTGAATTCCTTCATTCTGAAAAGCATCGACGTCCATATGCGCAAAACCGCGCGATACAACACGCCTACCAACGCGGAAGATCCTGCAAGGGTACATTTCAGAATCTTGTAGGCAGAATTGCAGACAAACTCGACAAGAAGGAATACGCCTTAGGCATTTTCATCGATGTTGATGGGTGCTTTCGAGAACGCAACTTTTGACGGCATGTTTAACTCGGCCAGACAATACGACGTAGACGATTCACTGGTTTTCTGTACAAGAGGAACGCTAGTAAATAGTACATGGATTGCGGATGCTGGCCGCGGCCAATATATCGCTGTGAATGTAAACAGAGGCTGTCCGCAGGGCAGCGTTCTGTCTCCACTACTATGGTGTAAGTTGGTCAACTCACTGTTCAACGCGCTTCATATTTCTAACATCTAGCTTCATATTTCTAACATCAAGCATACGCGGTTGATGTAACTGTATGACTGTCATGATTGTCCATATTCATTACAGACTGGGATTCCAAAGAGCACTTGGTAAATTAATAAAGTTAACTAAAGTCATACAGCCTGAACGAAAAGTGTTTCCGCTTGTGTCTGAAGGTGCACCTTTGAGCATACGGTCCTGTCAATTTTTACGCGGGATTATTATAAAGGGTGAAATATGATTTCTGATTGCGTTTATGGCACTGCAAGCAGTAACCAGCTCACCAAGTTCACTAGACGCCACTTGTTTCAAGCCCTTACTGAAAAAAAGTTTTAGTTTGTAAACTGTAGTCAATCCAGTTTCGTCAATAAACCATATTGATTCTGCACCAATATATACTTACACTTTGTCATCAAAATCCTCAAATCCTCAATCCTTAAAAAAACTGTGAAATGTCGTGCTTGTTAAAGCTCGTCGACCTGGTCAAGCTAGTGGCCTCAGGTACACCCGAAGAAACTGTCGAATTTCTTTTCATGAGTTCATAAAATAAATATAAGCTTGCTATTTCATCTTGCTACTTACTGTATTTCTCCGTGGGCTTATAATTTGCACACAACAAACTCGTAAGCAAATTTCCTCACAGTGTAACTTTCTGGCTTTTTTGAAGTATGTAACAAGTAATGCTTCTTCATTTTCAGAAAATATTCTAGACTGCGCATAATTCGGGATGTTATTTATGTATATCCCTGTCATTTGCTTAATGACGTTTGCGATATTATCTTTTTTTTGCAGTTCCTTTCCTCTTTCGGGATCTACTGGAACACGTTTTTAAGCACCCTTCTGGCTTATTAACGCGCGGTATCGTCTTAATAATAAAAATACACAACGAAATTAGAAAAATATTAAAAAAGTTAAATTTCTATATTCTGGGAGACGGAAACAAGTCTCCCTTACTTCATTGGTATCAAATCTCTTCTCCGGTAGTTGCTTACTTGTTCTTAACATTTTTATGGAAAACAAACTATATTTTATTGACCGATATGCACAAATATTAACCAAAATAAAAAATTTCTCAAAATAAATACAGACCAAAAATTCCACTCCAAAATATAATTGTGAAAAAGAAATACACAAAAAATTAAAAAAGGTAGTTATTGGGTATTGAAATTTCGCTTTAATGACAGCAGACAGAATTGTGTTTTGGAAGCATTAAGCTTCACCCTGTCGTTATGCTGTTATTATCGGAAATTATTAAGCTAAATATACGTTGCCATTCCCATTCTGCAGCCGAAGAGTAGGGATGTGAGCCCGGAAACCAATAAGAAAAGCAGAGAGTACTGTCGTCTGCAAAGGAATATATTGGATTAGAAGTAGCAGATAAGAGATAATTGATGGCAATTAAAAAAAGTGTCGGATATAGAACGGAGGCCTCGGCCATACCTGCATTTGTTTTGTGGATATCAGATTTGAAATAATCCAAGACAACTTCAAATGAAAGTTCGGAAAGGTAGTTTCTAATCCATTGATGCGCGCATTTTCGAGAAAAGAGCCTGATGCCAAACTTTGTCAAATGCCTTAGAAACATCAAGTGCATCTATCCTGCTTTTAGCAGATTGATGTACATATTGGTTCTACTTTTCGGTGAGACATGGTATCAAAGTGGATATGTTGTCACTAAAATCATACTGCCGGTCATTAACAAGTTTTCGTGTTTCCAGAGGTTCATAAACTGACGGTTTATCAGCATTTCTATGACCTTAAAAAGAAAGGTAGAAAAAAGCGTATTAATCGCGACAAATCGATTCCTGATTTAAATCAGGTATGTTGCACATGACGGTTATGTTGCTGTTGTTTGGTTATTAAACTGCTAATAAAACCCCTTCCTTTTTTCTAACTACAAAAAATGTTATGTCAACCTACTACTTCAACAATATTTTATGTATTAGATTTCTGCGTTTTTCATTTTCATTCATTTTTTTGTGTGTAACCACTGTGTTCATGGGAGTGCAATTCATGGCTAGGTAATTGTAGACAGGCGCTTACATAGGATTTTATGATAAGGATTTCTCCATCTGCGGCGGGGTAGTAGAGATCTGCTGTCTCAGTCTTTTAATGAGTTTTTCCAATCTTGAGTTATATGTGTCAATGGATGATAGCACTTTAATTGTTCTATTGTGGTTTCCTCTATTCGCTGTTAGATTGCCTTGCTTATTATGAAGTTTGCCATAGACTCACTAAACTTTGATCCAATCATAATCGTACATTAAGATGTGTAAAGAGGAAAAGAAAACAGCAGATATTCCTATCGCCAATAGTCTAATTATGACATAAATTTTAGGTAGATTCATAACGGTTCTTCATGTCGCTTACATAGAGATCCAACATAGCGAGATCTGAATTACATTTTGTCCTAGAAAAATAACTAGATTAATATGAATTACTAACGATGAATTATAAAGTAGGTAAAATACAATAAATAGTATAATACACATTACATATAGGTAAGTATAATACATAGTTCACTTACGACATATTTTTTCGAAACGTTGATAGCAAACAATTTATATCAGGAGAAAAATAGTTTTTAGTTTCTTTACTTTGCCAATACCTAACATAGTTATAAATAATGTCTAAGCATAGTATCCAAGGTAATTGAAGTATTTGTGTTTAGAATCATGAGTTGAATTTTTTTTGAATTAAGTGAAATTTGTTTTAGGAAAATAAGAGTGAAGGAAAGTTGCCGAGCTCTTAATAGAATTTTCGTTATTATAAACATAAAAAAAATTTAGAGAGGGGAAGGTTGAGATCGTCAGATTTAGATATAAAATGTTGCCTCGAGTTTTAAGTTCACTCGAGGCAATTATGACTTCCTCAAACAAATCTCGACCTTCTAACACCCTATCAACATTGAAAACCGATTAATGATTTAGGCATGCCAATACAGTGGTATCTACCACTGAATGAAAAAGACCTTTGAGACAAAGTCGTGTGCCCCATTGAGGAATACGACTGAGCAATGAAAATCAGGAATTATCATTTGAAAAATGTGTCTCAAGGTCAAATTCGTGGTCAATATCTTATGTCCCACTTAGAAGCTTGTGACTTTTGTCTGAATCATTTTTTGCGATATCTCGTATTTTTCGAGTAATTTGGATGTCTCAAGTTAAAAAAACTCACCCGGTATAGAACTAGTATCGGATGAAACAAAGTATAGGGAAAATAGCGAGCTATATTATTTGTCACACCATGCTACATTTAAAGACAATAGTCTTACAACGAAACTGCTTTTTGTCTTTTTTGTTTTTTAAGTCCTTTTTGAGGGAGCTTCCGTGGAAGTGCTTTAGGAATTGGAAGAATTTCTTGCGTAATTCTTATAAAGGGTGATCAGATAAGTATGATAGGAAAATAAAATTAAATAAGACAAAAACGGTGTCTCCTTCGAAAGAAATAAAGTTAGATGATTGACTCTCTGGCGATGCCAAATTCAGTTGAGAGGGTGCTCACGCTCAGAATTTTACAGGGTGCGACGAATTGCCTGCACACTATAGCCACGATGACGAACGACATTTCGACGAAATTCACGTTGCGTATTTGCAACTGTACCGGAATTCCGATAATATTTTTTAAAAATTTTCGCATGTTCAGCAATCGCAAGACGATGCATAATGAAATTGCAAACCTTACTGAATGTTTTGACAATAAGGATTGGTAAAACTATCATTGCTATCTGGTCACCTATTATATGCTCGGGAAGATGAAGGCTGAAGTCATGTTGGCGGCAGAGGCAATATTGGCAGCGGCAGCTGAGGTGGTGTTTACAGCTGAGGCGATGCTATCAATGAACTTGACCTTTCATCATTAATTTGAATTTCATACAATACTAATTGAGTTTTATCAGGATTTGGATCGCCCTAAACTCTTGTTAATTTAAAATGCTTGGATTTGTTTCAAAGGTTATCTGTCCTTATTGACAGCCAAACCATATTGTTCAGGTCTATCAGTAACATGAGACGAAAGATAATCATCATCAGTTCAAATTTCGGAGTTGAACGAGAAAATACTCCAAAACTGCTTTGTATTTTGAAGCACCCCGCTGTCGCAAAGGTGTTGTAGTATGCTTCAGAATTTCCGAAAACTATCCTGTCTAGTGCGGAGGTACGGTAGGATGAATTTTATCTCTCAATACCGATTGAAATCGGTGCTGCAAACAACACAAGTTGTATCTCTAACTGCGGTTTTTGAACGGCGTTGGAAAAGCTACCTCCGAAAAACCACGAAACTCCAAAGGAAACGAGACCGGCGCACCTACAAGGACGCTGCTATCTCCTCTCTGGTGCTTTGAATTAGGAAGGCTGGCAATGCAAACAGTATGAACGAGAACGGCTCTTTTGTTTTTGTGGGCTTAGACAAAGCTTTTATCAAGGCCTATCTGCACCTTAGAAGGTTCAATTTTAATTTTTTTTCCAAATTAGTGTGGATAGGAGACGAGCATCCTAGTACCCATCTATTCTATGTGCTCAAATCAACCTTCAAAATTCCAAGTCTGCTACTACATCCCTATGTAAGAGAATTTCCGTGTTGAATACAAAACTTAACATTATATCCACACAGAAACCATAGGTGTGGAACAAAAGTATCTGTGTTTCGAGAGCGATGACGAACGATCGGAAAGTCAGATAGCTTGTCTTTTTGCGCCGAGCTCCCTCTCACCAACTAAACTTGTGCAATTTTCTAATCAATATTAAGTTGCTGGCATAAACCAAAAAACGAAAGGATAATAGCACATATTCGTAGTTGCGGCTGCTTATTTTCCTTATGATTCGTTACTGCCGAGATTACCAGAGATTATCAGAGATTTCATACTGACATCTGACCTCGCTGTAAACAATGTTGGCTCTCAGCCAAGTTTTGTTACGAGACTAAGACAGCAAGTAATCGACTTAACGTTATCCAACTGGTATACTTTGGAGATAAGTTGCTGAAAAGTACTATCGGAAATCTCCATGTCAGACTAAAGATACATCGAATTTAGAATCGGATGTGAGGTCTCGACCTTATTGAAGAGGAGGAAACCGCATAAAACTGACTGGATACGATTTAAGGAAGAGCTCGACAACTACAATAGTACTTCCAATAAGCTCAACACTAAACAAAAGTTTGAGGAATCTATTCAGAACATGAACAGCACCCTCACCAAGTGTTTCAAAATAGTATGTCCAGCTAGTAAGTAATCTTGCAGATCGCCCGTTCCTTGGTGGAACGCAGACCTACAGCGTTTCAAGAATAATTTGAAGGAAGATTGGAATCTTTACAGATCAGAGCAAGAAGATTTTAAGAAGCCTAGTTGGACTTAGAAGAGCGCTTCTCAGAAAGCTTTTTGCGAAAAGATGAAAACTATCGGTGAAACCAGTAGGCTGGTCACAGTCCTCAAAAGAGGCAGATCAACCAGGCTGGAACCACTCAGAAAATCTGGTAGTAGCTATACCGATTAGAAAGCACAGACTCTCTGGCTCATGCTCGAGTCTCATTTCTCATATAACCTAATCGAAACCAGCTCATACGAAGCTCCTATCAACGAAGCTAATAGTGAGCTGAATAACACAACTCGCCGTAGCTGGTATATCTCATCCGTTGTGGTGATGGATTGGGCAATCAATCATGCTGTTGCTTCCTTTGATGGCTTCAAGTCGCCTGGCACCGATGGTATTTACCCAGTTATGTTACAAGAAAGTATAGACCAGCTGCTGGCAACTCTGAACAGAATTTTAACTGCTAGCTTGGCACTGGCATATACATCGCATCCTTGGCAAACAGTAAGAGTGGCCCTTAGACCGAAAATCGGAAAGGAGGACTCCTCGCTCGCCAAGAATTTCAGACCTATAAGTCTGAATTCCTTCATTCTGAAAAGCATCGACGTCCATATGCGCAAAACCGCGCGATACAACACGCCTACCAACGCGGAAGATCCTGCAAGGGTACATTTCAGAATCTTGTAGGCAGAATTGCAGACAAACTCGACAAGAAGGAATACGCCTTAGGCATTTTCATCGATGTTGATGGGTGCTTTCGAGAACGCAACTTTTGACGGCATGTTTAACTCGGCCAGACAATACGACGTAGACGATTCACTGGTTTTCTGTACAAGAGGAACGCTAGTAAATAGTACATGGATTGCGGATGCTGGCCGCGGCCAATATATCGCTGTGAATGTAAACAGAGGCTGTCCGCAGGGCAGCGTTCTGTCTCCACTACTATGGTGTAAGTTGGTCAACTCACTGTTCAACGCGCTTCATATTTCTAACATCTAGCTTCATATTTCTAACATCAAGCATACGCGGTTGATGTAACTGTATGACTGTCATGATTGTCCATATTCATTACAGACTGGGATTCCAAAGAGCACTTGGTAAATTAATAAAGTTAACTAAAGTCATACAGCCTGAACGAAAAGTGTTTCCGCTTGTGTCTGAAGGTGCACCTTTGAGCATACGGTCCTGTCAATTTTTACGCGGGATTATTATAAAGGGTGAAATATGATTTCTGATTGCGTTTATGGCACTGCAAGCAGTAACCAGCTCACCAAGTTCACTAGACGCCACTTGTTTCAAGCCCTTACTGAAAAAAAGTTTTAGTTTGTAAACTGTAGTCAATCCAGTTTCGTCAATAAACCATATTGATTCTGCACCAATATATACTTACACTTTGTCATCAAAATCCTCAAATCCTCAATCCTTAAAAAAACTGTGAAATGTCGTGCTTGTTAAAGCTCGTCGACCTGGTCAAGCTAGTGGCCTCAGGTACACCCGAAGAAACTGTCGAATTTCTTTTCATGAGTTCATAAAATAAATATAAGCTTGCTATTTCATCTTGCTACTTACTGTATTTCTCCGTGGGCTTATAATTTGCACACAACAAACTCGTAAGCAAATTTCCTCACAGTGTAACTTTCTGGCTTTTTTGAAGTATGTAACAAGTAATGCTTCTTCATTTTCAGAAAATATTCTAGACTGCGCATAATTCGGGATGTTATTTATGTATATCCCTGTCATTTGCTTAATGACGTTTGCGATATTATCTTTTTTTTGCAGTTCCTTTCCTCTTTCGGGATCTACTGGAACACGTTTTTAAGCACCCTTCTGGCTTATTAACGCGCGGTATCGTCTTAATAATAAAAATACACAACGAAATTAGAAAAATATTAAAAAAGTTAAATTTCTATATTCTGGGAGACGGAAACAAGTCTCCCTTACTTCATTGGTATCAAATCTCTTCTCCGGTAGTTGCTTACTTGTTCTTAACATTTTTATGGAAAACAAACTATATTTTATTGACCGATATGCACAAATATTAACCAAAATAAAAAATTTCTCAAAATAAATACAGACCAAAAATTCCACTCCAAAATATAATTGTGAAAAAGAAATACACAAAAAATTAAAAAAGGTAGTTATTGGGTATTGAAATTTCGCTTTAATGACAGCAGACAGAATTGTGTTTTGGAAGCATTAAGCTTCACCCTGTCGTTATGCTGTTATTATCGGAAATTATTAAGCTAAATATACGTTGCCATTCCCATTCTGCAGCCGAAGAGTAGGGATGTGAGCCCGGAAACCAATAAGAAAAGCAGAGAGTACTGTCGTCTGCAAAGGAATATATTGGATTAGAAGTAGCAGATAAGAGATAATTGATGGAAATTAAAAAAAGTGTCGGATATAGAACGGAGGCCTCGGCCATACCTGCATTTGTTTTGTGGATATCAGATTTGAAATAATCCAAGACAACTTCAAATGAAAGTTCGGAAAGGTAGTTTCTAATCCATTGATGCGCGCATTTTCGAGAAAAGAGCCTGATGCCAAACTTTGTCAAATGCCTTAGAAACATCAAGTGCATCTATCCTGCTTTTAGCAGATTGATGTACATATTGGTTCTACTTTTCGGTGAGACATGGTATCAAAGTGGATATGTTGTCACTAAAATCATACTGCCGGTCATTAACAAGTTTTCGTGTTTCCAGAGGTTCATAAACTGACGGTTTATCAGCATTTCTATGACCTTAAAAAGAAAGGTAGAAAAAAGCGTATTAATCGCGACAAATCGATTCCTGATTTAAATCAGGTATGTTGCACATGACGGTTATGTTGCTGTTGTTTGGTTATTAAACTGCTAATAAAACCCCTTCCTTTTTTCTAACTACAAAAAATGTTATGTCAACCTACTACTTCAACAATATTTTATGTATTAGATTTCTGCGTTTTTCATTTTCATTCATTTTTTTGTGTGTAACCACTGTGTTCATGGGAGTGCAATTCATGGCTAGGTAATTGTAGACAGGCGCTTACATAGGATTTTATGATAAGGATTTCTCCATCTGCGGCGGGGTAGTAGAGATCTGCTGTCTCAGTCTTTTAATGAGTTTTTCCAATCTTGAGTTATATGTGTCAATGGATGATAGCACTTTAATTGTTCTATTGTGGTTTCCTCTATTCGCTGTTAGATTGCCTTGCTTATTATGAAGTTTGCCATAGACTCACTAAACTTTGATCCAATCATAATCGTACATTAAGATGTGTAAAGAGGAAAAGAAAACAGCAGATATTCCTATCGCCAATAGTCTAATTATGACATAAATTTTAGGTAGATTCATAACGGTTCTTCATGTCGCTTACATAGAGATCCAACATAGCGAGATCTGAATTACATTTTGTCCTAGAAAAATAACTAGATTAATATGAATTACTAACGATGAATTATAAAGTAGGTAAAATACAATAAATAGTATAATACACATTACATATAGGTAAGTATAATACATAGTTCACTTACGACATATTTTTTCGAAACGTTGATAGCAAACAATTTATATCAGGAGAAAAATAGTTTTTAGTTTCTTTACTTTGCCAATACCTAACATAGTTATAAATAATGTCTAAGCATAGTATCCAAGGTAATTGAAGTATTTGTGTTTAGAATCATGAGTTGAATTTTTTTTGAATTAAGTGAAATTTGTTTTAGGAAAATAAGAGTGAAGGAAAGTTGCCGAGCTCTTAATAGAATTTTCGTTATTATAAACATAAAAAAAATTTAGAGAGGGGAAGGTTGAGATCGTCAGATTTAGATATAAAATGTTTAGCCTAGACGCCAATACAATTAAAGATACAGGTGTGAAGACTAGGTCTAATTGGCTACCCATGTCGTTGGTTGTTGGAAAAATAGTCAGTTAAATGTACTTGTGTTATTTGTACAACTAACTCCTATCAAACCGCTTTGTCATTGATATTCAGAATCGTTTGGCAAGTCATCTTCGAAAGACTAACACCAAATTCCAAATTGTTCAGCGTTCTGTGTGAAATGTTTTTCGTGCGATTCGAGGAACTTACGGTGCGCATAATCGACTTACTGAAACTACTATTGCCAATACCATTCGCAAATTGAGTCCCAGTTTACATTAGAAGGTGGTACTCGACCGGTTAGACTACGTCCAGCACGTAGTAAAGAGACTGTAGAAGATGTAGCTGAGAGTGTAAGCGAAGACCGTGACGAATCGATTCGTCGTCGTTCTCAGCAGCTTGGCTTGTCGTATTCGACAACTTGGCGTATTTTGCGTAAGGATCTTAGCCTAAAAGCGTACAAAATTCAACTTGTGCAAGAATTGAAGCCAGGCGAGTTGAATTTGCGTCATATTTTCAGTGAACGGGCTCTGGAAAAATTCAAAATCCTGTGGAAATCACTCCTCCTCATCCCGAAAACAGTTATTATATGTATTATAGCCGACTATATAACCTCCTATGGGATGATGTCTCCGCTTCTCTAAAACAATCATCTCTAAATTGCCGAACCAACTTAGAGCAGAGCTCTGTCAGTACCGGCTTCCAATTTTGAAGAGCATCCGGATTGAGATTCAGCTCCATCCCACTACTATGGGTTAAATATACCCACTCGCCAAACCAACTAGTCCTGTTCCGAATAGCCCTGAGTGCAACTATCTTAGATAGACGATGGTTTTCCATGCCCAGGACCTTTATAATAAAGTCAACTTGCAGCTTATATGTTTCAGTAAACATGGGAGATAGTCCTGTCTTGATTGCCAGCAAATAGTTCGGTGTATTGGGTGACAGGTGGAAAATTGGCTTGACGTAGTGTCTCTGGAGTTTTTCGGCGGTTTCATACCTCTTATTACCCCACACTTGCATAAGAAAGAATGGACTCTGCAACCGCTTTGAAAACTTTATATTTACTACTATGCATTATATTTATATTTGCAAAACATTTACTACATGTCGTATTTATTGCAGTTTTAGCCTTCGTGTGTTGCTCTTTCAGGTGTTTCTCCATGCTCATATTTTTGGTTAATATCACACCAAAGTATTTGTACTCCTTGGCAATTTCGATTTGATCCCCATTAAAAGTCCATCTCTTGTAGGTACAGTTTCTTCCTCCACCGTTTTTAAAAATCATCACCTTTGATTTCTCTAGGTTGACCACGAGACTTCGTAAGCAGCAATATTCAGCCAAATGATTTATCATCGGCTGCAGTGTTTCAGGGGAATGCGCTAGGAAAACAATATCGTCAGCAAAGGGAAGTGCCTTGATTACTACACCAGCATATTTCACACCTCTTGGAAGAACATTAATAATATCCTCAATAAAGAGTGTGAATAATATTGAGTTCAATGAAAAATCTTTCCTGACTCCAAAATCAATATTGCCTCGAAAGTGCCTCGCTATTGCACACAGCAACTTGCGTATCCTGGTATAAATTTTATAGGACCCTTCAAGACTTGAGAGAGCTCCCATATTGTTCCCATATTGCACTGTTCCCATAAAGAACAGTGCGTTTCGGTCCACTGTATCAAACGACGCCTTAAAATCTACAAAAAAGGCGTACAGTTTTGTACCCTTCGCTAAGAATACCTCTGCAATACTGTTTAACACGAAGATATGGTCCACTGTTGAGTACAAAGATCTGAATCCCGCCTGGAATTCTTTGAAAATCTTGTTATCCATGATTCAAGTTGTCAACCTTTTTTGTAGCACAGCCGTGAAAATTTTATACTGGGCATTTAAAAAGGAAATTCCTCTATAGTTAGCAGAGTCTGTCCTATTTCCCTTCTTATACAATATATTGGAAAAATTATCGCTTCTTCAAACTCCCACATTCACAAACACAAACACTGCTTAGTTTTTCCATAAGCTCTTCTGTTCCGTATATGTAAAATTCTACCGGAATACGATCCGATTTTGGCAGTATTGCATTATTTGGACTGTTGGGCAAGCCGAAGAGTACCAAGGGCTACCATTACATCTAGTAAAAACAATGGTTTGGAGTGGTTTATGTTGGAATCATTGGTCCATATTTATTCAAAAATAAAGCAAATCATAATGTTACCGTCAATGGTAACCGTTATAGCGCCATGTTAACGGACTATGTGATTCCTGAAATTCACATGCTCTCGGTGAGCTCTAGTTTCAACAAGACGGCGCTACGAGCAATACGGCACATGAAACAACGGACTTATTGAGAAATAATTTTGGTGAGCACTTAATTTCACGTTTTGCTACGGTAAATTGACCGCCTAGATCGTGCGATGTCACACCTTTGGATACCTCTGGGGATATGTAAAGTCCCAGGGCTTCAGGAATAAGCCAACTACGATTGACGCTTTGTAAGCTAACATTACTCGTGTTATCCGCGAGATTCCAGTCGCTATGCTCAAACGAGTCGCCAAAAATTGGACCTTCGAAATGGACTTCGTGGCCGACCTTTACATGATATCATTTTCAAAAAGTAAGTGCTATGAATTGTTCTTTTAATCAATAATAAAAATTTTAAGTTCACTTACAAACTTATGTGTTATACATTATAAATCAAACCTTAAGATGAATCACCCTATACAAGGTGGTGCAAAGTTAATCACCCTATCGGAAGATGGTATAATTTTTGCTAATGGCGTCGTACGTCAATCGTGTCGATGCTTGTGACCAATAATCTGTCGGTGGTGTTATCGTGTCTCGCCAACTGGGCAAATATTCCGGCGCTTAGCTACTCGACTCGAACAGAGAGGAACCACAGGAGATCATGCAGGGCGTGGCCACCACTGGACTGGTCATTCGGCCGAGAATATCGCGGCTGTGGCTGCCGATGTCGTTCGAAACGAAGAAAAATCAATCAGACTTACAGATTTAGACATGTTCCCGTACAAAATGCAAACAATGCATCAGTCTATGCATTACTGTGTGAATTACTGTAAAGCCATCCTCAATCTCAGCAACGAAGAGCACGATTATGTGTCCAAAATCATCATAAGCGACGAGGCGCATTCCCACTTAAGCGTTACGTTACGAAGTAAAATCTTCGTTTCTGGGGCACTGAAAATCCGCGTGTGATGCACAAGAGCTATTATATCCCCTCAAAGCCACTATGTGATTAGGCTGAATTTTTTTTGAGGATGCTATCGGCAATACGATCACTGTTACTGGCGAATGCTACAGGGCTACGATAAACTGCCAGAATTGGATGAGCGGGGCTTGGTGAACATGTGGTTTCAACAAAACGGTGCAACCGCACACAAGGCACGAGCCACAATAAATATTGTGAAGAAAGCGTTTCGTGATCGCGTAATTTCCCATTTTGGCGATTTGGCATGATCAGCAATGATGATGATGATGATGATGATGATGGCCGTTAATGATTTCATAATGACAATTAACTGCATTAGGTGCTAGTTATAGTGTAGAAGTAGTAGAAAAATATCGGCTTCTTGAATTAGTGGTGAAAAGAGGGGTGCTAGTCAATTCGTTTCTGGAGATGGATGACATCGGTTGGAGGTGGTCAGAAGGTAATTATTTTAATTAAAATCGTTCTTATGTGTTCAGCAATATCTACAAAAAGTAAATGATTCATTCTTCACACAGCATCAATTATGAGTTGTTCTTAATTGATGGTTATTGGAAATATGAGTCCAAGTCCGAACTAGGAGAATTTGAGAATTCGATTTTGGAGGCAGTGTATGATTTAACGACAGATTTAATTCTGGTTTCTGTGACAATTTTCGTTTATCATTGCTGAGAAGTTTTCGATAATTGAGGATCTACGTATGCTTTTGAAGTTAGCTTTGGCAGCATTTTTGATACTGTCGTTAGGCGTAAAAACTGCACTGTTGAAACATAGTTTATTTTAGGAGCTACTGTTAATTAACCGATAAACTGATTGGAAAATTATTATTTTGTAATTAATTTTACTGTCTCTCTCTCTCTTTCACTGCTCTGTATATTTTCGTTACTATTTTTATTTTCCGTGTTTTTAACTTATATCTACTTTTCTCTTTTATATTAGTTGGATTGGGTTTTATGATTTAATTTAAGAGAATAATTCTGAAGAATGTCCGTTCATGTTTATTTGCAGTGTAATCAGAACAATATGAACAAGGAATCTATGTAAACTATGCTTGATGTTCTGTCGAAGTCGTATGATTGTTTCTAAATTTGCCATGCCCGTAGTCTTTGTGAAAGTAAGTTTAATTAGGTACATAAAATATTTGTTTGCATATTCATCCATCGATGTTTTATGTATGGTATAAATGAAACCTGCGCCCGAATCGCGTCCTCCGTGAATGGATGAGCCATTCAGCAAATGAATATTACGTTACCCGTCAATCGAGTGAACGTATTGTGATCGCGGTCTACGATAACTGGCGGAATTTAATCTATGTATAAAATGAAAAAAATAGTGTAGTAGATTAACGTTCAAAATTGTAACAAATCAAAATCTGAACGCACGTATATTACGTCATTTGGACCGTTTTTGTTCTAATTAAAATAAATAAAAATTGTAGAGATTTATTGTTTATTGGTTCACGATGTGAACCGACTGTAATTGTGTTAATTGGTTTGTGTCAGTTCACTGTTCTATCCCTATCTTTCTCTTGTACTGGATATTGTAAAAACATAGCGGAGATCAAATATTAAATCTTAAACAATAAAGTCAATCTTTTGGTATTAATCAAAAAAAAAAATAATAATAATAATAATAATAATTTAAAATTGATCCGGAATTCTTTTTAAGTTCGGAGGAAAATGAAAATAAATGTAGTGAAAGATTTCGATTGAACAAGGAAGCGTTCCAATATGCCTTTTTCGAGATTAAGTTTTAAAGTTTAATGATTGTAAGTAACTTGTAAATAGTATATACGCATTACGTCATACCAAGTATTTAGTTGTTTTATTTTAATGATGTGTGATAAGGGCAGTCGATGCAAAATATAGTGGGACGGCGCACGATTCCTTCGTTTGGAAACATTGTGAGCAGCAAAAACTTTTGGAGCAAAGGTTCCAAATTTCCGGAATCTAAAATATATAGTTGGCTTTTAGGTAAAATAATTGCACATTTTCGGACGGACGCTATAAGCTTTTCTATTACATTCCGGTTATCCATTGGAACCATGGTGTATTACACAGCACAGAAACCCCTTGGATGGTTCGGATGAGACAAAGTTTAATGAAGTGCATTCAAAAGCCCATTGCATTATAGAAAGAACTGTTGGAGAATTTTAGTTTACAATGACCGAGGAAGATATCATCCCATTCAGTTTGGAATTCGCTTTCAGAATTATGGTACAACAAGTTCGCAACATGAACCAACGCAAATTGATAACGGAGACATATATATATATGATATATTTATTATATTTATTATTTTATATTTTATATATTATTTTATCGGTAATTCAAATATTGTATTTTGAACATAAAAACTCCTATTTACTAAAAAAAACTATTTTATTGCACTTTATGTCCACTTAGTTTTCGTATTTCTTTTTACTGTTCCAGTTGAATTGTTTTAATCTCGAGTTCCCTTTTCTGAAAAGCAATTGTTTGTTTTATGTTTTTCTTCTTTTAACGTGAGAAATCTTTCCTCTATCTGAATTATGCTATTTGATTAAGCTTCGAAACTTTTATTGTATTCAGATCTTTCCTGCAAGTTTGATTCAAGAAGTTTTAACTTCGGGTCAAACCTATATTTTTGTTTTGTTCTTGCAAAATTCACTGATGTGGATGTCGATTGGTTATTTTCTTTGTTTTAATCATCATAATAAAGAAAACGATGTGATTCTTTAACAAAAAATTTTGAGGGCGGGTTCTCTTGAGTTGAAGTTTCAATTGGAATATCGGTAATTTGTGAATTTCCAAAAGTTTTCACACCACTGCTTTCAGTCCAGTTGCTTCAACAATAAACAACTCTTCTTCTGTAAGTTACTTTTTCTCATAAGAACCACCTCCAGTTTTGGTTTTCGCAGATTTGTTGAAAGAAAGCTTCTTTTTTGGCTGAAACTTTTGATTAGCAAAAACCTAAGAATAGGATTTTTATAGCAATCTAATAAGCAAAAAATTTACTTTCAAACGTTTTTCCAAAGCTTAGTTTCTTTTGTTGGTGGCCCAGCTGCATTCAGCCTTTTAGTTAGGCCCTTTCACATTTTAATTACAGTGGCTTTACCCTGACATGTGTGCGAAAAATTTTTTTTGGCCAAATCAGGATGCTCCCTCATATACTCCGCCAAAATAGACTTTTGGTTTACATTTATTTTATTGAAATTTGTCCTAAAATTGTTATTATTATAGAAATTTATTATTTAGAATCTAAAATATATTTATTAGTTCAAAATTGAACTTTTTACTTATATTCTTTAAAATAAAAATAAATAAATACCAATGTAATAAGCACATCCTATAACATCATAAACGTACCCATGCCCCTCTAAAAAGATAGAGTCACCGACACTTGGGGTGTGTTGAAAACGAACTTGAGTATTTAATAGTTGAAGTGCGAGACAATTGTACCAAATGTCTAGTCAAATGAGTGTATGCCAAGAACAGATCCTCTCTATTTATTCCATATTTTGTAACTCTTTCAGAGTACAAAGCACTTTGTGAGCATGTAATAGTCCCTGGCGACTTTAATGCTGGCTTGCTTCGACCAAATAAAGGGCTTAGTTTTTGTAGGACTGGAAATAGTAAACGCCTTACATCCGATATGTTTCAGTCCTGGTCGGCGACATAATCTGTTAACCTGGATATTTCCAGGTCAAAACCATGCTTTGTTCTCCTCCTTGACCAACTGCCTTTAGAATCCGTATCGGAACATCATAAAATTTTCTGTATCTTCAATATCCATTTTTCATACTCTGTTATCTCGGAGCAATTTTTTTAAAAATTTCTCTGCGATTAATAAAAACAGACAAGAGCAACTGTGAACTGGAACTGTGTTGAATGGAAAAGTGAGCCCATTAACATAGTATCAATTATATTGTAGCTGTATGATGAATACCATATGCGTCCAATAAAGCTGTTTAAATCCAAAATATAACACTTCCTTAGTTTACGTCAAATGTGGGCGAATCAGTTAAGAATTGTAATAGACTACGAATATATGGAAAATGGAGGCTTAGACCAACTGACAAACGGTGGGTTGCATACAAAGCAGCTCGAAGCTATGCGACTCTTATCTTGAGAAACTCAAAGAAAACTATTACGTTTCAAAATTGAATAACACTCTCCGTCGAGATTGGTAATTTAGAGAGAGAGAACTATGAGGTAATTTAGGAAAACTGGTTTGGAGACAATAATGATAAATGTAGTCTTGGTCCTAACAAATATGTAGATGTACATATGATATAGATGTAGATATTCAGATGTATTCCATAGAACCCTTGACCATGTATTGCAACCTAAGGTTGCATTCAATGGTGCGGGATGCTACATTCTTTGGGTATTAACCTCAACCAAATGGGAAAGAAATCCAGTTTTAAGATATGAAGTTTTTTTTTTCAATTCAATTTCATTTATTGCCTTATAATTTTTTTACAATATAAAATCGATTTTAAAATTTAGAAACTTAAAAAGCTTAATTTAAGTTTATAAAGTATCTGCGAATCTATACATAGTTCATAGGGAACTAGAGGCGAAAGCAGTGAACAAAGTATAGGAAATAAACATCATACAATTATATGTAATGTAATGGGGTCGTAATAAGTTTACTACTCTCCAATTACAGAGCCAAAATATATTAAAATTAATATTTTTAATACTTTGTAAAAATACATGTGTTTTAATGGAAGTATTTTGAAAAGTACTATTATTTTTTATTGCAAATAACGTTTTATTGCAAAAACACGGATAACGTGTTTTTGAGAGACCAGAAGTGGGTTTATTTTGTTGTTATGTGTACCCCCCAGCAAAGAATGTCATACATGAGTTTAGAATGAACTAACCCATAGTAAATACACCTGAGAAGATCCCAAGAGCAATATAATTTTAAAAAAATATATTTGGCTAGTTGCAGCTATGTGATATCTTTTAGGTGCATCATTATGAGCATACCAACTCATCTTCGAATCAAGCAAAACCCAAGACATTTAAAAGTATTAACCTTCTCAATTTCGAAACGCTTATCAGAGCATGCACGCGAGTCAAAAAATGTCAGAGAGCCTACCACCGAGTTACAAATATGTTTGCTATGTATATATTTATTACACATTGTACAGTGAAAAATGAATCATCCCAAGTATACTTCCTTACCGCACACAGTAAAAACCATAATTTTTGTTTTGTCACTTATAATCATTTCATGCATCTTAAACAAGTGGCGTAAGATTTCTAGATCATGATTTATATCAGCAGAAAGACTTAAAGCAGAGTCAGCAAATGCATTAACTTTGCTACGATAATTTTGTAACAAAAGCGAATTAATAAAAATTAAGAAAAAAATCGGGCCAAGACAGAATCTTGGGGAACTGAGTTGTCTATTAACTTTCACCCTTTGCCTTCTATCAAATAAATATGAACATAACCAATTATACATTATGCCCCTAAGCGCGCATTTATAAAGCTTCTCCAAATAAATTCTATGATCGACGGTATCAAAAGCTTTTGTTATTTCAATAAATAGAGCAGCAGATAAATTCTTTTTATTTAAACCATCATAAATATTCGAACAGAAATTCCGTTCAGTTCGGTTAAAAAACTGGAACGGAAGTCAAATTGACACTCACTAAAAACATTTTTTTTTTTTAAAGGCATCATTCTATTCTTAACAGTTTTTTCAAAAATGTTTGAAAATACCGGAAGTAAAAAAATGGGCCTATAATTATTTATTGATATAAATAAAGGTATTTCTTCCGCTCGCTTTAAGTCTTCTGGAAAAACACCACTAAAAATGCTTTTGTTAAAAATGTGACATAAAATATCACAGTTATTTAAAGCTACATTTTTGACAAAGTTGTTTGAAAAGCAACCCGTTATTTTAGAACCAAAATTTTAGAAAGACGATGATTTTAATAATTCTAACGAATATCATTTTCTAAGCATTCGCAGTTGGAAAAATCTGCGCAATTATCTGATACAATTTTTGAACTAACAAAGGCAAAAAAGTAAATTAATTATCTGCTAAAACTTTCGGGTTAGTTAAAGTAAAGTTATTACCTTCTAGGCTCTAAATATAAATGCTTTCAGTTGGTTTGTTCTATATTTCTTTAACCAATTAACCAATTTTCACTACCATTGAAAAAAAAAAAAAAAAACATACTTATATGTAACATTCAATTTTGTGCAGATAAGGCCTATCTATTTTTTTATTCATAAAATTCTAATGGGACCAATTATATTTCTGTACTGCTCTTAAGATTGGTGCATCGTTCCTTCACTAAGAAAGTTTCAGAGGGCTTATACTTTCTTGTTTAGCGGTGACTAAAGACTTAAGTATATATTTACAAAAAATATACTTTATATATTCCCATAATTTTTACACTTCAAAGATATCAACTTCTTAAGAAAATGATCGCTTAGTGTATTGGTACATAAAGAGCTGCTTACTATCTTCTGTCACACCAGAACTTTGCGAGAAGGCGAATTTTCAATGGCTGAAAATTTTATTTATGATTTGCGTGAGAAATATAAATACATATGTAACATACATAGAAACTCTTATGCATATATGGTATGCGCATATGCAATAGCTTTTTTGTTGTGCTAATTATCATTTGAAAAAAAAAAAAAAAAAAAAAACAAATCTATTTTTTTTTTTTTTTTTTTTTTGGAAATTTTGGACTAAATAAAATTTAGCCGTACGCACATGCCAATGATTAATATATTTTAACGCAATACTTACAACTTTCAATCATCATTGAGCATATCTGAGTGTCATGAGGATATGACTCAAATTTCATAGCGCATGACAATACTAACGTCAATCTAAAAACATGGAAAAAAAAATTAAATAATATTATAAAATAAAGTTTGGAATGCTTACATGCATAAAACATAATAAAGCACTTATGTTATTATTCATACATCTTTTCTTACAGGTTCATATATCTGCATACGTTACATAAACATGTATGGTATGTGATTTTCTTTCTTTTCTGCTTTGAGGATATTAAAGACCGAGTTACCCTAATAACAAAGAAGGCAATACAACGTATGCTTTTAGAGTGTTACCATGTGTATATATTTGTGTATACTTCGTTGGCACTTCCTTCTCTATGGCTTTCAATGTTAAAGAGTCAGTTTTATTCAGATCTATGCAATCAATTATTAAAAAAGTTGAGGGGGTTTCTTTAAAATTTCAATAGCTTTGATTAAATCACTACGATTGTTAAATTGTTATTCTTACGTAAAAAATATTCCTAAAGGCAATTCCCAGGCCTTTTCGATTGTGTTTAAAATGCGAGACAAAGCTGGCAGTACTTAAATTTCCTGTTATTTTCTGTAAATCAGTTCTTATAAAAGCTGATGTATAGACTGGTGCGTTGTCTTGCTAAAAAAAATCTATCACTTTGTTATGGGTTGTTTTGGGGGCTTTTTGTTTACTTGATTGAACCTGACAAACCTCTCTTATCATCGTCGCTATAATTAGCTGCTAGCTCCCTTACACAATTTTATATGAATAACTGTCTATGAATAGTAAATTCAGCTAGCAATCACCGGATCTCAGCAAATCCTTGGGCAAAAGGATCGACATCAGATGACCTATTGTCAAACCATCGTATGAGGAACTTACCGTTGGGATTAGCAGATGTAGAAGATTATGAGATGTGATATGCGGTCAGGCTCAGTTCGAATAATAAAAAGTGCATCGACTGGTGCAAAATTGGTTTTGGATCGAAAGAAAATCAGTTGTGAAGAATTAGTCAAACATTTTCGTAATTCGGGTGAGATTAAGATACCTATTGCAGTTTAAAAAAAGTAGAGATGAATATTTGATATCGTCTCGAGTAACGTTGAACAAAAAAGCTGGGAATTAGATAACTATCCCGGGAGTGTGAAAAGAAAAACAAAGAAAAAGAGACTTGAATAATACTGAAAACTAATAGCTGTTAACATCGGTTCCCACTAGATCACCGAAATCAATCAGTGTTGGGCGTAAGTACGTAGGTGGGGAACCACATGGGAACTCAATACTCCGCGTACATTAATTTGTATCGTTCCCTTGATAATAATTATAATAATAATAATAATGGCTGTTAACTAGTTCGAATAAAAATTCGCTGATCTGTGAATGGACCTTAACAAACAACTTTTTTCAGTCTACCGTAAATTTGGTCAACCAATCTGTTAAATGGAGAGTTGATAAAAACCTTCGGTCGTGGAGATGTACAGAGTTTTTCGTTGAACGGTTCTTCGTGGTTAGTAAAGCATTTAAAAAATGTGTTGTTTCTGCCGGACATACATATTTGTTTTCGTGTAACTCTAGTCGTACATTTAGGAGGAACAGGTAAAAATTTTTGGATGAGTGGGTCATTGATAAATCAAAACAGACTTAGTGGCTCATTGCGTTTGTTATCAGATGTGGTCGTGAAGTGGTTTTTTGAATGGATGATGATGATAGTTATTGAATGTGGGCAGTGGATAAGTTGTTAGTAATGTATTCCTATATTTTTGAGCGAGGATAAGGGGGTATTTGTGAAAGGAATTGAAAAACTGTTTGATTTAACGAGCATATTGTACTCATACTTTGAACATATCGCGCTTGAAATTTAATGATTTTATAAAATTGTATGTTATTATACAAATTTTTTTTTTTCGTTGAACAACTGTCAGAAATATGTCTTACAGGTTGCTGGGTGAACCGCATCGCGGCCAGGAGAAATTTAAACTCTCTTTAGGCATCGTTTAGCCGTTTACAGACTTCGTTTTTGAAATAAGGGTTTGACACCAACTGTCAGGAGGTCACTAATGTCTACAATACACTCATAAATTAAGCCATAGAACTTACATTATAGACCAGCTTAATAATCTTGAAGAAATAAAACCCACTGAAGGTTTAAAAATATTGACACCTAAAACATAGTATGGAAATTTAAGTGTTAAGAGGTGTACAACCAAATATGAAAAGCGAAAATTGCACATCAGACTCCATTAACTGCAGAGCAAAGAAATTCAACAGAAAGGCCACATTTACAATAGAAATATCTTATTAACAATACAACCATTTTTTTTTTTTTTAATAAATAATTTTAATATGTAATTTTAAATTGTAATAAGCTTTGTTAGAATTCAAACTAATATGATATTTTTCAATTAGGAACACAGAATTCTGAAAAATTGTGAAAATGATGATATGACTATGTATCATATATCAGTTAAATGTATGCAAACCAAGATAATGTCTATATATGAAATACCAGAGTAACTACAATAGATTATATGATTCAAAATATTAAGTTGAATTTAGAAGTATTTCAGGAGAAAGTTAGTTTAATAAATATCAATCTTTAAGAGGATCTATACCTATATTCCAATTTGCAGTTCAGCTAAAAAAAAAAAAACATATTATACATGCAATAACATACTGAATCAAGATGAATATTGTTTTAAATAGGCTTTTGCAGAAGCAGCAAGACCCTCAACCCTAAGTATGGAAATTTAAGTGTTAAGGGGTGTACAACCAAATATAAAAAGCGAAAATTGCACATCAGACTCCATTAACTTTAGAACAAAGAAATTCAACAAATTTACAATAGAAATATCTTATTTACAATACAACCATTTTTTTTTTTTAATAAATGATTTTAATATGTAATTTTAAATTGTAATAAGCTTTGTTAGAATTCAAACTAATATGATATTTTCCAATTAGGAATAGAGAATTCTGAAAAATTGTGAAAATGATGATATGACTATGTATCATATATCAGTAAAATGTATGCAAACCAAGACAATGTCTATATATGAAATACCAGAGTAACTACAATAGATTATATGATTCAAAATATTAAGTTGAATTTAGAAGTATTTCAGGAGAAAGTTAGTGGAATAAATATCAATCTTTAAGAGGATCTATACCTATATTCCAATTTGCAGTTCAGCGAAAAAAAAAAACATATTATACATGCAATAACATACTGAATCAAGATGAATATCGTTTTAAATAGGCTTTTGCAGAAGCAGCAGAGACCCTCAACCTATCAGATATATAGTATGATAAGAGAGAAGAAAAAATAAAGGTCGATTACACAGTTATTGAGCTTTCAAATCTAGAATTTCCCCTTATGGTAAAAGATGTAAAAATATTTGAACAAATTAACCCAACCATTAGTGTTAAAGTTTCTGGCTAATGACATACGTAAAGGTAGTATTTTATGTATATTATTGGACCATTTTACCATACACATATGGAAAAGAATTGTGCTGGAATCACTATTCACTTATGTGGGTATAGTCAATCAAGTCAGACGGTTGGTTATTTAATCTCATATCTTTTTCTTTTTTTTTCGGAGGGGGAAACATGATGACTGAACACCAGGCAGAACTTCTTGGGGTAGGATATTAGCTTTAAGCTAGATATCAAGGGGTTGTTTTTCCAAGTACTCGTTTTGTCATATACGGTATTTGACTTATTCGAACGAAGACTATTGGTATGTCTGCTTGTGCCAGCACTCGTCTGGATGTGAATATGTGTGGCTGGTAGTACAGGCGTTAGTGTGGATGCATGAGTTGGTATGGGTGTGGGATTATTTATGGGTGTGGGAGTTTGCCTGAGTGTGGATGGGGATGCGAGTATAAATCCGCTTGTTGGGTATTGGTGTTTTTTTTTTAGAAAGAAAGAAATTAACACTCAAGTGGTACACTTAAAATGCCTGAGCACAAATTGTACAGAGAGGGAAAAAAATATTTCTGGGTTCAGCAGTTATTTGTCTCCAGGGGGGGCATTCAACTTTTAATGTGTTTCCTAAATCATTAGTATAGTTGGACTTGTTATTGTATTATAGGCAACCACTCATCTTACATGAATTTAGTTGCCTGAAAAACAATGTCTTTAAGGCGTTGCTGGTATTGAATCCCGAACCATCCATTTGGAAGATAATACACAGCCACGGCCACTGAGGTAGTCCATTCCGAAGGTTTTGGGCGACTCGTTCGAGCATAGCAACTGGTATCTCGCGGATAACACGAGTAATGTTGGCTTCCAAAGTGTCAACCGCAGCTGGCTTATTTCCAAAGACCGGAGACTTTACATATCCTCCCAGAGAAAATATTTTAATGGTGTGATATCACACGATTTAGGCGGCCAATTTTCCGTAGCAACACTTGAAATTAAGTGCTCATCAAAATGATTTCTCAACAAGTCCATTGAATCACGCGCTGTATGGCTCGTAGTGCCATCTTGTTGAAACCAGAGCTCACCAACACCATGTGCTTGAATTTCAGGAAGCACACAATCTGTTAACATGGCACGATAACGGTTATCATTGACAGTAACATTCTGATTTGACTCATTTTTGAAGAAATATGTATCAATGATTACACCAGCCCATAAACCAAACCATGCCGTTGTTTTTAATGGATGTAATGGTGGCGTAAATTTGACAGCTGTTAAATTTATACACGTATCTTTTGAAAGTTGGCACTAACTAACTACTAACTGAAAATGGTATGGATTTAATTCAAGTGGTGAAACGGCACGGACTTGTATGCCCATGTATTAATGTTAGCTTACAAAGCGTCAATTCTAAAGCCCTCTGACTTTACATATCCCCAGAGGAAATAGTCCAAAGGTGTGATATCACACGATTTGGGCGGTTAATTTACCGTAGCAAAACGTGAAATTAAGTGCTCATCCAAATGATTTCTCAATAAGTCCATTGTTTCATGTGCTGTATGGCTCGTAGCGCCGTCTTATTGAAACCAGTGCTCACCGAGACCATGTGCTTGAGTTCACTGAAAATATGACACCTTTAGGCCGACATCCTCACGTAAAATTCGCCAAGTTGTCAAATATGCCAAGCCATGCTGCTGAGAACGACGAAGAATCGATTTGTCACGGTCTTCGTGTACACTCTCAACTACAGCTGCTATTTGGTTGTCTCTTCACTACGTGCCGGATGGGGTCTAACCGTTCGAGTATCATCCACTAATGTAAACTGGGACTCAAATTTGCTAATGGTATTGGCAATAAGTTCCTCGAATCGCACGAAAAAATTTCTTACAGAACGCTGATTTTCGTAATACAGCTGAACAATTTGGAGACGCTGGTAGTGTGAGTCTTTCCATGATGACTTGTCAAACGATACTAAACAGAAATGACAAAGCAGTTTGATAGGAGTCACGCGTGATCTGTCAAAAAAAGCCTATTGAAAATCAAACCTCACGATGAATCAGCCTATATTTATGTACGTGTAAGTCTACCATATATGGGTTAGTGTGTATATGTTTTTTAATGGAGTTCTGTAAGTTAGTTTTAACGTTTGTTTCGTGTTGCTCTGTTAAGACATGTGTTAGTTGTTACTCAATGGTGCTACGGTTAGATGTTGCTGTTTTTTTACCCTCGACTTCGAAGATTTCAAACTTACATACTCGTATTCCACGTGTTCCTTAAGAGACAATTCTGAGTTAGTCATGACGTCAAGATATTTCATTGTTGACTTGGATACCCAATAGATGAAGAATGAAAACGTATATTACATTCCACAGTACCAGCCCCAGGACCAATCCTTGGGGAACTACTTCTGTGATCGTGTACTACATTAAATCACCGTCTGTATGGTATAATAACACTATCTGTCGGAAGTTGATTTTTATAATATTTTTATTGTAGATAGGAACTTTCGTGTTTCGTAGCTCTTCTAAATATGTACCCAACTCGTGGTACTAAAAGCGTTATTATCGTCTGGTATTATGACGCAACAGCACTGTTTTATGCCTCTTCGTCATCGTTGTCTTTCTATGGCCATTTTTGCAGTATCAATAACCACTTTAATTGCATCAATAGTTGAATGTGTATGAAAACCGTACTTACGTTCTGATAGTCTTCCAGTGCTTTTAATGGCTGCATCTAGTATTAGATATGATGATGATGCGCTTCAATAATTTTCCCGCCATATCCAGCACACATTACATTACATTAGTTGTGAAAAACTCCTTTGCTCAAGCAAGCGATATACAATAAATGTATATTCTCGCTCTGACCACAACCCTCCTCCAATGAATTTCTCCCTGGTCTTGAAAAAATACCACTATTTTCCGCAGTACATTTGCAAAAGTGGGAGGTAGAGCTCGGAATGTTTTATATGTCTTCATTATGACTTGGTCGACCCTTCAAGGATTTTCATCCGATTCATTGCACTTTAAGTACTCTTAGTGCCAATTTATATCGATACTTCAGTTCAGTGAAATTGCTTCTTTGACAGTCTTCTTATGTGGTGGCATTCAGCTCGTAGCTGCGTGATTTCTTCATTCCAACAACAAACTGGTTAATGATGTAATACAGTATCATAAAATCGATGGGTTTTACACTGCTGTACCCAAAACTAAATAAGTTACTAAACACGTCTATATTAGGAATATAATTGCATGGTAAGTCTAAGACTCTGGCTACATACTCGTATGTAATTATTAATATAATAGAAGAAAAGTACTCTGAAATGAGAGTATATTGATTTCCGCTTAGTACGGTAACACGGCATTGCTGTTAAACTTCAAATGAAACAAGTTATCTTCGTTTGTATAAGAAATTTATACATTGCTCGATTAGAAATTTTAAACATAAATGACCACAAAAGAATATATCCCAATTTAGATAGTTATTTTAATCACAATTATTTTTTTTTGTTAATATTTTACAATTTTAAAAAGTGGTCTCTAATTTCCAAAACTATCGAAATATTCAGCATTACTTTTATATTTAATAAAGGCTACCCTGGTCCGCTCTTATTATCTTAATTTATAATAATTAGTTCTTTTTTAAGTGCCCCCTTTGGTTATGTATCTCTGATATCAACACCACTAAAGCAGATATATATTTCTTCTCAATCCCTATAATAATGTTGGTGACGGGATGATTAGGTAGTAATCTTAATAAATTTTTATTTTAAAACAAGTCCAAATACATTTTTGTTTTTTATTTTATTTTCTTCTATGTGTTTTGTAGCTGTTTTTGAATCATTTAGTGAACCTAGGTAACAATAGTATAACACCCTCCCAACGTTTGGTAATGGTAATATTCGAGAGATGTAGATATTCTTTTGTTTATTTATTGCTAAATCATTTAGATTTTCAGTACTGGATTTTTTAAGATCTTCTCCTACCGCGGTCATACAGTTTTGAATATATTACACCGTCTTTTTCTTTTGACACCCATTCCAAACTTATAGCCTTCGTCATATTAGTAACCAACAAAATGTGATATTTAACTTCTCAGAACTGACGAATTTTTAGCTTGTAAGGATAAGTTCTTATATTATCATATGCGATATCATGAACCCACAAGCTGTATCCAATTGTTTAATTCTTCTGTCACCTCTTTGAAGATGTTTTTTTTTTCACGTAGTGTTCGAGATTACAATTTGATTAATTAATAATATTTAATAAAATATATGATAATGTAAAATATAATATATGCAAAGGGGTAAATGTAAAACATTAGTAATTCACTGCATAACCAATAATAATGATATGCAGAAAATTCCCAGTATAAATGATTTAAATTAAGACCCTGTATATTGCATACCTTTTGGGGATAAACCAAATACATTAAAAATTATAACCAAGTGAATAGGAAGTTTTTCATTTTTCTTCGCTTTTTTTCTTGGTTCGTGTGATCATTTTTAAAGGATTTAACAATCCTTTTATCGATTTTCATGGTCCTTCGAGTCCTTACGATTGATAGTAAATCAATCAACGTGTGTGATAAAACTTTAAGATAAAAAAAAAACATTACACATTAATTTAAAGAAACTATAGACAAAAAGTGAAGAACAATTCGACCGGTGAGTTTTTTTTTTTAAGGTGCAAATCGGTTTCCCGCGTCGTGCAATTTCTTCCTTTTTCTTAAAAAACATAAGGCCAACAAAAGATTACAGTAAAATCGCAGCTATAACCTTCATCTCCGTTATTCGACCATTTTGCCGTTCCAGTGAACAATTCTGCTCACCGTTGGACTACTTTGCAACAGCAAAGGCTCCGTTGGGATATCCGCTACAACTGTGCAACACACATCTGGGATACCGCTTCGATTTCAAATCAATTTTCTGCAGATCTCCGGCAATTTAAATAATCTAAAAGATACGTAAGTTGAAATATACCCCCATTTTAATTTTTTTTTTTCCAGTATTTTTTTTTTTTACTTGATTTCAACAATGAGCACGGCTCTGAAGCTCCAAAAGAATTTGCTAAAGCAAATTACAAAGGATTGGAAAAATTTTGGACAAAAAGTTTCATCTTCAATAGGATTGCCGTGCTGGAGGAAAATTTCAAGATTAGTACCTAACATAACACCGATGGAATATCCTCAATTGGAGCTGGAAAGGAAGATGACATAGAGGAAGTCTTCGACAGGATTAAAGACAATTACCAGGACTACAAAACAGCGCTAATAGATAGCATGGATAGACTTTAAGCAACAGTGCAGACTCCTGTAAGTGGTAATATAAGTACCTCTAGCGATAAGAACATCATTCGATTGCCGAAAATAAATTTACCAGTCTTTTTGGGAGAATATGAATCCTGGAGATCATTTCATGATCTTTTTGTATCTTTAATACATATGAATAAAGCACTAACAGAGGTTGAGAAATTGCATTATTTGAAATCTAGTTTGGGCGGTGAAGCCGAGCGTCTCCTTCAACATTTAGTCATTGACAATGGGAACTATAAACCAGCATGGGACATTCTTACATCTCGCTGTGACCATAAACGTGTCCTTGTTGATCTACAGCTGAGAATCTTTTTTTGCACAAGAGAACATTAGCCACGAGATCGCTGCGCATCTGAAAAAATTACTAGATATATCAGTGGAATGTCGACACAATATGAAAAATCTCGATGTACCGGTGGAACACTGGGATGTTATTCTTGTCTTTTGTTAAGTGAAAAAACTTCCCACAATAACACAACAACTTTGCGAAGAAAAGCTAGGGACAGATAAGGAATTACCAAAGTTTTAAGGTTTCACTGAATTTTTAGAAGCGAGGTTTAGGATATTGGAGGCAGTTGGTCAACGGGAAGATATAGGCGTCAGTAAGATCTCTAGGACACCATTAACAAAAACAAAATCGTTTTACTTGAAGCAGAATCAAAAGAGTCAGTTCAGCCGTAAAGTGTGCAATAAAGGGCCTCATTTACTGTGGACCTGCAACCGGTTTTTAAAAATAGATATCGCGTCTCTCAGGAATATCGTGAATAAAATCGGCATATGCGATAATTGTCTGGCATACAATCACGCAACCCAACAGTGTCCCAGCAGAGTCCGTTGCTACTTTTGCAAATAGCTTCAATACTCCCTTTTACACATTAACCCCCCTTCACACTCTCAATCCAATTCACACACAACAAATACCCAACACTACACATCACATGCAGCGCCTAATTCAGTCACCACCACCCAACACACATGCACGCCCACACAATCCCATTTATCTACAGTAAACTTAAACGCCACCTCTTTTCAGCCCACACAACAGGTCAACACTTTTCACGCAGTAGAATCCCATGTAGACGTGTTACTCGCAACAGTGCTGGTGAAAGTAAGATCCTCTTCAGGTATAGATGTTACACTCCGCGGATTGATAGATCCGGGCTCAGAGGCCACCTTTATTACTGATCGGGCAGTCAAGAGATTAGGTATGAAGGGAAAACGCACTTTCGTAGAGGTATCCGGAGATTGTCACAGCTACGTTAACCTTAGGTTGGGGTCTCTGCACTCGGTCTATGAAAACAGCACCCGAGCCTTAATATTCGAATCGCTGACTGGCCTTCTTCCGGCCCACGAGCTAATACTAAAGCAGTGGAAACACATACACGGATTAACTCTAGCTGACCCGACCTACGGAAATAACATCTACTCTGAGATAGTACTTCCAGAAATCATCCGTGGCGAGGAAGCAAAGTCACCCATTGCGCAGAATATGTCACTTGGGTGGATTTTGACGGGTAAAGAACATAAACCCAGTCGAACCATAAGAAACTTCCTTCAAGTACTTGATATCAGCCGGCAACTCCAACGTTTCTGGAAGATGGAAGAAACACCCTTTAAGGCTCACCAAACATATGAGGACAAAGTATGTGAGGAGTTCTATAAAGCAATGACGAAAAAGTTGGATAGCGGACGATACTAAGTATCGTTATCATTTAAAGAAGGGAGCAGACCTGGGCTCGGATCCTCGAAGGAAGGAGCCTTGCGTAGGTTTGCTCAACTAGAACAGCGGTTCAGGGATGACCCTACACTATACTTAGAGTACAAAAGGTGCACGAAAGAGTACTTACCTTTGGGACATATGAAAGAAGTCGAAATCAGCAAGGACGAAGTAATCAAAACTCCTTATCACTACTTTGTGCCGCACCATGCCGTGTCACAAACATCCAGTTCAACGGAACTTCGTTGAACCAGCATTTAATAACAGTACCTAAACAACAGACGGATATTATTGAAATTATATTAAGATACCTTTACAGCAGACATTGAGAAAATGTATAGGCAAATCCGTGTCAGCACAGCCGACTCTTATTTCCAAATGATTGTTTGGCGTGACTGTGATATCAATCCAATCAAGGTATATGAATCCAAATAGTTATGTTCGGTACAAACTGTGCTTCCTACCTTGCCATTCGATCGCTCAATCAACTGGCTACTGATGAGGAGTACAACTATCCGTTGGGCGCACGAATAGTGAGGGAAGACATTTATGTAGACGATTTGCTCGCTGGAGCTGACACTGTTGAGGAAACAGTGTTGAGGCGTAATGAAGTTAACAGTTTGCTGGCCGCGGGAGGGTTCAATCTGCGGAAATGGGCAAGCAATTCCAACGAGATTTTGGATCAAATACTTTTAGATCAGCGGAAAGTTGCCTTTTCTTTGCCTTTAGATACCCCAATCACGTCAACACTCTAGGAATCAAGTGGTTTCCAGTAGATGATAGCCTTTATTTTCAGAACATTCAACTCGACGGTGCTGACCCAACAAAAAGGACAATTCTGTCTACCACTGCTAAGCTCTTCACCCCTTTAGGATAGATTAAACCCTGCGTCGTTAAGGGCAAAATTTTGATGCAGAAATTGTGGCGTAGCGAGCTGAAGTAGGACGAGCCTATTTCATTGGAGTTGACGAAGGAGTGGAATGCTTTTCGTGAGGAATTGTCGCAACTTGAAAAGATCCTAATCCCTCGATGGATCCACACGCACACCACTCTTAAGGAACTAGAATTACAAGGTTTCAGTGACGCGTCCGAGAAGGCATACGGTGCCGCTATATACCTTCGAGTTCTCGATTCCAACGACATCTTCAACGCACAGTTGCTTATGTCCAACACCAGAGTCGCTCCAGTAAAAACCCAAACAGTGCCAGATGACTGACTCAACCATTGCGTTATCGTCGATTGCTGCTATTCCAACTAAGTGGCCCACCTTTGTTAACAACCAACGTTGTAACGTTGTAACAAATACAACGACTGGGGAGACCAGAAAGCTGGAAACACATTCCCAGTGAAATGAATCCGCCCGAAACAACGCCTTCTGTCTTACATGCTAACAGACTTTGGTGGAATGGGCCAGATTTTCTGCGAGAATCTTGGGAGTTTCAATGTCCACAACAACCGACGAGCTTAACTACAAACGAGGAGAAACGGTCAATTAAAGCTCACATGGGGATTCAGGTAAAAAATGATTTTTATACTCTAATATCAAAAGACTCTAATATTACAAAACTTATAAGGATCATTGCGTACTGTCAACGATTTATAACAAATTTACGAAACATACCTGAGTCGAGAAAAGGTAATTTACTGTTTCCAGTCGAAATTCATTCTACCACACTGTTTGCCGTAAAGCTTGTACAGGCAGACATGTTTACTCCCGACGTGAAAGCCAAAGCCCCAAGCTCGCTCTGCCCTTATACGGACTCTGATGAAATCTTGCGAGTCGGAGGTAGATTGCAACAGGCGGATCTTCCATTTCATCAACTACACCCAATCATACTCAAAGGAAATCATCATTTCACAAAGCTTTTGATTGCTGATGCTCATCTGGATATTTACATAGCTGCACCATCTGCTTTCGGTATCGAGCTAAAACGTCGCACCAACTCATGGGCAATCTTCCGGCCCCAAGAGTGCGCACCTCCCAACTATTTACACATTCCGGGGTCGACTACGCAGGTCCGATCGAAGTAAGGTCATGGAAAGGACGGGGGCCAAAACCTTCAAGGCGTACTTTGCCATTTTTGTGTGTTTGGCTACCAAGGCCATACACATCGAATTGATGAACGACCTTACTACAAACGCGTTCATAGCAGCCCTAAGACGATTCATTGCGAGAAGAGGATTATGTTCGCATATAATTGGATAATGGGACGAACTTCGTGGGAGCCAACAGGGAATTGAAGAAATCATTTGAGAAATCGAAGTTTGGTTGGAAGGATGTGGTAGAAACGATCTCCAAAGAAGGAATATAGTGTCATTTTATTCCTCCAGCTTCCCCCCACTTTGGAGGACTGTGGAAAGCCGGAGTGAAATCAATAAAATACCACCTTAAAAGGATCATCGGCACCGACACTTACACATTTGAGGAACTGAACACGCTTCTACATCAAATAGAAACACGTATCCTGGGACAGATAACCTGGTTCGGGTTGTCAGGTTGAAAACACAGAATGGAGAAATAAAACGACCGATCACAAAAATTTGTTTACTTCCGACCAACAGCACATATAAAGACGACGAATTAATTTAATCGCTAATCATCTCTTACAAAACATACACAATCCAAATCAGCAATAATAAATGTTCATAAAATATATTTATACAAAACCTTCAAAATGCCGACGACAAACCACAAAACTCAGAATGCCGACGGCAAGTATAACGCACAGTTTTTGTCCGGAATTTACTTAATGCACATAACAAAACACTTATTATATACTTTACAATGATTGATATAGGTACAACAATAACAAATTAATAACGCAATCCACACAATCTGGCAAACAAATCAATCACAAAATCGAATCATATAATAACAAATCCTTTTAAAAAGATATCATTTTTCAACAGATAGAGCATGTCCTCATGCGATAAAATTATCATGATTTATGACCCACATTCAAAGCACACACAAAATTCTAAAATTTATTGTTTTGGTACAACACATCAACAAAAACATACACCCATTTACACTCAAGCAAACACATGCGTAACGATTTCACTCGCATACCAATGCCACTAACGCGCCGTCGTTTTATTTATTTCTTTTTTTTTATACTATGCACTTATTTTTTCTCACGAAAAAAAATATGTTCACTAATGCCCTTTTCTCAAGTTTTGTTTTTTCGCAAGGTACAAAATGTACATTTCGCAAATTGGAGTTCAAGGACAACACGACACTTCACTAGAATCTAAATCGTTTACACATTTCCTACAAGAAGGATGAGCAACTTTCATTGTGAAATACGATGCACAGTTGCAACAATAATGGCCGTTGACCCCATAAGGCATACTCAAATATTTGTCAATTTACTTTTAATTACCTGGTCAACACACCATACTTACAATTTTCAATATCGCCATACTAGGAACTTCTGAGTTTGAGTAAAACCCTTTATTTCTTTTTATTCTTTATTCGACGCACAACACAACGCTTACTCTACACATTATACCGGTTCGGGTATCAACACAATAAACATCAATAACGAACGAAGATGATCAAAACAAACGAAGAAGAAGATGGCTGTGGGTGATCGACAAGGAAAGCACCAACTTGAGGGCAGAGACACTTTACGAAATTAAGGGTCGAAACATATTGAAACATCATTTTATTTTACCTCCTTACTTTTGAGCGGTGACCTGATAGTAATGATAGTTTTTCCAATTGTTATGTTTCAGCAGCTGTCAAAGTTACCAATGACATCCACTTGTCAAAATATTCAGTAAATTTGTCACATCATAGTGCATCGTTTTACGCTTGCCGACCACGTGGAAATTATTAAAAAATATTAGCGAAATTCCGACTCAGTTGTAAATACGCAATGTGAATTTCATATTGTAGTGAGTCGTCATCATGGCTTCAGTGTGCAGGCAATTCGTCGCACGGCGATAAAGGTTGAGAGTAAGCACATTCTTTTGGATCTAAAGCCATCAATCAGATAGAGATTGGTGCGAAATTAAGAAAACGTAGCCGCCATAGAAGACAGTATTAAAGTAGACACAGAAATGTCGATTCGCCGCCCATCAGCTGATTTAGGCATGGCCAGAGAGTCAACTCGGCTAATTTTGCGGTTGGATTTGGTCCCGCATCCATACAAGATTATGCTGACGCAAGAATTGAAGCCAGACGACCCTAAACAACACCGTCAATCCCTTGGGCGTTGGAAATTTTGGCCGAAGATCGGGATTTTGGCCAAAAAATCATCTTCTCGGACGAAGCCCATTTTAGGCTCAGCGGCTATATCAACAAGCAAAATTGCCATAATTGGAGCGAACAGAATCCACAAGTGTTCGGTCAAGCATAAAGGCATCCGCAAAGGTTGATTGTTTAGAGCGTTTTATGGCAATGTGGCATCATTTGTTTTTGTCCGGAATTTACTTAATGCACATAACAAAACACTTATTATATACTTTACAATGATTGATATAGGTACAACAATAACAAATTAATAACGCAATCCACACAATCTGGCAAACAAATCAATCACAAAATCGAATCATATAATAACAAATCCTTTTAAAAAGATATCATCTTTCAACAGATAGAGCATGTCCTCATGCGATAAAATTATCATGATTTATGACCCACATTCAAAGCACACACAAAATTCTAAAATTTATTGTTTTGGTACAACACATCAACAAAAACATACACCCATTTACACTCAAGCAAACACATGCGTAACGATTTCACTCGCATACCAATGCCACTAACGCGCCGTCGTTTTATTTATTTCTTTTTTTTTATACTATGCACTTATTTTTTCTCACGAAAAAAAATATGTTCACTAATGCCCTTTTCTCAAGTTTTGTTTTTTCGCAAGGTACAAAATGTACATTTCGCAAATTGGAGTTCAAGGACAACACGACACTTTACTAGAATCTAAATCGTTTACACATTTCCTACAAGAAGGATGAGCAACTTTCATTGTGAAATACGATGCACAGTTGCAACAATAATGGCCGTTGACCCCATAAGGCATACTCAAATATTTGTCAATTTACTTTTAATTACCTGGTCAACACACCATACTTACAATTTTCAATATCGCCATACTAGGAACTTCTGAGTTTGAGTAAAACCCTTTATTTCTTTTTATTCTTTATTCGACGCACAACACAACGCTTACTCTACACATTATACCGGTTCGGGTATCAACACAATAAACATCAATAACGAACGAAGATGATCAAAACAAACGAAGAAGAAGATGGCTGTGGGTGATCGACAAGGAAAGCACCAACTTGAGGGCAGAGACACTTTACGAAATTAAGGGTCGAAACATATTGAAACATCATTTTATTTTACCTCCTTACTTTTGAGCGGTGACCTGATAGTAATGATAGTTTTTCCAATTGTTATGTTTCAGCAGCTGTCAAAGTTACCAATGACATCCACTTGTCAAAATATTCAGTAAATTTGTCACATCATAGTGCATCGTTTTACGCTTGCCGACCACGTGGAAATTATTAAAAAATATTAGCGAAATTCCGACTCAGTTGTAAATACGCAATGTGAATTTCATATTGTAGTGAGTCGTCATCATGGCTTCAGTGTGCAGGCAATTCGTCGCACGGCGATAAAGGTTGAGAGTAAGCACATTCTTTTGGATCTAAAGCCATCAATCAGATAGAGATTGGTGCGAAATTAAGAAAACGTAGCCGCCATAGAAGACAGTATTAAAGTAGACACAGAAATGTCGATTCGCCGCCCATCAGCTGATTTAGGCATGGCCAGAGAGTCAACTCGGCTAATTTTGCGGTTGGATTTGGTCCCGCATCCATACAAGATTATGCTGACGCAAGAATTGAAGCCAGACGACCCTAAACAACACCGTCAATCCCTTGGGCGTTGGAAATTTTGGCCGAAGATCGGGATTTTGGCCAAAAAATCATCTTCTCGGACGAAGCCCATTTTAGGCTCAGCGGCTATATCAACAAGCAAAATTGCCATAATTGGAGCGAACAGAATCCACAAGTGTTCGGTCAAGCATAAAGGCATCCGCAAAGGTTGATTGTTTAGAGCGTTTTATGGCAATGTGGCATCATCGGACCTTATTTTTTTCGAAATGATTAAGGAGACACCATTAGCAGGTATAGAGCAATGTTAACCGACTTTCTGTGATTCCAATAAGACGGCACTGCATGCCATACAAGCGACGTAAGCTGGAAGATGTGAAGAAGATTGTTTTCTCTGGAACTACGTCAACGTCAACTTAGTCAACGCTAAGAAGCCGACTTTGAACAAGCTCGAGTACAACATTCGATACGCTATTATCGGAATAACTCCGCATATATTGGACTAAGTTATCAAAAGCTTACCGATATCTTGAAGCACTGCCAGCGAAAGCGAGTCGGTTGAATGGTGTGCTATTCCATACATAATGGCATGAACGTAGCTTTAAAATAAAGCCAGAACCAATTTTATATTGGGTATATATTAATTCGTGCGGTTTTTTTTTTTCAAAATTTGAACGTGTATTTAAGAAAAACATGTACAATAGTATTTTTCAAAGTATTGCCCATCTGAAGCTGTAACTTTTTCTCACATTTCTGGCAATTTGTGGATCCCATCCCAAAAGAAGTGCGCCGGCCTGGCAGCCAAGAATGAATCAAGCCAATTTTCGATATTCTGCTCTGATGTGAACCGTATTTCAGTGAGGGCGTTCTGCATCGACCGGAACAAATGGTAGTCAGAAGGTGCATGGTCTGGGCTATAAGGAGGTGGGGTAAGACTTCCCATTCACTGCTTTCCAAATAGTTATTAACTGGAATAGCAAGGGCCGAGCGTTTTCATGATTGAAAATTATTGCCTTGTGTCTGGTCGCATATTCCGGGCGTTTTTCGGCTACTGCTCTCTTCAAATGGATTAATTGTGTTCGGTACGTTGTCCATTGATGGTTTCACCCGGTTTTGGCAGCTCATAATACAGCACACCCATCTAATCCCACCAAATACAGAGCATTACCATCGCGCCATGGATATTCGGCTTTGCCGTTGATTTGGCTGGTTGGTCGGGTTTTACATATGATTTTTTGCGCTTGGGATTGTCGTAATGGATCCATTTTTCATCACCAGTAACAAGCCGATGCAAAAATGCCTTCCTTTTGTGGCGTTCCAGCAGCATTTCGGACATGCAAAACCGCCTTTCGACGTCTCTCGGCTTGAATTCATGTGGAACTCAATTTCCTTGCTTTTGAATATATCCAGCTGCTTTAAAACGTTTTGAAATGGCTACTTGAGTGACACCCAAAGAGTCTTCCAGTTCTTCATCTTCAAATTTTTTGGCTGCCCAGGACGTTCATCGTCTTCCAAGCCAAAATCACCACTTTTAAATCGTGCAAACCACTTTCGGCACGATCGCTCAGCTAGCGCATGTTCACCATAAACTTCCACTAAAATACGATGACATTCTGCAGCAGTTTTCTTCATATTAAAGTAGTGAAGAAGAACTTCCCGCAAAAACACTTTTTCAGGCACAAAGTTCGACACATTTGAGTGAAAAAAAAAAAATTGTTGTTTACGCTTCAAATGAATGATATATATTGAAATGACGTACAATGACAGTAGCTTTCCAACGCATGTTCCAATGCAATAATAACAATGGAATATTTCAAGTTACGCCATCTCTAAGCAAACCTCACGAATAGACCCAATATCTCACACCGTTCTTGTTTCATTAAATTTTTTTTTATCTGGCCACTTACATGCTTTTTTGCCGTTGATGAGGAAGAAGAAATGTTTACCGGCAGTGATATTGCTGCGATAATGCAAAGAACTATTCATGGCATGTATTTTTTGGAAATGATATCATGTAAGTGTTGGCCACGACTACGTCTGAGGTGGCCTTTTCGGACGGTCTAATTTTAGGCAACTCGTTCGAGCATTGCGACTGGTATATGGCGGATAACAAGAAAAATGTTGGCTTCCAAAACGTTAATCGTAGCTGGCTTATTCCTGAGACTTTACATATCTCCAGATAAAATAGTCCAAAGGTGAGATGTCGCACGATTTAGCCGGCCAATTTACCGTAACAAAACGTGAAATTAAGTGCTCGCCAAAATGATTTCTCAACAAGTCCATTGTTTCACTTGCTCTAACTAGCTCGTAGCGCCGTCTTGTTGAAATCAGAGCTCACCGAGACCATGTGCTTGAATTTCAGGAAGTACATAGTCCGTTAATATGGCGAAATAACGGTTAACATTGACTTGCCTCATTTTTTGAAGAAATATGGACCAATGATTCCATCAGCCCATAAACCACACCATGCCGTTGTTTTTAAAGCATGTAATGGTAGCTCTTGGTACTCTTCGGGTTGCTCATCCAGGTACGGCTATTTTGTTTATTAACGTATCCATTGAGCCAGAAACTAGCTTTATCACTGAACAAAATTTCACAATAAAACACCAGATCTTCGTTGAGTTTTTCCAGAGCCCATTCACTGAAAATATGACGCAAATTCAAGTCATCTGGCTTCAATTCCTGCAAAAGTTGAATTTTGTGCGCTTTTAGGACGAGATCCTCACTAAAATACGCCAAGTTGTCGAATACGCCAAGCTAAGCTGCTGAGAACGACGACGAATCGATTCGTCACGATTTTCGCGTCATTCTTAGCTACAGCTGCTATACTCTCTTCACTACGTGCTGGATGTGGTCTAACCGGTGGAGTATCATCCACCAATTTAAACTGGAACTTAAGTTTGCGAATGGTGTTGGGAATAATGGTTTCAGTAGGTCGATTATGCGCACCGTAATTTCCTCGAATCGCACGAAAAACATTTCTCACAGAACGCTGATTTTCGTAATACAGCTGAAAAATTTGGAGACGCTGTTGTGGTGTGAGTCTTTTCGTGATAACTTGTCAAACGATACTGAACAAAAATAATAAAGCAATTTGATAGGAGTCACACGTAATCTTTCAAAAAAGCCTATTGAAAATCAAACCTTACGATGAATCATCCTATACTAATATACACTTGTGGTCATAAAAACCGCACCACGTTATGAGTTCTCAAAAAATGCCTAATTACATCAGATCGTAAGGGTTTTTCCCATACTAGTGAAGGGTATTCCCCATAGCGGAGTTTGGCCTCGTATTAAGAGCAAAAAAAAAATCATTTTGAATTGAGTTGTGACGGTGACAAGTAAAAAAAAGTGAAATGTCTGGTAAATATCATTAATTGACTCGGGACGAAAAAGTTCAAATATTGACTTAAGTCGAAGAAGGGCTTGGCTATCGTGAGATTGCGGTTAAAATATAATGCTGTCATTCAACTATCGTACGACTGATTAAGAAAAAAGAAAATTTGAATCCACTGGAGAGGAAAAAAGGCTCGGGACGAAAACGTAAAACAAACCAGAAGACAGACAATGTATTACAACGCATTAGCATGAAAGATCGCTTTGAAAGTGCTGTCTGTATAAGAGCAGAGCTGAGTGAATTTCATCAAGTTGATCTAAGCGCCGAAACCATACGCCGACGGCTACGGGGGATAGGTTTATATGGAAGACGACCAGCGAAAAAAAATTTCCTAACCACAAAAATGAAAAAAGCTCGCTTGAAGTGGGCAAAAAAGTACGAAGATTGGACGTAGAATGATTGGCAATGTGTGATATGGTCCGATGAAAGTAAATTTAATTTGTTGTGTGCCGACAATTTGCCATACGTACGACGGTTAGCAGGTGAAAGGTTCAAGGGCGAGTGCATATGTAAAACAGTGAAGTTTCCTCAAAGATAAATGGTTTGGGGATATATTTTTTTTTAACGTTTTGGGCTCTTTGCACTTTGTTAATGAAACTATGAACGCTCAAAGGTATGGAGAAATAGTAAGGGAGTTTTTGGTACCAGAACAGCATCATTCGTATACTGACAAGTGCATTTTTCAAGATGATTCTGCACCTTGCCACCACGCCAAATCCGTAAGTAAAGTGTTATAAATCAACTTCTAGATGTCTACTTAATAAATAATAAACAGACAAGTAACTAGAATCTTTTAATAATTTTCAGCTCAAGACCACGTTTGATGACCTCGGAATTACCAGACTAGACTGGTCAGCTTATTGGCCCGATTTAAACCCAATCGAACACTTGTGGCATGTAATGAAACGTAAGGTAGATGAACATATACCAGAGAGTAAAAAAAACCTAAATGAAGTTCTGGAACATGTATGGAATACTGAAATTTCAAGGGATATTACTGAACTTCTAGTAAACTCGATGCCTTCTAGAATAAAAGCGGTTATAACCGCCAAAGGAGGAGCAACTCTGTATTGATAATTTTTTGGTAAAAGTGGCATATCTAAACATCTTATATACACATACATTAAAAATGTATAGTTTGATTTTGTTAACCAATGACTGTATTAAAATATTTTAAAAAAATAAGAAAAGAACTGGTTTTTCTTTCTTTGTTAATATCTTTTTTTAAACATTCAATAAACAGATGGAAATAAGTTAGTATAAGTAAGGCCAGTAAGTTAGTATAAGGTTATTCAGTAATTTCAAGCTGGCATTTAAGCATTTTTTGTTAGTATGTAAGAGTAAATGAGGAATAAAATAAATTGCATTTAAAACTAAAAACATAGAAACTAGGCTAAGTAATACTTAATATCTTGTATTGCACGGAAAAGGTTAACACTGTCAAGTGTGGGGAGTATGATAAGAAGACAGCAGTGTTATTAAAGCAGAAATATCTCAAAAAGCAACTCACACTTACGCTTCATAAAGTTTTAACTCATATTCAAAATGTAATCGAGTATCAATCGTTTCCACTTGGAGAATTGTTAGAATAATCTCAGAAATCCAAAACTAAAAACTACAAGAAATATACGTAGATATGAAAACACGTGCAAAATTTCAAGAGTGCGACAGAATGAAGACTTTTTCAACATGCTTGTAACCTCATCAGACCCACTTATTCTTTCGTCGAGGCGCGTCAGAACCGAAAAGATCTCTCAGCACAAAGCTCTCTAGGAATGATAAGTTTATTAGACATTTCCCCGGATGCTTCCACGAAATTTTTTTTTTCCTTTTTCTCCACTAATTGACTTGATTAATCACTGAAATATTTTATTATGTACTCTGATGTGCCACGAATTAAAAAAATGCTCTTTCGATACACAAAAAAACAAATAAAGAATTGTTGGTTTACTTTTATTCACCACTGTTTTGCTTGCATGGTTTTTTGAAGTGTAGTAAGAAAATCCTATTTCAGCAAAAGATTCTAAAACACCCTGAGAAGCATTTTTCTTAAAATTCACTACTTTCATAGCCCTGGCAATTTCCTTTAAGCAGAAAAAAATGTACCGATACCTTTATTCGTTTAGGAGTTACGATTTTTACGAGCAAAAAAGTGCAAATTAGCCACAGTGCGACGGAGAAAAATCTTGCAGCTTCAAAGAAGGAGATCTGGTGAAGCAGTGTAATCCCTTACGAAAGGTCCATACAAGGTTATAACCCGCGTCAATTACGTCATCAAACGGAATCAGCGCGAGAATGGGGATAAAATGAAAATAGAATCCATGTAAATAGAATCTGGCACTTCAACTGAGGGATGAAATAGTTCGGGACAAACAACTATAGGGAGGGAGCAGTGTGATAACCTGTGAAGAGCAGAAGATTCATTAAATGGGGCAACAATGAAATCACTTTGACTACTAGTAGCAAGTATTCTGGCAAAAAAGGAAAGCGATTTACGGAAAATGGCAGGGAGTATAAATACCAGTATCGAACAGAGGGCAATTTGGTTCTAAAATGGAATTTGAAAGGTGAATTACTACCAGTAATAGAATGGTTTAAGTAAAAGATAAAGTAAAGTAAAAGATGTTGAGGAAAGCGATTGAATTGTAAATTGTAATTGTATTGAATAGAGCGAGTATATTGCAATTGAGTATATTGAAAGAGTTTTATCATTTGAACCCACACAAACATTTTATAATATGATGCAATATGTAACAAAATGCTTAGCAGACCTCTTCGCGTTTCTACATTTTATCTTGTTTTTTCATAAACACTATTATTCAATGGCTTAAAAAATCTTTTACAAATTAATTTTTACGTTTTTTTTTTCTATACTCTTGGTTCAGCGTTATATATTTATTTAACAAATCTATTTGCTTAAATGTTAATTACTTAACCATAACATAACAACAAGACCATTTTTAATACATTGCTGTCAATCTTCAACAAAATAATGTACTTTGTCTTATACAGATTAGCAGTCAACTTTGAAATCTTTTTTTCTGGTAATGAATTTTATGGTAATGAATGGTAATGATCTTCTCTGTACAAAATGGAAGATCATTATTAATATTATAATGTTGGATAATTTTAATCTACTCCCAGAACATAACCCTTAAAATAAATTTAATATATTTCATATATATTTAATGTACAATAATATATATATTCCCTACATAAGGAAATGGTTGAGACATTAATCCACGTAAATTATTAGCTTCAAAATACAAAACATATTCGCGTGTTTTATTCACATCAGATTTGTGTAAATATTTGTTATTTGCATTTTTGTGACTACACTGCATTAACTTCCCCGAATGGTTTTGTAAAAAGAACTGTACTCGTACATACCCATATCAGTTAAAAGTTATTGTCAACATCGTGTCTAATGATAAAAATGGAGATGTATAATAATGACATGGATCAAACTCATAGATTGTTAGCCAAACCTAGCGAAAATTTTCAGATATATATATTTGTCATCTTGTAAAGTCTTACATTTAGAGTAACCCCATACTTTTTAAGCATAGTTATAGTCATTTTCTGAACACTCTATGTTGCATATAAACTCTTGTTTTCACTAATTTTTTATAAATATACATTTTGTTATGAGTCCATAGTTGATTAAAGAAATCTGTTTAAATCTAAGAATCTTAATTGAAATTAAAGATCTCTACAAAGATATGTTGTACATAGCCTCTTAGAAAGTGAATAGTTTAATCGAAAGTTAACATAAATATTATTGTTCAAGGAACATTTTATGTAATAAGAAAATGCAAAATGTTCTTGCTAATCAGTTGTTGACGGATTTTCAGGATTTAGATTAAATTAAGGGAATAAGGACATGCCCAAACTTATGTAATCTTCATTTTGTTTCTTGATATTATTGTATTTAAGACGATCCTTTTCTTTTTCATGCATAATAGGAATTGCATTAATTGTTCTAGTTGTTTCAATAAGCTTTCACTGACATCATTGTAAGCACGTACAAGCAAGTACTGATATACTGTTGATATATATTAGATATAATGTTATTTGATTATAAATTCCTGAGTCCGCAGAGATTAGACATGTTTCGGCTTTTAATTAAGAAGTGATTCGCTTAAGTAAGACATTAGACTAAATCTATATAAACTCCAACTAGTATAGAGGTTGTGGCCTCGACTCCAAGTCGAACAGGCGTTTTTCTGTCTTTTATTTATATTCAAAGTAAAAATAAAACTAATATATATAATAGGTAATTTAAAGTGTGACTTACTATTGTTTACTACAGCATCACGGGATGGATTGTGAGAGCGGTCCGCTAGGCCAATAGCGGGATCAGCTGAAAAATCAGGCGAGGCATCAAGTGCTTTAAGCCAAACAGCTGTAGTGTCAAGAGCAAACACGAAGGGAATGAGGAAGCCAAGACGAATTTCTAAATTGATTAAACATCCCTCCCTTCCAACTTCAACTGAAAATCTGCCTGGAGGAGTGAGGTAAAGGGCGTACTTAACGTCGTCAACAGCAGCAAATAAATGTCCCGGGCAAGTTATTGACGACTACTCATATGACTCAGATGGTGGTGAAAGTCACAATCTGAGAGAGAAAAGCTTCGCTTCTTTGGCGCCATCCAAATCGAAAAATAAAGACGAAGAAATGAAGCATTAAAGTGCTGCAAAAAAGAGTACCAGCCATTACAGAAAAACAAATGGTAAGAAGAAAAAGAGGAGAGGAAATGGCAATCCCTACAGAAACAGCTAGCTGCTAGTTCAAAAACAGATTCAACAACAACACCAAACAAATAAAATAACACAGGTGCTACAACAACCCAACACCAACAAAAACTTAAGGAAAACCAGCAACAACAACAAGAGCATTCACAACAACGGCAGCAGCAAGAACAGTAGCAGTCACAACAATAACAGCAGCCACAACAACGGCAACATACTTACAAGATGGAACTCAAGGAGACAATCTAATTATGCAAGTCGGCCATAAGCAACAATTTTTTTCTAAGAAGATCAACGTTTGATTGGCACGCGCTCCACTGCAATACAGTGGAGCGCTACCAAATAATTAAAAGCTTTATGAAGGATACGACGACGGAGTTCTTCTCCTCACCCCAGAGTGAGAGAAGCTACAAACAATGCTGCTGAGGTTGCTAGAACCGTCGACTGCTCTGGAGAAGCTCCTTGCACTGCTGAAAAAGAAGGAGTGCGAAGAGCTCAAATTCGTGGAGTTGATGCCATTCGTCACGGTTTGACCCAAAATGGGTAAGCAGATACTACCATTTTCCTGTTCCAGCTAAGTCCCAACAGTAAACTGGTTGATCTAAGGAGAATAAAACCCCAGACTACCAGGTTGTATACTGGGAAAAACTACAATGTGTTCGCTATCAAATGCAGCCTTGGTGTGTAGAGTGCGGAAAGAACCACAACTCCGAGGAATGCTAGGTATGGACGAAGCGTCAGAAAAAAGCCAAATTTCTTGTAGGTTACTTAGGAATACAGTACACACGTTCGCTAGTGCAGGTACAAACAACAGCCATTACTCCTCACGTTATCTACGCCCTACGGCAGCAGTTAGGGGAAATACGGTACATCAAGCAAAGGTAGTTTCTCAGTTCCCAACCCTTAGACCATCGGAACCTGTACCTGACATGCTAGCTGTCTTACTCTCAATTCAGGGGCAGATGACTCAGCTTCAACGTCAGATAACAGAACAGGCTACGCGGAAGATAAAATATACGCAGTGCTGCCAAGCTTAACGCACCTCGTAATGGGTACGTACAAGGCGGATCAAACCCTGAACTCCCTTACAGAAAATGTTAGTTCACTGATTAAGTTCGAACGAAGAGCCATACTATTTAAGTTGCTTAAAAACCAAGCCCCTGATATGCTATTGGTAGGAGAAACTAAGTTTAACAAAAGACACAAAATAAGGCACAGAAGATATGAAATAATATAATACGAAGAAACCGACCCAGGTCCATTCAAGGAGGAGGCGTTGCGATTTTGTAAGAAAAAGACTGCGCTTTAAAAGAGTATACAATCATGTAGTTTGTAGGTTCCATGTGCTGGAAGCATGCGTGTTATGTTTCCTTCTTCGTATTGGAAAGCGGCCATACATGGTTTCCATTTATGTACCTAAGTCTACTCAATCCACCTTATTCATCTCAGAGCTCGAAATAATTTTTCGACTCCTGAGGCTATTTTTTTAAACAGCGGGGATTTTAATGCCAAACATAGAGATTGGAAAAATTATGCACCAAATATTAAAGAGAACCTACTATTAAACTGGTGGCGTCACCACAATTTAATGTACCGACTCGGTCCGTCGTTTCCTAGAAACGGGTCCTATTTGGATCTCCTGATTTTTGAAACTTGAATAGAACTAACATGCAACAACTAACATATCATAAACTTTCTACGCACTTTCTGTATGACAGTGATCCTTGCAGTCTCAGCACCGAAATAACTGCTCCCAACAAAACTGCGGAATTGAATGAATTTGCTTAAAAGCATTCTTACATAGGGTCCAGAACACTGACGAAAGCACTCTCCTCGAATTCGCTCTACTCCTCGTCTTACAGAAATTTGTCAAACAAGGAGATTAATCGGTATCTATATCTAATGGAGGAGACCATTACACGAACAATGGACAAAACGATACCTCGGAATCAACACACTGACAACGAAGACTTAGTCTTCAATGTAATTATTGACGCACTGCACCGACATAAAAGTAGACTGTTGTCAAGACTAAAAGTCTTGTACAGACAGTTTACTGACAAACGTTGCTCTGAGATCATGATGTTAAATTTGTATTGGAACAACAAAATTCGGGCTATAAACACCAGCCAGCTAAATATGTTCCCACAAATAAATAAAATATTTCGGAGGCAAGAACAAAACGACTTTTTGTGTCTTTAAATCGCCCAAACGGGGGAGAACAAATACATAATTTAAGCAGCATGCATTGATCAAAATGAAGCCGTTATGATGACAACTTCTTCGTGATAGAGTATTCGCAGGAGAAGGTACAAGCTATAGGAGCGACTTTCAAGGAAGTGTGCAAGGCGAATGACATCATTGACTCAAACCACGACCTGCAAAGTTGAGTCCTTGTGCATAATTTCTACCTTTGAAATAAAATATGAACTGGTGATTCAAGAGCTAGGCTTTCACCTAGTTCAGTTACGAGAATATGGGAAATAATGCCATCGCCGACGATATTTCGAAGAAAGAGCTCTAAGCGATCTTCGAATAACTTAGAAAAAAGAAATTAGTGGAAACCGATGAAATACCGAATATTGTGCTTCGACATCTCCCAGTAGAAGCAGTGGACATTTAAACCAACCTGTTTAACAATGCAATAAGTAATGCCTATTATCCAGCGCATAAGAAAACTGCGGTTATGCATTCCAGCCCCAAAAAAGATAAAGACACATCCAATCCGGCGAATCTCCTGTCGATCAGTCTTTTTCCAAATATCCAAAGGTACCCGAGAAAGTGATCAATGTTCTTGACTAAGTGGGTTGAAGACAAAAATTTAGTTCCGGATAATCAATTCGGTTTGAAGGCGGAGCATTATGTCATCCATGCAGCGTCTTAACTTATTTCTGATATCAAATGGAACAGAGGAAAAAACCAGTGTAATTTTACAGTCTCATGGAAAAAGATGAGTAAGCACTTTAGTGATAAGGTGTCTACAGAACCAGCACCCACCACGTCAGCACCGAGTACCAGCAGCCTGATTCGAGCGTAAACCGGAAATTCTCAGAGATCTCTTTTCTGAACCATGCCTGGCAAGTTTATCAGCAATTTCATTTCCCAAGATTCCATTGTCACCTGGGATCTAGACAAGGGTCACTGAATTCACTTTTTCGACTGCGTTCAGTGATTTCTTGCATTCTTAAAGTTGGAGGTCGTAAGAGGGTTCAGCAATGCAATAAACGCAGCTTGGCTGTTGCTGCAGATGCAAATGCTTCGCCCCCTGCACCGGTTCTCCGCAATATAGTTCGCTGCCATCAGGATTGCGTAAATTTCTGCAAGATTTCGTAACGTGAAGTGAAATCTAACATTGTCGTCCTTCAGAAAGACACCAGCGCCACATCCTATATTGGTTTTGTAGCTGCTCTTTTCCTGGCTTAGATTTTGGCCGAAGAGAGTCCTGGGCACAAGGTTAGTCGATTTCGTATTTTTCCGCGACGGGAGCTTCGGTGTCATTGTAGCAGATGGCATTTCCATAAGGCCGGAGTCATAAAACTGTCGGCGCGAGAGGTCATCATAGCTCCAGTGCGTGTTGTACCAAAGACCGCTTATTTTTATTCGGAGGATGGCAGCCCATAATATGAATATCAAGGGGAGGCAGATTCTTCAACGCACCTAGCGCGAAGCGCCCATGCATCCGAGACAAACCGTTCTTTGGAGTCTGGTAAAAGCTGCAATCACGTATTTTCGCGAGAGCTTATTCCACCAGACAACCGACACATAGGATAGAATTGGCCTTAGCATAGCCATGTAGATCTAAAGGACCTTTCTCGGTGACAGGTCTCATGTCTTGCCGATAGCTCCTCTGCACTGCCAGAAGGACGACAGCGCCTTAGATGCTTTCGACGTTACATGTTTAGTCCAGATGAGTTTGTAATCCGGAATTGGGTACTGGTGCTTTTAAGCACTAGATGAGTCAGACTAAGCAGCTTTCCCCTTCTCGTAAATAAAACGACCTTAGTCCACCTTTCGGACAACCTCTGTTTACACTCGCCAAGACATCCAGCCAGCATTCGCAATCAATGTCCTATTCAAAAAAATTGCTTTTGTCCACAAAACCAGTGACTCGTCTAGGCCGTGTTGTCTGGCCGAGTTACATATGCCGTCAAAAGTTGCGTTGTCGAAAGCACCTTCAACGTCAATGAAAAATATCCATCATCATTTGTAATTATTGTTCTTGCAACACTCGTAGATTTTTAATGTGAAATTGAGCATAATTACCCCAGACCAACAATGCTTTTTGAATAATCGTTTAAACAACCTGTTTAAACAAGATATAATTCCTTAAAACGATATTTATTTAATTGAGCGTTTGTGTACATTACTATGCTCATGTGATGAAAATATTGCGGTGTCCTTAGCATAGATTGTCGTTTCACATTCTGTTAGAAGTAGGAAATCAGGTTATACAATTTTGGTACACCCCCTGGAGAATCAAAGAAATCATGTGCTAAATACATGATCAACAAACATGCTAAAATACCGATTTGACAAAACACTTTAGACAATTTTACTGAGAAATGTATAGATCCTCTTAAAGTTAATATTATTCAGACTCACAATTATAATATTGAAAGCTAACGCTCAACTGCTTTCTTGCTTATAATTTTTTCTTAATTTTTTCAACCATAGAATCCACGGAGTTTCATCTTTTCTTAATATATGCACTAGTGTGCATACTTTCGACAGATGTAATCATATCATCATTTTTTATATTTTTCAAAAACTCAACAAATGTGAGTAATTTCATATTAACCTCATATAATTTTAAAATTTTTACTTCTTTTTAAAATAATTTTATTAAGTTTAATTATGTACTATCGAAAAATACATTGACATCCAAAATGACAACCAAAATTCCTTCATCTTTGTTTTAAATTGAAGAAGCTTTAAGTCAACTTTTAAATGCTCCTTCAATGAGTTTTATATTATCCTCCAATAAATGCTCAGATTTCTGCTATGTGAATTTTTTCTTTGATATTGTGCCCATTTCTTTTCAGGAACATTTTTAATTGACATCCAAAATGACAACCAAATTTCTTCATCTTTGTTTTAAATTGAAGTCAACTTTTAAATGCTCCTTCAATGAGTTTTATATTATCCTCCAATAAATGCTCAGATTTCTGCTTATGTGAATTTTTTCTTTGATATTGTGCCCATTTCTTTTCATGAATATTCTCTTCACTTAAAACACATCACTTATATGTTACAACGTTACTCTTATTTGACGATGATGTAGGAAAGTTATTTTTATCAATTTCTATTTGTTGATTCTTCTTCTATTTTTCGTTTTCTCCATTTTGCTCACTCGGTTACAAAAAAAAAGAAAACAACACATTACATTCTTTCTTTAAATCAATTGATATAAACATGTATATGACATATTATATGTATGTCAACATAGGACAGGATATTCTGAATGATTGAACTGTATAACAAATGAACTTCCAACGGCATTTAACACAGTCAACTCATTAAATGTCATCCTTCTTAGCATGTTCTAATGTTTCTAATCCTTGAAGTGGTTTTACTTGGCCAAAGTTATAACGATATTCCATATTAGAATCTTTGTATGTGTAAACAAAATGATTTTACGCAAACAGTGCACTTTGCCTTATATATGAGAGAAATAGTGCTACGATGACATTTTTTTTATATTGAATTCATAATTCTTATAATGTTTCCACAAAATTTCATTTAGTGTCAAAATTTTTTTTATCGATAGCACATTCAGTCACATTTTTCTGTTCCGCCCAATTGGTCTATCAAGAATTTTTTTTTATCAATCGGGCAATCATTTACATTTTTCTTTGTCTCAACAGTGTCTAATGGTTTTTAATCATTTAAACACATATACCTATTCTCTCACATATCTAGAGTATTAAAACTTTTTTCATTCCAAGATATTTAACTCACTCATTTAAGTTTTTTGTTCCCAAATCCAAAATAGTTTCCTTCATTCCAAAACTTCTCTAATTGCCGTTGGATGCCTTTTTATAGAGTGATTTGTCAGTGCCCTTAAATTAGGCCTCATTTGAAACAATTTTCTTTCCCTAGAGCATCTTTTGGGGTCTACAAAAAGGCAGTAACGTAAAATAGATCGTTTTAATGTGTGCGTTATAGATCTCAATCGTCCACTATTGTGAGCTTTGCCATATATCTATTAATAATAAGGTGGCGATGGCCTGATAATTGGCTTACTGGCTATCACGCCAACCTACCTCGGATCGAATTCCAATAGGAGCTCAACAGCAACATTTTTCAAATCGTCATCACTCCTTCGGCGGGCAATGGCAAACCTCTGAAAGTCAAATTTTGCCTTTGAAAAAGCTTCTCATGAGTGCCGTTCGGAACCAGCAACAAATAATAGGCCCTGCTCAGTAGTGTAAAAATTCACAAAATGAGAAACACACATGAGTGCGAAAAGCTAGGCCTTGGTTCACACCGGGTTGTCGCGCCAAAGCATTTTTATTTTTTTATTTTTATTTAAGCGAATTCGTAATTACAGTAAAGGATCCTTAATCTTTTTCTATTAAAAAAATATAAATAACCTCCACTGGTTCAATGAAACACTCCCTTTTAATCGTAATTAATAAATATATGTAATTAATTTAATATATGTAATTTATTGCTTCGAGTGCTCTCCACGAACTGATTCAACTTAATCACCTAAAATACAATTTCGGTTTTTGTGTCTATCCTAAAATGCTAATCTGCAGTTCGCACGCAGACCCACTATGCTAAATTTACTCCGTATCGTGTTTCTCGGTGGGAATGACTTTCATGTGCAAAGCGGATGCGCGTGTGCACTGCTTGTACTTTTTGTGTGCTGAGTCGATGTCTGACTGTGATAACTGCCGCCCCTGGAAATATCTGTGTCCCGCAGATCAATTGCTGAATAAGTGGAACATCTCGGGTTACTGCCAGGTTGTTGAACTTCCGTTGAGCGTGAAGCTGGGTGGGGGGTGCGCTTTCGGCAAAGAGACTGGCGAAGTTCCAGGATGTTGACGCTTCTTAGATCTTTCTCCACAGTAGACAAATGGAGATAAATATGGCTTGACCATGAATATATCTGTAAAGATAGAAGAGTTAAGGTTTTCTTTTAAGATTTTGATTAGCTCTTTGTTTTTGACACTGATATCGTGCACGGCTTCTAAATTAGGCTTGAACTTTTTGCTGGTTACGCTAGCCAGGACAGCAGGAAGCGCTTGCCAACTCAAGACCTACCTACTGTAATACCATATATCTGCTCATTGATGGTGACTGTATCATTGTCCAGTCGGATGAGGTAAGTGCCTTCTGAGGATTTTAGTAGAAGTGTTTTTATTTATAATTGAACCATTAAAATTTGTCACGAAGATTGTACGTATCAATCAGTTCGATGACCTCTTCATTGGTGCTTTTGAAATTGCATGCTGCGGTGTCACCCTTAAGGATTCTAGGTAAACATGAGTCTTTTGCTAGCTTCTTTAAAATGCTGTGCTCGCATTCTGATGTGTTCCCTATACGGAAGCAGTCACCCTTAAGTCTGTAAGTCATGCCATGGTAAAGTAGTAGTTTCGTGTAGTCTAGGCCGATTTGTTTCCCGCCTCTAATCCCGCCGCGAGCGTATACCACATGGAAAATGTTGGTCTCCACCTTAGGGATTAATAAAACATATACCAATAAGTTCCCATTGCTATACACCCTAACTGACTCGAACTGCAACTTTTTAAAATGCTATAATTTTTTTATTTTTTGATAAATTTTATTGTGCTTAAGCAAAAAATGTTGGAAAATACATCCATTTTAAAATTGTATCAGCAGTTTTCAATATGTCCACCTTAGGCGCGAATAATGGCCTTAAAACGGCCGAGGAAAGCATCGAACGCTGCACTCAAGTGGCTCTGCGGAATTCCCGGCGCAGTGCTTGTTTGAGGTGGTCCAAACTTTGGTATTTTTTAGTGCCAAACTTCCTTCAAATTACCCCAGACAGAGAAATCCAACGGATTTGCATCCGGAGAATTTGCAATCCATTGTGTCGAAGAAATGAAATGTGTAACATTGTTTTTAACGAGCGTTTGCCAAGAATATGTTCGCGATTTGTTGTTATTTCACAAGAATCAATATATTTCCATTTGTTGTATTTGGTAATTTGTTCATAAGATGTACTTATACCATCTACCGCTTTTTTCAGCAGGAAAGAAGTGAGTAGGGTCTGCTGGGGATATAATTAAAAATTTGGGATTTTTTGAATTAAGGTGAGTGGCGATGGGGAGATCGAAGGAAGTTTCTATATAAGAATCATTATTTTTCTTTTTCCTTTTACCTGGTTGACCTGATTGAATTCACCAAACCGATGGGCTGACCGCACTGTTGATCCAGGGGCTATAATTAAATAATTAATTTCCACTTGATGCATTTGTTTTTCACCGGATTTTGGCGCACAATTATGATAAATAGCGAAGGGAATGTCACGCGCAAGCTTGTGAGGGAAAAAAGGAAATACACCAACTTTAGCGAGAACAGAGAGAGAAACGATCGAAACGATGTTGTCGGCTCGGGGAATAGTCGGTGACTGAATGTGAAAGTAAAATGAAATTATTAAAATAAAAGACTGTCTTACAAGAAATAAGAAATAGCTCAGCACACATATCTTAACATTTTATGTCTTGGGATTAACTTAGAATAAAGGACTACCCGAAAAGTTTAAGAATAGTGTCCAGCGGGGATCTAGGAAATTAAAGTGGTGCTGAGCGACAAAACAAATAAATTAAACAAAAATAAAAACGATAAATACGTAAAGAGAAAATATAGAAGATTAATTAAGATCATTAAAATTGTATAAAAGCAAAGCAAAAATAATAATTAAGTGGCAAAGACAAGTTATACATACAAAAAATAAAAATTATTTGAAATCCACCCTTGTCGTTGCGCGAAAACTATTTAATCTAATCTAATCTTTTTAATGTAATTTTTTCAAAATTTTAAATTTTCTTTCGCGAATCCCAACATCCCCAAATAAAATGAATGAGCTTAAAAATTCGGTAACCCAACTTACAGGTGCAGTTAATAGTGTCCTCGAACAACTCCGAGGGTTCGAAAGCCGAATGTGTGGGATTGAACAATCCAATTCCCAAGAAACAATGGAAGTCGTAAATAGTTAGCTAATCGACATATCGAATCACCTTTTAGCCCTATCTATTCAGGGCAACCGGTGAACAAGACCTGAAGAATATCTCTAATCTTCCTGATTCTGTTAAGGAACTTCAAGGTTCTCTCACTCCACTACGCCGATAAAAGAGATATCCCAACATTTCTATGCAACCATCAACCATCAATTCTTTGATTATTATTATTATTATTCGTTGATTATTAGTAAAATTAAGGCTGCAGACTATTCTACAGAAACGATGAACGCCTTGGTGGAAACTTATCGAAACCGCGCACTAGACTTTTAGTCATTCAAAATCCAAAAACCCTGGCCAAAGCATACTCAGCCTGTTTGGAGATGCAGAACCTTAATTTCAGAAACTACATGGTTCACGTAAAGGCATCTAATATGATAGCTTTCCCCGTAAACTAAAATTTTAGAGATAACACAGTACCCCATAGTAACACCGATAGGCCACCCGTTGCAACAAATAACTTTACCCAGAGACCTTACCCCAATGGGAAATAAAGGTTCCAACAACAATTCCCGCCTCAAAGGCCATGGGCTCCAAAGCCACCAATTAAAATGGAACTACATTAACTATGCATACATTATGCATCGAAAATAAAATTTGTGGAAAATTCTTTAATCATCTAAGCTGCGAATTAAATATTACATTTTTTGTTCTCCCGGGTTTAACATCGTTCGATTGCATAATCGGCGCTGACACGCTGAAACAATTAAAAGCCGTGATCGACAGAGATAAAAATACACTTACCATCGAATCCAACAAGGTCATTATCTGAAAGAATAACCCTTCAAATGCTATTAATCACATGATGACCTTAGGTGGGGACATTTCGACATCTGCAAGGTCCAGACTGGAAAGTATTTATAAAAAATACGATAATCTCTTTGATGCAGTGGGCCATTAAAAGGTGAAAACCAATATTAGAGCACGAATCTGCACATATATGCCCAAAACTACCCCTATCCAGCTTGCATGAGGGAAGAAGTCGAGCGGCAAATCAAAGAACTCCTGTCAGAAAAGATCATCCGTCCCTCGAACAGCTCATATAATTCACACAAAAAAACCGAAACCTAACGGTGAAAAATAATACCGAATGGTAAATGGCTACAAGCGTCTGAACGCTGTAACCATTAACGGATACTTATCCCATACATACATAGTATAGAACAATAACGACCAGTAAAAAATCAACGAGAGACTTTTTGAGAAAACGCATGGAAAACGTTCTGGATTTTGCATGGATATTTGGGGGGTGGTGTCGTTTGCAGTTCGGGGATTGGCGGATGCCTGTCATATTTGTTGGTGTTACATACTACACAAATTCTCTCTCAACTCAAACACACAGCCACAACTAAAATCAAATGATACTCTCTACAATGCTTCACTCACTCCAATCCTAATTTACAACACTCACAAACCATAAGAAAAAATATCAGAAAACGATGATGATGAATCCAATCAATCAACCAATAATCTCACCACATCCGAACTCTTCGCAGTATAGCTTAAATTATACTGCTTCAAAATCTCACAAAAAAACAAGCTCCCTTAGGATTCTGAAATGGAACCTCAAGGGTTACATAAACAATTACGATGAACTCTCTCTAATAATTAATGAACGGAACGATTCAAGAAATACACCTGGCTTATAAAGTAGACCCAATTAAACCTAAGTCTTATCTCAACTACTTTGACAACCATCCGTACAATTTAACTTCGGTACAGGGTATTGGTTTACTTATAAAAAATAATATTACTCACGTTCACAAACAGATCAGTTCAAATATTCTGTGTACTGCTGTTCAAGTTGATGTTGGTATTAAAATTACCATTATCTGCGTTTATATCCTGCCTAATCAAGCTGTTACCCAATCGGACTTAGACGACATAACTCGACAAGTACCTTCTCCATTTATATTTACTGGTGATATAAACTCCTGGAGTCAGTTATGGGGTTCCCCAAAAACTAACAACCGGGGATCAATCATTGAAGACTTAGTAACGAAATTGGACATAACAATACTAAATGATGGTTCTCCAACCCACCTCTCAACCCATAGTACCCTTACCCACGTCAATTTTTCATGTACATTTATTCTCTTTTGAAAAACAACTTGGCATATATCAAGTGATCTGCAAAACAATTACCATTTCACTGCATCTGTCTCCAAAACCAGATACTGTCAACTAATATATATACAAAAATATAAAACAGACTTGGCTTATTGGGACTTATTTAAAAACAAAATTGAATTGACCATCTTAAAAATACCTATGACCAAATGTAAGAACAAAGAAGCTGCAGTTCTTCTTAAGTGCATCCGCAGTGCAGCAATCGACTCCATCCCTCAAATATGCCCAACTACTGTCAATCGAATTGTACCATGGCGGAACCTTAAACTCTTGAGGCTTAGAAATGGAAAATTTAAAACTTGGAGGGCTTTCATGAAAAACCCTGCCCAAGCTAACTTTTTGGCCTACAAAAAAGCCAATGCTCTTTTTAGGAGAAATCTAAAAAGAAGCAAACTCAAAAGCTTAAACGACCTTACAAGCACAATTAACCCCACCACACCCACAAGCACAGTTTGGCAACGGATTAAAACTCTCACAGGCAACTCAATCCCAAAAACCATATTATCTATTAGCAGTCCACAGGCCCTATTACCAACCCTAATGAAATCTGCAACTTCTTTGCACAAACTTAGTCAACCAATTCCAACGACTCGAAATTCTCAATGGCTTTTAACACGAAAAAAATCGCTGCTCTCAACTTGTTCCTACAACCCGCTAAGAACGCAACGGCACTTCGCATTGAGTCTGATATCACTTCAATTGAATTTGGGAGCTGCTTGTCTTAACTACAAGGTTAAACCCCAGGACGTGATAGGATTTCCTATTTTAAAGAATCTTCCTGATTCAACCAAGCAAATGCTCATTTCGCTATATAACAATATCTTCAGTATGGGTATTATACCTGGAAAACTGGAAAGCTGGAAAACTGCTACAATTATCCCTATCCATAAGCCCAAAAAAAACATCGCATGTGTTAATAGTTACCTCCCAATCTCTCTTCTACCATGTTTATCAAAGGTTTTAGAACAAATAATCACAAATAGACCTAATCAATTCGCCTTCAAACCAAAAAGAGGATGCATTGATGTACATCCTTCATATTGACTTTACGGTTACAAATGCCCTCCCAGCTCGCAACCATACCCCGATACTGGCTCTAGACTTTGTAAAGGCTTTCGATCTTATGATGATGTGCATATATTATGTAAATACAATAACCTAGATAAAACTAAATCCACATTTTCTACTTTACTTAATGAAATCAATCAATGGTCCTCTACCCCTGGTTCTAATCTCTCTTTGGAAAAATGCAAATAAGTCCACATCTGAAGAAAAGAAAATTGTAGTAACCTAGAACTAGTTATAAACTATACAAAAACAGAAGTAGTTACTAATTTAAATGTCCTAGGTCTTCTCATAAACAACAAATATAACAGGAAACCCCATTGTACTTATCTTAAGAAAGCATTAGCAGCAAGGCTAAATATTGATATATAAAGTACCTTTCATCTAGTAAAAGCAATGCACATGTTAATTCACTCTGTAATATTTCTAAAATGCTAGTTTTAAGTAAAATAGATTATTCTTTGCTCATCTACGGTTCATGTCCAAAATCAACTAAGAACATCATCGCACCAACTTACCACTAAGCCACTGGGAGCTTTTCCAACCACACCAATCAGAAACATTTTAGCTGGAGCTGGACTTCCAACTATAGAAGAGCGATACTTTGAAATCATTGCCAAACTCAACGTAAAGTTCGCCTTTTAAACAGTTTCAGACACGCAGTAGAAGGATCCAATCCGCAATACACCATGTTCTTGAGTCTCGAAAGAAGCTACAATTATCCTTAACAAGAGCTGCCAAATTTACTCCAACGCAACCACCATGGTCACTTCCCAAGGAATCAGTCGTTCTCGATTGACAAGAACTACAAAAGAACAAGACTTGCAACACCACTTTTAGAGCTCGATTTCAGGAAATCGCAAATGGTCTGAAAGATAAGGGCTGGAACCTTATATATATAGACGGCACAAAAACGGACTCGAACACTGCCTTTGCAGTCGTAGTCCAAGATGGTTCAATCATCATACACAGTATCCTTCAAAACATCGCCTCCATTTACACAACCAACTATCCCCAAAGCTTCTAAGAAATGTGTGTTAAAAAAAGGAAAATGGACTATCTATTCCGATAGTCTGTCAGTGCTATCAACCCGATGAAATTCCAGCCCAAATATCCAACGGACATTATTAAGTCAGACCTCAAAATATTCATCCGACTACGACTTGGTCATACCGCATTCACCCATCAACACCTACTTAAAAAGGAACTTTCACATACCTGCCCCAACTGTACAAATTCCATAACGGTAACCCACATATTTAGTTAACGGTACCTATCTGGACATCCACAACTCGAATCCCAAAACATCAACTTTAATATCATAGTATAGTGTAATATCATATATAGTGTAACGAACTAACAACTAGCACGTACTAAGACCCACTGGTTGAGGACGCACTGGCTCGTCCAGTCCAGTTTGACAACCATTACTGGGAAAAATATCGAAACCTACACCTGAGTTTCAAACTACTACAACACCCGCCCGCGCCTTAAAGAAAAGCCAGCAAAAGGGTATTCATATCACCTTGGTGCGCGCGCGAGATTATAAAAAAAAAATCGTCTTTTTTCCAGGTACTCTTTTTTAGGGTCCCTGCTCGGGCGCCAGTAAAGGATCCTTAATCCTTTTCTATTAAAAAAATTTAAATTTTGGATCTCCACTGGTTCAATAAAATACTCCATTTTAGTCGTTTTAAATGTAATTTATTGATTCGAGTGCTCTCCACGAACTAATTCAAATTAATCACCTAAAATATAATTTTGGTTCTTATATCTACCCTCAACTGCTGATCTGCAGTTCCTACGCAGACCACTATGCTAAATCTACTCCGTATCGTGTTGCCCAGTGGGAATGACTTTCATGTGCAAAGCGGGTGCGCGTGTGCACTGCTTCAACTTTTTGTGTGCTGGGTCGATGTCTGACTGTGATAACTTTACGTTTCGATTTCTTCATAAATGTTTTGCGATTCCACCGATTTTCATATTTTCCTTTTGAAGATTAGGAGCTAAACAATTTTCGGTATTTTTAAGCCATTTTCTCGGTCGTCCACTACTGAGAGCTTTGCCGTAACGGAATATTTGGGAAATATCATAATTACATTTCGACTTATGCATAAATGTTTTTGCGATTTCACCGATTTTCATATTTTCTTATTGAAGATTAAGAGCTTAGTAAATTTCGGTATTGTTTAGCAATTTTCAATTTAAAAAGTACATATTTGGTTTTTTTAAGTACGAACCAATGATTTTCTTACCAAAAATAGAGAAGGAGTCGCGCTTATGATGGCTTAAAAAGAAAAATGAATGGAAATTCATTGAACTGTATTATCATTCTGTCGCATTACATATTGGGTTTTTCAGGATAGAGATGAATATCTTTTCAACCTCTTTGTTTGTATAGGGTTTTCCAATAGGGACTTGACAACTTTGAATTTAATTTGTGAACGCATACTTTCACTAATCATCAAACTGTCACTGTCAATTTATTCAGTAAACTCATTTTTATCATGATAAAGTACAGTAACGAGCAACGTCCGCAAATTATAAAAATTTTCTACAGATATTCGGAGTCGGTGACCGTAACTTTAAGAGCGTTAACTCTAATTTTCGGTCGTAATTCTAGCCCTAGTAGACAGGCAATAACAAGTTTAGTGCAAAACTTTGAGTCTACATATTCGTTGTGTGATGTTGCCGTGTCAGTGAGACAACGGGTTGGTCGAAGTGTCGAAAATATCGCTGCCGTTCAGACGTCCGTAGCAAAGGATCCAAATCAGTCAATTTCACGGCGTTCTCAAGAATTGGTCATCGCTCAGACCACATTATGGCGTATTTTGCGTAAGAATCTTGGTTTACACGCATACCGATGAACCATTTGAAGCGACGTACCTTCTCCGATTGGGTTCTGGAGAAGATGCTCCAATATGATGAATTTCATCGCAAAATCATCTTCAGTGACGAAGCTCATTTTTGGCTCAATGGGCTCGTTAATAAGCAAAATATGCGTTATTGGTCGGGTGAAGCACATGTGGCTTCATGAATCACCCCTTCATCCACAAAAATAACTGTTTGGTGCGGTTTGCATGCCGGCGGCGTTATTGGGCCATATTTTTTCGTCGACGATAACGATCATCACGTTACTGTAAATGGTCAGCATTATCGCACCATTATCACCGATTATTTTTGGCCCGAATTGGAAGATATGGACTTGGAACATGTGGTTTCAACAGGATGGTGCCACAACCCACACAGCACACGCTACAATCGATTTATTGAAGAGTAAGTATGGTGAGCGTGTTATCTCAAGACATATGCCAGTCGATTGGCCGCTTCGTTTGTGCGATTTAACGCCGCTTGACTATTTTCTGTGGCGCTACGTTAAGTCATTGGTTTATGCCAACACGCCGATGACGTTGGAAGAGCTCAGAGCCAATATTGAACGCGAAATAGCGGCCGTTTCGGACGAATTGTGTAGCCGAGTTGTTGAAAATTGGGTCCAACGAATCGACCGCTGCAAATGTGCCCGCGGTGGCCATATGAACGAAGACGAGTTCCATTCATAAATGTTTTGATTGTACTTCAAGCCAATAATAAAGTTTTTGAAATATCTCAAATGGTTTGCCTTTTATTTAAAACAAAGGTGGTCAAGTCGTTATTAGAAAATCCTGTATTAACTCAAAGCAATACATTTAACTATAACTCAAAACTAAACGAAGAGAGAAGTGCTCGAACTCATTGTTGTCTTTTCGGAAAATATTGTGAATGATAGAATAGTAATAGTTGAAAATTTAAAACAATCAAGCGTGGTTTGGATTTTCGAGCGAACACAATTCTTGGATTAATACATCACAGTTGATATGCTTAAATAAAAAAAAAACTTTTATTTAAGTTTAGATTTATTTAACAAAAATATTATGTTTTATTCGAAACATTATTACTATCAAGGCTAGAAATAAGTTTCCGTCGTTTTACGAATGGATGGCTGAACCTGTAAGTTATTGTTAAAGTAGTTACATTAGGAGTATACACTGGCACGTATTCGTTTAAGTGCAGATACCTTTTTAAACATATTTCTTAATTAAAAAAAAAAACAATGCAAGAAAACTTTTTCTTATTAAATGTTTTAATATTATTTAATAAGAAAATTAAATTTTTGGCAAAAGTTTCCCTCAATTCAATTTCATTTTATTTTTTTTTTTTTGTTAATTTATTTTTCTACAAAAGCAAAATGGGAGGTATGTTCGTTTAAAAGCACTCACGGAATCTTGAAAAAGTAATAAAGTTGATAACTTGTAGATTTTCCATCCTTTTGGATCAACTCGAAAATCCTGTTTGGCATCGATTTAACAAGGTTTTGGAGGATTTCGGTACTAATTTCATCCCAAACTTGCTTTATTTTGGTTTTAAGCACCTTTACTGTTAAAAAGCTTCCAGTTTTTTGTTTTTCCGCGTATATTTTGCGCACCATGATACCCCATAGATTGTCTATGGGGCTTAAGTCAGGACTGTAAGCTGGCCATTGCAAAAGCGGGATATTTTACTTTCTAAACCACTCCAAAGACACCTGTGAGACATGGATAGAGGCGTTGTCCTGTTGAAAAATGAAGTCATCTTCCATTTTATTTTCAATAAAATTTATGAGGACGTCATCCAACATATTTTGTGGGTACAAAGCAAATTGCGGCCTTCCCTCAGGCAGAGAAAGCCGCCCACACCATCACACTGCCACCTCCAAAATATAGTGCATGGATCGGTATCCAGACGGGCTGCAATATGATGCGATCTTAAAAAGGGTTTGCACTTAGGCTTCTTCCATTTGATATTAGGAGTTGACGGAGAATATTTGCGATGTGTTTTTTTGTAAAAGGAAGATTGTGTTTTTGTTTTATTTGACTGGAGTTAAGTTTATTTTCGGTTGCCTCTCGTCTAATGGTTTCAATCGTTTGTTGAGTTTCCGGTTACCTTTCGTTGGCTTTTTAACTCCATCTTTTTTTTCTTTCTATTTGGGCATGGGCGCACATAACGTGTATTTAGCCTCGATGTGGATTATTATAAGATGCTCGCTCACGTGTCAGAAGCTCAAGATTTATTTCCTAAGTCTGTTAAATATAGAAAATCCGCGTTCATCTAAGCATGTTTCTTTTCCCTATATCAATCACTATAGTATATGTCACAGTTTTTCATCCTCCTTCTGTCCGGCCTCTCCCATCACACTTCCTGGATTGCGGTGATATCTGCGTAATAACAGTCAAGATCCTTTGGCAATTGTTCGGCTGCATTAAGAGCATTCCACGTGCGGATTCGAAGGTCATTATCCTTAAAACGTTTGTTAGGGTAGTTTTTATTCGAGGCCATTAATTGGCCCGTCAACATATATTAATTGTAATCTGTTCTACTGGCAGGTTATTCCCTTGCCATTTTAGCTTGCATGAGTAAGGATTTGCCCATGCAGTTGGTGGGGACCACCACTAGGAAGTAAGGCAAGCACTTCGAACTTGATTGTTACTCTGCTGGCTCTATCCAAGTCATAAGATATTCAGCAGTTTCCCGATCAATCGTCACGCAATCTCCCTTTTCTTGAACTATGCTAATTACTAACCGTAATACGTCGACAAATCATGTCTTCGTGCAAATCTGTATAAGCGTATTTCTTCACCCGGATGTGAAAAAATTCCTCATGTCGTGCTAAATTCCATTTCAATAGCCCGAGCGTCTCCTCCCTAGACCAAACTCTTCGTTTGACCTTCTCCGTCATTCTTGAAGGAATCTAAAAGTCAAATAATAAGTTAAACTTTATTAGTTGATTAGAGGTTATATGTGTATGTACAAACCTTTTTATCTGTAAATGAAAATAAATACTAAATTAATTGATTGTTGTTTGCGGAATGTTTCAGCTGTTGGTGGTGTACGTCAAATGCTTGATATTTCTCAAAATTAATTGTAAAGATTCATCGCAAACGAAAATAATAGTAAGTACAAACACTTTTTTTAAACTGATAGCGTATATAAATTCACTTAGTGTACAATGCTATATTATTGCTGTAAATTACACGCAAAACATTTTTCTTAGCAGATAGCGGTTGTGCAAAAAAACACGGTTATTGACCAATGTTTCACGATAAATGCAATACTTTTTTGGTAAGTAGGTGTTTTAAATAATCAGCATTCTTTACAGGCGAAATCAAAGTGGATTTTTTTTCAGCACAAAACGTTGCAATGGTTAACTGCTTAACCTCGGGAATCGAAGTCCACGCTAAAACTCCATTTGAATAAATTAAACCCGATTGTGATTTTTTATCATATATATCTTCTGTCCAGTTTGAGTCCACATACGCGAAAATCGGCTTACTTGTTTTGATTTCTTTGAAGGTACTTAAGTACAGATATCGTGCAGCTCCAGTGCTGACTTCTCTGATTTTTTGAAAACTGCGAGTGCATATTTACCGGACAAGCGATATGATTGATTGGTTTCTGCTCATCCTTGATTTATAGTTTCGTTTTTAGTTTTGATTTAGCTATTTATTTATTTTTATTAGTGTACAATAAATTATACTCAATCAAAAAATTTCTTAAATGTCCTCAATGTGCAATTGACAACCCACCTTCCGCACGACTCCGTTCTATTTCCAAATCTACACAGCCTCTCCTAAATCTCGGATGTCAAAAGTTTAGATTAAAAAAAATTTTAAATATTCATAATCTTTCTAGATTTTTATTGCTATGATCAAATTATCAATATAAAGTACAGTTATTTTTGCTGTTGTGCATTTTTCACTTTTAAAATTCAATATCTGTCGTAATTCGAATTTATATAGCCGAGTTCTTTAAGATTGGGATCCAGATCAAAAATTTCACAGGTGCGCCGATTGCTTTAGTCCATAGATAGCCTTCTTTAGTTTTAAGTCTTGAGTTAAGTTTAGGTTTTCTGGACCTATGAAACTAATCAGCTGTTCTACCAGAATTTCCTCCTGTAAACTTCCATTAAAAATGTAGTAGAAACGTCAATGTGATGGAAGTTCAAGTTGGTTCCTACAGATAAGGCATATAAAAGTCCCATAGAGCTATTTTTTGCTACAGGTTTAAAAGTCTTAAAGTAATCGATTCCAAGCATCTAGGCGTTGCCTTTTGCAACCAGCCTAGCTTTTCTTCTTTTCACAGAACCGTCCAGATTGCACATTTTTGTCAGGTGGTATGTCTATTAACTCTCAAAATAAATTCCATTCATGAGCATCGATTGATTTGATCTCCTCTAAGTTTTTTGCGTCTCAAATTTCTATATACCAAACTAGCACTGTAAGTTAGTTGCCTCGATTTTGATTTTGTATGCATTGGTGAATGATTTTGATGGCGGCTGACTTCATTACTGTGCTTATACTATAATTACACTAGTTTCTTGATTTTCGCTTGATTATTTTTTTCATTCTTCCGAGTGTTAAATAAGTAAATATTCTTCAATTCAATTCAATTCAATGTGTCGAACTTGCTTGTTTTTTTTTCCTTTTTCTAAGCCAAAATTTTTGCAGCCGATTTCTCTAAAAAAATGAAACATTTAGTTTCTTTAATGACCACAATTCTTCCGAGATTCAGTTTGGTTGGACATCTGTTGCTTATAAATGCAGCAGAATTTACTGCTTTGCCCATAGAAACTTCGGTAGATTCGGTTACAGCATTATACAATGCGATATTTCTGTCAGCGTTCTATTGACCCTCTTAGCCTCTCCATTCTCTGTACCATTATCTGACCTAATTGATTTTAAGTTGTCGTTTTGGTTTTCAGCAAAATTTCATGATATACAAAGGGTTATGCATCGTGAGGTTTGATTTGTAACGTAAAATAAAACACAAATTTAAAATTTTTATTATCGGTTAAAAGAAAAATTTATGTCATTTATGTTATTATGGCATGAAACCCGGGCTCAACAAGAACGTCCTTCAATAGGCTTTGCAACTTGTTGAAAAAATCGATCAAGGACTTCAATAATCAAGGTATTAATAACTACCTTGAAAGACTCACAGCGACAAAGGATACCAACTACTCCATATGGAGAGCCGTTAAAATTGTTCCAAAGCCCCAAATACACGTGGCACCAATAAGAAGAAACCAGGATGACTGGGCGAAAGAAGATAGGGAAAAAGCTAATATTTTCGCCGACCATCTTGCAGAAACGTTTAAACCATTCGATGGGGGGGGGGGGTGCTTCCTGAGAATGTCAATACGCTAGACGTGACGACAAACTCTCCAGTAGAAAAGGCTACACTTAGGGAACTTAGACAAGTTATAGACACGCTTAAGCCCAATAAAGCCCCGGGATATGACTTAATAACGGGAGAGATACTTAAAGCGTTGCCGAAAAAAGGTTTGCTAAAGCTGCTCTATCTTATAAATGCCAGCATTAGATTAGAGTACGTACCGCACCAGTGGAAAGAAGCCGAAGTTATTATGGTTCCAAAACCCGGTAAACCGCTGACTGAAGTCAAGTCATATAGACCAATATCGCTTCTCCCGATTACATCGAAGGTCTTCGAGCGAATCCTTCTTAATCGTCTTAAATCAATTACCGACACAAATTCCCTCTTGCTTGACCATCAATTTGGCTTTAGAAACCAACACTCTACAGTTGACCAAGTGCATCAAATAACCGATGTAATTGAAAGAGCAATCGAGTTTAAGTTAGTCTGTTCAAGCGCATTCCTTGACGTTTCGCAAGCCTTTGATAAGGTATGGCATGAAAGCTTTAAATATAAACTCCGATAAGCCCTACCCCAGCAATTGTTTTGTATTTTAGGTTCATATCTGGAAGACCGACTCTTCCGTGTAAGACACGGAAACGAATATTCCGCTTTTAAGACAATAAAGGCGGGGGTGCCGCAAGGAAGTGTACTTGGCCCTCTGCTATATTTGCTTTTTACCCGTGATATACCGCAAACGGACGACACTGTCCTTGCCACATTTGCTGATGACACTGCCATTTTGGCAACGGCTAAAACAGTCGAAGAAGCAACTGCCAAGTTGCAACGTGCCCTTACACGTATTAACAATTGGACAAAGACTTGGCGAATCGCGCTTAATAAAAGCAAGTCTGTTCACGTCAACTTCACTCTCAAGAAAATTGAGAATCCACCGGTGTTTATCAACGCAGTACGAATTCCTTACGCGAACGAGGCTAAATATCTCGGTATGACACTCGACGCTAAACTAAAATGGAGAGCACACGTCAAGAAAAAACGTGAAGAGCTTGAAATCAAATATAGAGATATATACTGGCTTATTGGAAAGTATTCCAAGCTTAGCTTAGAGAACAAACTGCTGTTATACAAGCAAGTGCTAAAACCGATCTGGACATATGATGTACAACTTTGGGGTTGTACGAAAAATAGTAACATTAACGTATTACAGACATTCCAAAACAAAGTTCTTCGAGGTATTGGTAATGCGCCGTGGTACATTAGAAACGATGATATCCACAGAGACTTGGGAGTCGAAAACGTTCAGAACGTAATTAAAATGTTTGCGCGAAAACATAATAATCGATTACAAGGTCATACGAATATTTCTGTTCAACAGATCCTCGACGAGACAAATTTATTGCGCCGCCTGAAAAGGACTAAGCCTCTCGATCTAGGGCGGTGATTAGCAGCGCGTAAGTTTTCTAAAGTACACAGGAATTTTCAATGGAAAATCGCCTGCAGGATATCTTATAAAAACAAAATAAAATGCGATAGAAGAACTGCTTGTTTAGTGTGATATCAGTCGTGGTTTGCATAAGGGAGGTGTTTTTTAGTGAGTAAGAATCTCACACTACTATAGGCTCCAGGCCAATTTAGTTTTTGAAAATGATATTATGTAAATGTTGGCCACGCATACGTCTAAGGTGGTCCAATTTTAGGCGACTCGTCCGAGCATAGCGACTAGTATCTCGCTGACAACACGAGTACTTTTGACTTGCAAAGCGTCAATCGTAGCGGGCTTATTATTGAAGATCCGAAACTTTACATATCCGTAGATAAAATAGTCCAAAGGTGTGATATGACACGATCTAGGTGGCCAATTCACCGTAGCAAAACATGAAATGAAGTGCTCACCAAAATGATTTCTCAACAAGTCCATTGTTTCATGCGCTGTATGGCTCAGATCACCGTCTTGTTGAAACCAGAGCTCACCGAGACCATGTGCTTGAATTTCAGGAAACACATAATCCGTTAACAGAGCGCGATAGCGGTTACCATTGGCCGTAACATTCTGATTTGCCTCATTTTTGAAGAAATATGGACCAATGATTCCACCAGCCCATAAACACACCGTACCTTTGTTTTTAATGGATGGATGTAATGGTAGCTCTTGATACTCTTCGAGTTGCTCATCAGCCCGAATAATTTTGTTTATCAATGTATCCATGGAGCCAGAAATGAACTTCATCACTAAACAAAAATTTCACGATAAAATAGAGTTTTTCCAGAGCCCATTCACTTAAAATATGATGCAAATTCAAGTCACCTTGCTTCAATTCTTTCACAAGTTGAATTCTGTACGCTTTTAGGCCGAGATCCTTAATGTAAAATAAGCTGCTGAAAATGACGACGAATCGATTCGCCATGGTATTCGTGTACACTCTTAGCTACAGCTGCTATAGTCTCTTTACTACGTGCTGGATGTGGTCTAACCGGTCGAGTATTATCCACTAATGTAAATTGGGACTCAAATTTGCTAATGGTATTGGCAATAGTGGTTTCAGTAGGTCGATTATGTGCACGTTTCTTACAGAACGTTGGTTTTCGTAATACAGCTGAATAATTTGGAGACGCTGTTGTGGTGTGAGTCTTTCCCTGATAATTTGCCAAATGATACTGAACAAAAATGACAAAGCAATTTGATAATAAAAACTTGATATTGAAAATCAAACCTCACGATGAATCACCCCTAATAAACATTTTTCGAGAAAATTCCTTAATGAAGGTTACGTAATAGAGTGACTTGCTGAGTGATTTCGTACACATACTAGGGTTACATATATCCCTGTTGTCAGCTTGTTGATCTGGTCCCTTCTTTTATGAAAAACGGTTGCCGTGTCTGTTTCGCTCGAATACAAGAGGCACAGTCAAAAATATGAGTTTTAAATGTTAATAATCTGGTGACCATATTTGGAGTTTGTAACTGCATGGGAGATGATGCATTTAGATGATTCATTCTACTGTGTCACTTTTCGAATAATTCATCTCTCTCTTGAAGCTTGCTGATCAATATCTGCTATAATGTACAGTGCATTTTGTCGTTTAGCTTCTAATAAAGTCCGTCCGTAGCATATTAGCACGATTTTCTTTAAATTGGACTTTTCGGTTATATTCTGCAGGTTTTTCAATAGAAATCAAGTTCTCTTTTAAATCTGGAACAAATATACAGGTAAGTGCCGTAAAATAAGGCATAGCATAGTAATTTTTTAAAGTTGGTCTCTTTTCACTTTGTTGTAACTCGATGTGCAGTCATCTCAATAGTTAATAAACTTTGGATGATACGCATCATTAAAATTGCTAGTTTTGGTGAATCAGTTTGTATGTATGAAATCTGGGAATGTATAAGGAAGCAAAGCGAACCTTTATACAAACTCGAAACAAAACAACTATATAAAAATAAATCAATTCAAGTTTGAAGAAGGTCGCTCCGTTAAGGAAATGTAAACAACTGTCAGGCAGGCACCTATAACTACAAATTTAAAGAAGGTGGCTCGCTTCGCTTACTAACAGGGATTCACCATTTCTACGCAGGTTTTAGACACTCACACGATTTCGTCGGCCCGCTAATGGAATATCAACAACTGTCAGGCAGGGGCCTATTAGCAATTGCATTTTAGTTGTTATTGTAATTGGTCGATTTGACATAGTACCGTTTATTTTAATAATTTTTTGCATGGTATGATGACAATTCATTTATATTGGGTCTATAACTTCGTGCGTAACTTGTATTATTCCATTGTTATTATTCCACTGGAACATGCGTTAGAAAGCTACTGTCATTGTACGTCATTTCAGAAAAAAATCATTCATTTGAAGCGTAAACAACAATATTTTTTTCTCACTCAAATATGTCGAACTTTGTGCCTGAAAAAGTGTTTTTGCGGAAAGTTCTTCTTCATTACTTAAATATGAAGAAAACTACTGCAGAAATTCATCGTATTTTGGTGGAAGTTTATGGTGAGCATGCGCTAGCTGAGCGAACGTGCCAAGAGTAGTTTGTACGATTTAAAAGTGGTGATTTTGGCTTGGAAGACGATGAACGTTCTGGGCACCCAAGAAGATGAAGATGAAGAACTGGAAGCATTACTCTATGAAGATTGTATCCAAATACAGGAAGAGCTCGCAGAATCTTTGGATGTCACTCAAGCAGCCATTTCAAAACGTTTAAAGGCAGCTGGATATATTCAAAAGCAAGGAAATTGAGTTTCACATGAACTCAAGCCGAGAGACGTGGAAAGGTGGTTTTGCATATCCGAAATGCTGCTGGAACGCCACAAAAGAAAGTCATTTTTGCATCGGATTGTTACTGGTGGTGAAAAATTAATCCATTACGACAACCTGAAGCGCAAAAAATCATATGTAAAACCCGACCAACCAGCCAAATCAACGGCAAAGCCGAATATCCATGGCGCGATGGTAATGCTCTGTATTTGGTGGGATTAGATGGGTGTGCTGTATTATGAGCTGCTAAAACCGGGTGAAACCATCAATGGACAACGTACCGAACACAATTAATCCATTTGAAGAGAGCAGTAGCCGAAAAACGTCCGGAATATGCGACCAGACACGAGGAAATAATTTTCCATCATGACAACGCTCGGCCACACGTTGCTATTCCGGTTAAGAACTGTTTGGAAAACAATGGATGGGAAGTTATACCCAACCCGCCTTATAACCTAGACCTTGCCCCTTATGACTACCATTTGTTCCGGTCGATGCAGAACGCCCTCACTGTAATACGGTTCACATCAGAGCAGAATTCCGAAAATTGGCTTGATTAATTTTTGGCTGCCAAGCCGGCGCAGCTCTTTCGGGATGGGATCCACAAATTGCCAGAAAGATGGGAAAAGTCATAGCTTCAGATGGGCAATACTTTGAATAATAATACTGTACATGTCTTAAATAAACGTTTAAATTTTGAAAAAAGAACCGGACGAATTAAAATATATACCCAATATTAAAACAATATTAAAAACAAAAAAAGTGAAATAAATCCGATCGCTAATATTAGGCCTTACTTTACTTTCACAAAGCGAAATAATGCCGAATTTTGGAATTTGGCGTTATTGCGCTCATCATTATTTCACAGCACCTAGAATAATATCAACTATTAAAGTTGGTTGGCCTTATTTCACATTACTAAAGAGAACCAAAGCCAATTTTGTTTTATTTCTCAAAATAAGTCGGCGTTATTTCACTTTTCTAAAGAGAAATAAGGCCAACTTTCAGTTACACAAATTGAGACTTTTTATCCGTTGGATATTCACGTTAATCGTACCAATTCCCATTATCCTTCGCTGTTGATTATTAGCCAGTGTTACATACCCAATGCACTAATTACCAGATAATTCAGTAAACCCCCGCTTACACTACACATGTTTGATGTTGCTCCACTATTTATACAGCACCGCAAATATTTTTGTTTTTTCGCACTAAATTTTGCTCTTTTCTGTCACTCTATTGTTGAAAGGTGTAAATGCTCCTGCATAATGAAACCTTGCTCGAACCTTGTACGTTCGGAATATTTAGCTAAATTTTCGCCATGTGAACTTTTTTTTACCGCAGCGTTGACAGTTGTATGTAAATAACCTCGATGTTGACCTTTGAAACTTTTCAATTCAAGTTTCTGTTTATAAAGAATATTTATATACTCGTACTTGGATTGCATTGTTTCCTTTCCTGTTTGTGTTTCCAATTGAAGAGCGCTGTATTTGCAATAGTATACCTTTAAAAATTTACTGCCGTGGCTATCATTATATATTATTATTATCAAGGTAACGATACAAATTAATTTGTAGGTTCCGGGATTTAACGCCGGGGTACTATGCCCATGTGGCGCGTTTTGTCAACAGCACGCGGAGTACTGAGTTCCCATGTGGTCCCCCATCTACGTACTTACCGCGCAGAGCACTGCTTGATTCGGTCGTTGACAAGAATAAATAAATTGCATAACTTACAGTTAAAGTTACCTTTTCAGGGTAACTGAAAAAAAAAACCAACCTCTACTGTTTGGGAGTAGAACACGGATTCAATTTAAACAGTTTCTTTATTAAAATTAAAATACTAAGGTACTTGTTATTTTACTAATCTACGCGTCTATATCCGAAGTATGACTGTCACCCCAATCCACACAACAACTCCTCGTTGTCTCGATTCCACCTAATGCGATACACTGACTTAGCGCTTCCCACGAATAGTGCATCCGACGCATGCATGTACATGAAATTAATCGGTTGCGCGTGTGCTCCGTCAGCATAAGTTCCCATGCAAAGTATTCTCACTGCGACCTTCGCAGTGGGTCGGGTTTCCAAGTTGCCGTCTGCTGGATCGTGTTAACTCTTCGAAAACACACGGCGCGTAAATCAGTGACGTCAGAAATTAGTTATACTAACTGGCTGTACAGATTGTACCAGCCGTTGTATCCTGAGGCAAGCTAATAGAAGAGAGTTCCAAATTTCCGGTAATTTTTCGACATATAATGTACGCCAGAAGAATTATTTGATAGATTGCGAAGACGTTCTATATTGACTAAGGCTATGAACGTGTTGAAGATCGATCTTATGTCCTTCGATTGTGACGTTCGTAGGGCCTGTAAACTGGTCAAGCTATAGCTCGAGAATGTATGGTTCTTTAGATGTATTATCTTGTTTAGGTGCATAACAAAGGTTCCCATTAACGCTTGCGTAAAATTCCTTGAAGCAAGATCTCCATTGTAGTTTGTAAGAAAGATCGTGCAGGCTGCGTGACGGCCTTTCAATAACCTTGCCGTGCAAAGATTCTCCGGAATCTTCAGTAACGCTTCTTCCTTACAAACGGTGGGGTTGCTTATAGAGAGACAGTTTCATAGTTCGCCATATGTTTAGTCCTGATTGATTAGGAACCTGCCCCACTCGATGTAGACTTACTTCCCATTAACGATATTAGGCCTCACAAGGAGTTGATTGTAGACCTCCTTCCTTACCTAAGGTATTGATAGGACGTATAATAGCATGGATTCGTTTGTGTAAGTTGATGGTGATCCGAAATCAATTTCATTGGCGTAGAGAAGATTTTCTAACTCGGATAAAAGAGTGTTGATCTCGTCATGATTTAGCAGGTTCGTGTTAATATTGCCACTTTTTGCCATTTGACAGGCTCGTACCATTTCGCCAACTTAATCTTTAATAAGCAGGATTTGCTTAATAGAGTCTTGATGGAATTTTTCAATATCCGTCGATATTGAGGGCGATACACTGATTGAAACGATTTTTCAATCTTTCGATACCAGTGCTGTAGTACGATTTCGGTTTAGCCTCAAAATAGGCCCTGTTTCGGCGATTACTTCTTCATCGGTCTTAAATCTCTTTACGGTGAGCATTCTTTTAAGGTCTGCGAACAGAAAATAGTCTCTGGGGGCCAAATCTGGAGAATACGGTGGGTGAGGAAGCAATTCGTAGCCGAATTCATTCAATTTCGCCATCGTTTTCAACGACTTGTGACACGGTGCATTGTCTTGATGAAACAGCCATTTCTTTTTCTTCAAATGCGGCCGTATTTCAGCGATTTCGTCCTTCAAACAGTCCAACAACACAATGTAATAGTCTCTGTTGATAGTCTGCCCCTTTTAGAGATAGTCGATGAAAATTATTCCATCCCAGAATACGGATGTCCTAACCTTGCCAGCCGACTGTTGAGTTTTTGGTCGTTTTGGACGAGGTTCGTCGCCTGCTCGCCACTCAGCTGACTGCCGACTTGACTCTGGTGTGAAGTGATGGAGCCAAGCTTCATCCATTGTCACATACCGACGCAAAAATTCGGCTTTATTGCGGTTGAACAGCTTTAAACACTCCTCTGAATCATCAACAAGTTGTAGTTTTTGGTCGACTGTGAGCAAACGCGGCACCCACTTTGAACAGAGCTTTCGCATGTCCAAATATTCGTATATGATATATCCAACACTCTCTTTTGATATCTTCAAAGCCTCAGCTATCTCGATCTACTTTACTTTACGGTCATTCGTAATCATTTTGTGGACTTTTTTGATGTTTTCATCTGAAACAGCCTCTTTTTAGCTTCCACTGCGTGCATCATCTTCGGTGCGTGCATCACTTTTAAATTTTTCAATCCACTTGCGAATGGTTCGTTCGGCTGGTGCAGAGTCCGGGTAACACTTATCAATCCATTTCTTTGCATCGGCTGCATTTTTTCCCATCAAAAAGCAATTATAAATCAACACACGAAATTGCTTTGACTCCATTTTTTTCACAATAACAAAAGTTGCTTCACTCACAACGCTATATCTCGAGAACTAATCGTCCGACAGCTGTCAAATTTATACACGTATCTTTTAAAGGTTGGTACTAACTGAAAATGGTATGGACTTAATTCAAGTTGTGCGCTCTCTTGGAAACGGACTTTTCAGCCCATGTATTAAATCGACGACCCAGTTTATCTTCCTCGTCATATCCTTAATGACGCCAAAAAGTTGTTCGTAACCTTGTATTGGTGGTTGTTGTTCTCCACAATGTCCTGTTGACTTCCCGGGATCTTGTTCCAATCTGCTGCGTCTGAGTTCCGAGCGACCCATTTCCATGCCTAGCCGATCCAATCAATGGACCTCTGCCTTCTCCGCGGTCTGTTCCTTAGAAGACTGATTCGATCGCTTATCTGAGCCAAGTAGAAACTAATAAGGGTCTTCGTATCTTTGTCTTTGATGTGCCAATGGAGTCGGTGATCTTCCCAAGTTGATGTTTAATTTGGGTCAGATTTAAGACATGCACGAGGTTGAAATTACCTATCTATGACCATCTACGCTTTACCTTCCTTGATGGAAACCAATGGAGCAGTATATTCGAATGTCTGGAATCCGTGGGACATTGCTATGCAAATTAGACAGGTCAGTCTGTAAAAGTGATTTGTATGACTTTGTGAACACTCTAACTTTCTTTGCTCCATATAGATATGATCGTAAATTATCTAAGGCCCAGAGTATTGCCAGCATTTCTTCTTTGTTGTTTGCATAGTTTTCTTCGGTCTTGTTTAGTGTTTGTGAAATGTATGCAACTGTCTGTCTTTGCCTATTTCGCCATGCGAAAGAACGTGAGGTTAAAGGGTTAACTGAAGTCAGGGAAAGCTGTAACTTCTGATGATGTTAGTAAAGTTTTCAGTTCGCTAAAGGACTTTTCCTCGAGTTATTTCCTCGATTGGCTTGCCTCTACCTTCTTGTAAGATTATTTAGGGGTTTTCCGACAAACGCGTAGTCGCGAATAAACTTCCTATGGTATGATTTAATCCCAAGGAAAGATAAAGTTCTTTTAAATTCACTAGTGGCAATAGGTTTTGAATAGCGGCAACCTTTCCGGAGTCTGGTCGGATGCTTTCGGAGATTATAACATACATAAGGAAATCAACTTCAGTTTTCATGAAGTTGGTTTTTTCGAAATTCATCTTGAGGTTGGCATCTTGTATTCTGGCGAGAACAATTTCCAAATTTTTTAAATGGACTTCCACATTGTCACCAAAGATGATAATGTCATCTATGTACACATAGGAAATTTCGCCTATGTATTCCTTCAGAACGTCGTCAATCATCCTTTTGAAAGATAGCGGGCGCTTTTTTCATCCCGAAATATAATCTGAGGAATTTGTACTTCCCGTTCATGGGTGAGAAGGCTGTTTTCTGTATATCTGATGATTTCATTGGTATTTGATGAAACTCCGAAGTCAGATCGAGAGTCGTGACTTCGCTAGTGTGGAATTTTTATTGGAATTGGGTACGCATCAAATACGGTCACTTGTGTAAGACGCTTGTAGTCTATCACCATACGATATTATTTTTTGCCTGATGGCTTTGGCTTCCTTGGCACGACCCATATAGGAGAATCATATGGGCTTCTAGAAGGGCAGATAATTCCTTCCCCTAAAAGCTCATTTATTTCTTTTTCTACTATTTCTCTCATACAGGTCGGGTAAAGATAACTTTTTGCGAATATATGTTCTTGGGTTGTAGTTCTTATCCATGCCTGTACAGTTATTTTTAAAATTTCCCTTTACTTATGGGCCCAAAGAGAGACTCATATTTTATGATTAGGCGGTTCAATTCTGATTTGAAATTATCCGAAAAGGCATCGTCAAAAACGATGTTGACCTGCTTGGAAGGTTCTTCTTTGAGTAAGATGACAGCGTCAGGGTATAACGTTAGGATAATCTGTTTCCTGTTCTTTTAGTGTATCGTCGCCAATAATGCCGTCGAAAGATGTAAGGCCAGGCAGAACGTGGCATGTTAAAAGTATATTATTTCCAATTTTTTCAAAGAATTTTCCCTTTACACATTCTTTAATTTTAATTTTGCCGCTTGCCGAATGAACCATATATGGTGATTTTACGCGGGTTGTTTTTTGAGATATAGATGGACTAATTAAATTCTTGTTCGCCCCAGTATCGAAAAGAAATTTCAGAATAGTTCCGCTTCGGACGATGAATTCTATGTATGGTACGCTGGTTAAACTCCCTCTCTCCCGACATCCGCATCGGCGGAAGCGACGAAGGCGTCAACATCACCGGGCACGAACTAACTTCCTGCCCTGTATTAAAATACACAACAATTTACATGGAATTAAAGGACAAAAATTTTAGAAGCCGGTCCTTGCTCAGGCGCCAGTTTAAATTAAATTTCCATGGTAACTGAAAAAAAAAACCGAACTCTTACTGTTCGGGAGTAAAACAGGGATTCCATTTAAACTGTTTCTTTATTAAAATTAAAATACTAAGGTATTTATTATTTTACTAATTTACGCGTATATGACCGAAGTAAGACTGCCCACCCCAATCCACACAACAGCTCCTCGTTTCCTCGATTCCCCCTGATGTGATACGCTGACTTAGCGCTTCCACGAATAGTGCATCCGGCGCATGCATGTACATGAAATCCATTGGTTGCGCATGTGCTTCGTCAACATAGGTTCCCATGCAAAGTATTCCCACAATGACCTTCGCAGTGGGCCGTCTGCTGGATCGTGTTAACTTTACATTTTTTGTTTATTTTTATTCATCGTACCAAACAGTGTAAAACGTTACACTATAATACGTGACCCGATAGCAATGATAGTTTTCATAATTATTATTACCAATGACATTCAGCCGTCAAAATATTCAGTAAGGTTTGCAAATTCATCACACATCGTTTTACGCTTCCCGAATGTGCGAAAACTATCAAGAAGCATTATCGAAATTCCGACTCGGTTGTAAATACCCACCTTGTATTTCGTCATGAGGTCGGTCGTCATCATGGCTTCAGTGTGCATGCAATTCTTCGCATCGTGCAAATATTGAATACACTCTTTTATATTTAAAGCCCCCAACCAGACAGAGATTGTTGCAAAATGAAAAGAAACATATCCGCTGTAGCGACCAGTATCAAAGAAATGCCGATTCGGCGCCGATCAGCTGAATTGGGAATCAGCAGAGAGGGTCAATGCTGCTTATTTTGTGGTTGGATTTGGGCCGTATAAGATTGTGCTGACGTAAAATTGGAGCCAGACGACCATAGACAATGCCGTGAGCTTGCTAAGAGGGTGCTGGAAATGTTGGCCAGAGATTCGGATTTTGGCAAAAAAAGAATCTTCTCGGACGAGACCCATTATGGCTCAGCGGCTATGTCAATAAGCAAAATCACCAAGCAAAATCACAACTGGGTTATCTCACGACGAGCATTCATCAATTGGACGTCGCGATCATAGAATTTGATACCACTCAATTATGTTCTCTGCGGTTACCACCAATTTAGATGAACTCGAGACCAATATTCAACACGCCGTTGCCGGAATAGTCCCGTACCTACCTATTGGACCGAATCATCAAAAAATTAACCGACCGCTTGAAGCACTGCTAGCGAAGTCGAGGCGGCCATTTGAATATTTCGCTATCCCACACATAATAGCATGAAAATAGCTTCAAAACAAAACTGGAATCAATCTCATATCTCACACCGTTGTTGTTTTATTTAAAATTGTTTCCTATCGTTGTTATATGGTCACCCTTTAGTATAAAAACCGCAAACAAAAACAAAAGAAATTCACTTATGCTATCGTTTTCATCATTTGAAGTTATAACAATCTCCTCCTTTACTGTTCCGGCGAAAACATCTGCAGCCCACGTTTTAAATTCAACTTTTAGTTCAACATGTTTGACGCAATTAAGCCATTTTCCCTGTTCAATTTATCAAGTGCTTCTATTTATAGCAGCTTGGCGCTTTTCATTTTCAAAGTTAAGTTTTGGCTTTCGACGAATCCTTTTACTTGTCCCGTAACAACTCTATGGAATTAAGACTTTCAATACAAATCTTTTCATCTAAAAAAAAAAAAACTCGTATCTTAAGTAGATCAAAGCGGCCGTTCTTTATTGATGCTTATACAAAACTGGCTAACAATCTTTTGATATATCTTATAAATTACTTACGCTAAATACAAGCAGGTGCATAACATAGTTTGCACAGGTGATTGAGTGAGTTCTGGGAATTGTTTGTTCGGTTTAAGATTGGTACCGGATGTCGGTCAGATGCTTATTCTCCATGTCGTTTGATTTGCGTGTGATTCATGCATGATTTTATACGTGGTTGAGTGAAGGGAAAATTATATTACTGTAACTGTAGCTTAATATGATATTTTTAAAGGGCGAAATACTTGTGACTGTAACTATTTTGTTAAGCACACAGTACATAGTGTCCTGCCATTTGAGCTATTTCATCTACCACGTGCACCTCAAGTTTGTCCTTGTGGCGTTCTTCGTAAGCCATACTACATATTTTAGATTAAAAACTCCTACGCTAGACGACGACTTTACTCAGAATTTATCCATTCACAGTTTCTGTATAATCGAGCCATTTACTCTTCCGAGAACATTATTATTAAATTACTTTTATTAATCTCATTCCAAGTAGCTAGTAATATGTATAATTTAGATTCAAACCTAAATTCTAAACTTTTAATATAGGGTGATTCATCGTGAGGTTTGATTTATAATGTAAAATAAAGCACATAAATTTGAAAGTGAACTTAAAATTTTTATTATCGATTAAAAGAACAATTCATGGTATTTACTTTTGAAAATGATATCATGTAAATATTGGCCACGACTACGTCTGAGGTGGTCAATTCGGAAGGTCCAATTTTGGGCGACTCGTACGAGCATAGCGACTGGTATCTCGTGGATAACACGAGTAATGTTGCCTTCCACAGTGTCAATCAATTTTGTACGCTTTAAGGCCGATATCTGCACGTAAAATAAGCCAAATTGTCGAATACGCCAATCCAAGCTGCTGAAAACGACGACGAATCTATTCGTCACGGTCTTCGCGTACACTCTCAGCTACAGCTGCTATAATCTTTTTACTACCTGCTGGATGTGGTATAACCGGTCGAATATCATCCACTAATGTAAACTGGGACTCAAATTTACGAATGGTAATGACAAAAGTGGTTTCAGTAGGTTTATTATGCGCACCGTAAATCCCTCGAATCGCACGAAAAACATTTCTCACAGAACGCTGGTTTTCGTAATAGAGCAGAACAATTTGGAGACGCTGTTGTGGTGTGAGGCTTTCCATAATGACTTGCAAGCGATACTGAACAAAAATGATAAAATAGTTTGATAGGATTCACGCGTGATCTGTCAAAAAAAGCCTATTGAAAATAAAACCTTACGATGAATCATCCTATACTTAGAATGTACCCAAAAATCATTCATCAAAATATCTTCGACGTATTAGGGGAAACACTGTATAACTTATGAAAACCTGTTCCACAGAATAGCCGTATAATTAATTACAAGATTCGTGTTTGCTTATTTATATGTAATGATTTCTACATTACAGATTTTAAAAGCAACAAAACTAAAAGAGCTTATGAAAATGCGAGTGAAAAAACAATATCACTTTTCTAAAATGAATACAGTCTTATTACAAAATCCAGACGATATCAATGGTGAATACACTTGCAATTGATTATTCTGTCTCCGACTTCAGGGCAGATAGAATCCGAATTGTAAGAGTAGTTACAGTAACAGTTTCAATGTAAACTTGTGGCAATTTGTTGTATTCTGAACCGAAATTTGAGCGACAGGCACCCATGTTCGAAAAATAGCTCTCCCATAAAGTTTGTACCCAAAAATTTTTGTTAAACAGGGTATAGTATGTCGATTCCGGGAAACTACTCGTATTTTGTATGAGAATAAGCTTGTTTTATTGCGCTAAGGGCTAAAATGTATTCATTTTCTGTAGATAATGGTTAAGTAATAAAATAAGTTAAGTAATAAAAAAACCCTATTATCCAGAGTTTAAATATAAACAATATTTACAAGTCTATGTAAATATTTATTACTTATACTCAAAATATTAATAAGTTTGCTATTGATAAGTTTCCCAAGAGGGAAAATTATAACAACAAAAGTGTTAATTGTTTTTATTCATTAGTGTTTTAAATTTAAAGTATAGAATTTGAATAAAATGTACAAAGTTATCCACTATTCCATATACAGTAATAAATTATTGAATGCTTTAATCGAACTCTTAAGGAAAAAGTGTGATTATTTTTTGGGCTGCCTTTTAAAAACTTTGATGAATACATATAATCATTCAATAAACAGAATAATAAAATTGAGACCAATTGATGCAAACAAAAATAATGACCAGGAATTAGTTTAGTACTAAATCCAGGAAAATGCAAATGTTTAGTTATTTCTGAAACTACTCTGGATCTTTCCTATTTTCCCCATTTAAGGTTAAACGACGAAAAAATTGAATTCGTTGACTCTTCAAAAAATCTAGGCGTAGTCTTTAATAGAACACTTACGTGGAACAACCATATAAATTCTATAGTGTTTTTTTTTATAATCCCGCTCCCGCACCAAGGGGATATGAATACCCTTTTACTGGCTTTTCTGCAGGGCGCGGGCGGGTGGTGTATTTGTTTGAAACTCAGCTGTATTTGGTTTCGATATTTTTCCAAGAGGTGGTTGTCAAACTGGAGCCAGTTCATCCAGTGCATATGAAAAGCATATGGCGTTCTTCGAACACTATGGACTGCTCAAAAGTGAACACCAACCAAAACAAGACTGCTACTTGCCAAAGCCTTAGTTACATCTTACGAATGTGACGCAGAGAACAAAAGGAAACTACAAGTTGCATTTCATACCACCGTTCGATATGTTTATCGTCTTAAAAGATATGACCACGTTTCACACCTAGCTAAAAACTTAGTAAACATGTCATTTCAAAATTATATTAAATATCGTACTTCTCTTCAGCATTATCAGATCTAGCAGATCTGCCTGTCTACTACTTCCGCGATATTCATGTTCAACATTTGAAAGATAGTTTTATATTGCTGCTATACATCTTTGGAACACACTCCCATGAGAGCTAGGTCACGCACTACAATTTAGAGACGGACTTCAACATTTCTTTTAAAATTAGAGCAACCAGGTTTACCGAAACCTCAGGCAATTTCAATTAAAATTAAATTTTTTAATTTAGACTCACATTAATATTAAGTTTAACTTACTTTCATTTTAAATAAGCATTTTTCTAAAAAAGTTAATGTGTTATTCAAATGTAAATTCAAATAATGTTTATCTTTCTCAGATTTACAAGTGAATTCTTACTGTGTTAGCAAATATAAAATAAAATATATAAATAAATAAAAAATAAATAAGAATGAATCATGATATTCCAGAGTACGTCCGAAAGTACGTTTTAGGGCATACTAATGAGAATTCATAGCGATTCGGGTGTTAGAGTTGAAAGTTTGAAGGGGCGGCATGCTACTGGCGATTTCTATGGAGCACTGGTGATGGAAATAGCGATAAAACTCGCACGGCTTTGAATCCTATCTAGAAGGTGCAGAAATATGTTAGGAGCACCCGACCAGATGTGAGCACTGTACTCCAAATTTGGGCAGAGAAATTATTAATATTTTCGAGCCTGATCAAAGAGGGCCAAAATATGTCTTACACTACTTGAGCAAAACTAGACATTTCGCAATATTTTTGGCGACATCAAATATGTGGTCATTTCAACGTAGCTTGCCACTCACAGACATACCGAAAATGGAAAGTTTTTCGGTTTCGACGATGTGATTGACATATACGGAAAATAAACTGGTATTTAAATTTCGCTTTAGTTACAGCAGGCAGTATTGAACTTTAGAAGTATTGAAATCCACTCTGTTGATTGTTAACCAATTGTTCCCGTTCCATTCTACAGCCGAAGTGCAAGAACGTGAATCCGGGAAATATGAAGAGCAGAGAGCACTGGCATTAGCAAAGGAATATATTGGATTAGAAGTAGCAGGCAGGAGATCATTAATGAAAGATGAAAACAGTGTCAGAGACAGAACGGAGCCCTAGGACGTCATCCAACATATTTTGTGGGTACAAAGCAAATTGCGGCCTTCCCTCAGGCAGAGAAAGCCGCCCACACCATCACACTGCCACCTCCAAAATATAGTGCATGGATCGGTATCCAGACGGGCTGCAATATGATGCGATCTTAAAAAGGGTTTGCACTTAGGCTTCTTCCATTTGATATTAGGAGTTGACGGAGAATATTTGCGATGTGTTTTTTTGTAAAAGGAAGATTGTGTTTTTGTTTTATTTGACTGGAGTTAAGTTTATTTTCGGTTGCCTCTCGTCTAATGGTTTCAATCGTTTGTTGAGTTTCCGGTTACCTTTCGTTGGCTTTTTAACTCCATCTTTTTTTTCTTTCTATTTGGGCATGGGCGCACATAACGTGTATTTAGCCTCGATGTGGATTATTATAAGATGCTCGCTCACGTGTCAGAAGCTCAAGATTTATTTCCTAAGTCTGTTAAATATAGAAAATCCGCGTTCATCTAAGCATGTTTCTTTTCCCTATATCAATCACTATAGTATATGTCACAGTTTTTCATCCTCCTTCTGTCCGGCCTCTCCCATCACACTTCCTGGATTGCGGTGATATCTGCGTAATAACAGTCAAGATCCTTTGGCAATTGTTCGGCTGCATTAAGAGCATTCCACGTGCGGATTCGAAGGTCATTATCCTTAAAACGTTTGTTAGGGTAGTTTTTATTCGAGGCCATTAATTGGCCCGTCAACATATATTAATTGTAATCTGTTCTACTGGCAGGTTATTCCCTTGCCATTTTAGCTTGCATGAGTAAGGATTTGCCCATGCAGTTGGTGGGGACCACCACTAGGAAGTAAGGCAAGCACTTCGAACTTAATTGTTACTCTGCTGGCTCTATCCAAGTCATAAGATATTCAGCAGTTTCCCGATCAATCGTCACGCAATCTCCCTTTTCTTGAACTATGCTAATTACTAACCGTAATACGTCGACAAATCATGTCTTCGTGCAAATCTGTATAAGCGTATTTCTTCACCCGGATGTGAAAAAATTCCTCATGTCGTGCTAAATTCCATTTTAATAGCCCGAGCGTCTCCTCCCTAGACCAAACTCTTCGTTTGACCTTCTCCGTCATTCTTGAAGGAATCTAAAAGTCAAATAATAAGTTAAACTTTATTAGTTGATTAGAGGTTATATGTGTATGTACAAACCTTTTAATCTGTAAATGAAAATAAATACTAAATTAATTGATTGTTGTTTGCGGAATGTTTCAGCTGTTGGTGGTGTACGTCAAATGCTTGATATTTCTCAAAATTAATTGTAAAGATTCATCGCAAACGAAAATAATAGTAAGTACAAACACTTTTTTTAAACTGATAGCGTATATAAATTCACTTAGTGTACAATGCTATATTATTGCTGTAAATTACACGCAAAACATTTTTCTTAGCAGATAGCGGTTGTGCAAAAAAACACGGTTATTGACCAATGTTTCACGATAAATGCAATACTTTTTTGGTAAGTAGGTGTTTTAAATAATCAGCATTCTTTACAGGCGAAATCAAAGTGGATTTTTTTTCAGCACAAAACGTTGCAATGGTTAACTGCTTAACCTCGGGAATCGAAGTCCACGCTAAAACTCCATTTGAATAAATTAAACCCGATTGTGATTTTTTATCATATATATCTTCTGTCCAGTTTGAGTCCACATACGCGAAAATCGGCTTACTTGTTTTGATTTCTTTGAAGGTACTTAAGTACAGATATCGTGCAGCTCCAGTGCTGACTTCTCTGATTTTTTGAAAACTGCGAGTGCATATTTACCGGACAAGCGATATGATTGATTGGTTTCTGCTCATCCTTGATTTATAGTTTCGTTTTTAGTTTTGATTTAGCTATTTATTTATTTTTATTAGTGTACAATAAATTATACTAATCAAAAAATTTCTTAAATGTCCTCAATGTGCAATTGACAACCCACCTTCCGCACGACTCCGTTCTATTTCCAAATCTACACAGCCTCTCCTAAATCTCGGATGTCAAAAGTTTAGATTAAAAAAAATTTTAAATATTCATAATCTTTCTAGATTTTTATTGCTATGATCAAATTATCAATATAAAGTACAGTTATTATTGCTGTTGTGCATTTTTCACTTTTAAAATTCAATATCTGTCGTAATTCGAATTTATATAGCCGAGTTCTTTAAGATTGGGATCCAGATCAAAAATTTCACAGGTGCGCCGATTGCTTTAGTCCATAGATAGCCTTCTTTAGTTTTAAGTCTTGAGTTAAGTTTAGGTTTTCTGGACATATGAAACTAATCAGCTGTTCTACCAGAATTTCCTCCTGTAAACTTCCATTAAAAATGTAGTAGAAACGTCAATGTGATGGAAGTTCAAGTTGGTTCCTACAGATAAGGCATATAAAAGTCCCATAGAGCTATTTTTTGCTACAGGTTTAAAAGTCTTAAAGTAATCGATTCCAAGCATCTAGGCGTTGCCTTTTGCAACCAGCCTAGCTTTTCTTCTTTTCACAGAACCGTCCAGATTGCACATTTTTGTCAGGTGGTATGTCTATTAACTCTCAAAATAAATTCCATTCATGAGCATCGATTGATTTGATCTCCTCTAAGTTTTTTGCGTCTCAAATTTCTATATACCAAACTAGCACTGTAAGTTAGTTGCCTCGATTTTGATTTTGTATGCATTGGTGAATGATTTTGATGGCGGCTGACTTCATTACTGTGCTTATACTATAATTACACTAGTTTCTTGATTTTCGCTTGATTATTTTTTTCATTCTTCCGAGTGTTAAATAAGTAAATATTCTTCAATTCAATTCAATTCAATGTGTCGAACTTGCTTGTTTTTTTTTTTCCTTTTTCAAAGCCAAAATTTTTGCAGCCGATTTCTCTAAAAAAATGAAACATTTAGTTTCTTTAATGACCACAATTCTTCCGAGATTCAGTTTGGTTGGACATCTGTTGCTTATAAATGCAGCAGAATTTACTGCTTTGCCCATAGAAACTTCGGTAGATTCGGTTACAGCATTATACAATGCGATATTTCTGTCAGCGTTCTATTGACCCTCTTAGCCTCTCCATTCTCTGTACCATTATCTGACCTAATTGATTTTAAGTTGTCGTTTTGGTTTTCAGCAAAATTTCATGATATACAAAGGGTTATGCATCGTGAGGTTTGATTTGTAACGTAAAATAAAACACAAATTTAAAATTTTTATTATCGGTTAAAAGAAAAATTTATGTCATTTATGTTATTATGGCATGAAACCCGGGCTCAACAAGATAAAACGTCCTTCAATAGGCTTTGCAACTTGTTGAAAAAATCGATCAAGGACTTCAATAATCAAGGTATTAATAACTACCTTGAAAGACTCACAGCGACAAAGGATACCAACTACTCCATATGGAGAGCCGTTAAAAGTGTTCCAAAGCCCCAAATACACGTGGCACCAATAAGAAGAAACCAGGATGACTGGGCGAAAGAAGATAGGGAAAAAGCTAATATTTTCGCCGACCATCTTGCAGAAACGTTTAAACCATTCGATGGGGGGGGGGGTGCTTCCTGAGAATGTCAATACGCTAGACGTGACGACAAACTCTCCAGTAGAAAAGGCTACACTTAGGGAACTTAGACAAGTTATAGACACGCTTAAGCCCAATAAAGCCCCGGGATATGACTTAATAACGGGAGAGATACTTAAAGCGTTGCCGAAAAAAGGTTTGCTAAAGCTGCTCTATCTTATAAATGCCAGCATTAGATTAGAGTACGTACCGCACCAGTGGAAAGAAGCCGAAGGGGACACCAGTATTTATTTTGTGAATATTAGACTTGAAACAATCTAAAACAACTTCAATTGAACGATCCGAAAGGTAATTTCCAACCCAATGAAGAAGAGAATCATCGATTTTAAAACACGCATTTTTGACAAAAGAGCCTGCTATTAAACTCTATCAAATGCCTTAGATCTATCAAGTGTAACTATCTTGATTTCACATCGATACTATCGAATCACCAGTTGACATGTGAGTTGACCATACTGCCGGTTATTGAGAAGTCTTCGTGTTTCGATATATTTCATGAGCCAACGGCTTATCAGCGTTTCCATGACTTTGGAAATAAGGGACTCACGTCAGTATAATGGGTCAGTAGGAAGAAAGAAAGGAAGATTCACGTTTTTTAGGGACGGGCTGGATAAATGCTTTTTTACATCTGCTTGAAAAGAGCCCTAAAAAGTAGGATTCATGAAAAAGCTTACACAGTGGTTTTGCCAACGAAGAAGATCAGCTCTTCAGAAGGAGGGGGGAGTATACCGTCTTAAAGTACTTTTTTTACTACATTAGTGTGAAAGTGGAGTCATCATATTGAAGACGCACTCACGTGTAGGCAAGGACAAACCACAATCTGGAACTGCCCACAAAGTGTGCAAAAAGCAAATTGGCCTTGTCCAAAGAGCTGACAGCTGGAATATCATTGCAAATGAGCGTTGGGATGGAGGATGAGGCAGAATTTCTTATATTTTCGACAAATGTCAAAAATCTTTTATGACCATTGGGATATTGTAGTATTTTTTGCCGCAGTTTTTGGTTGTACTGCAATTTTAAACGAGAAAGGCGCAGTAGTTATTGCTGGCTCGTTTGAATATTTTGCTTTTCCTTAGTCGGGCTAGTCTCGAAGGGCTGAAAAAACATTTCTCTAACCCTGACCGCCTCTTTGCAGGTCAAGTCGTACAACGCCTTTTATTTTGGTTTCAAACTCTTTATCCGATGACGGATAAAATATCTCATTCCAAAGATAATGGTGTCTGTATTCATATCATCAGCGACGTAACAACCACTTAGAACTCCTAAAGAAGCTGTTAATTTTGCTCCAGTTGGGTTTATCGTATTGCCACGCGGTTCTTTTAGGAATCTTTTCTCAAGCTATATGGTCAAAGTACCAGAAATTAGCTGATATGACACAGAGATCCAATGAGCCTAGAGGGGAAAGCACATTAACCTTGTATTTATTAGGATGTAAAAATACAAACAAATCCAGAGTGTTGGCGGTATGACTGACAACGTCAAATATAATTTACAAGCTGTGTCAAGTTGTTTTCGGCAGTGAAGATCTCAACGTACCGTCCTTCGGGTGTTGTCTATCCAGAATGTCGTAGCCACCCAGAGTTGTGCATTTTTTTGAATGGAATCAGACGGCGCATAGATCTCGTAAATGGCGAGGACGCGGTGAGAGCTTAAGATCAAAGTGATCTGAGAGATGTAGGCAAGGATTTACCTGTATTTCACAAAGTGCCAAAACAGCTGGCCTGTATTTGCAAACGTAGACGTACGCAGAAAAGTGATTACTTTTTAGCCCGCGTATGTTAGCTACGTCAACATCGAATTCCTTAGTCATAATCAGAAACAAACCGAGAAAACACAAACACCGACGATATCAACAAGGTGTAAAGTTGCCAGTGCACTATGTTTACATGTGTGCTGCTGCCAGCGGTCAGCACGGTGCTCGATAAAGTTCAATTCAGCAAAATTAAATTTGGCTTTGAAAAATGTCACACATCCAATGAGACAACAAAAGTGTTTACAATAAGAAAAGTTCATATGAATAATCCAATCACATATTTACTAAGAGATTTTCAAGCTCAACCTATTCAAGGTAGTTTCTATTAAATAAAATTTTAAAAAAACCAATTAATCCGATGAATTCTTAATAGGAAAAGTGTTGAAAATTAAAAACAATCAAGCATTTGTAAAATGGTTTGAGTTCTTAAGCGAACACAATTCGTGGACTAATAAATCGTTTTTTTATTTTAACTTTAATTTATTTAACAAAAATATTATGTTTTTACATTATTTCTATTTATAGCATAATTACTATTATTTTTCTTCTTTTAGTTTTTGATAGTTTGTTTTTGTTGGCTCTGAGTTGGGTGTTACTTTTTTTATGGTATTATTAAGGGTGATTATTTGACTGTTTGATTTTGTCGTAATAATGGGCCTATTGAGCAAGCTGTTTAACCCATAGTGACCAAATTTCGCACTAATTTTACGCTATAGGCCACCTACCTGTATGCGTAAAGTGCGTACAGAAGAAAATTTTGCTGCCGTATCCGCGAGTGGTAATGAAAACCGTGATTAGTCCATTCGCCGCCGTTCACAGCAATTGAGATTATGTTACGCGAATACGTGGAGTCTAAAGCCTTCCAAAATACAGCTAGTACAAGAGCTGAAACCGAACAGCTTGCCACTGCGTCAAATTTTCAGTGAGTGGGTCTAATAAAAGCTGGATGAGTTACGTCACCATTTGACATTCCCTTTCCCTTCTACCATTAACTCCTCCCATAAGGCAGGTTTGATCATGTACAGTTACGTCACCATTGATCTTCCCTTTCCCTTTTACCAATAAATCCTCCCATAAGCCCGGATTGATCATGTGAAAGTCACATGCACCATGCTTGATGCAAACTGTAGAGTAATCATTTTTAGAATTTATAAATACACCTGTGGAAAGGTTCAGAGACACACTCCGTTGTCAGACACACACAGATCATTGTTATAATACTATTGAATAAAAATATATTGGTTGTCACCACACATAAATAAAAAAAATAAATAAAAATATATTTTTTTGCTCCTCCGCTCGAGCAGCAACTTAATTGGCGCAGTCGGTAAACGCGAGAAAAGTTCGTTTCAAGAACCTCGGGAGTGTTTGATAAAGAAAAAAAAAATAATAATCAAGTTCGTATAAGAACAATAAACGCGAGAAAAGTTAGATTCAAGAACCTCGCGAGCTTTCGATAAAGAAAAAAAAAATAGTCAAGTTCGTATAAAAACAATAAACGCGAGAAAAGTTCGTTTCAAGAACCTCGCGAGTGTTCGATAAAGAACCAAGAAAATAAAATCCGCTGAAGAATTTACAAGAGGAAAGTGCTTATCAATATAGTGACAAATAGACAAAAAACAAAAAAAAAACCATACAGCGCTCAAAATAATATATATATATATATATATATATATATATATATATATATATATATATATATATATATATATATATATAAAAGCGCAAGTGCAGTGCTCCTAAAAATAAAAAACACCAAAAAGTGTCGAACGAAAAGGAAAGAGGAAATTCGAGGAACCAACAGGGAACGTCTCAGAAGAAACCTTTTCGACGCTCGAAGAACAATACAACCGATCCTGTTAATACTTTAGTAAGCCTAGTTTTAGATCCTATAAAATATCTCAACTCTCTGCCTACAAACGATGGCAGTAGAGACGACTTATGTAATTTCATAGACTTAGTGGATAGAATCTATCCACTAGGAAAATATGACCAGGTTAGCCAAAAATTATTTTTTGATGTGTTAAAAAATAGATTAATTGGAAAAGCCCGAGAGGCTATAGAGATTAATGTCGTTAAAAATTGGGATAATGTGAAAAGAATTTTTTTCAATACTTTATACAATTATATGATGACCTTACAGTACAAAATTACCTGTCAGGAGTTTTGTGATAATACAAAACGTATACTTAGGAGATTAAACAACAAAACTAGGATAGTGATTCACTAGAACTGGAACAAAATTGCAAAATGGCTTGAAGAGCATTTATAAGGAAAATTCCGAAACCGATGAGGGGACTTTTTCATTGCAGAAACCCCGAAAATCTAGAACAAGCTAACCAAATATTGCATAAGACTGGATATGTTTATAAAAAGTCTTACCAACATCGAAATAGCAACCGTTCTAATCAATCAGATGTTAACTCACATAGGCGGGAACCAGATAAAAATAATCATAACAATAGTTCTAGTAATTGCGAAGCAAGCTCTTCTAGAAACAGTAGATCAGGTACATTAAGAAACAAGAATTCAGGAAATAATTCAGGGAAATTCAGAAATAATAGTAACAGATCAGGAACATTTGCTTATAATTCAAATAGAAATTATAGTAATTCAGGAAATTTTAGGTCTAATGACAATAACTAAATCGAACCAATGGGCACAATGTCCGCCTCTTACCAAAGAGAAGTAAACAATATAGGCAGCACCCCGAATTTTTGCGAGGGAAGCCATCCGGCAGACTTCCTTATATAGTCATTAAAACTGAAAATGACAAATATAAATTAAGAATACTCGTTGACACAGGGTCAGAAACGAGTATTCTCAATCCCGGTATATGCCATCCAAAATGGCAAATACACTTAACATCACCTATAGAAGTTAAGACTACAAGTTATATTATTTACGCAAATACAAAAGTAAGAATTCCATTTTTCAAAGAATTCGCTCAGCTTAACAAAACTGCTGAATTCCCTGAATATAAATTTCACAATACTTTCGATGGACTAATTGGAAATAATGTTCTTCTGCCAATGAAAGTCATAATTAATTAAAGGGAAAAACTATTGATAGTAGAGGAAACTAAAATTCCGATCTTTTTCAATGAAGTTGAAGAAAAAACTATCACGATGGAAAACTACAAGAAAGTGGTTCAACAACTGGAAATTTACCATACGGAAATCAATACAGATCCCATCCCCGATCAAGTAAGACTCGATCACTTAAACGACGAGAAAAAAGAAAAAATAGTTGAAATAATTTCCCAATACTCTTCAATATTCTACCAAGAAGGAAGTGATCTATCGTTCACAAATGCGATTAATTATAGAATAAGGACGGTAAACGCCATCCCAATACACACCAAAAACTATAGATATCCCGAAGTGCATAAGGCCGAGGTGAAAAAACAAATAGACGAAATGCTGAAGCAAGGCATAATTCGCCCCAGTAATTCACCATATTCAGCACCTATTTGGATCGTCCCAAAAAAGATGGATGCTTCTGGAACACAGAAATGGAGAATGGTTATCGACTATAGAAACTTAAATCAAGTTTCGATCGATGACAAATTTCCCATTCCGAACATAGAGCATATCTTTGACAAGTTGGGTAGGGCAATGTACTTCACAACGTTAGATCATGCAAAAGGTTTTCATCAGATCGAGGTCGCCGAAGAAGATATTATGAAAACCGCGTTTTCAACAAATGATGGACATTACGAATTTGTACGAATGCCATTTAGTTTGAAGAATGCCCCTTCAAAGTTTCAACGACTGATGAACTCTGTTTTAGCCGAATTCGTAAGAAAAATATGTCTTGTCTATATGGACGACATAATTGTGTTTTCGACTAGTCTGGAAGAACATTTAGCATCTTTAGGGAAAATCTTTAAGAAACTTAAAGAAGTGAACCTAAAAATTGAGCCTGACAAAAGCGAATTTCTAAAAAAAGAAACTGAATTTCTAGGTCACATCGTAACAACAACAGGTATTAAACCTAGCCCAAACAAAGTATCAGCTATTAATAAATACAAATTACCAAAGACAGCAAAACAAATTAAGGCATTTCTAGGTGTCACAGGATACTATAGAAAGTTCATCCAGGACTATTCTAAAGTAGCAAAAAATATGACTATGTTTCTTAAGAAAAACGCCAAAAAATTAATAACTTCAGAACTAATCCTTAAATATCCTGATTTTCAAAAAAAATTTACTCTTACAACGGATGCTTCTAATTATTACAAGACAACCATCCGGTATGCTATACTAGTCGTACCCTTAACGACCACGAAACTCGTTACTCCACTATTGAGAAAGACTTATTGGCCATTGTGTGGGCGACAAAGTATTATAGACCCTATTTTTATGGAAGAAAATTTATGATAAGGACTGACCATCGGCCTTTAATTTGGTTAAGCTCGCTTAAAGAACCGAATGCCAAACTCCAAAGGTGGAAAATTAAGCTCGAGGAGTACAACTTTGACATAGAATATGTTAAAGGAAAAGATAATCAGGTAGCAGACGGTTTATCCAGAATGGAAATTCACTACAAGGAAAATGTAAATGAAAATACTATGGATAACAACAATACGGAGAAGGATGCACAATCTATGATAGCTACTGTTCACAGCGCACAGGAAGACAGCAGTTACCATATTCCTATTGTTAACTCTCCTGTTAACTTATACAAAACACAAATCATTTTAAATTCCACAAACGCCATAAGCAATCACAAAGTATATTACGAATTTGGTAAAAGAAGAATTGTTATCGAATTGAAAGAGTTTAAAGAAGAATTTATTTTAGACTTGATGAAAAAATATTTCCTAGAAAAAGGTATAGTGGCTATTTACTCTATACACAACCATATGTTTGCACAATTCCAAGATGTTTACATTAAATACTTTAGTAGAAATAAACTTTTAAGAGTAATTAAGTGTAGAAAATGTTAGGCGACGTTACAGATGAAGAGATGTTAGTAGAACTTATTAATAAAACCCATAAATTATTAAACCATAGAGGCATTAATGAAGCCTATTTAGAACTCAAAGATATTTATTATGCTCCAAAACTAAAAGAAAAAATTCAAAAGTTAATTAATAATTGCGAAATTTGTAACAAAGCAAAATACGATAGACAACCAAATAAGATTCCCTTTAAAGTTACCAATACACCCGACAAACCAAATCAAATATTACACGTAGATATATGGTACGCAAACATAAACCTTATGTATGTAACTATAATCGATAAATTTACTAAACATGTAACAGTAGAATAAATTAAACATAGAACGTGAATAGGGTTCTCATCGTTTGGTACTCCCAACAAAATAGTTACAAACGGCGAGTCAGGTTTCTCATCAATTCTAATCAAAGAATTTCTAAAGGAAAACAATGTCGAACTTCACATTACTGCCCCTTATATGAAGACAGGTAACTCACTTATCGAGAGATTTCACTCCACTTTGAATGAACATATTCGCACATTCACAGCTGATGAGGGTAACAAAGATACTCTACGCAATAAAGTTTTAAAAGCAGTAAAAATATATAATAAGACAGTTCACGCAACCACAAAGAAAAGACCAATCGACTTTCTTAATGGAACTGTAAATAGTGAGGATTATGCTGAAATTGTAGAATTAGTTAGGACAAATAAGCAGAAATATATAGATAAACTTAACAAAAATAGAAAGGATATAGACCTTACAAAAGATAAACGCTTATATTAAAAAAGAGAAATAACAATAAAATTAAGCCTTTATATAAGAAATCAGAAAATGAAGTAATTGATAAAGATCATGTAAAAGATGAAAAAGGAAGCAAGTTTCATAAGAGCCAAGTTAAAAGAATTTACAAATACGAAGACAATTAATTTCAGATTTTGATGTTGACGTTGACCATTACTACTACATGGACACAACGAATTGACTTTAGAGACCTAAATAATTGACAAGCATATGTAACAGTAGAGGATGAACAACTACAAATTATTACCTCATATAACAAAATTCTTCACAGCGTTAACACAACCGCATGGTCAAGTAGTTTAGAAATTATCGAACATAATATAAATAGACTTAATTATAAGAACAAATATCCCACAATAGTACATAGCTTTAATTTATTAACCAAAGAGATAGAAAGCCTTTCAGGACATCAGCATTACAAAGTCAAAAGATGATTAATAAATATATTTGGAAAAAGACTCAAATATCTTACAGGAACTATGGACTATGACGATGAACAACAAATTAAAAAAAGTTTAGAAACTAACGAACAAAATAATAACAGACTAATTGAAGGACTAAATGACCAAGTACAAGTTAGTAATCACTTTAACGAAGTTATAAATAACATTACAAAATACATCAATAGACAACAGTTAGAAATAAAAAAACAGTTATCTACACTAGGAAATGTTATTAATCAAGAGTTTTCTGAAATAGCATATATTTTAAATCCAATAGAACAAGTTAGAAAAGTTTAGGAAACTTTACTTCTTAGCAAATTAGGAGTTTTAGGTAAGGATATTCTGTTACCAAATGAAATATCTACTTTTAATATAACAATAAGCAAGCTAAAAGTTATCAAAAGCAGTGTTATTATATACGACGATTAAGTAATTTTTGTTTTACTCATACTAATTTATTCAAACGTTCAATATTTTAAAATACTTTTAAAACCAATGCCTAACAAAAACAATTTGGAATTAATAACCATATGTAACGAATTTATAAGAGGTGATAACGTTATCTATAGATATATGAATCAGACACCTATAAAACTTAAATATTTATAAATTATAAACGACAATTGTATATCTAAAATATTTGATAAAAATCCCATATATAATTTTAAAGAAAATAAAGATGTAATAGTTAAACAAATACACGATAATATTATTATTACCAAAAATATTCCATATACGCCAATTGTTCATAATTGCAATAATTTTACTTTTAATGTTATGGGAAATAACCTAATAAGATTGAAAATTGTAAAATAGAAATAAATAATGTAAGATATGAAAATTTTGTCGAATATGATAACTTTGTAATACCTAATTTTAATAATATTACAAATAATAAAATTGTGATGAAATTTTCCACAGAGGCAATTCACCTCAATAATATTGAAAATCGTAAATTAATTGAACTTATTAACTCAATGATAAACGCGCACGAATATATAAATCTTGGAATTGCTCCCATGATAGTTATTATTTTCATTATAATTTTGGTTTTTATTTTTAAAAATAAAAATAATCAAACCAAAGCTAAAGTTAATATAAAGACCGTTGGTTCTTCGGAGCAGAATCCTAAGGGGGGAGGAGTTACGTCACCATTTGACATTCCCTTTCTCTTCTACCATTAACTCCTCCCATAAGTCAGGTTTGGTTATGTACAGTTACATCACCATTGACCTTCCCTTTCCCTTTTACCATTAAATCCTCCCATAAACCCGGATTGATCATGTGAAAGCCACATGCACCAATAGAACACGAGCAACCATTTTTGCGCAATTAGCAAGACGCTCAACTCAATATCCTCCACACGCTGCATTCCATTCCCACGGGAGGAAGCTTGATGCAGACTGTAGAGTAATCATTTTTAGAATTTATAAAGACACCTGTGGAAAGGTTCAGAGACACACTCCGTTGTCAGACACACACAGATCATTGTTATAATACTATTGAATAAAAATATATTGGTTGTCACCATATATAAATAAAATAAATAAATAAAAATATATTTTCTTATATTTTTAATTGAGGAAGATTCGGTTTTTTGTCGAAAAATTTTCTTCAGCGACAAAGCTCATTTCTGGTTGAATAGGTATGTTAATACAACAAACTGCCATATTTGGTTCAATGAGCAAGCTCAGTCAATACAAAAGCTGTCAATGCACTGATAAAAATGCACTGCTATGTACGGTTTATGGTCCGGCGGAATCATTGGTCCGTATTTTTGTTTAAAGATGACCGTGAGAACAACATTATCGACAATGGCGCCCGATATCATTCAATGGTTTCGAACTTTTTTTTGCTCAAAATTCACCTGGTCGACATGTGGTTACAGCAAGCCTGCGCTACATGCTACATAACACGCAAATCGATTGATTGAAAAATGAGTTCGTTCTTCGCAATTTATCTTTTTTTTTGGGCCGATCAATTAGCCGGCTATATTGTGCGATTTGATGCCTTTAGACTATTTTCTGTTAGGATGCGTCAAATCATTGTCGATAAACCAGCGTCAATTGCTACCTTAAAAAACAACATTACACTTAAAATGTAGTCATCGTCGATATTTCTATAAAATAATCTTTAAGAAGTAAATGGCAATCATTGTTTTATCAATTCAAATAAAAATTTTATACACTTTTGCAATTTTCCTGTATTTTTTTGCTTGACAATTAAAAGCTAAACGCTTAAAAAATTACCCATAATATTCTTATTATTTTCTGTTGGTATCTGATCGGTCTAATGTGTTACTGCAGAACCAGTTGTCATTGGGAGGTGTCACTGACCACGATCTAATTTCCTACAGCTATAACATTGACTTATCTCTACCCCTATACCATCAACTTTCCAATTCAGGGATTTCGCTTCTGTAGATAACTACGCACTGCAAGAGGAGGCGAGTTTAGTCAATTGGCATAGTTGCTATTCTGTCTCAGATGTCTGTGATAAAGTTGACATATTGCAATCGCAAGTACTTCGCCTGTTCAATAACCATGTGCCTTTACAAACACTGATGGTGCGCAATAGCATTTGTCCATGGTTTACGTCTGAGGTTCGTAATGCCATTAAAGTTCGTAGGAAAGTCCATTCGAAGTGAAAGCGAAATTCAACAAATCTAAATTGGGTAAACTTTTGCCGAGCACATTATTTCTCAACTTCTATCATGAGACTCTCTAAGAAAAAATATTTTTTATCTAGGCTGGAAACGGACCAAAATCCCAAGAAGCTCTGAAGCAACAACCAACAACTCGGTTGGTGTTTGTAAAAACCATGTTGTAGACGTCTGATATTGACGATCTTAATGATGCTTTCTTATCCACCTCATTATAAGGTACAACTTCTCATCCCAGCCTTCGAAATTTTTCTGAAACACCTACAGTTTTTGAATTCAAAGCTGTATCGGAAGTTGATGTCATTAATATTCCTCTCCGGTTCGTCAAAATGGTATTAACCCACGTGTAATTACTTACGTAACTAATTTTTGCATTGCGTCATCACCATTTCCGTCTGGTTGGAAACAGACTAAATTAATTGCTGTCCCGAAAAAATCTCAACCGTCTTTGGCTGCACACTTTTAACCCATCAGTATACTACCTTGCCTTTCAAAACTTTTGGAAAAAGTCCTTGCCAGGCAAATCTGAAGTTATATAGATCATCATAAGCTACTTGTTTCAGTCAAGTCTGGTTTTCCAGCCAACCGTAGTTGTTCTACAGCTATGGTTAAAATTCTCGGTAACATAAGGATCAACTATGACTTGGACTTCCTCACTATACTTTGCCCCCTTGACTTTTCGAAAGCTTTTGACCAACCGCTCAATCCTTTCTGAGAAACAAAGAAGGTATTTTGGTTTTAGTGGAAGTTTGGAGCTTCTCATTACTAATTACTTAAGTAATTTCTGTGAAAGGGTTGTGGCTGGTAACAAATCCTCTCGTTTTAAGAATATATGGTACAAGCAGGAGTACCACAGGGCTCAATACTGGGTCTAATATTGTTTTGCATATAACTCCCCAAAGTTTTCTCAAACGCTAGTCTTTACATCGGATGCTGTGCAAATATACTTATATAGATGTATTGGTCTAGTTGAGGATCTTGTTTGAAGGTTGAATGAGGATTTATCCGCAATCTAACAATAATCGCTTCGTTATTGTTTGACCCTCAACCCAGCAAAGTTTCAGCCGATTTTAATATCTAAAAAACTTCACAATACTGAACTATTGCCGCCCATTTACTTCACAAACATGCAATCGCAGTTCGTACAGACTGTAACTAACCTGGGTTTTAAAATAAACCGCTACATCTGCTGTGTTAGTCACATTAATGTACACTGTAGGACGAATTTACGGAGGTCCACGCAAACTTTAGCTGCTCTCTAGTCTTACTCCTGTTAATACGACGCTGAGACTTGTTAAAACCATACTTGTTTCGTATATTGATTACTCATCAACAGTGTACTGCAAACTCGACTCCCTATCTCAGCATAAGCTTACTGTGGCATTCAATGATATGGTAAGTTATGTGTATGGGCTTTGTCAGCACGACCACACATCCAATTATCATACAACTATCCTTGGTTGTACGCTCCAGCAATTCTCGCATGCACAAAATTATTCAGAAGTCACCACCATATCTTTTTGGAAAACTTCAGTTCGCTCGTTCACCTAGAACATACAGCCTCATAACTTCATTATCGAACTACTCTAACTCCTCACGACTTTTCGCCTTTCGTCATTGCCACCAGACTACGGAATTCTCTACCTACAACAGCAAAACAAATAATTGGAGCAATACAATTTAAAAATGCTATTATGGAACATATCCTATAAAAATGCAATAGCAGACTATTTCTTGTTCCTTACTATTCTCCTGCTCCACACAATCCCTCTTTTAGTATCCCTTTCCTGATTTCTGTATCTCTTTATCTTAAATATAAATACTAAACTCATCTTGTATATTATATATAATTGTAAGTACTATAAAAGACTGAGTCTTATTTGTACATCATTAATTGAATAAACTGAATTGAATTGAATTTCTTTTCAAAACCATCCTTAAAAGTTTTTTTTTTTTGTTTTTTGATTGTTTTAGGTCCTTTTTAACGTTTGTTGGAAAAAGTGACTGAGAGCAAGTCTCAATCAGTGGTTTCTTTTTCACTCGAAATATGTTTAGATTAGCAATTCATTATTTCATCATATAATCGTACATATATGTACGTACAAGTAATACAACAGCGACTTTTCCATTTGTAAACTTATTTCATCCTGTTTATAATTAAAATGTATTTTCTTCTTACTTTATTCCAGTCTTTCGTACAGTAACGAGAGTTTTGAAGACCAAGGGCAGTTGGTAGAATGACAACTGTGAATGGATGCAGTATTGCATACGTTTTCAATTTTTTTTAGGAAATGAATACATATTATATACCCTTTGTAATGTTTCTCAAGAAAACTGTCTTTTAGATACTTTAAAAATTGATTAAAAAGAATAAAAAAGTATTAATTTTGGAAGGGTTTTCAGATTAGTTTTCAAATACAAACTAATCTAGTTTAGATGTTTTAATCAGTTTTTACTTTTTTTGTGTCTCTTTTAGAATCCTCAAACTTCTCTCATAACCTTGATTATATATCTCTAGAACACCAAGGAAATTTTTTTTTTAATTTTTTCAAGGGTTCAAGCGTATTTAGATTTTTTGATCAGTAATGTCCGTAAGGTTTCAATACTTTTTTCTATATTTGTGCGTACATATTATAAAAAAGCCAACTTTTAGTTATGGCATTATTTTTTGTATCGACATATTTTTTTGATGTTGCATAATTTTTGTCTGTGGATTTCTGACCATTAATATGCATCTCTAAGTTCTTACTGGTTTCTAAATTTATGTCCTCTTACAAATGTGTTAAAATTGCTGGCAACATTTTTCTTGAAAGTCAATATTATCAACAATGTACCATATATTATTCTTTATTAGCTGTTTTGTGAGCATACACAGATTTTCCAACGTTATCTTAATATTTTCTTTTCATAACAAAATCGCCGGTGAGTGATATTTTAAATCATTCATCGGCAGGTCCTTAAAGAACAATTGTTTTTCTGTTTAACAAAGTGAACGTGTTTTTGTTTATGTATAGTTTGATTATACGTTAAGTAGCCAGTTAAGGATTTTAAATCCCGTACTATTAAAAAAAAACCGGACACCAACTTAACTATATAAGCCGGCTCAACTTGATCGATGAAAGAAAAACACGTTTGTATCTTTTAAATGTCCTTATTTTCCGTATAGTTCGCGGCTGGGTTCAAACTAGAACTAAATCTAACTTAAAGTACATAATTTCTCTTGTCACAAGGTTTCCTCTTGGATTCGAATGGACCCTATTTCATTAAATGCTTTCCTAATGCACGAGGCGCTAAGTCAGGAAGGTATTCAAAGGATGGGCGTTACGGTCGGCTTGGGAATCGTGCGAATCTGTTAGTGTTATAATGATACATCAGACAGTTTTTTTTATCTATCGTAGCTATTCAGTCAGCATGATATCTCAGGAATATCATATTGCTGACAGAGAGTGTGAAATTGTTTGTGTTGTATATTTTGCAAATTGTAAACTTAGCATTATTTTAGAATTTAAGACATTAGGACATAATAAACGGGTCAGTTCATTTCAACCAGGCAGCAAAAGCAGTACATTTTTTACTATAGGCTTCCCCCACCAGTGTTAAGGTGTCCTCAGTAATAGAAGTTTTAGCTGTCTTAACAGTAAGTCATCGGTATAGTTATATCTGTGCTACTCTGCTACAATGTATGGCGCGATAATTTAGACAGTATTTTTTTTATTTACTAATATCTATTTATTTATTTATTTAGAAAGTAAATCAACAAAATTGCGGCATGAATGAATAAAAAAAAATTTTTTTTTAAATGTTTTTTTTTTTACTTTATTCAATATAGTCCCCTTTCAGTTTGATACACACTACACTCCCGTCCGAAAAGTAATTTTCCGGAATATCTGCAAATTACTCCTCCATGGCGTCGATGATTTCCTCGCGTGAGCTGAATTTCTTACTGATGAGCCATCTTTTGAGGTTTGGGAAGAGATAATATTCCGAGGGATCCAAATCGGGCGAATACGGTGGATGCGACAGCAATTGGAGCCGTAAGTCATTGATTTTAGCCTTGGTTACGATACTATTGTGCATCGGTGCATTGTCTTGTTAAAACAAAATTTTTTTTCGCTTCATGTGAGGCCGTTTTGCAGAGATTTCGGCCTTTAATCGCTCCAATAACGCACAGTTATACTCGCAATTGATAGTTTTTCCTTTCTCAAGGTAGTCCACAAAGAGTATGCCATGGCAATCCCAGAAAACCGACGCCATAACCTTTCCGACCCATCGAACCTCCCTCGGCCGCTTCGGAGCAATCGTGCCGACTTCAGTTCATTGCCGGGCACTCATTCTGTTCTCTGGTGTTCAACAGTTACCAATCGACGCCAAAAGTCCGCTCAATTCCGCATCAGCAAGTCAAAGCAATCTCTCGAAGTGCTCTCGCGTTCGTGTTTTTGGTCAGGAATGAGTATGCGCGGCACCCAGCCGCAGGATAACTTTTTCATATGCAGAATATTGCCCAAAATATGTCGTGCGCGCTCAGTACTAATCTTTGTAGTATCTGCTAGCTCGCGCACCTTCACTTTTCGGTCAGCCAAAACCATTTCATGTATTTTTTTGACATTGTCCTCTGTAACCGCATCGGAGGGCCTGCCGCTGCGGACTTGATCGGTTGTGGAGATGCCACCACAAAACTCTCAAAACCAATATTTGACGGTGTAGTCTGATGGAGCATTAGAACCATAATATTTATTAAACTTTTCTTTTGTTTCCTTCGCCGTTTTGCTTCTCAAAAAATACAAAACTTAATGTTTTATGAGAGAACGAAAATCGTTTTTGTCCATATTCAACATAATGCCAAACACGTCAACAACAATCAGCTGTCAAAACAAAACTAGAGACAGTATCGCACTGAAATGCATGCCTGCCTAAATATGAACGGACTTCAAGGCACCATAACCTTTTTTGCAGTAGCAGCGCATTCTGGCGGTCAAAGAGGTTACTTTTCACTCCACTTAGTAAACCCCACATAAGATGTCTGATTTCAAGAGGAAAGCAAGTTAGCATTCCAAAATGAAATCAGTTTTTTTTTTTATTTTAAATATTATTATGTTATACTCGTGTTATATTTTACACCTAAAGCAATCATTGTTAATTGATAAAGTTGAAAAATTATTGTATTTGGAGACTTTTTTTTTAAGTGTACATTTTTATATTATAAACTGTAACTTTTTTTCATGCTACTATGTGATATATGTTATTATTAAAATTAGCATTTAAATAAATATAAAATTTGAAGAAAACAATTGTTTTTATTTCTTTTAAGTTAAATTATAGGGATTTTGTTTATTCTATACATTGTAGAGTGTAGCGCTCTTCTTTCTGTTGTGCTATCTTAGAATCTTGTTTAAAGAGCTTACATTTGCCTTCTTCTAAAATATATGGTGATTCATATAAGGTTTGATTTGTAAGGGAACGATACAAATTAATTTGTAGGGTCCGGGATTTAACGCCGGGGTACTATGCCCATGTGGCGCGTTTTGTCAACAGCACGCGGAGTACTGAGTTCCCATGAGGTTCCCCACCTACGTACTTACTGCGTCCAACACTGCTTGATTTTGGAAATCTAGTGGGAACAGATGCATTTTTAATTTCTTAATTCATTAATTCTTACATGCTAGACAAAAAGACGCTTAAAAATTAGCTTAAATTACTTAAGAAATTTATCTTTTTGTAATTTACTGGCCCCATGCGGACACTCTAAGTTAAACCTAACAATTATATTTTGTCTTTCGACGTGCAGTACAATATTAATATAATTAAAAATTAATACTAATACTAATTAAAAATTAAGAAAATATTTTTTTTTTTAATTTAAAAACTTAGTAAACTAGCATTTTTTTTATTATATTATAAAACTTAAGGCTAAAAATTAAAACTACCTATAATAAGCATCAGCATAGCCTACTTAAATTGTCTTATTCTAGGTATTATTCCTTTTTTTGTAGAAGGTTACCTACTTCTATTTTTTATTTTTTTTTGTATTTTTTTGTTTTTATTTATTTTTTTTTTTGGTTTTTTAATTTTTTGGTCTTAAATACTATCTTAAACCTACCTAAAGCTATGTAAGCCGGCCATGGCTAAAAAATTAGGCGACCAACTCTGCTCCTTATTGGGGCTATCCTGCACTAGAGGAATTCGACGACGTAGATTCCCCCAAGCCACCAAAATTGCAAGCAAGTGGCTGCCCGTGCTGCCCAACGATCGAAAGCTTTCGCCAATTCTTTCTGGTATCCCTAGAGGCCCCACAAAATAAAATGGTTTCTGACTTCTGAAAGTTGATTTTCAACTTCCAGTCATCGCAATATCGCTTAATTTTGTCAAAGTCACGTTGCAAAAGTATATTAATGACCTCAATCTTTGGACCTGATCTGTACGCGATCAAGTCGTCTGCGTACGCTATGGCATGGTGAAGTGAATCCATCAGATCACCTGTGTAGATGTTAAACAGGATCGGCGAATTTACCGCACCTTGTTGCACTGGTTCTTGCCTTTGTTCCATTGGATATCAGAAACCAGTTTAGACGCGGCATAAATGACATCATGTCCTGCCTTGAAACTATATTTTTGTCCTTAACCCACTAAGTCAGGGCTCTATTGATCACTTTCTCGAAAACCTTACTGATATTTGGAAGAAGACTGATCGAGCGGAGATTCGCTGGATTGGATGTGTCTTTATTCCTTTTAGGGATTGGATGTACCACCGCAGTTTTCCAATGCGCTGGATAATCTGCATTATTTATTGCATTGTTAAAGAGGGTGGTATAAATGTTCACCGCTTCTAGTGGGAGATGTCTAAGCACAATGTTCGGTATTTCATCGGTTCCCACTGATTTCTTAATTCTAAGTGATTTGAAGATCGTTTGGAGCTCTTCCTTTGAAATGAACGGGGGTAATACCCTATCGTCGGCGATGACATTATTTGCCATATTCTCTTCACTGAACTGAGTGAAACCAGAGCTCTCGAATCGCCAGTTCACTATTTCATTTCGACTTTCCAGGTCGTGGTCCGGGCCAATGATGTCATTCGCCTTGTACAATTTCTGGAAAGTTGCTCCTATAGCCTATATCTTCTCCTGCGGATCCTCGATCACAAAGAAGTTGTCGTCATCAACAGTCTCATTTGGATCGATTCCTGCTGTTAAAAGTATGTGCTCGTTGTCCGTCGTTCAGGCGATTTTAAGATACGAAAGGTCGTTTTGATCTTTCCTCCGAAATATTTTATTTATTTGCGTGAACATGTTTGCTGGTGTTTACAGCCCGAATTTTGTTGTTCCAATACAAACTTACACATTTTCTGTAATTTTCTTTTATTAATGTTTGGAGGTTTTTGATCGACGACTTTAATGTCATGATCTCCTGGGTTGTGTCTGTCAGTAAACTGTCTGTACAAGGTTTTTAGTCTTGACAGTCTACCTTTATGTCGGTGCAGTGCGTCAATAATTGCGTTGCGGAATAAGTCTTCGTTGTCAGTGTGATGATACCGAGGTATCGTTTTGTTCATTGTTCGTTTAATTGTTTCGTTTATTAGTTTAAAATATCTGCCAATCTCATCGTTTGACAGGTTTCTATTGGACGGTGGGTAGAGCGAATTCGAGTAAAGTGCTCTAGTCATTGCTCTGGAGAAGTGTGTCCAACGCACCTTACTATAGTTGTAGAAATGCCTTTGAACAAACTCTTCTAATTCCGCATTTTCGTTCGGAATGGTTATTTCGGTACTAAGACCGCAATGGTCACTGTCATACACAAAAGTACGAAGACAGTTCATAGTTTGTTGGTTAGTGCAAGTCAGATGTATTCGTGAGTCGAACAGTAGGAGATCCAAATAGGACCCATGTCTAGGAAACAACGGACTATTCGTCGCCTTAATGCCGAGTCGATACATTATACTGTGCTGACCCCACCAATTGAATAGCAGGTTCCCTCTAGTATTTGGTGTATTATTTCCCCAATCACTATGTTTGGTGTTGAAATCTCCGCCGATAATAAAATAGTTTTCCTCCAATTCCAGTCTCAGAAAACAAAAAAGTGTCTCGAGCTCTGAGATGAATAGGGTGGATTGAGTAGTCTTAGGTCCATATACAGACAACATGTACAACCGTTTTCCACTACGGAGAGGGATATACACGATGCATGCTTCAAACACCTGAAACCTACGCACTAAACGACTGTATATTCTTTTAAAACGTATAGCTTTTCTTACGAAGATCGCAATGCCTCCTCCTTGTATGGAGTTGGGTCGATTTCTTCGTATTATTTTACACCTTCTGTGCCTCATTTTGTGTCTTTTGGTAAGCTTAGTTTCGCTAACCAAAAGTACATCAGGGGATTGTACTTTAAGCAACTTGAATAGTGCAGCTCTTCGCTCAATCCTTATCAGTGAATTAACATTCACTGCAAGGATCTTTAGGGTTTGCTCCGCCATGTACGTACCCATTACGACTGGCGGTGCATTAGTTTTGGCAGCAATGTGTAGATTTGAACCACGCGCGTAGCTTGTTCGGTTATCTGACGTTGAAGCTGAGCCGTCTGCCCCTGGATAGAGAGCAAGATAGCTAGCATGTCAGTTCCGGGTTCCGGTGCTTTATGCGCTGGGGCCTGAGAAGCAACCTTTGCTTGCTGTGCCATGTTCCGTCGTCGAATCTTTTAACAAGGTTTTAATTTTACTATAGCGCTCCACTGTATTGCAGTGGATCGCATGCCTATCTACACTAAGCCTTTTGATAAAAAATTGAAGCCTATGGCCGATTTATACAGTTCAATTGTGTCCTTTAGTTCCATCCTAAAAGTATTTATAGGTGGAAACCATTGTTTTTGCTGTTGTTTTTGCTGCTGCTGTTGTTGTTGCTGTTTCTGCTGTTGCTGTTGTTGTTTCTGCTTCTGCTGCTGTTGTTTATTCGTTAGAACTTGTTCTATTTTTTGTATTTTTGGTTGTTGTATATTTTGTTGTTGTTTAGTCTCGTTTGTTTTTGGTGTTTGCTCGAAATCGAGAGCTGTTGTCAATTTGCTTAGCTTTAATTGACTGCTTTTTGTTATTCTTGAAGTTGTTGGCGCCTTTTCCCTTAGTTTACCAGGCAGCTTTTCGGTAAAAGTAAAAAGGGGAGGGCGCTTTACAAGGTTTGGAGTTGGTCTTAGCTTCCTCCTCCTTTTTGTTGTAGCTGCTGTTGTTGTTGTTGTTTTCCTTGGGCCTGGTTTTTCGGTTTGATCGTCCGATGACAACATGCCACCTTCTGATCCCGCTATAGGAATAGCGGACCACCCACTACCACTCATGTTCCGAAAAAAAACTTTTGTGGTATATGTTTGTTTATTTATTTTTATTTTTATTTTTTTTTTTTTGATTTTAAAAAAAAAGCACTTTCTCAGGGATCGAACCCACGACCCCTGGTTTTTAGGTAACAGCCACTTCGATGCGAGTTCCTCTACCACCACGGTTACCGAAATCCTTGGAATTTGTTATTTTTTTTGCACACTTATTCGTTTTTTACACTTGTAAAGCCGAAACACGAAATACGTTTGATCTCTGCGGAGGTCTATGAACGACTCAGTGGGAACAGATGCTTTCAGTGTGGCGAAGCCGTTGACAAGAATAAATAAATTGCATAACTTACAGTTAAAGTTACCTTTTCGTGGTAACTGTTTGGGAGTAGAACACGGATTCAATTTAAACAGTTTCTTTATTGAAATTAAAATACTAAGGTATTTTAAATTTTACTATTCTACGCGTCTATGTCGGAAGAAAGCCTGCCACCCCAATCCACACAACAGCTCCTCGTTGCTTTTGTCCTTCCTTATATTAGGCATAGAGAGGGTGTAGGGCAGCAATGTCCATTAGTGTAGTTCGAAGGAGATCCGTATTCTATGGTCTGTATTTTGTTTAGGTATGGCAGAGTCTCAATTTCGCTGATGATTCGGTTGATTTCTTCCTTGTCCATTATAAGATTGTTCTTTACCAGTTGGCATGCTCGGACAACTTCATTTACCTCTTCCTTCAGATTAAGAACTCCATTTAAAGTGTCCTGTTCGTATTCAGTGGCGTTATACATCTTGATTCTACTCTTGAATTGGTCGATCATCCAATTAGTTTTCTTCGTTATGTCTCCAATAGCCCGGAAGACGTTGCTGTTAATTTTGTATTGGTGGCTGTCGTTATTAACTATTTGATGTTCCCTTTGTAGTATCCTGTTCCAATCAGTCGCATCGGGGCTACCCGCAATCCATTTCAAAGCAGAACCGAGCCGATCTATTGATCTGACCTTTCGATCTTGCTTGCCCTTGAGAAGATTTATCCTATCCTTCACTTGTTCTAGGTGATATTTTATTATGGAACTCAGCTCAAATCACTTGATATTCTCGATTTGTCCATTGTTTCCACCAAGTGTTCAAATTGTTCCAGGTTGATGACGTGTACGAACTTGAAATGGCCATCAACTATCCATCCTTTACCTTCCTTGATTGGGACGATAAATGCTTGATAATTGAATATCTCGTAAGCTTGTGCGGTAACTACGAGGAATATCTTAAAAGGAATAGTGGTGAATTTTCCACGCGTTCAGAACAAGGAATCAACGTTCGTTGTGACACAAATGCGTCCAGTTATTTAACCAGACTTTCTACAAAACTTAATGCGACATAACATAAATGTATAAAATAAAATAAAATGAATGTTTTATATTGCTAAATGAAATCATATGCTTAAGTAATGTAAGAATTTGTAAAATATTTAAATATAAATAGACTTAAAAATGTGTAATTTGCAATATAGTTTAATAAGTAAATTAGGGGAATTTTTATATGCAAATATTTTATATGTTGCATTCACCTTAAACACTTTACTTCGTATGTGGTGTAGTGTATGCTTACATATGACTATGCATTTTTGATGTATTGTAGGTAAGAAGTGTGCGTTTACAATTTCAAAGTTCTAGGTTGTATAAGTGCTTTTTTTCCAGCTTTATGCTTATTTTGCTTCGCTTTTTTTGACCTTTTCTTTTACTATTTCTTATTCTTTTCAATTTTCGGTTGCTTATTCACTCACTTTAGTACGATTAATGTAATTTTCATTTTTTGCGAAATTAATAATTTTGTAATTCTGAGAATCTGTGATGGAATCTATAGTTTAAAAAACAAGGAAAAATTGGATCAAGGATTTCGAACGTTCGTCTCGGGGGTTGATTGGGAGCCGTCAAAGGAAACATCGTGTTAGTCCCTTTTAGTCGCAGACGTTTATAATTGCAAGCGACCTACTCATGGCACGGACGATCTTCCCTACCATGTTCTTTATGATTCATAATGGTGTTTGTGTTCCCATGGGTACAAGTACGTACACTCGACAGAGCTCTCTGATCATCCCGTGTTGCTGATCCATAGGCCAAAAGGACACAGTTTTTATGTCTGTCACTGCTCGGGCGCCAGTTAAAGGATTCCCATCCCTCCAACTGTTCGACTTACAATCAATGAAACAATTTAAGCAATTTCTTTGACAATTTACTATCGACTGTTTTCGTATAAAATACGTCTAAGCCTAACTTATTATCTAAAAGTCTGTACGCACGATGCCGCTGTTCCTCCATAGAATATGCTGTATCATTAAATTAAGTCTAGCGCGTGTATCCGCTGTAATGCTACTCGATTCCTATGCACAGGCATCGTGGGAACATGACTACACCTGAGCATACTTGAAATGTTGATTTAGCGAATTCATGGAGATTCGTATACCTTCTTCGTGCGTGATCGATTTGTGTTGTGTTAACTAAGCCTAATAGATTTCACTTGTTTTATAACATACAAGTAGGAAACAGATCTTTTTTTTATTGTCGATATACTGTACTTTATAGTAAATACTCGTAAATCAAATATTTATAGGTAAATTATGGTAGTAGCTGGATTTTTCCAAAAGTAAATTTTCCGGAATTCAAGGTTGGTTTTCTACTGTTAAGCGATAAGTTATCCGAAAACAAGCGAACTTTATGATATTAAAACCCATAGCAAGTGCTAGATATTACTCTTGTATAATCTAGATATTACTCTTGTATAATACCAGCCGAGCTATAAAAGTCCTCAGATATTATCCTGCCTACGCAATAAAATATCATATCCACTGTCATTAAGAAAAGTTAATGTAGTTTTCATCTCCAAAGCCGGAAAATGATCATATGTTGTCCCAAAGGACCTACGAACTATACGATCGGTCTATCAACCTTCTTTCTGAAAACTCTGGAACGACTAATTGATATCCGCATACGGCCTAAAATTGATCTACGACTACGAGCCAATGGGTCCACATGCCTACTGTAAGGTAAAGTCGGTGGAAATGGCTCTACGTTAACTGACTAGCCAAATCGACCAATCCCTACAATATAGCGAATAAGCAATGGTCTCTTTCTGGGCATAACAACATCAATAAATCCGCAATCACGACTGCGCTGTTAGCTCTGAAGGTAGATGACTAACTTGGAAAGTTGATCAGTTTTATTTTAAATATCAGGATAATCAACTCCAAACTGGGTGGGGCTTCTGGTAAAAGATGTGTTAGCAGACGTACACTGCAAAGCGGTGTCCTCTCAATCCTTCCCTGGAACTTAGTAGTTATTGAACTGCTGATATATGTACCTGGAAGCTGGTGGTAGCAGGGTGATTGCCTATGCGGATGATGTTGCTGTAACCGTTTCAGGTAAACATCAGAATAAGCCGTTAAGCGGACCTCTGTGGATCGGGAGTAAACCTCCATAAAACTAATCTGGTACTCTTTTCTAGGAAATATAAAATTTCAATCATAGAACCTCCCTCGATTTAAGGTACCAGTTTAGTCTTCTCCTAAAGCTGAATTTTAACAAAAGAACAAACATTAGGCGGAACGTGTATATCAACATGTCTAGTGTCTAAATGTCTAAGATATCATCACTGTACGCTTATAGGCAAGCACGCAAAAAGGCCTTGTATTCTTACAAATGGTTTCTGTGAATACAGCATGGACGAGGAGGAGGGGGCGGAACAATCCTCCACCTACTCTGTACATAACCAAATACAACAACTCTTATCTAACTTTTCCTGGCCCATTTATAATATAGGCTGATTCATCGTGAGTTTCGATTAATAATGTAAAATATAATACATAACTTTGAAGGCGAACTTAAAATTTTTATTATCGGTTAAAAGAACAAGTCATGGCATTGTGTGAGTCTTTCCACGATGAGTTGCCAATCGATACGGAACAAAATTGACAAAGCTACAAAGGTAGGAGTCATGCGTGATATGTTAAAAAGGGCCTATTGAATGTCAAACCTCGATTTGAATCACCCTTTACTTACGAATCTGTTCATAAGCGCTTACGCTGAATTTCCATGAAAGGCGGAAGAAGTGCTTCGTAGGAATCTGTCTGTAAGTGCTTATGTCTGTGGACATCATATAGTAAAAACAAAATGGAGGATCATGCAGTTGGTAAGCGCTCCCATCTTCCTTATGTAATTTTCTTTATGAATTTCAGTGTAACCAGCTATCTTATTTCGTTGGTTTTTGTTGAATTTAGCGTGACCTTTTTTACCTTGATTTTGCGTTTTTGATTTCGTTTTCTTACTTTTGTTGCTTTTTAACGTTTAGTTTTCCTTCTTTGACGTAATGGGATTAATTTAATTTAATAGGCTCACTGCAGACGAGATGGCATACGTAATGGAGGTTTGCGGTTTTCTCAGTGGCACCCTTGAAGCCATGAGGAAGTCGTTGAGATTCGTTCGTATGCTAGAACAGCAGATATTCTCTGAATTCAGACCTCTTAGGCCTAAAAATTTACGTTTGTAGAGAACCGACTGAATAGCACTTGGAAGAACCAAGTAATTTTATGACGAAGAAATACTTGAAGATTCTTACCGAATATGGGTAGGTTAGATAGGGCGAAAAACACTTCCCTGGAGCAAACAGAGAAGAAGTGTAATTCTAAGAATTCTAAGAAGAGAGTTATCCAGTGTACGGGCGAGGATTCAGACGATGAGGGCAAGCTAAGCTACGAGGGCGACGAAGAGTTAACCTACTGTAGGCTCGTCGAGAGCCGATCATCCCAATGCGAGGTGGGAAAGTGGGACAAGTGGGATATAAACTTCAAGGGCTAACGTTGTGGTACATCAGTAAATTTATTTTTGGAACGGGTAGAGGAGCTCATTTAAATAAGCGTTTAGTTTAAAGGCAAACGGCAATGATAGGCATGAATTTGTAGGAGTTAGTATAAATGGAATAGGCATGATCAGTCTTTTAGATAGTGGTGCTTCTTGCACTGTAATAGAGGATGATGGGTGGAGAATTAGCAAAGATTTCGGGCTTAAATTAGACAGAAACCAAATTAGGTCAATCGCAACCATTTACAGCCTGCACGGTTTCGAATTGAGGCCTGTTGCAGCTTAAGAGAATGCCTTTCTAGCTTTACAATGCGCTTGCTGCGTGGCAAAGATTTATAAACAACATCGTAGGAACTGATCAAGAGCCAGACGTATTTGTATACCTGGACGATATCATTATTGTCAGAAATACATTCCACCAACTCTTAAAGATACTGGTCTTTGAACGAGTGTGGAAGGTTAAAAGTTATTCGGGAAAAATAAAACTTTTGTAGATCGTCTTTAAAATATTTAGTTTGTGTAGTAGATTGGAATGGGCTACATATAGATATATATATATATATATAAAGTAGATAGCATGGTTAAGACTCCTAAGAGTGTAAAGAAGCTTTATCTTTATAGGGACAGTGTGTTGGTACAGACGTTTTGTGCCAAACCTTGCGGCTTAAGTTAAGCCTTTTGCAGACTTGATAGCGAAAAATTGGAGCTTTATATGGATCGATGAGTGTGAGTAAATTTTTAAGAAGGCAGAACTATGTTAGTTTCAGCACCCATCTTGAAATATCTAGACTTTGAGAGGCCGTTCGTAATTCAGAAGAATTATGGAATAGGAGCCGCATTACCTTAGAAGTTTGAAGAAAGGGGGAAGGTTATTTGTTGTCTTCAAAGAAGTGAGAGGAATTGCTTCACCACAGAGAAGGAATGCTTAGTTGTGCTTTGCACGATTGAGAAGTTGTGACTATATATGGAAGGGATTCCATTTAGGGTCTTAACTGATTACATTATTCTTAAGTGTGTCTGAGTAGCCTTGAGAAACGTCAAATTAGACTAGGTTAATGGGCAGTGAGGCTGCAGCAATCCGATTTTCAGATAATCCATAGAAAGAGGAAAGGGCATGTAGCTCCCGACATGATTTCACGAGGAGTCCTGGAGTTTGCTGGGATATCAGAATCGGATCAAGGAAATGATTAGGATTAGGAAAATGATTGAAGCAATAGAATCTAACCCGTTAGCCAACACCTCATGAAGAGTAGAGGTGGAAAACTTTTAAATTTGTCAAACCTAGGTAATTGCAGTGTTCGATGATAACAAAAAACGAGTGGAAGTTAGCAGTAGGAAAGCAAGGTGGATTAAGGATTTTACAAGCGTGTCGTGATAACTCATTAGCAAATCATATTACCGTCCGTAAAACTTTTGCGAGAATAGGAAATAGATACTCAAGGCCGAAAATGCAGCCAGAAGAAACCAAACTTGTGAAGAATTGCAACATTTACCAACAGGTGGAACCGGTGAATGACCATCCCGCTGGTCTGATTGTCAAGAGGGTAGCTGTGTTAAGGTTTTGGGTAATTGTGGGCCCACTTCCCAAGTCCAATCGGCGTTACATGTACATTTTTACATTTTTCTAAAATCCCTTCGCTATTTCCTCTACGTTCGGCAACAGTAAATAGGATTGTTAGGTATTTTAGATAGTGGCGCTTCTCTCACTGTAATAGAGGATGATGGGTGGAGAGTTACCAAAGACTTAGAGCTTAGATTAGGCAGAAACCAAGTTAGGTGCGTCGCTATAGCGTACGGGAAAAGGATAAATATCGTGCGAAATGTGTTTCTACCAATCGTAGCTCAAAGTCGGGCCGTGTATATCGAATGTCTCGTTATCCCAGCGAGATCTCTGAGCTGGACGTGGCCGAAGCAATTTGAAGCCTTAGTTAACGATATTTTTAATTCAGTGCCCAGGGGATTGGGGTGTACTCATTTGGAAGAACATAAAATCAGGACCTAAGTAGATCATCTGTATAATCATGTTTCGCCCGTGATGCAAAAACATGTGGATAACGGGCTAAGATGCTGGAGGCGGTATTTATCGAGAAATTGAATAGCCCGTGGGTATCTGCAAAAGTCCTCATCAGGAAAAATACCGATAGACACGCTTATCCGTAGCCATTTATATTAAGGACAATGGATAGGCTTAGGAACGCCAATTATTTGTCTTTAAATATCGAGTCGTCCTACTTAAAGAACTATAGAGTTTTCCAATATTGACTTGACAACTTTGACACTGTCAATTTTCATCATGGTAAAGTACGCTAACTAGCTACGTCTGCAACGTTCTCCGATTGGGTTCTTGAAAAGATGCGCCAAGATGATGAATTTCATCGCAAAATCATCTTCAGTGACGAAGCTCATTTTTGGCTCGATGGGTTCGTCAATAAGCAAAATATGCGTTATTGGTCGGGTGAAAACCCACATGTGCTTCATGAATCACCACTTCATACACAAAAAATGACTGTTTGGTGCGGTTTGCATGCCGGCGGTGATATTGGGCCACATTTTTTTGTCGACGATAACGATCGTCACGTTACTGTGAATGGTCAGCGTTATCGCGCCATGATCACCGATTATTTTTGGCCCGAATTAGAAGATATGGACTTGGACGACATGTGGTTTTAACTGGATTGTGCTACAAGCCACACAGCACACGCTACAATCGATTTATTGAAGAGTAAGTACGGTGAGTATGTTATCTCAAGGCATGGGCCAGTCGTTTAGCCGGCTCGTTCGTGCGATTTAACTCCGTTTGACTATTTTCTGTGGGGCTACGTTAAGTCATTAGTTTATCCCAACACGTCGATGACGTTGGAAGAGCTCATAGCCAATATTGAACGCGAAATAGCGCAAGTTTCGGCCGAAATGTGTGGCCCAGTCGTTGAAAATTGGGTCCAACGAATCGACCGCTGCAAACGCGCCCGCAGTGGCCATATGAACGAAGTGGAGTTCCATTCATTAATGTTTTGATTTTACTTCAAGCAAATAATAAAGTTTTTGAAATATCTCAAATGGTTTGCCTTTTATTTAAAAAAAAGTTGTCAAGTAAATATTAGAAAACCCTATACATATGGAAAATAAAATCGCACCCATTCACGGTTTCGAATTAAGGACTGTTGCAGTTTAAGAGAATGTCTTTCCGGCTTTACAATGCGCTTGCGGCGTGGCAAAGATTTATAAACAATATCCTAGGAACTGATCAAGAGCCACACGTGTTTGTATACCTGGACGACATCATTATTGTCACAAATACATTCCACCAACCCTTCAAGATACTGATCTTTGAGCGAGTGTGCAAGGTTAAAAGTTATTCGGGAAAAATATAACTTTTGTAGATCGTCTTTAAAATATTTGGTTTGACTAGTATATTGGAATGGGCTACATATAGATCTACATAAAGAAGATAGCATGGTTAAGATTCCCGCACTCATGAGTGTGAAGAAGCTTTACCTTTATAGGACAGTGTGTTGGTACAGACGTTTTGTGCCAAACGTTGCCGCTTTAGTTAGATCCTTTGCAGACTTGATAGAGAAAAATAGGAGATTTATATGGATTGATAAGTGTGAGTAAATTTTTAAGAAGGCAGAACTACGTTAGTTTCGGCACCCATCTTGAAATGTCTAGACTTTTCATCTTCCCTTCGACTTCCCTTCGCTATTTCCTCTACGTTCGGCAACAGTAAGGGAGTGCAAGGAACTAGAGGAAATTTTGTTTTCTTCCTTTCATCATACCCGAAGTTCTCGTGTGAGACAACTCTCCTCAGTTTCGGGGGATGCAGTGGAAAAACAAGATTGTTCGGTCAGTGAAGCCCTTAGGAACGGTAGGGAGATTCACGGCGAACCAGAAACCCACTGTGTGACAGGATGTTCACTAGGAACACCATTGTCCTATCCCGTAGAATAGACGGGAGACTCGCAACGGGGAGCATGAGACAGGACGTCTGAAAGTCTCCGACGGATGAACACGGACGGTCCTTTCAAGCCAGACACCCCAAAACGATGACGACGTGTGAGAGAGGACAATCCCGGAATAACACATTTCGCAACCGATGTGGATACATCTGTTTAGTTTAGTACAATATGAATGCGAATAATGGAATGATTAAGAGACATAGTTGGATAATTTGATAGGAAAACCTGCTAGTGATGTAACTATTAGTCCCGTTAGTTAGACCCGCTATAGCGAAATGGATGTATGCTCGAATGTGTGTGTGAGTTTGACGAGAGTTTGTGGAAAGTAAACAATTTGGAAGTCACTTTTGTGACGGCCAGCAAATAGGAGGGTCGACAGAGCATCTTGTTATGAGTTTTTTTTTTTTTTTTGGTATTACGACGAAAATGGGTAAAGAGCAAGAGTACGAAGCAATTGACGACAAATTTTATAAAATAGAGAAAAATGTTAATGAAAAATTCAAAGAAATGGACACCAAAGTTGAGCAACTGGTAAAAGAGCCCGACACAATGCGAACTGTAACAGAAATTGCGAGAATGCTCTTTAAGTGATATAAGGTGGAAAGTGTTGAAGCCTCCCTCATTCGATGGCCAGACCACATGTTCTGCGTATAAGAAATAGTTCGAAGTAGCTGCTTCTGAAAACTACTGGGATGATGAGGAGAAGTGCTTTGCCCTAGGAATGGCCTTACAGCCATTACGGAGTCAGCCAAGTGCTGCTTAAAATACATGACGTTCCCAAAAGTTAAACCACAGGGATGAATGCAGTAGTACAATGCATCAATATACGATATGTGAAAAAAAGTGTTGAATTACTTGCATTTTGATTCGAGTGAGTTTAAATTGTTTTTTGTATAATGACAGTGGTGATGGAAATTTTTATCCATGTAATAATATTATATGGTATTCATAAATTGGTATTTATTTTAGATTTGCCCTGTTGGAATTAGCAATTGGTAAAGTAATAGTGGACGGTGTTTTTATTTGCTTATTATGTATAGGTATATTGATGATATCTATAAAATCAAGATAATTTTCGACATCAAATTAAAAATAGAGCCCATGCCCAAGGGAAGCCAAGTGATACCTCAATGTAGACGATGACAGGAATACAACCATACGCAGCGTATTGTCAAAAAGACTCAAGGGGCGTAAAATGCGCAGGCATGCACCTCTCGGGAGAGTGCAATGTAAACAACCAACCCCAGCGATTTGCGCGAACTATACGGGAAATCACCCAGCAAACTACCAAGGTTGCGAGATCGCACAAAGAATCCAAAAGAGGCGAACAAATTTCATGAAATCCGTTCATATAGACCAGATGACGAGACACTTTAAAACCGATGTGTCCAATACAAATAACAGAGTCATCAAAAAGCAACTGGTAGAAATAGAAAAAAAAAAACAGCCCAAGATAACCTGAAGGGAGCAAGTGCAATGAAAAAATCTGTACCAGATAGCGCGAGATCGTACGCTGAAATCACGTCACAAGCAAATAAGCTAGACTCTGTCACAGAAGATCCGGTATGTCAAATACTCACAGTAATTCTAGACAGATTTGAAGAACAAGACAAAATCAACGAATTTTTGTTTGGCAAATTAAGCAAACTCGAGTCTAAACCCCAAAAGCAATTCAAGAAATAATTAAAAAAAACCATAAAAAAAGATAATAATATGGAACCGTTTCTTCTGAAAAAACATCGAAGAACTCAAAATTTTTCTTCTTAAAAACCATATTGACATATGTTTGCTTTCAGAAACCCACTTAAAAAAGGGAGCTAGGCCCAAAATAAGAGGCTACAATGGCCTTGTAGTATGTCGCCGATTTCTTTTAAATGTAGTGGTATGGCAGCTATAAAAATTGTCTTTCTGATAAAAAAATTAAAAGCGTGGAATAATTATGTTGAAAAATCTCTTATTTGCCGGAAATAGGAGCTTGTCATATAATTATGATGGTTAACGCGTTTCAAGTACATTAAACAATTGCTTTATTTTGCGATATTTAACAAAATTTTGAAATGACATGTTTAGAGGGTTCTTAGATAATTTGAACGGGAAGGAAATTAGACAAGGCATTTTGAACAAACACTGCTTGCTTTCTACCACAAAGATAATTAGACATTAATTTTATTGGCAACGCTGAGAAATCTGGGATAGAAAAATCGAGTAGCACTAGAAAGCTAATGCCGTCGGTGTCAAGACCAACACGTATGTCATCTATGACCTTAGAAGAGCTGTAGTGCAGCTGTGTTTTGTACGGAAACTAGACTGTATTTTTGTTAAAAGCTCAATATTGCTTAAATGTTTTTTTTAATTTGTGTTTGCAAAATTCTTTCATAAACTTTCGATAGAAAAGGAAGAATGGAGATCGGCCTAAATTCAGTGCAATCGAGGCTTTTTGGCATTGGGATCATTTTTGTCAATTTCCACTGGTAAAGATATAACCCGGTAGTGAAAATCGAATTATAAATGTTTCTGACATAGGAAAATTATAGGCAGAATTGCCTTAATAATCACTGGATGAATTACATCCACTCCAATCGCAATCGATTTTGCAGAAATAACAGCCTCGACTACGTTAGGATTATTAACTCCCGAAAATTCAAACAAGTTCTCCAGTGCTGAAAACTGAACGGTATGAACATTGTTCTCATTCATAGGTTCGCTTGAGAATTAAGGTAAGGTTGTGGAACTACTTGGAAAAACTGACACTGGAGATGTAAGAAAACTACTATTTAGGGCATTACCATCGACATAACTACAATCCTTAGACCTTGATTTTCCGATGCCTAAGTTTTGAAGATTTTTTCATAGTTCACCGCAGTTTAAATTAGTTTGAAGCCGACTTGATAAATATAGAGCTTAAGCTGCCCTTATCTCGCGGACAACAGTATTTCGGAAATGTTTATACACTTCGTGCAATTCTTCAATTCGAAAACGGTTCCAACGACGAAATGTTTGGTCGCGTTGTTCTATTAGTACTATTATATCTCCAGTAAACCATGATTTTTGAACGCTGTGAACACTTTTTGTTTTCATGTGACTCAATAAGCATGTTCAATTGTTATTAAAAAATTGAACTTTCTCATCTGTTAGTTGCATTCGATATATATATATATTATCTCACGGAATTGCATAAAAATGTTCTTCAAGTGCATATTTATCAATGTTTCTAAAATCTCTACCATATACTCGAAAGAAGAAGGCACGGGAAAAGTAGTTTTAAAATCGTAGATAAGAAATATTAAGTCATGCTTTGAAAAGACTGTTGAACATAAAATTAAATACTGTTGATATCGTTTACAAATATAACGAAAAATGAGTTAGATCGGTACAGTTGACAGGGTGAACACCAAAAGAATTCATATTATCGCCAAAGTGATTCTCAATTAAAAGGTTGCTATTTAAATATCCACAGATAATATATTAATATTCAGGGATCTAGTAGAAATATTTTCCAAGGCAGCATAAAAAGATGTTAAATCCATGTACTTATTGGGTCTGTACACAGTGCCGACAAGAAGACTTTTACCACCACAAACTATTTTAACAAAAACATAATCAATTGAACAACAGGATATGAAAACCACTTTTTTTTGCAAAATAAACCCTGTTTGACATAAACGGCAAGACCTCCACCCACACGATCACGTCTATCCGAACAGAAAACATGGTAGTCACTTAACTAAATACGCATATCGTCGCATATCCCTCATCGCTGTTGAGGGAATTTAGGTTTTGGATACACAAATTACATCTATTTTAGATTGAACAAATATGGCACTAAATCTATATATGGCAGTAATGACAAAGATGATAAATTAAAATAAATAACAAAAAGAACAAAAAGAACAAAAAGAGAAAATAATACTTAGAAAGAGATATTGAAAGCATCGGGTTTTCCAATAACTACTTGACAACTTTTTTTTAAATAAAAGGCAAACCATTTGAGATATTTCAAAAACTTTATTATTGGCTTGAAGTACAATTGAATGGAACTCGACTTCGTTCATACGGCCACCGCGGGCACGTTTGCAGCGGTCTAACCGTTGGACCCAATTTTCAACGACTCGGTCACACATTTCGGCCGAATCGGCCGCATAAACAAATGACTTAACGTAGCCCCACAGAAAAAAGTCAAGCGGCGTTAAGTCGCACTAACGAGGCGGCCAATCGACTGGCCAATGTCTTGAGATAACACGCTCACCATACTTACTCTTCAATAAATCGATTGAAACATGTGCTGTGTCGCTTGTGGCACCATCCTGTTGAAACCACATGTCGTCCAAGTCCATATCTTCCAATTCGGGCCAAAAATAATCAGTGATCATGGCGCGATAACGCTGACCATTCACAGTAACGTGACGATCGTTATGGCCCAATAACGCCGCCAGCATGCAAACTGCACCAAACAGTTAATTTTTTGGGGATGAAGTGGTGATTCATGAAGCACATGTGGGTTTTCACCCGACCAATAACGCTTATTGACGAACCCATTGACCAAAAATGAGCTTCGTCACTGAAGATGATTTTGCGATGAAATTTATCATCTTGGCGCATCTTCTCCAGAACCCAATCGGAGAACGTTTGCAGACGTAGTTCGTTAGTGTACTTTACCACAATGAAAATGTTGAGTTTACTAAATAAATTGACAGTGACAGTTTGATGATTAGTGAAAGAGTGCGTTCACAAATTAAAGTTGTCAAGCCCCTATTGGAAAACCCTTTATATATAAGAAAAATAATACATGCATTATTCGTGAACAAAATGTATAAATATTATACATATATTTTAGTTTATATAATTATTCTTTTTCAATATTAAAATTGTAATCTATATTAAAACTAAGCTAAATTAATTGAAACTTAATGTTATGTAAACGATTAAACGTAACGTAAAGTTCGTTATAATTTCTGGAAAAAGAATAAAGATTCTTTTTGCTGTGACTGCTCAACAAGAAAAAAAGTATTTTACTTAAACCGCAAGCCCTCTTTGTGCAGGGTAAACATATAATTCAAAAAGTTAAAACCCTACACACCCCAACATTTGGTACTTTTCGAACCGGATAAGAATACACAAAACATTAAACATTTAAAAGAAAAAGGAACAAAATTAATATATATATATATATACATATATATATATATAAAGAGAATTAATTAATAGACAAAACTTAAACTTTTAAAAGAACAAAATTGATAAAAAAAAGTGCAAAATATATGTATAGATATATAAATAACGAAAAAAGTACATACACCCTCGCGGTCGGTGTCTTGCCCCTTGTCTACTCCTTATCTTGTTCCCTTTAAAGACTTAAGGACTTTCGGTGGTTGTTCATTAAACGGGATTCCCGCGCCGTGTAGAAATTCATCAATTTAACAACTTTGACCTCAACTGTTACCAGTGGGAAAAGCTGACCAAAGGTCGTAAGTTGCTGTAATAAATAAAATATTTAATTAAGTATCATAATAAACTGTATCTAATAATAATTTAATAAATATTGTACTTGATACATACCCACATATTGGGTTATAATTAACTTAAAAATAAAAACCTTTATGTCAAATGTCAAAATTGTCCACGGGTGCAGATCAGAAAGGTGTTCTATAGCAGATTCTTCGTGACCACACCAACTTCTAAAAGACTGGAGTATCACTTCGTACAGCTAGCTATCTGTCAGGTCGTCGTTTTATTCTAGAAGGAAACTTCAAGAATGCGCTTGGTCTTCAAGTGAAGATTCGATGAGAAGAAATTGAAGAAGGTCTGGAAGAAGAAAATTTTGATAAAAGTATTGACCTGCTTCAAGAAACATATTTCACTTACCGAGGTAAATTGGTCGACGCTATCGACAATGCCAAGTTAGCATCCAAGGAGAAGATTGTGGAAGGTAAATCCACAGGTGCTTCTTGTAATGAGCTTTCATTACCTCAAATTCAAATACCACATTTTGAGGGCTCGTACACGAAGTGGCGGGCTTTCCACGATGTTTTTTTTGTCCTTAGTCCACACCAAAAAGAAGCTGGGTGAAATCCAAAAGCTTCACTATTTGAAGTCGTCTCTTACAGGTGAAGCTGCTCGTATGTTGCAGCATTTAGGTTTGTATTATGGCAATTATGACATAGCATGGGAACTGCTTATCGCCAGATACGACCACAAGAGAGTGTGGGTAAACGTTCATTTTCAACTTTTTTTTGAACAGCAGCAGTTGACAAAGGAGACTGCGAACAACATCAAGTCCCTACTGGACACGTCACAGGAATGTTTCCATACCCTGGAAAATTGTCGGTTAGTTCTTGGGATGACATATTAATTTATATACTCGTGCAAAAATTACCTGCTTTCACTCAGCATTTGTGGGAGGAGAAGTTGGGTATTTGAAGGAGTTGCCAACACTGAGACCCTTTACAAAGTTCCTGGAGACACGTTTTCGAAACTTGGAAGCAGTAGCTGGAACGAGTGGCATAAGGGTCAGGGGTTATTCTGCACACAAGTGTGTTGCAGTCGAGAAGAAAACGGTGTTGCACGTCGGGAAGAAGCAGTTTGCATGCCAGGTTTGTGGTAGAGGTCAGCACTCCCTTCGAACCTGTTAGAAGTTTATTGCCATGGAGATCTGTGTACGATCTAAGGCAGTGGACAGAGTTGGGGTTTGCCGGAACTGTCTTGCATACAGTCACCGGACTAGTCAATGTCAAAGCAGTGTGCGTTGCTATTACTGCAAGCAAAAAGACCACTCTCTGCTGTATGTCAACTGTGTAGGGTCGAATATTGCAAAGTTTAGTACTAACACTACAATAGGTACACAAACTTTCCACATAAAATCAAGGATTAACCAACCTATCACTCTTGTTGTAGATCAATTAAGTGTACTTCTTGCCACAGCCGTTGTGAAAGTTAGGTCTTCAAAGGGCAATTATTATCATCTTAGGGCGCTAGTCGAACCTGGATAAGAAGCAACGTTCATTACTGAATCCGCTGTCCAGCTTCATCAACGGCGAACATTCATTGATGTATCTGGATTGGGAAAAATCAGTAGTGGTTTATGTCATTTCATTTCACTATTCGAAACAAATACCTGGGCCTACGTGTTCAAGTCGCTGACTGGTCTGTTGCCGTCCAAGCCTCTAACTTAACAAAACTGGGAACACATCGAGGGCTTAAAACTACAAGACTGGCTGATGGGCGATTTGGGGTATCGCTGGCATTTAAAACTGGATGTAAGCCTGGCTTTGGTGCCTCGAAGTTAGGTGCCTTACGTAGGATTCATCAACTGAAAAGAAGATTCCAGGAAAACCCCACACTGCACAAGGAGTACTCTAAGTGGTTAAATGAATATAAGGAGCTTCAACAGATGACAGAGGTTGCCGAAACGAATACCATACTGGATAGACCACAACATTTCTTCATTCCTCACCAGGCAGTATTCAAAGAGTCGAGCACAACTACGAAGCTTCGCGTTATTTTTGACGCTGCAGCAAAATGTTCAGACGGATCCCCGTTGAATTCACACTTAATGACTGGACCTAAAATTCAAACAGATATTTTCAAACTAATTTTGAATAAATGGAATAATTCGTTGATTCGTGATTGGAATTCTGTGATTCGTTTCTTTTCAGAAGATAAAGTCGTGATAAAAAGAAGCATACTTTCTTCAGTCGCAAAACTTTTTGACCCATTGGGTTGGATTGCTCCATGTATGATCAAGGCAAAAATTGTGCTGCAGGAATTATGGTATCAAGGAGTGACGTGGGATGAACCAATACCACAAGAGCTAGATGAGCGATGGCGGACGTTTCAGCAGGAACTTCCGCAGATACAGGACATCAGGATTTCACAGTGGGTACATGTAGTGAGCAAACGAGGCAGAACAAAGCTGCAACTACATGGGTTTTGTGATGCTTCAGAGAAAGCATATGGGGCGGCTGTCTACATGCGTGTCGAGGATGAGAAAGGCAACATCCACCAGCACTTGATGTTTGCCAAGACGAAAGTGGAACCTTGTCTACCAAGGCTTGAGCCCTGTGTAGTGGTTATGTTAGCCACTTTGCTCGACTATACCAAGAAGGTACTGGAGCTGACGAATTTGGAAATACACGCGTCTATATATTCTACGATTACCCACGCTTGTTTCACATCACCTCCAAGCCGATGAAAAACCTTCGTAGCCAACCGTGTAGCAGAAATTTAACGCCTGACGAACTGCAGCTATTGAAAACACATTCTGACCGAACACAACCCAGCTGACATCGGCTCGAGGGGTATATTGCCATCAGCAATTAAACGAAACGAGTTGTGTTGGAAGGGCCCAAGTTTTCTATGAGAGAATCGGAACTTTGAGATTCCCATTCAACCCAAAAGGATTAACCCTGACTTGGAGCAACGAAAATAGAACACGACCAACATATTCCATGTCACGCAACAACTCGGTAAAGACAATGAGGTCATTTGTCTTATGCTTAAGAAATCTTCGTTAATAAGGCTTCGTCACATTCTAGCCTATTGCATTCGTTTTGTGTTTAACTGCCAGGCAAAACCTGAAACAAGGTTAAGACAAGGCTATGAAATTGTTGATAAAAACCTCACAAAAACAAATGTTCCCTGAAATGAATGTTGCAAAAAAGGTATATCCCAAACGTACCTTAAATTTGAATCCCTTTATAGATGCTGACGACATTCTACGTGTTGCAGTAAGACTGCAGAACTCAAACTTGGACGATGAACAGAGACATTCATCTATTTTGGCACCAGATTATCATCTCACGCACCTTTTAATAAGAGATGCACACAAAAACACAATCTATGTTGGTGTTTCTCTAATTATAGCGTACATCCGCACAGCGTTCTGGATTTTTTTTTTTAGGAGAAAGGTGAAGAAGATGGTGCATGAGTGTATCATTTGTTTCCGTCACAAGGCGAAGTCAATGCAACAACTCATGGGAAGCTTACTTTTCTCCAGATCGGGTGTAGACTTTGCAGGATCCTTTGACATCAAAACCTGGAAAGGACGAGATACAAAAACATTAAAGGGATAATTTTCATATTCATCTGCCTAGCAGTCAAGGCAGTGCATTTGGAGGTCGTGTCGGACCTTACGACACAGGCGTTCTTAGAGGCTTTCAAACGATTTATAGCTCGCCGAGGAATGTGCGCCGAACTGTACAGTGATCGTGTCACTAATTTTGTAGGGGCGGAAACGGAGTTAGGGAGGATGCTGCAAAAGGCGAAGGTTGACTGGGGTCGATTAATGAATAACTGACTCAGCTGCACACAAAGTGGACTTTTATTCCCCCTGCATCTCCCAATTTCCGTGGGCTTTGGGAGGCAGGGTTGAAATCGGTAAAGCATTACCTCAGAAGAGCGGTCGGGGCAGAATCCCTGACATTTGAAGAACTGTCAACGTTACTTACTCAGGTTGAAGCCTGTCTTAATTCCAGACCTTTGTGCCCAATGTCGGACGACACCGAAGACTTGGAAACGCTGACACCAGCACATCTTTTAAACGGAGAAAGACTCGTCGCAATTCCTCAAGGAGACACTGCCTTGGAAAGGGTAAGTTACCTTGAGCAATGGAAGCGGATCACCTCAATGACCAACTATTTCTGGCGCAAGTGGAGTACGGAATATTTTTCCAGAGTGCAACAGCGCCCAAAGTGGTTGAAACGGGAGCCGGGCCAAAAATGCGGGGACTTAGTTCTCATTAAAGACGAGAGACTACCACCGTTGCAATGGCGACTCAGACGAATCATCGCTACACATCCCGGAAACGATGGACTAATTCGAGTGGTCACTTTGAAAACAAGTACCAGAGAACTTACACGATCAATTGGGAAAATTTGCTGTTTACCAAGCAACACTAAGGAAATGCAAACTACTCAAACAAGGATTTCGAACACTAAAATAACGATATACATATTTTTCTTTTATTCTTCCTTTATTTCTACACAACACAACACAAATAATTTTTACCCTGTTTTCTCTCCAACAATCATTGAAAATTTCTTTCTAATTAAATGTACACAAAATATAATAAAATTTTCATCCACAACACAACATTTGTAAAACAAACACTTTAAATAAACTCACATGAAAAATTAAAAAATTTTCTTTTTTTTGAAAAACATTTTACTAAACTAATAAAATATAATGATACAAATTAATAATAATTACTTATCCTAGATTCCCTACGCAACACAACATACATACATACAGTCCACTCTATGTCACACACAAGGCATTCATATCAGACAACGTTGCAGAGTTCAAAAATTCCAAAATGCCGACGGGAATTAGAGAATCAAATTTTGATTTATATTTTAGTTTATATAATTATTGTTTTTCAATATTAAACTTGTAATCTATATTAAAGCTAAGCTAAATTAATTGAAACTTAATCTAACGTAAACGATTAAACGTAAGTTCTATTTTTTGCTATTGTATGACACTTACTGTAAACGTTAAATATGGAAGTAATTTCCGCAAAAAGAATAAAGATTCTTTTTGCTGTGACTGTTCAACAAGAAGAGACGAGTTTTACTTAAACCGCATTTTTCCGTCCACACTTTTTTACCCTATACATATAATTAAAAAAAGTTAAAACTCTACACACCCCAACATGCATTAAATGTCATATGTATTGTTGATTTATCGTGAGGTTTGATTTTTAATAGGCCTTTTTTAACAGATCACGCGTGAATCCTATCAGACTGCTTTGTCATTTTTTTCAGTATTATTTGGCAAATCATCGTGGAAAGACTCACATCACAACAGGGTCTCCAAATTGCTCAGCTGTATTACGAAAATCAGCGTTCTGTAAGAAATTTTTTCGTGCGATTCGAGAAACTTACGGTGCGCATAGTCAACCTCCTGAAACCACTATTGCCAATACCATTCGCAAATTTGAGTCCCAGTTTACATTAGTGGATGATACTCGACCGGTTAGGCCACAGCCAGCATGTAGTGAAAAGACTTTAAACAGCTGTAGCTGAGTTTGTACGCGAAAACCGTGACTTATCGATTCGTTGTCGTTCTCCGCAGCTTGGCTTGGCATATTCGAAAACTTGACGTATTTTACTTGAAGATCTCAACCTAAAAGCGTACAAAATTCAACTTGTACAAGAATTGAAGCCAGGTGACTTGAATTTGCGTCATATTTTCAGTGAATGGGCTCTGGAAAATCTGAATGAAAATCCGGTGTTTTATCGTAAAATTTTGTTCAGTGAGGAAGCTCAATGGATACGTTAATAAACAAAATTGCCGTATTCTGGCTGATGAGCAACCCGAAGAGTACCAAGAGCTACCATTACATCGATTGAAAACAACAGTATAGTGTGGCATATGGGCGGGTGGAATCATTGGTCCATATTTCTTCAAAAATCAGAATGTTACCGTCAATGGTAACCGTTATCGAGCCATGCTAATGGACTATGTACTTCCTGAAGTTCAAGCACATGGTCTCGGTGAGCTCTGGTTTCAACAAGATGGCGCTACGAGCCATACAGCGTGTGAAACAATTGACTTGTTGAGAAATCACTTTGAAGAGCACTTAATTTTACGTTTTTCCTATAGTAAATCGGCCTCCTAGATCGTGCGATGTCATACCTTTGGACTATTTTCTTTGGGGATATGTATGTTTTCAGGTGTCCAGGAATAAGCCAGCTAAGATTGAGGCTTTGGAAGCCAACATTACTCGTGTTATCCGCCAGATACCGTTCGCTATGTTCGAACGAGTCACCCAAAATTGGACATTCCGAATGGACCACCTCAGACGTAACACATGAGCTGAAAAGTGCCGTGTTATAGAAAAACACAAAATTTTTGCAAAATTCACCTTTATTTATCAATATAGTTGCCTTCGAGGGCGATACACTGATTGAAACGATTTTTCAATCATTCGATACCAGTTTTGTAGTACGATTTCGGTTTAGCCTCAAAATAGGTCTCTGTTTCGGCGATTACTTCTTCATTTATCTTAAATCCCTTTCCGGCGAACATTCTTTTTAGGTCAGCGAACAGGAAATAGTCGCTGGGGGGCAAATCTGGAGAAGCAATTCGTAGCCGAATTAATTCAATTTCATCGACTTGTGACACGGTGCATTATCTTGATGAAACAGCACTTTCTTTTTCTTCAAATGCGGCCGTTTTTCTGCGATGTCGTCCCTTTTGGAGATATTCGATGAAAATTATTCCATGTGTATCCCAAAATACGGATGCATTAACCTTGCCAGCCGACTGTTGAGTTTTTGGTCGTTTTGGACGAGGTTCGTCGCCTGCTTTAAACACTCCTCTGAATCATCAACACGTTGTTGTTTCTGGTCGACTGTGAGCAAACGCGGCACCCACTTTGAACAGAGCTTTCGCATGTCCAAATATTCGTGTATGATATATCTAACACGCTCTTTTGATATCTGCAGAGCCTCAGCTATCTCGATCATCTGAAACACTCTCTTTTAGACGTCCACTGCGTGCATTATCTTCGATGCTTGTATGACCACTTGTAAATTTTTCAATCCACTTGCAAATAGTTCGTTCGGCTGGTGCAGAGTCCGGGTAATACTTATTTTGCCATTTCTTTGCATCGACAGCATTTATACACGTATCTTTTGAAGGTTGGTACTCACTGAAATGGATTTAATTCAAGTGGTGCCCTCTCTTAGAAACGGCACGGACTTTTCAGTGTTAGTTGTGGCCTACGTTTATATGATATTATTTTTAAAAAGTATATGCCATGAATTGTGCTTTTAACAGATAATAAAAATTTTAAGTTTTCTGTCAAATTTAAGTCAGTTATGTTACATTACAAAGCAAACCTCATAATGAATCACCCTTTAGTTTGTGTTACATATGTTTGGACATAAGGCAATGGCACACTGAAGAAGAGATCGATTTCTCAGTGTTAAACTTTCGTGTATGTATATGAAACTCTCTCCGCTATTATCCGAACGGAAACCAGCATCATCATAGTGATTTAAAGAGTTGAATTTAAGAATTATTGGAGCGTCGTTGGATGCTCTTTTCTTTCTATCTTGACCTCGAGATTGAAAAAGATCTTTCGTAAGTGGAGTGCATATCTGTTTAAATATTGTCTCCACAGTTTCGCCAGGTGATTTTGGTATACAAAATAGAACAACATCGGCTGTGAGTTCTTTCCTTTCTTTGTCATCGCATTTCCGTTGCAGTTCAGCTACTTCTTTTTAAAGCACATCAGCTGAAGTAAAGTGAAATTCTAGTTTATTAATTTTTTCTCGGAGATCACAAAGCAAATCATCGACTTTCTTCATATGATATTCGATTTTTTGTTCTATGAGAGCAAAACGATTCGAAAAAAAATTACGGAGATCATTCATATCGTTTGTAAGGCGGGTCACAATTTCAGTGGAAAGTTTAGTATATTTAATTGTTTTCCAATAGGACGTGTGGATTGATGTTGTGCTGAAACCTGTCCTGGTTTTAACTCTTAAAGTAATCGGCGGGATGGTTTGCTTAGGTCTTAACTCTTTGGGGCTTGCACCTCCTGCCATAATGAATGTAATGTGCGTTGTTTAAGAGAACCAGAAAAAGAGTGCTTTATTGAATTTTGTTAAACAGAAACAGAAACAATAGGCAATTATTTACTATTAGTGTTGAAATATGAAAATAGAAAATGCCTTTTCACACAAACTTTGTTAACTGGGCACTGTATTTACTTATACAAGTTTATACAATCACTGGATCTGCCGCATAGGATTAGAAAACACGTCTGTTCGCTCTTAAACATCATCTCTAATATAGCATCCCCTTATTTCCCTCCGATATATAGTACAGGATGGCAAACAACGACCTTGATCGGCTCTTTTGCCCAATTGTGTTAAATTTTATCCTCGGTGTGACATCAACGCGAAACATACGTATTAAGGCTCAAAATATCTCAACGAAAGGCAGACTACTGACCTCTGCTCAGATCATTCACAGTGGTTCTAAAAATCGGCAGGAGCATTGCTTAAATCGAAAGGGCACCTAGATTGACGAATAAGGAAACGAACTGGGATGGATTTAGGAAAAACTGCTAAGAAAACATTGTCCCAAGCGTACCACTTTCGACTCTTATTGAGATAGAAAACAAAGTTGATAAGTTTGTGAAGGCTATTCAAAGGCTGCGTGGAATAATACACCTTTTTTATACAAGGATGGATACGAAATAAAAGGCAAATAATATCCGCCCGACATCGAGGACCTTCTACGTGAGAAAAGGAAAGCAAAAATCACGTGCGCCCCTACACAAATCCTATTTAAACTACTTTTCAAATAAGCTAAGGCAAATGCTGCAGCATTTCAGGAACCGTGAAAATAGTAAATTCATACCTTAAAAACCGGCTGTCTTGGGTAAGACATGGGACTGAATACTCAAAATTTAAAGAAACTCACGCTGGTGTGCCATAAGGAAGTGTTGTTGGTCCGTGCTGATTCCTATTGTAGACCAGAGATATACCTCAGGATAGAGGCAGTAGTATCCACGTTATGATACGTCTATTCTTGCCACAGGCCAAACAATAGGATCTTTGACGATAAAATTCCAACGAGCACTAAACAAGTTGTTTGAGTGCACGAAGACCTAGAGAATCGTGTTAAACGAGACCAAGTCGACTCATGTCAATTTTACTAATAGAAAGGTAGATAATTTACGTTTATTTATTAATTCTATAACAATTCCATACTTAAACGAGGCAAAATATTTAGGAATAACTCTAGCCGCAAAGCTGAAGTGGAAATCACACGTTAAAAAGAGATGTGAAGAGCTCGACATTAAGCTCGTTGGAAAACTTTCCAAACTAAGCTTATATAACAAGCTGCTTTTATATAAGTAAGTGCTTAAACCGTTTTGGACGTATGGTATACAACTTTGGGTTTGTACTAAACCAAGTAACATATGTATTCAACAAAAGTTTCAGAACAAAGCGCTAGGAGCAATCGTGAATGCTGCATGGAATCTAAGGAATAGCGATATTCACCGTGATCTAGGATTTGCTACCGTAAAACACGAAGTAACAAGCTCGACTTAGCGCCGTAAGGACAAGCCGTGTGAATTAAGGGAAATAGTAGGTGCATTCACTAGAAAATTTTACAGAAGATGGAACTACTTGTTAAGGAAAATTAATCGTAGTCTGGAAGAAAATGGGAGGTTTTTTTAGTGAGTAGGAATCTTACACAACCATGAGCCCGTGTTTATGATGGGCGCTGCTATGCTAATGTGATAGGCAGCTGGGATTTGCGCTTATGTGCCTGCTATGGTGATGTGATGGTGCTCCTATAAGCGCGTGTTTATGGTGACTATGAGAGTTTTTACCTACCCAAGAAAAATATATTTTTTGCGATTATGTGTGATTTTTGATGGGTTTTAATAGTTATCTGTTTTACTCTTTGGATACGTTATCTGTAATTGATGGATCGTTTGATGGTAGCGGGCAGAGTTTGGTGATTGATAGTTGTAAAATTCCTTGTTGGGTTTTCACTTTGACGACGCGTGATGGGTTGTCTGCTCTTCGGTACTTCTCTTGTATACGTTCCTAGCTTCATTTGGTAAAGGAAATCAGTCGTCTCTTAAGAGCATCAGATCTCCTACCTTCAGGTTCGTAGGTTTTTTTAACCATTTCTGTCGTTGGCTAAGGCCCGATGAGGTACTTCCTATGCATTTGAATAGACTTCCACCTGTTGATGTGTCCTTCTTTGCTTGTGGACATATCAGACTCTGGTATGGTGGATAACCGGATCCTATTAAAAAGTAAACAGGGGTTAGCGGTTCCAAATCTTCCGGATTTTTAAATAAAGATTGTGCCCTCGAATCTGTACAAATTTCGATTTGCGTCAAAAATATAGCGAGCTCTTCGAACGTGAATGTACCTGCTACACCTTTTAAGTGGTACTTTAAACTTTTTACCCCTGTTACCCAAAATGCTGCGAAAAGGGAGAGGCTAAGAGAACGAATTTACACTTTGTCCCTTTTGCATTTTTAATTTAATTTAATTTTGGTGATGGCTTAGCCCCATTTATTTGGCTTAATACAAGTTAAATTTAACTTTAAAGACTAGGACAAATAACTACTAGAAAGACTTGAGAACTAAGAACCAAGGGAATAATCTTTATACGAGGGGTGATCAGGTTGAAATCAAAAACCAAGAGGTTTGAGTTAACCTGTCGGAGAGAACGGGAGACTGGATTGTTGTAACCATAAGAGCTGCAGTGCAATGGACGAGAATTTAGATTACGTGGGTTAGTGTTGAGGAAAATAAAGTTCAGAAGCGATTCGCAAACGATGGAAGCTAAGTGTAGTCGATGAATGAAAAGAAAGTCAGCTGTATTCCTTTAGTATTCCAACAAATTCACATTGAGAAGTTTGAAGCGGCCCTGATAGGGAGGTAAAGTCGTTCCAAGAATTGACATTGAATACCCTCAATTCGGGAAACCTGAATTCTTTGAGATTGGAACCAAGCTCAACTGTCATACACGAGTAGGAGTCGTACAAAGGTAACATAGAGAGATCTGGTAACATAGGGTTGGAAAATTCCTTGGGCCAGCGTTAAATAAACCAAGTGATGAGTAAGCTTTAAGGGTTATCTTATAGATATGCGAACGGAAATAAAGGTCACAGTCGAATATATGCGAAAGCAAAAGACACGAATTCAACTCTATTTGTGGTAGTTGGTCTGCCTTTAGGAGACCTGGAAGAAATAAAACTTAACGCTTTGGGGTCTGGGGTCATTTATAAAATTTTTATAATATAGTTTACACACTATTCAAGTAGTGTTGATTGAGAGCGCTATAGAATTTAATGAAACGAAGATATGTTCCTAGATAGTTAAAATAGTTGGCAGAAGAGTAGAGGCGAAGGAGCGGAGGTACAATTATATCAAGGAGGTGATGTGGAAGATGTTTTATTCCGGGAATATGGATTTAAGGGAGATGGATTTGAATATTTCTCTGTAAAAAATGAAGTGGGCACCGACCAGAAATAGATTTTTTCTTAAAGAAATTAACATTTAAGAGGATATTACTTCTTAAATACCGGAGCACGTCTTAATTGGATAGAAAAAGGAAGAAAGATGTTTGGGCTAAGTGATTTTTTCGCTCCGTGGATGGCTTCCATAATTAAATAGGGAGGTTGAATAATTAGTGTAAATTGACTTGTTGTATTATATTTGCCTGAAAAAAACGAACGTATTTTGGGCACGGCTGGTATTGAACCCCGAACCATCCGATTGAGAAGTCAATGCACTTGAGCTACAGCCACTCATTGGTAAACTCGAAATAAGCCTTGCTTATATAGGTATTAATTTTACGAAAATTAGCTTCTTACTATTTGTAAGAAGTGTGAGTTTTGGGGGGTGGCGACAGGAAGGGAGAGTTATGGAAAAATGAAATAAGACTTGGGGGATCAAAGTTATCAATAGCTTAAAGAGATAGGGGGACAAAACGATATTGAGGAGTTGATGGGATCAGTTGTGAAGATAAGGTCCAATTGCCTTTCCATATAATAAGAAACAGCGCTGACTTGACATAGACTAGAACCTGTTAACCGATCTGAAAAGAGGCATTCCTTAATAGAAATGGAATTAGAAGTGATGAAAAATATATTGTATATGTCTTTACATGGAGTACATTTCAGCTGAGGCAAATCAAAATCGTCAAAGATAATGATATCATCAGGCTAGTCCATCAAATTGTGAATTGCAATAGCAAGTTGGTGGGATTCCATAGGTTGGGCCGGAAGAATGTAACAATACGTAACATACAAGCGTCTATGAATAGGTGTTATTTAAGTTGACATAAAGTCGAGCTTAGAAGAAGACGAAGTTACAATAAGAGAGGAGTCGAAGCTGTTGTGACTAGTCAAAATGACATCTCGACAAGAAGAGTCAATCGAAGGGTGTTTACGATCATCATTCTGAAAAACATTAAAACAAAGGGAAAGTAGCTCCAGGTTTTTTGTGTTGGGGATAAAATAAGTTTCAGTCAGAGCGTAGATATCGAATGAAGGAGCATAAGATTGACACAAAACGGCGTGGGTTTTAAAATGGAATTCTCTTATGTTCTGGTAATAGAACCTGAGAGGAAGGTTTTTGAATGACTTTTAATGTTCGAAAAAATTTATCGAGGTCAAGTACGCTGCGTTGGGGGTGTAAGACTCATTTAGAGGTGACATAGTGAGACATACTGAGACTGAAAACATCAGTAGAGACGCCTTTTGCTAAATAAAATCCAAGACGCTTGTTTTTGTTTTTCCCTCGTAGCAGATAGATGTGATATGGACGTATATTCTTGTACATCTTGTTATCCCTAAGTCCAGAGAATGTGTATCAGCATTCGGTGGCATCGCTGGTTTGTTGCGTTAATTTAAGAGTGGGTGCAAAAAAGAATATTAAGTGGTGACTGTTATATCCGCAATCTTTTGCTAGTCATGGGTCGCGCATTCTATAAGGCGTCGCAGTTCTCCGTTGACTCCCACGAAGTTATTTCCGCAGTTACTATAAATGCAGATTATGATATTTGTACCTGCGACCCTCCTATACTCTTATTTTGATAGGTCCAGCGTAATCAATCCTTGTGTGGAAAGAGGGTTCTAATACAGTCACTCCTATAAGCTGTTTTGATGTCTGACTGCGAATCCTAAAGCATGTCGTGCAGTCGTTGATGTACTTTTTAACCGCCCTTTTTACCGCCCTTTTTACCACCCTTTTTACCGCCCTTTTTACCGCCCTTTTAATATAAAATATAATATAATAATGTAAAATCGTATATGCATAATCAGAAGTTGTGTTCCTACGTGTAGTAATCTATCCTGTGAATTGCGAATGATGAAATTCGTAAAAGTCTTGTCTCCAAAATTATCGGGCGATGTTGGTCATGGGAAATTCTTACCACCTATGTTAAAATTCCTTCGCGTCTATGCGTAATGTCCAGCGATTAGAGCAAAAGTTGTTCAAAGTGCGTTATTCACAAACCTCTTACACCAGTCTGCTGTTCGGTAGAGTCGGATTAAATACGACGACCGTTAAATAAGCTAGCTGAATACATTATGAACCAATCTTGAACTGTGATCTTGAACTGTTCGCTTGCCGTACTGTCTGGTGAGACTTATTGGCTGCGCTGGTAAATCATAGATCCAGCCTACAAATTATATCTCACCAACTAGTGCCGATTCCATCCCCCCTTTGGACCCGAAGTCTGCTGAATTTGTCTCCTATTCGCCGATAACTTGAAATTATTTCACCGTATTCAAACCGTGGGCGATTGGTTGCTTCTCCAAGAAGATCTTTATAGGATAACCATTTGGTGTCAACATAATCTCCTAGACTTAAATGGTCTAAGTGCCAAAGCTTAACCTGTTTGAGATGTACGGTTCCAATAATTTTTTGTTATTACATTAGCAATGTCGTGCTGGAAACAGTTAAGTTTAAAATGATTATGGAGTCCCATTGGACCCACAACTAACTTTCAACTCTCATGTTGATTACATTGTGAGTGATGCATTTAGAATGCTCGGGTTTATTAGGCGTAATACGAAAGAATTATCTGATCCCTATGCTATGAAGTCTCTCTACTTCGCATTTGCAAGATCAGTATTAGATTATTGTAGTACAATTTGGAATCCTTACTACCACAACCACTCACAAAGGATAGAGAGGGTACAAAAATGTTTTACTAGAACTGTTTTAAAAAAGCTAAGCTGGAATAGAGACACTCCACCCTACTTAACTAGTTGCCTTCTTTTTAACTTTCTAACTCTTGAAGATAGACGAAAGTTTTTTTAGTATATAAAATGTTTATAAGGGATATAATAAACTATCACATTAAATGTCTATTTACTTGGGCGGATAAACTTATATTCTCCAGGAAGAAACTTTCGTACGAGATTTTATATTCATTGACAGTTTCACAGAACAAATTATTCAAATAATGAAATAGTAAACTTTATTTTTGAAAATGTTTCTTTTAAGGGACAACTAATGTCTGTTTTATATCTTAGGAATTATATTAATAATTATTATTAGACATATATCTTTCTGGTTTTTGTTTGGATTTTGTAACTCAAATTGACGAAATAAATAAATAAAGTATTATTAATGTATTGAGGATATTAGTGTGGCCAAATAGTTTATTTGTCCACTCTGTAGTCACTTCAAGGTAAATAGCTGCGTTAGAAACTACTTGCATTTTGAATGTTTTTTCTTTTATTTTTGAGCGGAGCGTTTTATTACTTTTTTATATATGATAGATGATAGAATGGCTAATGTATTCCTATGTTGTTGCCCATATTTGTAAGAAGAAATTGGAATTTCTTATAAGTTTTTTGTGGATTTCGAATGTGTATTTTTATTTTGAGTTTCGAAAAAAATAAATCTGTAACTTGATGACTAAGATATACAGCATTTGCGGAACAATAAAATCAATAAAAACAATAAAAAATAATTTTATATAAGATTTTCGTTTATATATTTTCTTTGACAGTTAATTATAATGTTACGTGGAGCTATACCTGTAAATAACGTAGATTCTTACCAAAAACTGCAATACGCAAAAGCTTAGTTTTCAATCAGCAACCAGTGAGAATAAACAAAAGTGAAAGGCAATCAATAAGCAATTATAAAACGGTGTGCGAAACGTAATTTAACGGTTCATTTGTGTAAATCTTCAAATTAGGGGAGAGTGTGATAACTTAGGTGCCAAAAATTGATAACGGTTTTTTGTAAAACAGTTTAGTACAAGCAGACAATGTCTATCTCTCCTCGTTTGCCGTGAGGGTCAATTTCATAAAAAAAAAAGTACTAAAAATGGAAAAAAATTAACAAATAACGGTAATACTTACAATTAAATAGTACACATTTTTTAAAGCCAATACTTTTTTCTATTAGCTAATTTTAAAATCAAGTGAAATTTCTGCATAGTTTTTAAAAAAACCGGTTTTAAACTAAAAATTTGGGGAAAAAGGTATAATACTGAATTGTAAGTATAGGGTGAATCATTGTAAGGTTTGATTTTCAATAGGCTTCCAATAGGCTATCAAAATGCTTTTTCATTTTTGTTCAGTATCGTTTGGCAAGTCATCCTGGAAAGACTAACGCCACAACAACGTCTCCAAATTGTTCAGCTATATTACGAAAATTAGCGTTCTGGGAGAAATGTTTTTCGTGCGATTCAAGAAACTTGCGGTGCGCATAATCGACCAGCTTGCCTTGGCGTAAGGACTTCGGCCTGAAGTCGTACAAAATTCAACTTGTGCAAGAATTGAAGCCTTGAATTTACGTCATATTTTCAATGAATGGGCTCTGGAAATCAATGAAATTCCGGTGTTATTGTGTTCAGTGTTGGAGCCCAATTCTGGCTCAATGGGTACTTTAATTAACAAAATTGCCGTATTTCGTCTGATGGGCAAGCCGAAGAGTACCAAGAGCTATCATTACATTCATTAAAACAACGGTATGGTGTGGTTTATGGGCTGGTGGAATCATTGGTTCATACCATATTTCTTCAAAAATGAGGCAAATCAGAATGTAACGTCAATAGTAATCGTTACCGCGCCATATTAACGGACTATGTGCTATTTGAAATTCAAGCAAATGGTCTCGGTGAGCTCTGGTTTCAACAAGACGGCGCTACGACCAATACAGCGCGTGAAACAATGGACTTGTTGAGAAATCATTTTCGGTGAGCACTTAATTTCACGTTTTGCTACGGTAAATTGGCCGTCTAGATCGTGCGATATCACACTTTTGGACTATTTTTTCTGTGCATATGTAAAGTCTCAGGTCTTCAGTCTTAGCTACGATTGACGCCTTGGAAGCCAACATTACTCGTGTTGTCCGCGAGATACCAGTCGCTATGCTCGAACGAGTCGCCCAAAATTAGACCTTCCGAATTGACCACCCCAGACGTAGCCAACATTTACATGGTGTCATTTTGAAAAGTAAATGTCATGAATTGTTCTTTTAACTGATAATAAAAATTTTAAGTTCAATTACGATGAACACCCTATATTACCGTTATTTTTAAAAAAAAATAGTACATTTTGAACTGTTCGTTATTATTTTTCCCGCAGTGATCCCATGTGTTCCGGTGTTCTGTCATAACTACCTAGATTGTTGATTAGGTAAAACTGCGGGCAAAATAATCAGCCAAAATCCAACCCGCGTGTTCCTTTTTTTAATATTGTGTAAGCCTCAGGCATAACACAAAATTGGTGGCAACGGTAGGATACTTAGAAGTCCCTTAAAAGTAAAAAAAGACCAAAAAGACAAGTGAAAAAAAACCTACTGATATATGGAAGTGCTGTTTTCCAGTGAGAGAATCTGTGTTTTAGATGAATTGCTGTGTTTCAAATTTTCTGAACTCATAGAATTTGTTCTACTTTAAACAATTTAATTGGTTAGACCACACTTTGTTTTTTATTTCATCTTTAGTTTAATGTTTGTTGTTTAAGTGTGGAGAATGGTGTACCATATTCACTAAGAATTCTCATTTAATAATACAAAAATGACATAAAGCTAAGATCACTTACATAATATGATAGAATGACAATAATAGAAATGTAGTTCCTCTCTATACATTTTTAATTGTTATATCCCCAAGCTGCGATTATTGGGATATAAATGCTAAAGCAAAATTGTATGAATATGTAATATTTGTAGTTCTTTTATTAATTTTTTAAAGGGGCCATAAGCAAAACATAAAGAGTTTTTGCTTTTAAATATTTTTGGGTGTTGCTTTTCGCCTTTATTTGGTCTCCACGCTATTGACAAAATTAATACATAACCGACAGCATTTCGTAAACAGCGTTCTGCAAAAAATATTTTTCCAAATATTTAGAATTAATGGACTATACAAAAGAACTGAAATAGGTTTTTTTCAATGAAAAGTGTTTAGACTTAGATTAGATTAGTTTGACAGCATTTGTTTATGCTTATTTTAATTTTAAGACTATTACATATGCAGTAACTAAGTGCAAGCAGAACAAGAAGAGTGTGAAAGCTCGATAGTGGTTTTGGTGGTATTATTCCACCTGATTTACATTTACTTTGCGCTGCCTTTTTCGCACTGATGGAAAACTGGTTATTAATGTTATTAAGAGATGAAGTTTCCTGGTCCTGGAGTATGTCAAGTGACTAGACGATATAAGCGTCAGCCATAAGTGTATACAACTTCGAGTCACTGTAGTATTTACTGCCCCAGTTTTTGCTGGAATTCAAATTTTACGCTTTTAAAATTAATTTTAGTCGTTCTTGGCTATCTTGAACTTTTTCGAGTTTTGTTTGTCCTATTGGTCTTGTAAGATCAAAAAAGCAGTTCTCTAAAAACCCTGAAAGCTTCTTTACAGTCCGAGTCATACCACAGCTTTTCATTTGGTTTGATACTCTTCATCCACTATAAGCCACTAATTAAGTCCTAAAGGAGCTATTATTTCCGGGGCATTTGCTTTTTCGTACTGCCATACTATTCTTTTATGAATCATTTTTAAACACAAAAAGCACAAGCACCGACGATGGTAAACAGAATTCCGAAATGAAGATTCTAACGTTATATTACCGAATAAAATTGTGGCAGATGTTACGAAAATAAGCAAGTGTTGACTAACTAAATTCACACATTGCTATCCACAGGTTGTTAAATACACTTAGTTGTTACTTTTGCTTAATGACAGTTTTATTCAGCACTTGGCTCCGGGAAGAGGAAATTTGATTTTCACAGGGAATTTTTTTATTGATTTGCAAATTGTTTTGTTTTTTGCATACTTGAGATTGGTGAGTAAGCGGACATTTTACGAGTTCATTAATATTGCTTGTGCACTCACCGGAAGTCGGTGTTGTAACTACTACAATATTCTTGGACATGGACGTATGCTAAAAAATAATTACTTTTAGGTTTAATGATATATATTTGTTAAATATCCTATTTATTTTTGAGCTATTATAGTGTCACATCACTAAGAACTAAGGATGACAGCGTAAGTTGTGCATTGTAGTGTTGGTTTAACGGATCGAATTGCGCATATTTTTATCATATTTATCATCATTAGATAAAAAGAGAATTCGCAGGTGATAAAAAGTTTTTTTTTTAATTGGTTTGAGGGTATTTTCATTTTAAACGATACATCATACTAGATGTGCTCAAGAAGTAAGGTTACTTCATATTTTTATTAAAAAAAATATAAATGTTTTCATTAATTATAATGTTTTCTCCTTTAAAGTAATCCTTCTCAGATATAAAACACTTGTGCCAACGGTTTTACCAATTCTCGAAACACTTCTCATAAGCACTTTTTGGTATAGCAAATCTTCCAGCTATGCTGTTTTTATTTCCACAATCGTTGCAATTCTCCATCCTTTCATAGATCCCTTTAGTTTTGACCTTTTTAAGCAAGTCAGTATCATTATTTACGTCTTTCTAGAGCTTCTAAGTGGTACTTGTACGACAGTTTTTCTAATCCAAATTAAAAAGATTCGGAACACACTTCGCTGACACACGACTCATGGCCAAAACATCCGGAAAAGTTACATGGCACGAGCCGACCGACATGCCAACATTCTCAGCAACTTTTCTTATGGTAACTCGACGATTTTCAATTTTCTTCACAGCTTTGACGTTTTCATATTTTGCTGATGTTATGGAACGTCCAGAGTGAAGTCCCTCATTGTCATCTCGACCATCTTGGAGGAGCTTGTACCACTTGTAAAGATTTTTTTACTTCGAGCAGACTCACCGTATTCCACTGTCACCTTTCAAGAGTTTTAGAACACTTGATTTCATTTCTTACACAAAATTTCATGCAAATTCTTTCCTCCATTTTTTATAAAAATTGTAAATCACCGAACACACCAATACACGTCTAACCTTTCTATCTGTCAAAACAAACAAAGTATACTATATGTATATCTGAAACTGTGAACATATGTTCGGAACATACCAACTCAGCAAAAAAAATCGATAATCGAATGTATGTTGTCCGCGAAATTTCAAAATTCACTTTACTTTTTGAGCTATTAACTATTATTATCATTAATTTGTTTTTTTGATTTTTGTACTTACTTAGACATGTATAGGAGAGTTTTATCATGATAAAGCCATAAATAGTGATTAGGTATGCTCATTTCGTGAAAAGTTACTTTCTTCGCATTTTTAAAAAAACAGTCAGGTCTCCATATGCTGTGAAGCCAATCGACGTCTAATATTCTATATTCATCACTCATGTTCTCCGGAAGCCGAAGCCTAGGGTCACGCCAGCTTTGAGCCAAAAATATATCGGTTACATATGTCTGTAAATAAAACTTTATTTATATACTTTTTTCCTTTTTGTGATATTGTTATTTAATAAAATTACCATAGATTCCTCATTAATGGAATCTATTGATAAAACTGTGACATGAAAGTAAACGACAGTCGGTTGTCCTAGAAGCTTTGGGGCTCGATTCTTATCGTAGTTCTTTGCTGGAATAGGCAAAATGTCAGGCAAAGATAAGCTTGATTCATAGTGCGAAACTAGTTCTGCACTCTCTGCATTGTTAGTAGAGATGTTGCTAGAAGAAAAATATATACGCTTAAATCCGTATTATAACATAATATTTGAATGAACTACATTACTGTTTCGCTCTGTTTCAAAAATCTTATCCTATCGTAATACTTCTGTTTTCAAAAATTTACTTTTTTCTTCTTAAATCCAAATTAAAATTCGCTCTAACTTCTTTAATACATGAATACTCCATGATTGCAAGAGGACAAGTACTTACTTACTCTGAAAGTACGAAGCTGTGCTTCGCGTGCCCTTTTTTTTTTTTCTTCTTATGTCCTCAGCTTTTCTTCTACTCGTAGAGCTCATAATCCCCTTTTGATCTTTTCTGCTGGACTGCTCTGTTCATTCGTTGTTTTCCCAAGTTTATCTGTCTGCATTCTACGTTTTTCTTTGTTGGGACGGGTTGAAACCTAGTAAACCAGAGGCAGTCAACTTGAGTGCTATTTGGCAGTAATGTCATTGACTTTTAACGTTCGATGACATGGTAATAACTGAATTTTCCAAAATTATTTTTAAAACATTTTTTGTTGGGATGGGTTGAAACCTAGTACATCAGAGGCAGTCAACCTGAGTGCTATTTGGCAGTTATGCCATTGACTGTTAACGTTCGGTGCTGATTGTATCGAACTCCTCGAGGGGTAAATTTAAACTCGATCTAAAAAAGCCCACACGGTCTCTGAACATTTTTTCTTGACGAAAACAAAATTAATTTTGTATCAGTACAAAATATTCAAACTAGACCATTTATACCATATGATAACATTTCAGTTTTTGGGTGTGCAAGGCAAAAGTACCAATAGTAAAGACGTTAACATTTAATATTCTGTTGAATGTGTAAAGTAATAATATCAAGATATAGTAAACAAATGAATTAAAAGAGAAAGCTTAAAATTAACAATAGTGTCACGGCCACCTTTTGACGTTGATTAAGAATATTGATTTTTGGTAAGAAATTAAATTAACGAGGCCCGGTAACGAAAGAAAAATCTGAAAAGTGTGTTTTGTACAGAATTGGAGTATCTAAATACAAAGTTTCTAGTATTGGCACGTTAGTTACAATTTTCCTGTGGTCTGACATGGTAATAACCGAACTTTTCAAAAATATTTTTAAAACTTTATAAAAGTCTAAATGTCTTAGGGGAAGGATTTCAAGACTTTTGCACAACCCAAAACTAGTTGTTTTCTGATTAACTCATTAACTATTGCGTGATTTTGTTTTGATAATACGGGTTCTAGTTCCGCCGTTTGGATTTTAGTAAACCATCATAGACCATCTTTAAGATTAGCACATTGCCTTGAGGAACTCCGATATTCATATCATTCGCAGAACTGCAAATATTTTCATATATCGTTCTCACTTGCTAACGATTATTCAAATAATAACCAAACCAGTTACGCATAAAGCCTCAAAAACCTAAAATAATTTATTTAGTAATAAAATGTCATACCCCATGTCAAAGGCCTTAGTTATGTCGATAAATATTTTATTTAACATAGTTTGATACACTTATTCTAGCAATTTTCCCACTTTTTGATCCTGTCCGAAATGTAATTTTCCGGAAGGTCTGCAAAATACTCCTTTTTTTTATTGATGAGCCATCTTTTGAGGTTTGGGAGATAATATTCCGAGGGAGCCAAATCGGGCGAATACGGTGGATGCGACAGCAACTGGAGCCGTAAGTCGTTGATTTTAGCCATAGTTGCGATGCTATTGTGCGCCGGTGCATTGTCTTGTAAAAACAAATTTTTTTTCTATTCATGTAAGGCCGTTTTGCAGCGATTTCGGCCTTCAATCGCTCCTATTATGCACAGTAATACTCGCTGTTGATAGTTTTTCCTTATTCGAGGTAGTCCACGAAGAGTATGCCACGGCAATCGCAGAAAACCGCCATAACCTTTAGGACACATCAAGCCTCCCTCGGCCGGTTCGGAGTACTCATGCCGGCTTCAGTCCATTGCCGGGCACTCATTCTGTTCTCTGGTATGTAATAGTGGATCCAAGTTTCATCAACAGTTACCAATCGACGACAAAATTTCGCCCGATTCCGCATCAGCAAGTTCAAACACTCTTTCGAAGTGCTCTCACGTTCGTGTTTTTGGTCAGGAGTGAGTATGCGCGGCACCCAGCGGCAGGATAACTTTTTCAGGATCGGAGAAGTTGCGGCGACCACGAAACTCTCGAAATTTCGGTGTTATCTGACGGAGCATTAGCCCCATAATATTTATCCAACTTTCGTTTTGCCTCTCAAAAAATAAGGTTTCAGTAAATTTGTAGCTTTTGAATTCAAACTGAGGGTCGCTAAGAAATGATTCCTATCTACCATTCCATCTAGATACCATTCTAGGTTTTATGCCTAATTAAAAAAATTTCAAAAACACTGATAAAAGGAAAATGGCACGGTAATTATTCAATATTGTGACAACTTTAAGATACAGAAGTATTACAACTGCATTTTGTAATACTGCAGATACCATATTATTTTAACTGCATACCAGAGATATTATCAAAAAAAGAGGAAGTCGATGTTTTAAGGGCAACTATACATTTTTGACTTTAAAGTAAAAACTTTCACATTGAAAACTTAATTCTATTATGCCAGTGTCATTATGAGATGTAAAGCTGTTATCATTGGAAATAACATGCAGGAGCCCATCGTATAAATTAGCAAATGCCACAGGCTGAGAAATAATAGAATTATTATGGTTTATTGCAATATCTTCATATGTTGGAATTATTTTTGTGAAGAATTTTATTAACAACCAGACATTCCTTTTCAGAGTTTCCCATAGTCCCAGCTAGTTTATTGCTAAAATATGCATTTCTGCGAATTGGGATTTCTCAATTCTAATGTTGTTAGAATGCTTCTTGACAACTAAACTGAGTTGTTTTTTCTTTCTATTTTTTTTTTTAATAGTGAAATTTACATCCACCGCTTCAGACATTTTAAGCTACTATTTTTTCCGATTTAGCTTCTTCCAACAGATCGACATACAAGTACACATGGTATACAATTTCGCTTTTAATTTAAGTTTGTTGGAGGAAATAAAAACCTAGAGCTTAAAGCTAGGGATGGTGAAGGAGATCGAATTTGAAGAAGAGAGTGCTGCGATTAAAACCAAAGAATACGGGAGACTGGTTCGTTAGAGCCATATGTGGTGCGGTGGATTGGTAGATACTATAAAAGAGACGGGGATAACATAGACTTCGAGGGTTATTGTAAAAGAAAATGGAATTGTAAGGAATCGTGCAATCAATAGAGCCTGAGAGGAGTCGTTGAATGAAAAAATGTCTGCTACGTCCCTTCCTTCCTCAAGGGTATTCAGGTTAATGAGTTTGAGACGATCTCGATAGGAAGGTAAAATTAGAGGATCGTTCCAAGGTAGACCCCGAATAGCAAATCAAAGAAAACGACGCTGGATGCTTTCAATTCGGGATACGCTTGGCTAGCGTACTCGAGAAGGGGACGAACAAAAGTAATGTATAGTGATCTGGTTACGTACGGGTTGCAGAATTCTTTGGAACATCTTTTAAGGAAGCTAAGTGATGAGTTCGTTTCAGTAATTGTCTCATCAATATTAGAGCGGAAATTAAGTTTTATTTCGCGAAATATGCCAAGGTAGGGGCTAGATTGAACAAGGGATATAGGTTGGCCATGAAGAACGTAAATTTGGGGAGGAGAGTTGTTGCACTTACATGAGAATGTAATCCACTGACATTTGGTGACACTGAATTCTAAGCAGTTCTTGATGTAGATTTCCAGGCGGAAAAGCTATTTAAATCTATTTAAAGGAGGAAATGAGAAAATGTTGTGAGGAAATGAGTTTAAAAAAATTGGTGTCGTCAGCATGGAAAGAAAGTGCTGAGTGTTGAATGTCCCTTTCTAGATCGTTAATGGTTAGGATGAAGAGAAGTGGACCTATTTGACTACCTTGAGGATTGGCCAAGAAAGGGGCTAATGGGACAGTACTGAAACTAGCACTATAAAAATGATTATCCAGGTAAAAAGATATCCATTTTAGCAAAATGGGTTCAAACTCCAAGACCGATAATTTGAGCAGGTTAAGTGATATCTTATCAAAAGCCTTACTGAAATCAGTTGTTATAACGTCAACCTCTTTACAATTTTTTAAGGCTAAGAAAACAGAGGACATAAATTCGACGAGTTTCCTGGTAGTTGATCTACCTTTCAGAAAGCTGTATTGATTAAGGTAAATAAGAAATTTGCACTAAAAGCTTAAGGCTTCGTACATAATGCTTTCGAGGAGTTTGGGTATATGTGAAAGTTTAGCAATGGGGCGGTATTTAGTGACTTCGCTCTTTAATCCCCTTTTGTGCATCAGTGCTATGAAAGAAGACTTCCATATTTGTTTAATAGGTGGGAAAGTGTTGAGCAACATATTTCAGGAAACATAGATGGAAGGACATCTAGACCCGGTAAGTATTTTTCATTAAGTTATTGTAACTTATTTTCTATAAGTATAGAATTAGATCCAACCAAAACTGGTGGGTGAAAGCTATCAATGGTCGATAAGAAAAGGGGACCGAGCGAGACCGAGGAGCTTATGGGGTCAGTGTTGAAAATGAGATCTTATAACCTACCCATATAATTCCAGCATAAGCTGGACTCTGAAAGCTCACCCAAGCAGAGGCATTTTTACTCAAATAAAAGTTTGCGATGAAAAAAGATTCATCATCTGATTGAGTCCAGTGCAGATAAATTGAAATCGCCGAATACGAGGACTTTATCGAGAGGATCAGATAAGTTAATTTGATCAATTGCTTCAAAAGCGAGTTGGTAGCATTCGAAAGGTTGTGCCGGCAGGATGTAAAAATACATAACGTACAGTAACCTGCAGCAGAGTATTCTCGTTATTGAAACGAAGTCAAGCTTAAAAGAAGTAGAAACAGCGATTGGAGAAGAATTTAGATCATTGTGGAAGGTCATTGGGACACCTCTACAGTAAGATCGTCGTCTCCAAAACAATTGAAACTAGGGAGGAATAACTCCTGATTCTTTATATCGGGAATTAGATTAGTTTCGATCAGAGCGTAGACCTCAAATGGGAGAGCGTGATATTGGCGCAAAACAGCACAGGATTTTGACCGCATTCTTCTTACGTTTTGACAATAGAAGGTAAAAGCAATATTATTTCGCGAGGGCGTAGGAGTAGATTGTTGGGGACGAAAAAATTTGTCGTTGTCAGTTCTGCTCCGTTGAAGGGGTGAGAGCCTTTATGAGTGCACATAGTTACCGTAGGCAGCAAGGTCGTCTGAGACTTTCTGGGGAGACTTATTGAAAATCCTATGGAACTTAATATACAAGTTCCTTAGACCTTTAAGGTCAGTAGGGAGACCTTCCTGCTGAGTGACCTTGATGTCATAGCAAACTGAGTCGGATTTGTCATGCAGATACGCTTATACGTCTTATACGTCTCCAATAAGAGTCATTAGACTTAGAAACGGGTTTCGTTATCTTATAACTAAAATTGGTGTCAGATTTAGGAAGATTTGGGACGGGTTTCGATATCTTATTACCAGAATGAGAGTCCTGTTTGGGATGGGATTTGGAAACGGGGTTTGGTAACTTAATAATTACATTGAATGCTTAGATTTGTTTTATCCAGTTTCTTGGTATTTGTGGCTATATATTTACAAAAACGCAACTTTCCAATGTTGAAATTAGCACCAGCAGGGTTTTTAATTAATCATTCGTATCTAGGTCCAATTTAAAGTTTCGATTACATTTGTGGTGAGATGGCAGGAACATTTTACATTGGCTGATGGTGATACCGTATTTGTTTGCGAAAAATTTCGTAATCCAAAAAATACCAGCGTTTTGGGGGTACCTTGATGAAAAATGTAATCATCTGGGTTCCAATTTTATTCAGCCTACGCCTCCATTCGGAAGCTGTCCATGTTGTACTAAAATGTTCGACGAGCTTACGTGGGGCGAAGTGAGAAGTTGACGGCGAAATAGTTTCGGACTCTTGGATTGAAGGGGCAGCGGGAGAACTTGTAGATTAAGTCAACCGTGGTGGTGAAGGTGAGTTGTCTTCGGTTTCCAATAATTCAGCCAAGATTGATGTATTCTAATGGACACTGGTGGTTTTGAGTATGGATTGGTAAATCGTCAATTTTGCTGCTTACCGTTTCAAAATGATTCTGGATAAATGGTTGATTTTGTGACAGCTAAATGGTCGCCGACTCCGTTGATTCTATGAAAGATTACTTCGAGAATAGGAGCAGTTTGCATTGGATATGACTGTTTCTTTGAGGAAAAACCCTTCACGCAGGATGTTGATCGATTCGCACAATTTAAGGTTAGAGACGTTTTACGTGGAACAATTTGCTTTAAGATCACCGATCGCAGTATTCATCTCGAACAGCCTTGCAAATTGCTTATCGACGTTGGTGAGCTTAGACTTACAATAATGTCTCACTAATCCAAATTTATTATTGCAAGGGGTAGTTCGAGTTGCCGAATAATTCAGATTGGGGAATACATAGCATAAAATAGTTAAAAAAATCTTCTTTATTTAAAGAAACCAAATTATATTTATTATTCCTTTAAAAAAAATGAAATACAAACATATAGTTTTACAAAAAATTAAAAATATATAGTTCAAAAAGTGAAATTCACGTACTCAGCTCACAAAACTTTTATCGCAAAATCAGTAGTTAAAGTTTGTTTTTTCTTTTGTCTTTGCAATGCAATTAGAAACTTTTCTTTTAGTTTCTGCAAAGCCAAGATATCAGAAGCGCAGGCATAGTTCTGAAGCGCCCATTCCATAGAAACAGATAAAGCCTTCATTACATCTTCATGTTTAATGTTATCTTTATCTTCATCTCACTCTCTGCTTGCGTGTTATCCTGAATGTTGTTTACGTCCAGCCAGTCGTTAACTTTACTAAGACTTAGGTCAATCCCTGATAGAGCACTGGCCAAGAATAAAACTGCGTCCTCTAGAGTAATTATTTTCAAAACAGTGCTTATTTTGTCATCTTGGCTCATCACTTGAGAGAATAAACTTTTCTTGTTTTAACTTTTTTTATATTAATTAATAATTAGCTTTGTTATTCTAATGATGTTCTGATCCATGGGTTGAAACAGTGAAGTGCAATTTGGTGGTAAGAATAATGTTGATAATGTGAGTTGAAAAACCACATTTTAAAAACTGTCGATGTCATCCAAGCTTTCGCAGTAGATTAATATTCCACAGGCAAATCCGGTGAATCAAATGACCTTGGCTTCTTAGATTTACCTATCGCCGTGTCATCAGCATATGTTGCAAATTCACATGCTGGTATTCTTGTTCTGGGAAGTCTAATGTATATAAATCATTTAGGAGTGTTCCTTGGAAAGAGCCTTGGGGGACAGCAGTAGGCACATAATTATATATGTCAAATATTCAATTTCAATCTTAGTTAGATATTTCTGAAAAAATTGTGGTATCGTTCGGCCAGTTGTTTTCCTAATCAGTAAGATTTTTAGGTAGTACTTTGTTGTGTTCTTATTAATAACCGCATTTAATGGATTTTCAAAATCAATCAGATTAATAATAAAATAAGATAAATTAAATATTACATTAATTGTAGCCACATCCACTAAGATATTGGAAACAGTATAATTTGTTATTATCCGTGTAGTATGTATTCTAATTATCTTTAAGATTTGGAATTTTACCGTCAATGGTAACCGTTATAGCGCCATGTTAGCTGACTGTGTGCTTCCTGAAATTCAAGCAGATGGTCTTATTAAGAAATCATTTTAGTGATAACTTAATTTCACGTTTTGCTACTGTAAAATGGCCGCCTAGATCGTGCGATATAACAACTTTGAACTATTTTCCCTAGGGATATGTTAAGTCTCAGGTGTTCAGGAATAAGTCAGGTACGATAGACACTTTGGAAGCCAACATATTTCGTATTATCCGCGAGATACCGGTCGCTATGCTCGAACGAGAAACCCAAAATTGGACCTTCCGAATGGCACACCTCAGACGTAGTCGTGGCCAGCTTTTACATGATATCATTTTCAAAAAGTAGATAACATGAATTGTTCTTTTAACCGATAATAAAAATTTTAAGTTTACTTTAAATTTTATGTGTTTTGCTTTACATTGTAAATCAAACCTCACGATGGATCGTCCTATATTAACAACAAGATTATAAATAGATAAGCAAATACATTAACAAATACATAAATTAGTAACGATTTACGAAAAGCAATTTTGTTATTTCAACTTAAGCTAAGTGGCATTTAACTCATTAACGAGGGGATTTTCAGGTTTACTACGAGTACATCTCATAAGAAAAGAGTTAGGTATAATTTCTATTCTGTCAGAGACCAACTCAAGATTAGCATATCGATACAATTTAGAGGTAGAATAGTACCAATGTAAGCTTAGCATCATGTTTAATAGTTTATTTTGCTGAATCTGTAATTTTTTAATATGACACTTGGCACATTTTCTCCACACAGGACACCCACAAAGCAAGAATGCTTAAGAAATGACTTTATGTATAATTATTTCATTTTGGTCGGATAATATAGACTTTCTGTTTATAAATGGGTATAACATTTTTATAGCAATGCAAAGTTTATGCAAAGTCTTGCTTGTGCTCCTGAAAGGTCAATCTTTTATCAAGATGTATACCCAGGTATCTAACTGTGTTTTCCCTGGCTATCGGTTGCCTAATGACCATGATTCGACCAGATGGGAGGAAACTATGTTTTCTTTTTCTAGGGAAAAAAGTAGCTTGTATTTTCCCCAAATCCAATTTAAATTTCTATTTTCAGCTATAATCGGTGAATACTTCATGCCGCGTTTTTAAGATTCGTCTCAATGTTTAGACCGAAGATATGCGACGAAAGTATCGCTGTGTTATCAGCATATGTTGCAAATTCATATCTAGATATTCTAGTTCTGGGAAGTCGTATGTATATAAATTATATACGTATATAAATTATATACAGTGCTAAGACAGAGCCTTGGGGGACACTAGCAGGCGCACTTAAGAAACAAGATGAGCTATTATTCACAAGTACTATAAAATTACGGTTTGAATAACTTATTATTACTTTGAATAACTTTGCACAAAAAGGGAGGAAAGGTAAAGCTAAGCATTTTGAATACAAGTCCATTGTGCCAGACGGAGTCAAATGTTTTTTCCATACTAAGGTTATAGCGATAGCGTGATCGTTAACTCACTGGCTGTCACGCCACCTACCTGGGTTCGAGTCCCGATAGGAGCACAACAGCAAATTTTTCAAAAATCGTCATCACCCTTTCGGCGGGCAATGGCAAACCTCCGAAAGTCATATTCTGCCTATGAAAAAGCTTCTCAGGAAAGCCGTTCAGAACCGGCAATAAACAGTAGGCATTGCTCAGGAGTTTAAAAATATACAGAGTGAGAAACACAAATGAGTGCGAGAAGCTAGGCCTTGGCCCACACCATACTGTCTCGCCATTTATTTATTTTTTTATGTTGAGGAGTAGCATGCCCGTCGACTTACCTACACGTCGATTTTTCCTGATAAGATTCGTGATTCGAAGTACTTGATGGCTGGTACTGTGAAATCGCCTAAACCCAAATAAATTAATTTGTATAAATCAATTATACTTCGAAGCTTGTCCTTGATAACTTTTTTCGAAAATCCTACTCAGGCTGCTAAGCTAGCTAATTGGCCTGTAGCTTTTCGGGCTGTCGCTTGGTTTTTCAGCTTTCGAAATCGGAACTTTAGCTATTTTCCAGATAGTAGGAAGGTATTGAATTCTGAGGCATACATTTATTATAAATGTAAAATATTCAATAAAATTTTTGATATTGTCCAGGCCAGTTGTTTTCCTAGTCAGTAAGTTTTTTATGTAGTACTTCGTTGTGTTCTTATAAATAAACGCATTAACCGGAGTTTTAACATCGATAAGGTTAAATGCCTCCAAGGGATCGCTTACTACGTTAATTGTATCCACATCCCCTAAGTAATTGAAAACAGTATAATTTTTGGCATAAGTTTGGCTGAATAATTTAGCTTTGTCATTATCCGTGTAGTATGTATTCTAATTATCTTTAAGATTTGGAATTTGTTTATGGTACTTTTGCTTTTGACAATCCTAACAATATTCAAAAGAGGTTTGAAAGCTTTGTCAAGGGAATTAAACATACCATAGTATTCCACACTCCCTTTCGTCTATTTTATATTAACTTCACGATTAACTTGTTGAAATATTTATATAATTTATATGTTTATACATATAAATTGTCTGAATGTTTGAAGATATAATATGATGTTACATACTTAGATGGCTTTAAATAACTTGGCATCGTGGCAATTGTGTGTTCCAAATTTTAACGGGATAGCAAAAATTGCCAACTCTTCAAGATGTGAACCATAAAAAATATTTCCAGCGCTCTCGGTAAGGGGTTTTATTGACAAGTCAACTTCTTTTGAGCACAAATAAATTAAATCCTGACTAAATACTTCCCGACATACTTGAAAATTCAGAGCCATCCCTACTATTCTTTAGAAGAAAAGCTGTAAGCTTCTTTCTCGCATTTCAACACTATATGTATGTAGCTTTTGATATGCACTTGATGAGCCTGGATAAATGAAAAAAGATGCTTGGCCGCGAGATTGATTATGTATGAACACAGTTGTGAATGTCCAAATTTGTCAAAATACATCAAATAATCTTGTCAGCAACATTAATATTCTTTACTGTTACTGGTGAGAAATTTTATTTAATTTTGAATTTCGTTTTTTTTTTCAATTTTTGTAGATGCATTATAGGCAACTCTGCAAAATTTGTTTGCCTTATGATTCGTACCATTCCAATGAGTAATTTTACCAATTTTGAGGCAAATCGGAGGTGGGTCGTTCAGAACGTCGGGCGATTTTTCATGGAATGACCCAATATTTAAATACTTCAATTACTTTCTTATGATGGTCCAGATTCTATTTCAAAATTAATCACCTATAAAGGCCTTGGTGAACAAGGTTAAGCAGTCTTATCTTGGTGCTTCTTACCAAACTATATAAATATTCTTACTGTCTATCTTAGCTTATTATATTATATATTATGAGTCTAATTTGTGCATTCTCCTGAATTGAAGCCAAATAATGATTTTTGTGTATTGTGAGCAGTTTTAAGCACTGTTTGTGTACTGAAATGTAGTTAAATTAGTCAAAATCTGTCCACATTAAATGGTGTATTTCTTTGATAGATACAGCTTCCGAATTGTTAATGTATACTTTCTGAAACTTTAAAATTCAAATGGAACAAAAGGACAAAGTCCAAGTATCGGATAGCTAGTTTTTTTTTTTTAATATTCTTTTGTCTCTTATCGCATTTGACTCAGCACGTTTGCTGCACAAAAGCTAATTTATTCTAAGTAATATTTGTATAACGGGAACCATAAGCTTTGTCTAGATACAGAGCGTGAAAAAATGACTTCACCAGGTATTTTCATACAAAGTTGATTGTTTTTATGATATTGAACTCTTTATATTTTTTATCCTTTTTGAACTTTGTTTACTCCAACGAAATATAAATCTCTTCTAGTAGGATTTTTTCTTTTAGAATTTGCGCACGTTCAACGAATTTTTTTGCACACAGAGATGGCGATAGACATCTTTGCGGATACCCGCATGTTCCTAACAGAAGAAAACACATAATGAAAAAATCTGAAATCTAATATCTATAATCAATGAAGCCTTTGCCGATAACTATGTACTAACAAAATTAAGTATGATGTATTTAGAACTAAAACCGCTTTTCAACACCGAGACAGGAGATAATAATATGAATAGAATGCTGTGCAACCTTTGAATAGGAATTTAAAAAGATGGATTGATTAAGCTAACCTTTTCAGGATTATGCATTGATTCGCATTCGTAATTTATGACCTTTCACGGTGTTTTTGTGTTTCTATATGTATCTTAATATCAAATCTATTTTTAAGAACTTGATAGTTTAAAAGGCCGTTATTTTTAGAATAAATCAATGAAATTTAGTCTCCCTGTAGATGGCATTAAGCTTTAAGTAGGGAGACTGAATTTCAAAGTTGATTGATATTTTTGTATTTTTTGTTTTCATTTAAAATCATAATATTTTGGACTCCTCAGTCGAGTTTCCGAAACCAGTACAACGTGACTTTGGCCACGATCAACTACGAAAACATTTGCCTGGCAAAAATTACCAAAGAGTATTTAAATTTCATATCGCATATCTTATCTTCTCCAAAGTATTCTATGAATCTCTCAATTACTTTTGCACCATATTAATCTATGAGTATAAATATTAGACTTGCTCTCAGATAAACCGACTTGTACATCGAACTTAGATAAACCTTTTCAAACTACCAATCAATTTATAATTAATAGGTATATGGATGTTACGGGTACAAGACCACAACTGATTTCTCAAGATGGATCAACTGACCCAGTCATACTTAGTTAAAATTAGAAAATAAGGGCTGTCCCTAAATTCACGCAAGATTTTAATTTCGCGCTTTTCATGTGGTAAAGTGTTGCCAACCAAAAAAAAAAAAAGACAGCTGAATCCATGGTTATTAAAAATGGAGTGCTACATGAAAGAACTATCCGTTTTCATTGTTGAGCAATATTATAAAATAAATCAGCATCATCTTTCATTATTAGAAGTGAAATGCGTTCACAGAGTATAACTATTTAGTGCGGATTTTGGGCTAGAGGCATCATCAGACAATTTTTCTTTTGCTCGTCAGTCAATAATAGTTAATAATGCTCGCTATCGCAACATGGTAATCCAGTTTTTTGCACCTAAATTACAAGATATGGATGTAGACGACATGTGGTTTCAACAAGACGGTTCCACAAGAAACAATTCAATTAGTGCATGAGTCATTTCCTGGTCGTGTTTGGTAATCAGAATTGTCCGCCCAGATCATGCGACTTAACACCTTCGAACTTTTTTCTTTGGGGTTTTTTAAAGCTTAAGGTTTATGATATACAAACAAGCCCACTACCACCAAGCGTTTCATTACTTAATTTTTATGAAACTTCTTAGGCCAGAGTAACAGCGATTGATAAGTGAAACCTCTTATTTCATCGTTAAAAAGGTGTCATTATCAGAGTTAACAACGGGAACGAGGTGAACAAAATCCCTTTTTACATCAAATTTGTAGCTCTTTTGTGATTCTCTGTCTGCAAGCCATACTTGATTTAGTTAAAAAATTGTTAACTCCTAAAACTAAAATGATACTTCACGAATTAATCCATTTCTATTATTTTGTTCCAAATCCAAAACGATAAGAGAAATGCAGGGCTGAAATTGGGATCGCACTATACTAGGTTTTGTAAATGATATAAACGGCCAAAGGAGGAGGCACAGAAAAAGCGTTAATACAATAGTAGTTGAAACCTTCAAACCACACAACAAAAATTTTAAATTGGAAAATCTTTTACTTTTCTGAAAATATTTTTATTCTACAAACTTTATAAAAAAATATATCTTATAAAAAACAAATCGATTTTTTAAGCATCTATGTATATACCGGACTTGATTTTGAACGGTCAAGAGGATCCATGAGCCGTATAATGTAAAAGAAAAGAATAATTATTACGAAGAAATAACATATGTATACATAGTTTTAGTTGTGTGTCTTCAAAATAAAAATAAAGGCATATGGATATTTTTCTTGAATCTGTAAGTTTATACTCGTATATACAATTCAAGATAATTTTTGTTTTTAGAAGTAAGTAAAATTAATATTGTGAAAGTAACATTATCTAAAAAGTCCGGGTATTATCGAGAGTATACATATTTAATATCACTAAGTACACATATTTATAATTTTGTTAGGAGCGCTACTAAGTTCTCGCTGTTTCTCAATAGATGGCCCCAACAATCAGTGCTAATAGATTTTGACATTTAGAAAATGTCATTAAATAAGCTTATACATACAAATATGGTAAAAAAAAACCGCCTAATTTTGTGTCAAATGTTTGTAATTTGCGGGATGTGTTTATTTTCTGCTTTCATTCGAAGAAAACAGCTGCTGAAGCGCATCGAGAGCTCCAAAAAGCTGATGGAGATGATGTTCTAAGTGAAACAACGTATCGTGATTAGTTCCGTCGCCTCAAAGACGGTAATTTCGATGTTGATAACCGTCCGCGTGAAGAAAGGCGAAAGAAGTTTCAAGATGCTGAGTTGGAGGCATTGCTCGATAAGGATCCTTGCCAAATGCAAGAAGAGCTTGCTACAGCACTAAGAGTTACCCGCCAAGCCATTTCCAAGCGATTGCATGCGATGAAAATCATTCAAAATAAGGAACTTAGGTTTGAAGCCAAGAATACCTGCTACAGCGGCAGAAAAGGAAGGGTAATCGTCTTCGCATACTGACGGGTGATAAAAAATAAATTGATTACAGCAACTCAGTGGGAAAAAAAAACATGGGGATTGCCCAGTCATGCCCGCATATTCACGCTGAAAAGGTTATACTGTGTATTTGGTGGGATCAGGTCTGTTGAAACCCAACGAAACCATCTCTATAAAACGGTGTCAACTACAATTGATGCGATTGAGCATAGCATTGCGTGAAAAACAGCCGCAATATGAGTAGAGGCACGAAAAAGTGTTTTTACAGCATGACAACGCTCGACCTCACGTTGCCAAACCTACCTGAAAACGCTCAAATGGTAAGTCTTACGCCACCCGATATATTCCCTAGATATTGCGCCGTCCGAATATTACTTCTGTTAGATGGCACATGATCCGAATGATCAGTAGTTCCGCTCATATAAATACATCGAAAAATGTCTTGATTCGTGGATAGCCCCAAAAGATAAATACTTTTACCGTAGCGGTATTCGAGCTCCGCCTGAAAGATGGGAACAAGTCGTAGCTAGCCATGGGCAATACTTTGAATGATTAATTTGTAACTATTTTTTCACAATAAAGTTGCATTTTCGTCAAAAAAAACTTAGTTGCGCACTTAGTACATCACCATAGGAATTTATTTTAGAAAAAGTGGTCCATGGCTTAGAACACCATTGAAATAATAAAGAAAAATAAGTGTCTATATTGTGAAGCATTAGCAAATTTCTTCATGTAAATGTAAATGTGTATGTACATGTTTTTCAGTTTCAATCTCGGAATCTCTTAAGTCCAGAAAAAAGCATTAACCCCGAACGATGTTATACTGTATTTCATTACTCGTACTTATCGAAGAAGTTGACAGCCAACATAACAAGGTTCAAGTACAATGTCGAAAATTGGACGAAAACTAGCATTTTTTACAATACTGTGGGAGGGGGGGTCCATCTCGTCCAGTTTAGGAGTTATGGGCAATTTAAAAACAAGTGACTTAAGATGGGAAAAAAAAACAATAAAGTACTATACAGAATATGAAAGCCCGAAACTTGTTCTTTAATAAAAAATTTACATCAAATTATTCGTGTGAATATTTTTTGAATAATTCACATTCAAACTCAAATTCTTGTAAAAAATTAAAAAAAAAAAAATCAACAATATAACTCAAAGTTGTGAAATAATGTGCCAAATTGGTTTTTTGTATTCAATGCGCGTATTAATTCTGAATCGAACACAAAAAACCACATGGCTTTATGTCCTCTAGTTTTTGAACAAATTAAAATTGAAATTACTACTTTAGTTAAGTACTTTGAATAAGTTAATGAGTATTATTTAAACATCTCACAGACGCCTTTATCAATAGTTTTCTTAATTAAGAGTATTATTAGAGATTTCAACTCTCTTTCCGCAGGCGGCAGGTCCCGCTCAAGCAACTTCGTTGCTCCGCTTGGGGTATGTGCTTTTTGTCAGGCAGGCGCCTGTCATCAATACTCTTCATCCAAGTACTCGTCACAAAATTACAAAGTTCCCATTAATAACAAAGTTTCGCTAATTCGCATTATAGAAAATTCACATGTTCCAATGTTGCAGTAAATTATTTACTTTGCGAAATATCTATGTTTGTACGTATGTAATATGTAATGCACTGGATAATGGTGCAAAAATATAACCGAACAAAAGTTTGGCTTTTATACCGTTATTTCTTTTTGTGATATGGCGTGTAGTTATTGATATTCACAAAAATCACTCTGTGTCCAACCCTAGTGCGAATTAAGTGATATTTTTTGTGAATAAGCAATTACGGCTAAGCATCCTCTAATCCATCCTAAACTACATAACTTCTGAGTGTTTTGTTCGTTCGGAGATTTGGTGTTCACCAACGAAAAAAGCATTGAATTTTTAGAAGAATCTGGTTTAATTCCCACTAAAACATCCATTCCCCCACTGTGTTGCAACTTACCTATGAAAGTAGAAAAGTGTAGAGATGTAAAGTTCGGTTCGATGTGGCGATGCTCAAAGAAAAGCTCTAAAAAAAAGATGACAAAAATTGTAGAAATACAATCAACCCATCTATTGCTTTTGTTATCAAAATGCCTGTGAACACGGTTTTTCAGGTAAATTAATTAAATCTTAAGCTACAACCTAAGGATTTTTTAAAAATATTATTACATATATGTTATTGTTTTAAAATTAGCATATAACCGCTTGGCGCTATCAAGACAATAAAAGTGAGCTTAGTAAATCTACTATAATAGATTACTAAGACTATTATGAAATAGCCGAAATAATAGCATCTCACGTCGATGTTAACATTGAAGGCGAAGGAAAAACTGTACAAATCGACGAGACATTTCTTACAAAAAGGAAATACCACAGAGGCCGTGTAACCGAACAAATGAAAATCATAGTGTTGGGGTTATTTTGTAAAGTAGATAAGGTCGGACGCTTCCTTAAAGTGAACTCCAAAAGTAAAAAAGACTTGTGGCCTTATATACACAAATACGTTAACCCCAACAGCAGTCGTATTTGTACCGACAGCGCACTCAGTTGTTCCCTACTTCTACGACTCATCAAATTACAAACCACAGCAAAGGCGAATATGTTGAAAAAATCAATTTTATGCCGCAATACAACGCAGCACCTTCACTAATATATGGCACTTTTCTTTTACCGGAAGTACTGCCTTGAAAAAAATTATAAGGACGACATGGGCTTCCAAATCACGGAATTTTTAATTGACGTAAAAAAAGTGTACCCAGTTTTTGTCAAAGGTAAAGAAAGTGTGGGTTTGCAACTGAAGGACTTCGACCCTCCGACCATTCACAATGAGCACTTAGGAGGTATTTTACCACCAAAACAACCTCGGCTCTTCACCATTATCGACGAACTAAACGAACTCGACATTGAAATCAGTACGGAAGATGACTTCATTGACGAAACTTACATACCTTTTTAATATGTACTCGTACATTGAACATTTAATTGACTACTCTTAACTAACACCTAACTTACTCACAAACTGACTGACTAGGACGTTTAATGCAATGCAAATCTACCTCCTCGTGGTTCATTCTGGGTCACTCTAAATGATTTGCTATGCTTTACTTACAAAGATGACCTTATCATCAATATTAATCCTCAAAGTAAGATCACCATAAATACAAAAAAAAAAAAACGTCTTATAAAAAATAGTTTTAGTAATTTTCAATTTTCTCAAAAACTAGAAGATATAAAGCCATACGGTTTTTTGTGTTTGATTCAGAATTGATATGCGCACTAATACAAAAAATCAATTGGGCACATCATCTTATTATTTTGAATAATATTGATTTAAAAAAAAAAATTTTTACATTTTTTACCAAAAATTTAAGTTTAAATGCGAATTATTCAAAAACTATTCACACGAATAATTTGATGTAAATTTTATATTAAGGAGCAAATTTTAGGCTTTCAAATCCTGTATAGTACTTTATTGTAAGTGTTGCCGTTGTTTTTAATAATTACTTTCCCATTTCTAAAATTGCCCCTAACTCCTAAACGAGGCGAGATAGACCCCCCCTCCCATAATAAAAAATGCTAGTTTTCAACCCCTCTACTATCAACCCAAAGCTATCGTACTCTCCCCTGTTTCGTGGGCGTCTATGCTATTATATGTATAAGTCTAAAAGATCCATTTTGTATTCGTGCTGTTCCCGTATTCAGTGCGAAAATCTTCGAATTTGAATAGTCGAGTATTTGAACAATTGCCAGTGTGGTTTTTCTAAGAAGTCTGTGGACGAAAACGAAAAGAAAAGTAAAGGTTGAGGTTAAAAATTTGTTACGTATGTGGCTTCTATGAATTTTCCTCTGTTTTTAGGCAACGCATGATTTCCGATAAAGTCGAATGGAACCTCGATTTGACCATTGACTTCGTTCTTATAGGAAGGAGTTTTATATAAGGAAATATTTAACTGTTCTTCCATCATAAAAGTTATGGAAGCTGAATTTAGAGATTTTTCGTTGTCTAATACAACAACCTTTGGGCCCATGACATTTTCTCCTGTTTTGATTTCATTTATTACTCTAGGATTTAGATATCTCTTGAATATACCGGTTAAATTTTCTTTAGGCTCAGTGAACACATGTTTCCAATACGAGGGAAACGGTTTTAAATACATTTATGGGGACTTCAACAGAAGGGATAAGGTTTTGCGAGCAACCTTCGTCGTTGTTTTGTGTTACGCTCAGTGAATTAATCGCCGATTTTTGTGGGGGTCTTGATAAGACATCTGCGACGATATTTACCTTTCCTGGCTTGTAAATGAGTTCGTTGTTATACTCCTCCAGGATTGTTTCCATCTCTTCATTTTTGAGTTGTTATTTTTATTGCTAAGGGCATATGTTAGGGGTTGGTGATCGGTAAAGATCTTTACCTTCCTGAAGCCCTAGAGGAAATTTCTTACAGCCCTTACACACCAATCCTCTAATCCGCTAATTTCCAATGTTCCACCCAAGCACCCGCGCCAACGCGTCTCTTTCAACTTAACCCCAACCACCCATATTATCCCATCTCAATCTTCTACGCACCCGATCCCAGCAAACAACTCATTTCCTAACTTCGACCTACAAACTGGAGCTAAGTACCCTAATTTTATTAACTCCCATACACTAAACCCAACATCTCATCCGGCGCCCAATTCCATATCCAACCACGAATCTCCATCTCCCTCCCCCACTGCCCCTATTCTTGATCCTCTTTTTCCCCCTACAGTTAAACTAACCCAGCAAACCAATGGAACTACAGAAAGTCGCTATGCACTCTCTAGGCTTAGAGAGAGAAAGATATATGAAAACATTCGTCTCTTTCTCGCCTATCTACACGACAAATCGGACTCGGTCTGCTACGAAGGGAAGACCAAAACCAGCGTCATGGTATCCATCCAGCAGGAAGGCCTCCCTACCGACCCTATCAGTCTCAGGAACCTTTATGTCAGGTACCACGAGATTTTTAGCATGTCCCCTCAGAAAGTAGCAGACGACCTTGCTGCATTCGGCCACTACGTTCACTCTAAACGAGTCTCACACCTACAGCGAAACCGAGCTGACCACGATAAATTTTTTCGTCCATAACGTGCCTTCCTCGTCAGCACTTAAACCATCCCGCCATACATCTCCACCACACAACATCCCTCTTACATTTTACTACCAGAATGTAAGAGGTCTTCGCTCTAAAACCAATGCTGTCCTACGTCAATCGCATTCTCTTCCCTTTGATATTTACGCCTTGACTGAAACCAATTTGATTCCCGACATAAAGAACCAGGAATTGTTCCCCCCTACTTTTAATGTTTTTCGCGACGACGATCCTACCCGCCCACATGATGATTCCCCCTGTCGAGGCGTCTTACTGGCGGTCCACAACAGCCTTAACTCTTCTCCCATTAGCATCTCTTCATCCTCTAAAGTCGACTTTGTCGCTATAAAAATATCACTCCCCTTCAAGTCCCTTTACGTTTTATGTTGCTACATCCTGCCAGCTCAACCTACCGAATCTTACCAACTTGTTGTCGATGCGATCGACTATTTAATTGACCTGTCTGACTCTACTGACGATATCTTTGTTTTCGGCGACTTTAATCTTCCTCAGCTACAGTGGATTCCATCAGACGATTAATCGTTCTTCATCGCTTCAAATGCCAACTCAGCTAAGGAATGTCTCTTCTTAGATCGCTTAACAGACTCAAGTCTATGCCAAGTCAGTGATGTATCCAACTATATGGGCAGGCAATTGCACCTTATTTTCACAACAGATTCCATTAACTCCTCAGTCTCACTTTGTCCCCTATCTCTCTCTACAATCGATAACTACCACCCCCCTCTTCTTCTTTCATTTTTTCATAACTCTTCTTTCCAGTCCAATCCTCCCACAACTCTCTCATCCTACGACTTTCATAAAGCAAACTTCCACAAAATCAGTGACTATCTTAGCAGATCCCCCCTTAACTTTCACAACCTAAGCGTAAATGATGCCTTATCCATTTTTTATAAAGAAATATTTAATTCTTTCAGCCTTTACGTTCCGTTTTCTCACCTTAAAACATCATCTACTAGTCCTCCCTGGTATAATCGCAAGCTTCGTTCCTTACGAAACAAGAGAAACAAGTTATGGGCTGTTTTCCTGCGTACCAGATCCTTGTCCGACTATTCCAACTATCTTGGTGCTTATCTTCATTTCACCTAACTTTACGATTCCCTTTACCAGCGTTACCTTAACAATGCGCAAGTCAACCTTATAAATGACCCTAAGTCCTTTTACCAATTTGTTAACTACAAAAGAAAGTCCGATGATTACCCTCCTTCCCTCTCTTTCAACAACAAGTCATCAACCGATCCACTCACCACTGCCAACCTATTTGCCAGCTTCTTTAAACAATCCTTCACCAACGACTCCTTTGTAGATCCTTCCTATTTTCGTTACCTACCGAACTTCTCCAACGGCCCACATCTCTCTCACATCTTGGATCCCTCTTATATCGAATATAAATTACACCAACTCAATGACGAATTTACACCAGGTCCAGATGGCCTCCCTGCCATATTTCTTAAAAAATGTTCTTCGTCTCTTTCCCTTGCCCTTTCTGATCTCTTTCGTCTATCCCTTTCACAAGGAGAATTTCCTCAGGTTTGGAAAACCTCCTTTATAACCCCTATCCACAAAAAGGGATCAAAGAACGAAATAACAAACTATCGTCCAATCGCTAAACTCTCCCATATTCCCAAACTCCTCGAAAGTATTTTGTATGAAGCTCTAAGTTTCCAATGCAAATCACTTATTTCCCCTAGACAACATGGCTTCCTAAAGGGTAGGTCAACCACCACAAATCTTGTTGAATTCGTATCCTTTGCCATCTCTGCCCTAGAGAACGGAAACGAAGTCGATGTAGTTGCAACCGATTTTAGCAAAGCCTTCGATAAAATCTCTCATCGATTAATACTCTTCAAATTGTCTGCCCTCGGCTTTGAACCCATACTGTTAAAATGGATATCTTCTTACCTCGAAAACCGTTTTTACAGTGTTCGTTTTAGGTCAGCCCACTCCACTCCATTTTTGGCCACCTCTGGAGTTCCTCAAGGTAGCCATCTCGGCCCCCTTCTCTTTATATTAACCATAAATGATCTCGATAGGATCATCAAATACTCCTCCGTCTCCCTTTACGCCGACGATACCAAATTTTTCAAAACCATTTCCTCTCCCCATGACTCCTTCCTTCTTCAACAAGACCTTGATAGTTTTTCGATCTGGTGCCTCAAAAATTGTTTGGAACTTAATATCACCAAATGCCAGTCCATCACCTTTTCACATAAGCGGCTCAAATCTCCTCCCCGATTCTACCGTCTCCACAACCAACCGATCTCCTCCGTTGAATCTCTTCGCGACCTCGGCATTTTGTGTGATAGGGAGCTCAATTTCCGTTTGCATATGGATGGGATAATCCTTAAAGCCAACTCTGCACTAGGTTTTGTAAAACGATGGTCCAAAGAATTCACCAACCCATACGTAACCAGGTCCCTCTATATTACCTTTGTTCGTCCCCTTCTAGAGTACGCTAGTCAAGTATGGTCCCCATATCATCGCGTTCATATCTCGAGAATCAAAAGCATCCAGCGCCGTTTTCTTCGATTTGCTCTTCGAGGTTTGCCCTGGGATGATTCTTTTACTCTGCCCCCCTATCAAAACCGTCTCAACCTTATTAACCTAAACACCCTTGAGGAACGCAGAGACGCAGCCGACTTTCTCTTCATTCATCGACTTCTTTCAGGTCAGGTTGAATGCATGTCCCTTCACAATTCTATTTTCCTCAACACTAACCCTCGCAATCTACGTACCCCTCGTCTCTTCTATCTCCCAACCCACCACACCACCTATGGCGCGAACGAACCAATCTCCCGCATGTTACGAAAAATTAATTCAAACCCTAGCGTCTTTGACTTCCACCGCACCACTTCCTACCTCAAATCAGTTCTCCTTTACCACAACAACCAACCTTAGTTTTAAGTATTAGTTTAAGTTTAATTTTAAGTTATAGCTTGTATTAAGCCGAATAAATGGAGGCTTTCGCCCCCACCAAAATTTGTATATACTAGGTGGGGAAGGTAACCTCCTTGGGAATTGACGCTCTTTCTCCATGAACTAAATTCTCCTGGTTGCCCTGAGAATTCTCTAAGGCAACGCACGAGATCCGGAATTTTATCCATATCGTTTAAATTAATAGCTTGATCCTTGTTGATAATTTGGTCGGAGTCAGTAATATTATCTGCCAAGGGGTTGAGCAATGAGTGTGTTAGACGAGGGCATTCTCTGCTCATCACATCTATTACCAGCTGTCTAATCTGTTGGACTTGGTCATTTGCTCCCGACCCCTGAGGTTTTGGTTCGTTTTCGCGGCACATGGTTAGTCTGGGTATTCCTACTAAGTTTTCGTTACGAGACATAGATAAATGAGGGTCAAAGATATTAAGGGCAATGAATGAGGATAATGAGTGTCGCTAGGTTAAAAATTATTTGATTTCAAATAGCTTAAAACTGAATTCTTATTCGAGTAATGCCTTGTATTTCAAAATTATTTTAATTAATTTAGGTTATTTTTGACTTCATTTGATTTCAAACAGCTTAAAAATAATTCTTAACTTGTATTTAAAAGATTCTTCTAATTAATTCAAGTTTTTTCTGACTTTACTAATTTTTAACACTTTAATTTGGTCTTTTAATTTAAATCTTAAAACTAACTTACCAAATGAGTATCTGCATTTCCCTGGAATCGGCTGTCTGTTATTTAGACACTTAGGGCCTGTTCCTGGGTTGTTGATCACTTTCACTCGCTTTAGCACTTTAACAAAATTTTCCTTTTTTCCTTTTTTTTCGAAACCATGGCGCAATGCGAATTAACCACACTTTGCTTTGTTGAACTACACACTTAAACTACTTTTTAAACTACGGTTCCTGCTCAGGCGCCAGTTAAACTACAATTCTCGAGTTTTACTAAAAAAAAAATCAATTTTATTTCTCTAATGCAGAATCACAACTCAACTTATTGCATTGTTAGGATTTTTGACTCCACAAGTTGTGGTGCTGGTCATTTGCTGTGTGAACTTGCTGAGATCAGCAAACATGCGGCGATCGATTCAGGGGTCAACAACTGTTGGAAAATTATTGTGAATTGAGTGAAGTGTCGTGTTAACTTATATAAGTACGAGTATATTTTCTGACTTTAAATCTTCAAAATCCTAACGAAGTTTTAAAATTTTTACGAGAAAGTAATAAGTAGCTACTCACACTTAACATGAGGTATTAAAGTCATAATAATTGCCCCGCTGAAATTTCTAAAACTAACAAACATTTTCAGCTTTGAGATAATTTTTTTTTTTTTTTTTTCATGTCAGTACTCCATGAAAAAATAAAATAAAATACATGTAAGAATACAATGTCAAGCCAACCCTTAATAACAAAATTGAGTTTCGTGTCACTCTCGTCATACGTCTCCTTTGAAATTTATACGCCTTTTCCAGGAACTTAACCACAAAATAATTTCATACATAATAATACTCGTCTGTACTCGTTTGTATGGAAGTACAAACACGTATGTATCTTGAATATCAAGTGATAAATTTAAAAGTAAATGAAGCAAATGAGAGATTTTGTACAAATTACCTTAGTGACACATATACTAGGCCTTGAACGGACAGAGAGAAACAAGATCTTACGAAGATGTATGTATATATACAATACATAATTATATAGGGTAATTCATCGTCAGGTTTGATTTTGAATAGGCATTTTTGGCAAATCAAGCGTGACTCCTATCAAACTGCTTTGTCTTTTTGTTCAGTATCGCTTGGCAAGTTATCATGGAAAGACTCACACTACAACAGCGTCTCCAATTTGTCCAGCTGTATTACAAAGTTCAGCGTTCTGTAAAAAATGTTTTTCGTGCGATTCGGGGAACTCACGGTGCGCATAATCGACCTTCTAAAACCACTATTGATAATACCATTCCCAAATATGAGTCCCAGTTTATATTAGTGGATGACACTCGACCGGTTAGACCACATCTAGGAGGTAGTAACGAGACTATAGCAGCTGTAGCTGAGAGGGTACGCGAAGACCGTCACGAATCGATTCGCCGTCGTTCCTAGCAGCTTGGCTTGGCGTATATTTTTAGTAAATGGGCTCCGGAAAAACTCAATGAAAATCTGGTGTTTTATCGTGACGAAGCCCATTTCTGGCTCAATGGATACGTTAATAAAAAAAACTGCCGTATTTGGACTGATCAGCAACCCGAAAAGTACCAAGAGCTGCCATTACATCCATTAAAATCAACGTTATGGTGTGATTTATGAGCTGGCGGAATTATTGGTCCATATTTCTTTAAAAATGAGTCAAAACAGAATGTTACCGTCAATGGTAACCATTATCGCGCCATATTAACGAACTATGTGCTTCCTGAAATTCAAGCACATGGTCTTGGTGAACTGTGGTTTCTACAGGACGGCACTACGAGCCATACAGCGCGTGAAGCAATGGACTTGTTGAGAAATCATTGTGGTGAGCACTTAATTTGACGTTTTGCTACGGAAAATTGGCCGCCTAAATCGCGCGATATCACACCATTGAAATATTTTCTCTGGGGGTATGTAAAGTCTCAGGTCTTCGGGAATAAGCCAAGTGCGGTTGACACTTTGGAAGCCAACATTACTCGTGTTATCCGCGAAATACCAGTCGCTATGCTCGAACAAGTCGCCAAAAATTGAACCTTCCGAATGGACCACGTCGGACGTAGTCGTGGCCATCATTTACATAAAAACATTTTCAAAAGATAAATGCCATGAATTGGTCCTTTAACCGATAGTAAAAATTTTAACTTCACATTCAAATTTATATGTTTGGTTTTATATTATAAAAGAATTTGCTTTTGTGCACCGCCAATTAAAAACTCACCACTCATAGTAAAAAGTTTTCTTAAATCTGGCCTAAGTATTACTTGCCTGAAAAATATTTACACATAAAGCCGGTTTGCAGCTGTACCTCTATACCTATATTTCCACAAACTGATTTCGAATGCTTTGCAAAAGCTCATGTTGAATCGATCTCCTTATCAGAATTGCTACACCTTCACCTCTTCTATTATTTCTATCTATGCGATAACACTTAAGAGCAGAAGCTGAAATAATAATTCCAGATGTTAACCGAATTTCAGTTGTTAGTGAAAATTCTATTCTCTTAGTATTTACAAAATTTATAAACTCAATATGTTTATCAAAAATACCTCTGGCATTCCATCTAACAATGTTTAATTTATTATTACCCAACATTGGAGTACAGGAACTTAGTAGCTAATTGCGTGATGGCTTTTTACCTTACAAGAAGCTAACTTGGTTATCATTTCCATAACTCATAGATTTAATTCCTTCATAGAAAAAAGATCGTTATTGCACTCACCCCATGTTGATTGCTGTCGTTCTTTTCTCCAAGTGGTTGTTGGCTGAACGCAGCTGTTGAAATCTGCATGATATTTGTTTTTTTCCTGAAGTGAAAGAGATGGAAAATCTGTAATTGATTGCAACTCAATATGTACATTATGAACTGGTGCAAGGGTAGAAGCTTTCACGTGGGGAAAAGCTTTTTTAAGCTTATTTTGAATTTCCTGAGATCCCGAAGGATTTTTCACCTCTCATTGACTTCTTATCGCCATCACTCCACTTGTATTCTCAGAGTACAATGTGGCGGTTTGTTACTTTGATATGCAAGTTCTCGTTCTTGGAAGGAAACTGTAGTTCCTCGTCTGTATACTGGTTTCCTACCTTTCCATTTGGGTAAACTAATGCTGTACGCCAACACCCTGAAGCTTTTAGCGACAGCGCTTTACAAGCCTCGATTTTATTTCGATTGGGATAGCCTTAATGGCAGCCTGGCTTTCATAAAATACAGTAATATTCTTGTTAAATATTTCCGCTAGTATGGCCACTTATACTTCAACCAATATCTCAGCCTGGAAGATTCTGCTGTAGTCCTACAGATGACGCGAGCGTCATAAATTGATAAATTAAATTTGTCGGAGAAGATCCCAGCGACGAGTAGTTCCTATTTTCATCTTTGATCCATCTGCGAAAATGATATCATTTGGATCCTGTTCAATGCCACTCTGCTTGCGAAAACTCGAGCGTATGGTATATTGTTTTCAAGTCATGATGGGGTATTATATAGTCCGTATTGGAGCATAAAGCAATTTCACTTGTAAGGTATGAAGCGTGGCCCTTCCAGTTTGGTTTTCACCAATTCACCAGACTAAATCTTGGAGCTCTTTCGCTGCCGATTCTTCCATGTATAGATCTAGGGGAAAGAAAACAAATATATTTTCAAATCCCACCGTTCCCGTCGTTCTCATGGTATGAGCTCCGCCCACGTGGCAGCCCACTGAGCATGGCCCAGCTATGAGTATGTGTGCATGAATTGGTGGCTATTACAGCAGGTAACCGGATGATGCTATGCGAAGGCAACTAAGCGGTACACTTTTGTAATATGCTTTATCGTAGCTGCATAGAAGATCCGCAACAGCGAAACGGGTTGTTGACCGGATTAAGATTGGCTTTCAAAAATTCGTTGGAACAGGAAATTTTCCTTATGAACAAAGAGGCAAACCTTTGTCATTCCAAGTTGAGAAAAAAAGTGGCCTTACGTTCAATAAAGACATTTTAAAACGACAAAAATTTGTTTGTTTTGTTTAGTTGTTCAAATAAATTCGAACCGGAATCGAAGTCAAATCGGTCGCAGTTTATTTATTTATTTATATATTTTGCAAAATATCCTGCCGATATATACGAAAGCTGTTTGATAAATACCCGGATTAGAAATGACAACGCAACTTATTTTGGTTTTGACGATTTATTTTTCAATATAATCCCCTTTCAACTCCACAAACTTTTCCTAGCATTGTTGCAAATTTTCCTAACCCTTCCATACAGACAGACTTTTGTTGGCCTGCAAAAGAATCCTCCGCGGCGGCGATGACTTCCTCGTTTGACCCGTACTGCTTTCCGGCGAGCGATCTTTTAAGGTTTGGGAACAAAAAGAAGTCACAAGGAGTCAAATCTGTAGAATAGGGAGGATGGGGGACAAATTTGTAGTGAAATTCGACTAATTTGGCTGTAGCGACTACGGCAGTGTTATCGTGGTGAAAGATCGCTGTTTTCTTTGCCAAATTTTGTTTTTTTCTTCAAATCGGCGTTGAATCGGTTCAATAAATCGGCGTCGTATGTTTCTGTGCACGTCCCGAAAAACGATGCCCGTCACCTTTCCGACCGAAGGCATGATCTTCGCCTTCCTTGGAACACGCTTAACGCGTAAAATCCTCTCTTTCGGTTGTTCTTTGGTCTCTGCTGTGTATCAATGAATTCATGTCTCATCAACGGTAACGAAACGACGCAGAAACTCCTACGGACTTCTATTACACAGGGCCAAGCACGTCTTTGAAGTGGTCTCACGATTGAGCTTGTTCTTCGGTGTGAGCAAACGCGGCACCAATCGTGCGGACAGCTTTCTCATACCCAAAATCACGTGCAGGATATGACCAACGCGACCAGTTGAGATGCTTGTTATCTCAGCCAACTCGCAAATTTTCACTCGGTGGTTCGCAAATAGGAGATCATGGATTTGGTCCACGGATTCCTCTGTGATAACCGTTTTTGGGCCAACCGACGTGCGGCCACGGCGAAAGTCTGCGAACCAATGGAAAACGGTTGTACGGGATGTTGTATGGGTCCCATACACACCATCGAGAATGAACTTGATTTCCTCTCAGGCTTTGTCACTTAAAAACAAGAATTGGATCACGGAACGACACTGCTCTTTTCCATGGTCGCAAAATCACTAACACTATGTGTTGACATGGGTGGTAAAACAAAACTAAGCGTCGGATTGTCACCAATTTTTGACAGGCCTAGTTCTGGACCAATTTAAAATAAAAACAAAAAGTCCGTACTAGCAAATAGAACTTAAGTGCGTGCAACTTTAATGAATCAAATTTACATATGTGTTCTGTTTACATCGGTTTCTGTTCTAATCTAAACAATTGTGTGGACTGTGTTTTAAATTTGTTTTTAGCCAAATGTAAGAAAAGTATTTCGAGTTCGATTGACTCAATCCAAATTATTCAGCAAGAGCTAGAAATTGATTTTTCTACATATTGAGCTCTTGATAAGTTAAATAAATTAGTTGCATCTTGAATTGTCCCTTGAAGATGCCAGAGCAATACATCAACAAATTATTTCAGACGTTCCACAAATAAAAAGATCTGTACTAAAAATATTCTTCGCAATTAAGATAACAGTTTTATATCAATTATGCTGCGCAAGGTGGTCTTAGCAATTCACTAACAGTATCAAAGTTTCGATTTTCTGAATTTAAACTTCCCCCCATTAAAATTCCTACGTGTTTTGGGTCCTTTAAAATGTAGCCTAATTAAAGGGTATATTTAAAATTTTGGGTAATACAAACGCTTCCATGTGCAATGTGCAGAAGCTTAATTATAAAAAGGCCAATTTGTGCGGTGAAGAATTACTACTGCGAAATACTGCTATTACCGAAAGTAATTTTAATTCAGATGGGGCAACAATGGTTAAATGTTATCAAAATCTGAGACTTTTAAAAGACAATCAAATTCAACTGCTCTTGAAAAAATCAAAGATGTCTGAAGTATCATCCAAAGATCTTAAAAGAAAAACGAGCATTAACTACTCACCTTTCCTACACCCCTTGGGAATCCGCCCTGAAGAGGTAAAAAAAAATAAACTTCTCAGAACTCACATCAACCCTAAGCAAACTACATGAAAAAAAACCCTGCAGAAGACAGGATCTCACACCCTCTTATTAAAAATCTACCAGTTACCTACAATCAGTGGCTCTTACTATACAGCTCTACAACAACATTTTAAGCATCATATTTCATAATTCTACAAAATGAGCACAGTTATTCCGATATTACTGCTGCAACCGGTTGATAAAAACCCGAATTGAGATAACACCGCCAATCCTCATCCCATTCACAGTGGAATACCTCAAGGATCACGTCTCTCAATTATCCTGTTTTAATTTCAATTATCCACAAACTAACTGAAATATTGACAACCTATAGAGAAACTGATTTCTGTGCATATGTTGAAGACTATAACATAATAAAAAAAAATCAAAAAGGAAAACTGTGGTAATATTGATCTCATCCCTCTCTTTAATCAAATAGAAAATTAGTACCTATTCTGATATGCCGCAAACATGCAACACCATATTCGGCAATTCATCTATTCAAAGAGTATTATCTCTAAAATATTAGGAACTTACATCAACAATAAGTTAGGATTCAGCAGGGATAGTCCTCTGCAAAATTAAATTAAAAATACATTAAAAAGAAAACGACAAAAAAAATCGGCTCAACTATATCACGAATTATTTCGCTCTGAAGTCCCAAAATATATCATATAAACCGATAAAATTAACCTTCCCAAAATACAACACAAATCTTTACATCACATCACAAATACAGTTAGTCTAATCCACACCGACGTCTCAAAAACAGACAACACCACCTTCAGTGTCAAAATTGTCGGCCACGTTCAAATACCAGGAAATGATCGAATTCCAACTTCAACTCTCAAGACATAAAAAAATGCTTAATAATCCAACACAAAAAAAAGTTACAACAACAACAACAAAGACATAAACACCCAAACAAAAATAAAGTTATCTAAACGTATTAGCCTATCCCTATTAAATGGGATACACCAAACTCTTCCATCAACACTACATTGGAAAAAATAGTTTCTCGCAATGCCCTTACTGCAACCAAGCAACCATGTCCATCGCGCATATACTGGACAACTGCACCCATTTTGAAAACACTAGGAAAATTATGTTTCGTAACAATTATCTTGTTTCTGTTAAGTGGAAAAGATGAGGATAGTTAATTCCACGTGATTGATGCACTTTTTGGAGATGTTTGGTGATGCCCAATTGCGTGACCCGTCGTCTGGTTGATGTTTCTTCGTTCCCAGCGACATCGGCAGCCACAGCCGCTACATTCTCGTCAGAACGAGTAGCTAAGCGCTGGAATGTTTGCCCAGTTGACGCGACACGGTTAGGAAATCGACGTCGAAATTCACGCTACGCTAACACCACTAATTGATGATTGGTCAAAAACATCGACACAATTATTCCACGCTTATACTTTTATATTATACTCTTATATATTATACTCTTATATATTATACTCTTGCTGAGCTAGCGCTCCATTGTTTGTCTGTTTGTATACTGCAGCTGTCTAGTTCACAAATGTCAATCCTGCCCTACTCTGGATTGTATTTTTATATTTCAGTACTTTAAATAAATAAAAAAATAATACTTTTGGATACTACAAATGAAGCCAAACAATTATTGGAAAATCTAGGGGTTCCCGTCGAAGCATGGGAGAATATATGTACTGATTTTCCATAACGTACAAAAACTATTACTCACACGTAGTCTTTTCAACATACATTCAACATACACAGTACTAGACGACTTTATGTTAATGAGGGCAAGAACTCTAGAGATAATTGGGCACTCCGCTCGAACGCTCGCTCAATCGAAATTAAATAGAGGTTTTATTCACACAGCTTGATCACACAACTCAACAATTTCCAAATTTTTCAATGTGTGTATCGCAAGGACACTAGCAACAGTATATTTAAAAAAAAAAAAAAAAAACGTTGACGGTACTTTGTTTAAGCAGATTCCTTTAAAGATTGCGCTGCAGAATCTTTAGGCCTCAGTGCAAATCACAGCAAAGACATCGACATCGGCAAATCATCTCAAGCCATATATCGTCCGCAGTTAAGGCTGATTTTTCTCATCTATAACTGATGTATGGTATGTTGCGTGATGAATGGTGGATTCTGCTGGTCATAAGCTCCTCGAAGTGTTGACATGAAAAGGAAAAAGGTAGGTGTGGTGAATGGTGTTTGGCTATAATTTAAAATATAAAGTTTCATTAAAATTATATATATATGGTAAGTTAACTATTTATTTTTATAAGTAAGTGGGGTTGTGTGGAGATCAATCGCACTCGAGCTAAGGAAATTTCTTCCTTAGAAAGCATTCCAGAGAGCACGCATGATTTTTTTGTATTTTGTATTTTGTAACGAAAAAGCGAAGCCAATACGCTGTAGCTCTAAGTAAATGCTGTTATGATGAAAACCGAGTGATAAGTGTGTTGTTTTCAAAAGCCGTAAAGTGATGCAGAGCTGAAAAATGTTTTTGATGCGGTACCCAGATGCGATGAACTCGTTCTTGACTTTGGAAACCCTTGATGTCTTCATCTCAAGATCAGTGGCTTTAAATTCGTGTGGAGGATAAAGTCGCTCATCAAAGGCCTGCAAAAACTCTAGACGCTCTTTAGTCCTCTAGACGCGATATCTGCCGGGTTGTCTTTAGACGGCAAGTAGTTCCGGCAATGAGGCTATTTGAGTTCCTGGATTTCTGACACCCTGTTGGCCACGAAGGTGGTTCTGGTGGTTCCATTTTAATCCACGCAAGTGCAATTTGCGAATCACTCCAAGCAAATAATTTTGCAGATTGCAGCTCCATAGTCTCCACGGTATGTACCAGTAGGTGTGATAGCAGTTAGGCTCCACACAGCTCCAATCGTGTAAGAGATTTTTGTTTTAATAGTGCAACCCTTGTTTTAGAGACAAATAGATTTGTGGCTCCTGCTGTTGATAAGCACAAGTGCCGCATATTCCTTCCCAGATGCATCGCAGAACCCGTGGGTTTGGAGTTGCGAATCGTTTTACAGATTTACCCAACGAGGAATCTCTATTGCGTTTAGTGCTGTTAAGTCAATTTTTAACTTGTGCCAAGCTAAAATAATTGTTGATGGTAATTCGGCATCCCACAGTTTCTTTTCTTTCCAGATTTCTTACATTAAAATCTTACCCACGACGATGCAGGGAGAGATCCAGCCCATAGGATCGTCATAGCTATGTCGGACAAAACTGTTCGCTTTGTAATCTTCATTGAATCTGAACGAATAATTTTAAAGGAAAAGTTATCCTTTGCAGAGTGCCACTAAATGCCCAGTGTTTTTATCGCGTTTCCTTCATCCTCTTTATGCTCCCCTGGAACCGATGACAACAACTTCTCACTATTGTTTGCCCATTTCTCTAGTTGAAAGCCTCCACGTTTCAACATTGTTCTAAATTTTCGCATCATTTTTATGACTTCGTCTTCCGAATCTATCCCGTGAATAACGTCACCCACGTACTACAAAAACTTTCGGTGGTAATTTTAGATGCAAGAGAGTAGTCATCATGTTCATCAGAAGCAAGTTGTTGAAGAGCGCGAACAGCAAGTTATGCTGCGCCAGCCGTTCCGAACGTAATTCAGTATTAAGACGGTATGTCTTAATCTCTTTTTCAATACTCTCTCTCCACAGTACCAGTTCGTAGACCTAGTCTTCCGATGGGACCCAAGTTTGCCTATACGCCATCCTGACGTCTACTACAAACGCAAATTTGTGTTCCCTAAATCGACCTATTTGATCAAAAATGTCTTGCAATATCGGGCCTACATAAAGATAGTCATTTAGTGACTTCCCATTCGAAGTTTTGCAAGATGCGTAAAAAACAAATTACATCTTCGTGGTGAGACCTGATTCCTTCATCACTGCGTGGTGTGGAACGAATTAGTGAGTGGTTGTTATTGAAATGGGATCTCGTCAAAAACACTTTTGTATTCGTCATAAAAAGACTAATTTATTTTGAATTTCCTTTCAAAATACATATACCTTAAAAGCGCTGATCTGTGAAACAAGCCTAGATCTCGTCGGGTTCCGACCTTAAATGGAAGTTGAACCACATATTTATCACCATCTCGCCACTGCAAGTAATGTGTCTCACACATTACTTGAACTTCTTCAAGCTTCAAAATTTCTGCAACAAATTGTCTAAGGGTTAGTATTCTGTGATGATGGGGTGCGACCTTATCGTTGACTGGTTACGAGGCCAAATGCCTCCAGAGAGTACATATCCCAATTCCTCCTTTGTGCCATAGGGGTACCTTATTCACCTTCAACAATGCTATAAAGTACAATAAACATCGCTGCCAAGAAGAATGTCGATCTTGCTTGGTTTGTTGAACGTTGGATCGGCAAGTTAAATGTTTTGTAGGTGACTCCATGTTGCACATGGAATGTTGTGAGTGGGTAAAACAGCGTTAACTGTAAGCTAAACCTTTCGCTCAGATTTGAAAAAATCCTTTGAGAAACCATGTGTTTGTAATCTTCCGGCAAGCTTCAGTTATTCGTCTTTTCATGTCCTCACGTGTTGTTAGCTTTTTTCTGTAAGCCTCACTTTTTAAGTAGCCCCACAAGAAAAAATCAAGTGACGTAAGATCAGGTGATCTAGCAGGCCATTGGCTCGGACCCCTTCGTCTGATCTATCGTTGATGGTAAGCATTGGTTAATACGCCCCGGGCTACTTGGGAATAATGGGCTGGACAACCATCATGTTGAAACCACTTTGTTTGTCGCAATTCCAATGGCAGTTCTACTAGTAATACTGGAAGATGATCCCGCAAGAAGTTTGCATACTTTTCGCATTCAAGTTCCCTTCAATAAAATATGGACCTATTAATTTATCCCCAATAGTTCCCGCCCAAACATTAACATTCTAAGAGTGGTGGCGTTCAACTTTTCTCAACCAAAAAGGGTTTTCGGTAGCAAAGTAATACATATTATGTCGATTGACAGTACCGTGATTGGTGAAAGTCGACTCATCAGAGAATAACACCTTGCCGAAGAAAAGGGGGTCTCATTAAATTTGCTGAAGTGCCCATTGACAAAAGGGAACCCGGTTGCGAAAAACCTCACTTGAAAGTTCTTGGTGCATTGAAACATGATAAGGATGGTATTTATGCCGATGTAATATCTTACAGACAGTCGTTTGAGAAATTCCTGATTCACGACTTATTTGGAGAGTGCTAGTGTGAGGATTGTGTGGAACGGCAGCTAACTCTGCTATTTCGTTGTCCTCAACAGCTACCCTATCTGATCGATTCCTTTTTTTTTTTTTTGTTGCACACTTCCTTCACCAGTGCATTGTTGGATAACCCGATAAAAGGAAGCGCGCGATCGTATCTGGTCTGGCGTAAAGAGCAACAGCACCATCGATGTTCCTTCCACTTTCTTGAATTGAAATAGCCTGCATTATTAATCTGGAAAACGTTACTAATAATAATCAGTTCCTCAAAACAAATATCGAACTTCTAAATGAAGTACAGTATCGTTCAAGTAAAAAAAAGGGCAGAGTACACATCATACACTCTCAGATAAGTTTAGGACAATGTGTCTCTATCCAAAATTTCTTTGAGTTTTAACTCCACTCAAAGCAATAATGACTTCCTCAAAACAAATCTCGACCTTCTAACACCCTAACAACGTTGGAAACCGATTAATGATTTAGGCGTGTCAGTGCAGTGGTATCTAGCACTGAATGAATAAGACCTTTGAGACAAAGTCGTATGTCCCATTGAGGAATACGACTGAGCAAAGAAAATCAGGAATTATCATTTGAAAAATCAAAAGTGAAAATGGGTCTCAAGGTCAAACTCATGGTCACCATCTTATGTCCCCTTCAGAACTTATGACTTTTGTCTGAAACATTTTTCGCTATATTTCGTACTTTTCGGGTAATTTTGATGTCTTAAGTTTAATGGCGCCCTCTCACGGAAAAGAACGCATTTTTGAAAAAAGTATTTGATGTAAAAGAATTGTAATTTTTCACGCAGATTAATCTGTCAAAAAAAATAGGGGTTCCCATTAAAAAATCAAAAGTGACCTTCGTTTGACTTTGACAATGTTGCTCAAGGTCAAACTCGTGGTCACTGTCTTATGTCCCCTTCAGAACCTTGTGACTTTTGTCTGAAACATTTCTCGCGATATTGCGTATTTTCCGAGTAATTTGGATGTCTCAAGTTAAAAAACTAACCCTGTATATTGTATGAACAAACTTTTCTCATTCACCAGAAGTCGGAAGCTTGAGAAAGAATTTTGTATCTCTTGTTTCTCACTTGGAATCTTTTCTTTGCGTTCCCGATTTTGTATTTGTTTCTGAGATTTGGATCTATGAGTTTGAAGAAAGCGATTTAATAGGGTTTTCCAATAGGGACTTGACAACTTTGAATTTAATTTTTGAACGCACTCTTTCACTATTCATCAAACTGTCACTGTCAATTTATTTAGTAAACTCAACATAGTTAATTAACGAGCTACGTTCTCCGATTGGGTTCTGGAGAAGATCCGCCAAGATGATGAATTTCATCGCAAAATCATCTTCAGTGACGAAGCTCATGGCTTAATGGCAAGCAAAATATGCGTTACTGGTCGGGTGAAAACCCACATGTGCTTCATGAATCACCACTTCATCCACAAAAAATAACTGTTTGGTGCGGTTTGCATGCCGGCGGCGTTATTGGGCCATATTGTTTCGTCGAAGATAATAAAGTTTTTGAAATATCTCAAATGGTTTGCCTTTTATTTAAAAAAAAATTTTTCGTTATTAGAAAACCCTATAATTTGCCGTGATTTAAGTTTTTTGCTAATACGAATGAGGATTGTAAAGCTGACGGTGTTGGTTGCTTCGTGAAGGATAATTATGATTGCGATACCTTGAATTTGGAGTTCCTGAGTGCAGATATATTAAAAGTGTCCTTTAAAATTAAAAAGAAGTATGTTTATTTCATCTTATGGCTTTACAGACTCCAAAAATACAATGTCTCAGTTTTTGTAGAAGAATCTTAAAAAAAATTTTTTAACAAAAAATCTATGAATTTGATTATACTTGGAGATTTTAATATAAATATTTTGGAAAGTAGCGATCCTGTTTCCGCTTATATGTTCTTATTGGCATCGCATGGTTTAGCCTCTTTAATTAACGAACCAATACGATTTGTATCAAGAAAATGTCTAGATCATACTTATGTTCGTTTTGCTAATGCTTCACTTAGCTTTTGTGAAAAATGCATTTTTGATCTTAGAATCACTGACCACTCTATGACTGGTCTGCTATTGAATATTATCAAGAATAATAGAAGCAATAATGCTCTTTTCACCAACAAGGTAACCAAAATTGATTTCACACAACTCAAAAAAAAACTTTGTTTTGAGTCTTGGCAGTTTACGTTGAAAATAATGCCTCCAAGTCATATGACGTTTTTATAGATACTCTTACTGATCATATTACTAATTGCTATATGGTTCACATAAATAAACAGTCGAAAAGGCTTAAGGCAAGCTTAGGGTCTTAAATCAAAATTTAAAAAAGAGGTTTACTCAAAAACTAAAGAAAGAAATTCCATTACATCATGAACGTTTTTACAGTAGCAAATTTTACTCAGTCAAAGGACATCTTAGAAGTGAATGGCAACTAGTAAACAGCATTCTCAAAAAAATTATCAAAAATTTTTATACGGACGATGAAAAAAACTGCATCCATATTCGTACAGATAATACTGTAGTCACAGATAAGTTTGATATTGTACAAAAATTAAATAACTATTTTGCTTCCATTACAGATTCTTTTAAGCCACGTCCTAGTGCATCTATGTGTCCAACATGTAAGAAAAAGCAATACAAAATAGGATTGTTGATTTTTTCAATAAACAAACTTTTTTAACTCTACTCAATTTGGGTTTCAAAAAGGGAATTCTATTGAATTTTCTTTCAAATCTGAACATCAAGAATTTTCCAGCTAGTTTATTTGTCGATATTGCTAAAGCCTTCGACATGGTTAACAGTAAAAGACATATACTTTTTATGCGATTTTTGTTCTTTATTAGTTGAAAAATATTACAATATATTATGTGGCACGTTTGAAAGTTGCAGGAGTAACTACACACTGATTGGAGTTTTGTTTTCCTATTTATAGTTGATGTGGTTGAACTTTGTTGTACGTGTTATGCCATATGCATAGTATTGGTCGGGAGTTGGCATATTTGTTTATTATCGATATTTATGCTGAGTGTTGTGTCTTCTGTTTGTTTATTAATTGTTATTTTATGTAGTCAATGTAGAAGTGGAGCATCGGACATTGGCCTACATTCGGTACATTGTGATTTGTTTATGTTTTGTGCTGAGTGTTGTAATGAGCGATCGATACTTTATGCTGAATGTTCTGTCTGTAGTATTTGCAGCATCGGACATTGTTCTATCTTCGCTATTTTGTGATTTGTTTATGTTTGCTAATTGTAATTTTGTGCAGCCAATGTAAGTCTGTGGCATCGGACATTGTTCTACATTCGATGCTTCGTGATTTGTTTATTTGCCTGATTGTTCCATTACTTTTAACCTGACAATGTCTAGTTTATTGCCGGTTGTTGTTCTATATTGTTGATATGTCGGTATGTCCTATATGATGTTCTTTGCTATAACTCCCCCTTCGTTAGTGTAAGGCTCCGATGAACTTTTTACATCGAGATTGTTAATAACATATTCTTTTTCTTTTGTAAGAAATTTTAAAATAAAATATATAATAAAGATAAAACTGTTGTGACAATTAATACATCAGTAATCCAACTAAACATATTAAATTTTTTATTCTGAAATGCTACTTCTTCAATGATTTCTCTGTTATTACTTTGTTTTAATTGTAGATCTTCTAACTTTAATGTAGGGATTACTTTAGTTTGCTGTTTACTTTATTATCGTAAGTTTTTAGTTATTTTCCTATTTCCTTCTATTGTTTTGTTATGTGTGTTGTAATATTTTTGATTTGTTCCATAAGATTGCTATTGATTGCAACTTGTTTATTGTATTGATTATGTTTTGGTTATTCATCGTGAGTGAATCGAGTTTCTTTGTAATTTTTTCTTCATCATTGCTGTCCATGGTACCTGCAATGTACTTTAATCCGGTTCCTAATATGTTAATTAAACCTCTCTTTGCCTTATGGTGTGGTCTCAAATTTTAAATTTTGCCAGCCAACAAATTGAAACTGTGCTTGATTGTATTGTATATTGGTCCTATAGTTTCTGTTTTCGGTTGCAAGTTTTTTTATAGAATCTTAAGCCGTTTCAAATTCATTTACGTTGATTACATGAAGTAATTTTTTGTAACTTTTTATTAATTGGATATCTTCTAATTTCATCATTATAAATCCATTGTTGTTGTTCAAATCTTGTATAGTAATCCGTTAGGGTGCGACGTACATGAGGCTGGTTAATATGATAATTATTCTCTTCATAATGTCCTGAAATTAAGACCATTTTAATCTGGATCTCTTCTGATTTTGAATTGAGTGTTAGTTTCGTTCTGAAATTTCATTTTCTTTTTTACGTGAAGTTTATAATATTTACATCCTGGCTTTTTATCAATTAAATGGTCTTCATCTACTAGATTTGAATCGACTTTCCTGTATTTAGAATGGTTTTTCCTCCACGAATTTCTTTTATGTGATTTATTCCTGGCTCTATCTTTACATCTATCATATCTTTATTTAATTTGTTAATAACCTTTTCCTTCTTTTCTGACATTAATTTGTGTATTTTCAAAATCTTCTTCTTTAACTTTACCTAATACAAAGTCAATAGGTTTTCGTTTAGTCGTAGTGTGTATGGTGTTATTATAATAAATATTTATTAGGATCATTTGTTCTTCAATTGGTAAGTGTTTTTTTGTGTACTTTAAAATTCTTAGGTGTTCGTTTACCGTATTATGGAGTCTTTCTATGGCGGCGTTACTATTGTGATTGGAATTGGAAGTAAAATGGATTTGAATATCTCTTTCTTGGAGGAAGTTTCTAATTACTTTAGATTTCATACCTAGTTCAATATCGGTTATAATTTTGCCTATATTTCCATACGCGCTGATATATTTAAGTATGGCCTTCCTAAATTCTGTTCCGTTTCTAGGACTGATTTTAATAAACATTGCTAATTTACTGAATTTACATATCATGCCTATATTTCCATACGCGCTGATATATTTAAGTATGGCCTTCCTAAATTCTGTTCCGTTTCTAGGACTGATTTTAATAAACATTGCTAATTTACTGAATTTACATATCATGGTTACGAAAATTGTTTTATTTATTGAATAAAAGACATCTATGTAAGTGAATTATTTCATGGGGTTTGCTCGGTGTTTCTGATATTTTGAGAGGGGGCTTCGGTGGTTTGCTTTCGTAGTTTTCTAACATGGAGATCTCGCAATTATTTATAAATTTAGTGATCAACATCTACATGTTAGGGTAGAAATAATCTGGTTTAAGTTCTTCGTAGAGTTCGTTGATTCCGCGATGGTTGTTCTCCAGATGTTTTTCCGTTATTAACTTTTCTAGCTATTCCTCGTTTGTTATGTCGTTTAATAGTTTGTTACATATTACGATTTTATAGTTTTTAAAGTGTTGTACATAAACTGGGCTGAGTTTGGAGAAAATTTCATCATTAACTATAATGGCATTTGTAGATACGGGGTTATATTGGTTCTTTATAATTTGTATAATGGTTTGCTCATCAATTTCTTTAATACCAATAATTTTTCGCTTTTTATTAAAGATGTTTCTATTTTTTATATAAGGTGATCCTGAACTTATTTTGTTAATAATAATTTGATTCTTATAAAGGTTAAAAGAGGTTACTGTTTCGATCATATGATTTGCGTTTCCTAAGTTTTCACTCGTATTCGTCTCTATTCTAATTAAAAAGTCAGCAACTTTATTTTCTTTGCCTTTTTTATAAAATATTTTGTAGTCATATTCTTCCAGTTGTAACTTCCATCTAATAAGTTTGCTGTTTGGCTCTTTGGTTATTGGTTTGGTTTTTGGTTATTGAACCATATAAGAGGTTGATGATCTGTGAATAAATAAATCTTTATTCCAAAAATATATGGTCTGAACTGTTTTAAGCACCAAAACATTCTAAGTAGCTCTTTTTCAATGGTAGAGTAGTTAATTTCATTTTGGTTGAAAGTCCTAGTTATGTAAGCTATTGGTTGATTTTCCTGCGACAGGGCGCCACTTATTGCGTATTGGCCAGCGTCTGTAGTAACTTCAAACGTTTTGTCAAAGTCGAGGTATGCAAGTATCGGTGCCGTTATTAGTTTATTTTTTAGTGTTTCGAAACTTTGAATGTATTTTTCGTTTTTTATGTCAATTTTAGAATATTTTCGTAAGAAACTGGTCATTGGTTTGGCTATGTCCGCGAAATTTTTTATAAATTTTCTGTAGTATCCAGCTATTCCTAAGAATCTTTTAATTTCTTTGGGTGTCCCAGGTATTTTGAAATTTTTGATTATTTCTATTTTCTTCTCATTGGGCGATATTTCTTCTTCACTGCTTACGTGTCCTAGGAACTCAACTTCTTTCATTAAAAATTCGCATTTGTCTAATTGAATTTTGAGCCGAACTTGTTTTAGTTTGTTAAAAATCATTTTCAGGTTTTTTATGTGTTCATCCAGTCCATTAGAATATACTATAATGTCATCCATTAGTCGTAGTGCATTTTTTAGCCCGTATGGCATTCGACAAAACTCGTAACAAAACTCCAAAATGCAGTTTTTTCTGTATCCGCCTTTTCTATCTCAATTTGGTAGAATCCGCTTCTTAGATCGATTGTTGACTTATAATTACTCTTCCCTAATTTATCTAGAATTTCTTCAATATTGGGAATGGATAACGATCGTCTATAGTTTTCTCGTTTAAACGTTGGTAGTCTATATCAAATCTCCATTTGGGTTTCCTAGACGAATCGAGTTTTTTAGGTACGACCCATACTGGACTATTGTAGGGGCTGTTACTATGTCGGATAATTTTATTGCTCAACATCTCTTGGATCTGTTTCTGTATCTCTAATTTATGAATATATGGATATCTGCAAATTTTAATTTTAAGGGGTATGTCATCTGTGGTCTTAATCGAGTAATTTATTGCGTTTGTAAGGGTTAACGGTCCCGATGTATCAAAAAATTGTTTGTTTTCGGATAAGAGGCTTTATAATTTAGATTTTTCCTCTTTCGTTAAGGTGATTTGCTCTAATTTTGTCGATTGAGCTATCTTTTTTAATTACTTCCTCTTCAGCTAGTTCGAAGTTATTGATCTCGTGGATTGTTTCGGTTTCGATTATCTTAAATGGTCTGTTCAGATTAATGATCTGTGGGGTTGGATCTGTATTCAGAATTTTTGCTCTTGCTTCAAAATTTTCTAAAATGGTTATTGCCTCGGTTATTTTGGTCTTCTCTATTAATCCATGGCCTGATTTCTTGTTTACTGGGATCCTGTACAAATATTCACCTGAGTCTATTTGGTAGATCGTACTTTCCGCTTCGTGGCTGACGTGTAATTTGAATTCTTTGTTGTTGATAGTAATTGTTTTCGTCTTATAATTAATTATACTTGTATTTTCCATGAGGAAGTCATTTCCTAATAGGCCATCGAATTTGTCGTGAAACTTGAAAAGATAAAATTCCTGTTTTTGATTCAACAGTTGAAGTTCCTCGAAGCTACTTACTGAGATTTTTTTTTATCTACCTTGGTTAATTTGTTATGCGATCTAAGATAAATTGGTCTTTCAAGTTTTGATGCTACGCCGTTTTTGAGAATACCCGGGTTTACTATGGATTTTGAAGCACCAGTATCAATTTAAATTTAAAATTTTTAATGGTTATGTAGGGGAGTCTGTTGGGCTCTCCTCCCGAAAATTTCCTACATCTACGGTTTGATTGTTGCAATCCATAGGTTCAACGCGTTCTATATTATTCCTGGATGAATCATGTCCAGAAGGATTCTGAAAATTGAAATTCTGGGGATAGGGTCCTTGATTTTTGAAATCGCTGTTGCTCGAGTATTTATAACTGGGATAATTATGATTTGAGTGAGAGTTGTCACAGCCTTGATTAGGTACATTCCTAGAATGTGTATAACAGGGGTTTTGGTTTTTGTAGACTCGTTATATCCTGAATTTCTATTTGTGGGATTTTGATTGCGAGAGTGTTTGTCAAAGGATTGGTTTCTTGAACTCTGATTAGTTTTCTGATTTTAGGTTGTGATTTTTATCTGAACGGTTGTCGCTGTTATTGTTGGGCTTATTTTGGTTAGCGGAGGGGTTGACGTTCACAAAAAAATTATTTTATAATTCCTATAATTCCTATAACTCCTATAATTCCTATATAATTCCTATCTCTAGTAATTAAGTATTCGTTTAAAAAATATAATTTAACCTTACTTTTATATATATATATTTGAGTGAAAAAAAATTATTGTTGTTTACGCTTCAAATGAATGACATATACTGAAATGACGTACAATGACAGTAGCTTTTCAACGCATGTTCCAATGGAATAAAAACAATGGAGTAATACAAGTTACGCCATCTCTTTGCAAACCGCACAAATAAATAGAATTATAGACCGAATATTTATAGTTGATGTGGTTGAACTTTGTTGTACGTGTTATGCCATATGCCTGGTATTGGTCGGGAGTTGGCATATTTGTTTATTATCGATATTTATGCTGAGTGTTGTGTCTTCTGTTTGTTTATTAATTTTTATTTTATGTAGTCAATGTAGGAGTGGAGCATCGGACATTGGCCTACATTCGGTACATTGTGATTTGTTTATGTTTTGTGTTGGGTGCGATCGATACTTTATGCTGAATGTTCTGTCCGTAGTATTTGGAGCATCGGACATTGTTCTACCTTCGATATTTTGTAATTTGTTTATGTTTGCTTATTAACTGTAACTTTGGGCGGCCAATGTAAGTGTGTGACATCGGACATTGTTCTACATTCGATGCTTCGTGATTTGTTTGTTTGGCTGATTATTTATTTCTGGTTGTTGTTCTATATTTTTGATATGTCGGTATGTCCTATATGATGTTCATTGCTATAACTGTTAACCATGAAACCTTACTTAAAAATATTAAAAAACTGGTTTTCGAGGCTTTATGTGTGACTGGTTCAGGTCTTATCTGAAAAATAGGTTTCAAAAACGAAATTAAATTTATTAACCTGGGAGTACCGCAAGGCTCTGTTTTGGGTTCCATACCCTTTTTAATATATGTTAATTCTCCGTTTAAGTTGAACTTCAAAGTCAAATTAACTGCGTTTGCAGATGACGTTGGCTGTGCTTATGGTTCAGACAGTCTTCTTAACTTAGCATCCGAAATAAATTGGGACTTAAGTTTGCTGAGGATCTGGTCATAAGTTCTAAGATAAAAATAATGTTCTTCAGTTTGTCAGCACAAAATAGTTTTGAGGCGAAAGTGTTCTTCCATGCTCCAAATATTCAAACTGCATATGTAACTCCAGTTTATCTTTGCGGGTCTTTTTCAGCAATGTTACCTGTAGTTATATGTGTTTCCAAATTGAAAAAGTGGATGTTTTCAAATATTTGGGACTTACCATTGACTCTAAGATGAGCTTTTGTAGTCACACCGATATCATGTGACAATATTTTCGCTCTACGCCCGGAAATTTCTACTATCTACGTAATATATGATCAACGAATCTCTTAAGGACAATTTACTATGGAATTTTCCATTTCAAATTACAGTATGACATCACTTGCTGGGGAGTTGTCCATTATAATATAATCCAACCGCTAGTGATCCTACAAAAACATATTGTAAGAAAAATCTGTGGAAAATCCTACATCCTAGTTTTCCATTATTTTGTCAATTGAAAATTCTACCGTTCATTCGCTCAGGAAATTTAAATTTTAGAGTATTTGAAAGTCATAATTTGCACAGTAATTCATTATTTGTTGTCACTGTGCACAGCTTTCGCACAACAGCTTTTCTTAATTGTCGCTTAGGTCACTAAGAATTCTTACTACCTTCCAGAAACAGATAAAACGTTAGCTTCTAGATTTAGATATAGAAATTTTTGAATCTGTCTTAAGTGTCGAAACATAGAGTACTTACATATGTACATATAGTATTCTTCTGATATTCTGATGTGATAATTTGTTTCCCTATTGATATTAGTTTGTTTTTATTTCTTTCAAAAATTTTGTTTTTGCAACATGAAATTTTTAATTTTTTTTTTTTTTTTTTTCTTTTCTGTTAATTTGTATTTTTCTTTGGCCTCTAATATCAGTTCTTGTTAATTAAAACGTACATATTTGAATTTAGACGTTTATTTGAAGGGTCACCCCACCCACTGTAAAAAAATAATATAATACCACGCTTTGAAGTGGCATTTAAATCTTTTTTACAAATGTATATTAAAAAACAATGTGTTACTACTATTTCTCTTGATATGTTTTTATTATAGTATTTTAAGTTGGATTCAGTGTAATTGAAATTAATGAGAAATAAATATCCATCCATTCAATCGAAGAGGAAATGTTCTAGGAAAAGAGTACCCTGGCGAAACAGCAAGCTAGAAAAACTTCTAAAAATGGCGAGGAAAGAATTCCGAAAAGTCATTTAACAAATTATAAGGAGGACTTTAGAAAGTCTCTCACAATGTATAAGAAAATTCCTAGAGGGAAAACTGGAGAAACTTTTGTGGTGACATAGTCTGAAAACCGGATCAGACAAAACCTTTTTTGTAGAAACAAAAATCCATTGACTCTTATGAGCCAACACACACCAAACACCGAATGCAAAAAATACTTTTCAAAAAAACGTGGTTGTCTATTATGAGACACTTACTTATGACGTAGCACACACGACAAAACAAAAAGACAAGACGAAACTATGGAACAAAAAACGTATTGTCTTATCCGGCTTCTTTTCAGCGATGTTCCGGTCACTGCTAGGGCACAAAAGTGCCTATCAAAATGGTACAGAACCCACATAAGCACACTGAGTGGTCAAGAAGGGGACCTAAGAGGCACTTTCAGGTAAACCTTAGAGTTCTCTTTGTGGATCCACTTTTTTTGTTGCAGAACTAACGCACCGGACTAAGAATCATAGGGCGGTATATTGCGAAATCCTAGTAGACAGTTTGGATTCAATATTAAATAGGTTAATAAGAGACAGAATGAACAGTAAACTCATTCAAACCGTAACAATCATCGGGACCGGAGGGTAACTTCCCTTTCACTTCTGTCCAGAGACATCACTAGACTCACCTCGACATTAGCTTGAATCTTCAGAGCCAGTCTCACACTGGAATATACTAATTTAAACTGGAGGGCAGTTAAAGTAATCTTCATACCTAAAATTTTACAGGTGTTACATTTGGTTTCTCATTTTAAATACTGTTGAAAAGCTGATGGTACTATATATAAGGCAGGTGAAATTATCTGGATTTCCGTTTTACAACATACAACTTGCGTACCAGAAAAGCAAATATACAAACTCAGCACTACACACACTGGTCTTCGGCATAAAAAGAGCATTAGACACCAAATGCACACTCATCTGCACATTCATAGATATTGCATGTACTTTGACAATGCGAACTTTTAAGGGTTATACGCAGTTAAAAATTTAAAAAATTTTTTTTTGTATTTTGTATTTTCATAATGTTCATAAGCTTGACTATATTTACTAAATAATTCAAATCGATCCGGTTACTTTTCAAGACATATGCATATTTGTAAGGACATCGCGGGTTGTGTGTAAGCTTCTTCCGAATCTTTAGATGCGTTTTTTCCCAAAACTATGTTTCGAATTCGGTGATCAAGATTTTTAAAAAACGGCTCAACCGATCGGTCTGAAATTTTAACAAAACGTTCTCAAATATATTCCCCAAGTACTGATCCAAGGAATAAGATTTCGAATAATAATTTCTATTTTTTTAAACAATTTTGCCTTGCAATTTTGGTTGAAAATTCGATTTTTTCAATTAATCTTTCGGTCAATGCCTACTTTTATCTTCCACTTAAGGAATCTTTCAGGTTTTTTGATTTCAGATGAACTAAACCGGAAATATCGTGATTACAGCTAAACACTTTTTTTTGAAGGACCTTCAGGAGATCGTCTGCAGGAGCACAACAGACCGATATTTTTACAGACCATAAGTGCGATTATAAACATAGATGTTGCCACTAAATGCACTCATACTCTTTGTAAACCTTTTCAGAAAAAATTCATAAAAAGACTTTCGTCCTTGCAACTGCGAATAAATCCTTAAATCGATGGAAGATGTTCTCCTTAGGACAAGTAGAAGGATTGTAAAGTGATATGACTGTTGCAATTACGGGTAACCATGCGATTATCATAAGGGATCTCATGCAAGTTGTCAGAGTTGTCAGAGTTGTCAGAGCAACTAACGGAAATTGGTATTAAAAAGAGGGTCTTTAAATTAATCCCAGCTAAACAGCAACTATGGTATTTCATACACAAGGAAAAGATAGATAAAGCTCCCCTACTTGTTTAAAGAATATAACATAATATTAAATCAAGACTATGGTAAGCAGGATTCAATGGCCTGAAGACGTTATTAGACCTAGTTTCGTTGCATGTACAAGTTCAATAGGAAGTTGTCATACAAACTCTCATGCTACATCGCGTAAACCACTTTAAACAAGTTATCCTCATTGATAACCTGTAAATATTAATGAAAATGGGAGCCACCTTGCCCAAATCTTTTGTACGAATATATGATCTGTTCCCAGAGTTGTTAAGACAGTTAGTTGACTACAAGACTTTTTTTTATAAGTCTTTTGAATTACTCAATGACTTTAACTTTAAAAGTCACCAATCTTTTTGAATATTTCTACTGGACAGCTAACTGGAGCAGTCAATTGAGTGTAAGTTAAATGACTGCAGTAAGTCTGACTAGGTCTTCTAAAATTTTAACTTCATTAAACGTTAAACATAAAATAAATATGTATAAAATCGTAGGCCTTTTTAAAGTGCTATAAGATCAGGGATGTTATTTCGGAAATCTTGGTTTCTTTAAAACTTGGGTCAAGTGCGGAGACCCACTTTAGCAGAACGAAAGGACAGAATACAGGTGCAACAATGGCATCATGAACTTGTGGAATAAGATTAAAATAATCGGAAAATCTTCCCACGAAAGCATTTTCCAAACTTAACACTACGTCCATCGAGATGATCCTCAAAGTGCTGCTCACTTGCAATTTTCAAAACTTTGTTCTTACTGTAGTTAAGATGGTAGTACGAGACCAAAAAGTATTCTTCTTTCTTGTTGAAGAAGAAGTGCCTCGGCATCGAAAACTCTTCTAAATATTCAATCCCAATGTAAAAAAATGTCTGAACACCCAACTTCTTGCATTTTTTTTTCTTTATCACTCACAGAGTCATACAGAGAGTTCTACCTTGTAACAACTAGAAAATTTAGTTGGCAATCTTAACAACAATTCCTCTGAACTCTTTGGTCTATTTACCTTATTCCATAGGTTAGAGCAGTTTTGCATTATCTTTAAAATAGATATCATATAGTATAATTAAACTATTATGCATATACATATGTATATACTTAACTTACATTTTGATGTAGCAAATGATGTTCAGCGAAGTTCTGGGTGTTCTCCTTAATAATTTTTGAAAACTCAGTTGAGGTAAGGAGGGGGAAAGTTTTTAAAGATTTCACTGCAACATTCAACAATAGCAGCTTCATTGTCAATTATTTCACCGATGTTGGTAACATTATCGTTACCATGATCGTCATAAATATAATTTGTGAAGTCAAACTCTTTAAACGCTTTTAAAAAATTTGAGTCATTTTCAGTTACCTTTGCTACAACGTTTTGGCAGTTCAATCTGAATTTCGTATGAATTTCAAGGATCATATCATGAATTCGATCATACTGATGTGATCCTGAAAAACGTTTGCACGCAAGAGCAACTGGCTTTCTACGATACTTGGCTGACCACACATCCGCTATAGTACAAAAATATTTGTTTTGTGATAGAACGCTTTTGACATTTTCAGTCGTTGATGTATAAATATCACCAATAACTTTCAGAGCGGTTTGGCGACACATGACTGGTAATGGAGGGTTTGCGAAATGTATCACTTTCGGGAAAAAGTACTGGCAGAGTATTTTCGGCGATCATTTTAACAACCATCTTTCGAAACTCTTTTTAGAACTCTGTTTAGAAGAGCAATTCATTTCTTTGCTTGTTTTGTCTTTTTATTTTATAAATGCTTCAAAACTTGCAAATGCCTTGATTTCAAATGGCGCTTAAAATTGAATAAGTATAAGTCAACTTTTAACTGCATTAAAAATATGGGAACAGGTTTTTTAAGTTTCGATATGTTTTCGATTATAGGTTTTACTTCGACATTTATTGAGGTTCAGCTCGAGGAAATTTTTTTGAAACCAGGTGGAAAACCTATTTAAGTCATCTTGCCGCGAATATCAGTCAAAGGTAGACGAAATTAACCGACAGATTAAATCTGCATATATCTTCACATAATACGAAAAATTTTTCCTATATTTGAAATTTTTGTTACGTCAAATTGTCAATTTTCAGAATGAATAACAGAGGACCGATGTGGCTTTCTTAGTGTAGGCCCGAAGGGGATTATATGGGTTTAGATACTGTGAATGTAAAGAGGACACTGTAGTGTCTTTCATTAGTTTATTCTACTTTTGAGTAGAAAGTAATCCACATAACATTCATTCATTCGTTGGTATAATCTGTCAATAAACTTTTTCACCACCTTTTGAACACACTTGTGTTTTTTTTTTTTTTTTCTTCTTAAGTCACGTTTTGTAACAGTTTATGGGCCCATAGCCGTAACCAGGAATTTTCATACCTAAGATATGGAAAAATCCCTTTGTTTAATGGGAGGCAATTCTACACAAGAGCAGGCTGTTAAAAGTAGTGACTGGAGCTGAAAATAAGCCGGAAGATGCAGCGAAATTGAAGGAGTTGAAACAAAGATTTGGATGCAAAATGAGAAATTATTATTTCAATGAAACCAGCACTGGTATCGCTTATAAAACAAATAAGTACATCAAATGGGGTGTGGGGTTTCCTGAAGGAAACCTATAACAGAAAGAGTACGCAACAAAAAGTAGAAGAATTCCGTAAGATGACTAATCTTAAAATGCATGCACATATAGCAATGGAAACTCATCTGATTAATTTCAATTTAATTGTTGCTTGACTACCGGAGATGAATGCCAAATTGGACGATGATTTGTTGGCTGTAGTATTGCTAGACATTTTAACACGAAGCATATAAGGAACTCAAAACAGCTTTTGTCGCATCATTGGTATTCCCAACTATGGAAGTGCTGCGTGTCCGCTTACTTGAACTCGCTGATAACAAACAGGAAAACATTCAGGGAAAAGATGACGCGTCGAAAGCAAGTTTCAATACAAGGAAATATGAACAACTACGTCCAGGTATGTCAGCCATTGATTTTAAGTTTACCTGTCATTACTGTGGTCGAAAGGGCATATGAACGAACGGCATATGCCGTGTGAGTTTAGCCAAAAATAAGTCACACAGGTCAAATTTTTCAAATGATTCATGGCATTGGAAACTTTAAGAGAAAAGAGTGATGTAATCCAGGCTTTAACTCAAACTGTTAAAGATTTTTTAAAAAAAAAGACAGTAGTGGTGCTACTTCACACATATGCTAAAGGGAGGAGCCTTTTACAGTTCTAAATAAAGACTATATGGATGCAGTTTAAGTAGCAAATGATAAGTTTTCCGAGGTTAAAAGCATAGAAACCATAGCAATAAAGGATAATTATATTATGGTAGTCTGAAAATGTTATGTTATATAATATAAAACAATCTTTTTGCCCGATCTCAGAAGATATTTGATTTCTGCGTGTAAAGCTACTGACAATGGACGGAAGTTTTAATAGAAAGAGGAACATACAGTGATTTGGAAAAATGAGAAAGTTTTCATGAAAGCAGTTGAATTAAACAATCTATATATGACGAACTATTTAGGAAATGGTAAAGCGTTTACAATTGTATATCAAATGAAGAAAATAACCTAGAACAATTGCACAAACGTTATGGCCATCTTAATATACAATCGCTTTTAAAACTCAATGACCACGAAATGGTACTAGGAATAACAAATGTAAATACAATGCCATTTAACTTTGTTTCGTGTATAAAAGGAAACAAACGAGGCAACCCTTTAAAGCTTAAACCGAAAAATCGTCCAATGATTTATTGCAACTTGTTCATACGGATTTACGCGTGCCTTTGTCTGTTGAGTCATAAGAAAAAAGATATTTTTTGTAACATTTGTTGATGGCTGGTCAAGAAAATTTTTGTTTAGTTTATAAAAATTTTAAAATTCTAGTATAAAACCAAATCAATTAAAGAATTAAAATCTAATCTAAATTAGATACAAAATGTGAGGAATTTATTTCAGTTAGCTATTCAGAGGAGTCCAAGTCATATCGCTTATGGAAAGCGAATCACAAAAGATTGTTAAAAGCCGAGACGCTCATATCGTAGACGACTTTTGTAAAGAGCAGGTCACCGATAGTTCATATGAATTTTTATTGAATGAGGAGAAGGTAAATGACAATCTAACGGATAAGATCGATTATAAATGCAATAAACCTTGTATAAAGGAAAATGAAGAAATAGAAGAAAACAATTTTGAGTATATATTGTACATTTGAACTCTGAAAATACTAGAAATGAAATTGCTGAAAATTAAATCTAAAAGCAAAAAAGAAAAATGGAATAAAAGAAAATATAAGGTAGAGACTTAGACCACAGCATCATTTAAAAAATGTAATTGAAAGTTCCCTCAGAACCTGCCGTAGACTACCTAATGAATCGGTGGTTTTTAAAACAACATAAGTAACATTTTTATTTTTTTACAGGAGAGACAAAGAACGCTTGAGATACCTGTTTCATGGATAATTTGAATTTTACAATCTGTTTAAGGGCAGCTTTGTGAATTATAAACAGTGAACAGTTAAAAAAAAAAAAATGTCTTAGGGTAGGAGACTTTAAGCAAACAAGTTTTTTTTATATTGTTCTAACACTCAACGGTTTAGTGGGAGTCAAAACAACTTAAGCACTTTATGTTATGTTGTTTTAAAACTAACTTTACTTCCTAGACCTTGGCCACATGGACTGAAAATAGACAAGAAAACACGAAGTTTTAAGTTACAAAAAGCTTGTAATGCTTGTAATGCTTGTAAAGTGTCTTGATAATTAAGTTAAAGTTTAAAGTTTGAAAACGCAGCTTCAAGCCAAAAATTCATTTAAGGAAATAATAAAAAAATAAAAATCTATTCTAAGAATTCTTAGTTAAAAAAGCTATGTTAGGTGTCATAACATAGTTATGTTATTAGTTTTAATTTTATATATATAAATCAGTCAAAAGTTTCATCATCATTGTGGCCTTCCAGGCCAGTTACTGTGGGCCAGTATTTAATATCACTTTAAAATAACTGGTTTTTTTCAGGCACATATGGTAAAAGTTTTATGATGTCCGTTATTTTATTTTTTTTTTTTCGTTATTCGGTCTCCTGCCCGTGTAGGCCGTTTCTATAGGAAAAGTTACAACTTCTTGATCACAATTTTTTAAAGATAGTCTTAAAAAAAGTGAATGCTGACAATCCATCAATGAATTCCTTGCATATAACTTTTCCAATATTATAACTCTCGTGAATAAAATGTTTATACTTTGTAATTTGGAAAGATACTTTTTTGTCTTTAGGGAAGAACAAATTGATAAGCATGTTCTTTTGTAGAATTTCGACCACCAATTTTTGAATTGTTGTACATCATTTCGTTGAATCAATTTCACAGTGAAGTTTTTATGTGAATAAATAATGATCGCAGTAAGCTCTTGTATATTGTAAACCCTGTCATATTTTTTAAATATCTTTTAACACACTCAAATGGCAGAAATGAATGTCCTCTTGTAGGATATATCTGTTCAATTTTTAATAATCTCCCAATTTCTACAAGCGCCTCAAGGCATCGTTGTAAAGTATTATTCTTATTTTTCCCTCCACATCCATCGCTGAATATGAAAAGATGTTCAACATTTTAAGGCACATAATTGTGTATGTAGTCATCAAGAAAAGATGTGGCCTCATTGGGAGATTTGCCAGCTATACCTTCGTGGTAGATGTGAAATTTTGATGAAACAGTCTTAAGATCGGTGATACAAAAAAACATTTACAGTCAGTTGGGGCAGATAAAATACTTCTTGAATCGGTATCTGAAGAAGGGAAATATTCATCATACAGTCAACCGAAATACCAAGAACAGATCCATCATATTTTATTGTCACACAATATTATGACTTCTTGAAGCTCATAACAGAATTTTTTGCATCTTCTCTTATGGACCATCAGCTCTGCTTCCGCACATCTCTTTGCAACTTCATTCAATGACGGAGATTTTATTTTAACTTCTAGTAGTTCGCATGTACAGCAGGTGTTAACTTATGACCTTCCAAAACGCAGATTAAATCTGTCATTTAAAACTTTTAAGTAGAACTCATATTTCACACAACTGTTTTCAAGCTTGTCATGAAAATATCTAACTTCTTTTTATGAATAATGGCTAACTTTCTGTGGAAAAGACTTAATATGATCTTCGATTTTAAGACACACTTCACCAGATATCCCGTCATTGCAGGAATGTTTTCCTCTTTTGTCATTGAGCGATTTACCTTGTTTCAATAAGTTACAAATTTTTTAAATCGAATTACTCTAACTTTTGATACTTATGTTCTAACAATGAATGAAGAGTTTTACTGTCAACATGCAACACAATACTTAGACTTTATGCTATTTTCCAGTTGGACGTAAGGCCATTGGATTACGATGGATATTTCGTTGGAAAGCTAGGTTGGTGGCTCAAGCCTTTTCTCAAAAATATGTAATTGATTACAAAGAAACGTACACGCCTCTTATTCGACAGAGTTCATTTTGACTTATCTATGTTTTATTTGTGGAATACGATTTACAACTTCATCAACTGAATGTATCAACACCTTTTTTAAACGGAAATTTAGAAGAAAACATTTACATAAAACAGCCAGAAAGATTTGCTGATATGAGTTAAAAGAATAAAGTATTTATTGACTTAACCAACCAAAGCAAACAAAACAGTATTTGAGCACTTCTTAAAAATTTATTATTTATTATTATTATTATTATTATTATTTTAAAAAAAGAGTTGAAATCGTTAGTTTAAAGGAAGGACACAAAGTACAAGTTTTATAAATGAAAAAGAAAAGGATAAGTGAAAATAATGAGAAATAGAAAAATATGCAAGTTATTTTAATACACAGTGATGCCATTAAACTCGCATCACGTCCAGTAGGGTTATCTTAACAACGGGTTTTGTGTAAACGCCGGTTACAGTTTGGATAACGGCGCTTTGCGGTACTCCGTATTTGTTCTTAAGTATCGACTCTTCCTCAGGGCCAGTTTCTTCGGTTGTTCTCTGAATCACATATCACCCTCTTCGATATGCTTTGTATGAGTAGACCACTTCGTTCGTCGAGTAAGATCTGGAAGGTATTTGCAAATCCATCTCTGGCAGAAAAATGTTGCATATTGCTCACTCATCAACTAGTTTTCTTTGATAACACCTTTATTGTGTACTGGCACACCACTTAGCTTAGCACCGTTTGTTGAGCCTATCAAAAAATGATTGAGTGTACCTGCTTCTTCGTTCTGCTCACTTATCGGGACTTAAGTTAGCGGTCTTAAGTGTATTATAAATTCGACCTGTACAATCATACTCAGTAATAATTCATCATTTGTTGTTTTGTTAATCATTATTTCCGCCAATGTATTTTTAACATTGCGTACTAACCTTTCCCAGTTCCCACCCGGGGGGCGACGGCGAAATAAAATGCAACTTAATAATCTGAAATTCTACCTTTATTGCTCTTTCGTCCAGATGTTCGACTTCTCTTTTCAACTCTTCACAGGCTCCACGAAAATTGGTATCATTGACTGAGTATATAGTGGATTGAGTCCCAAATGAAGGAATCGCTAGAAAGACTATAGGCTTTTTCTATGTGAATGGCTCTTGATGTTAAACACGTTACTAGCACTCCCCATCTCTTCTCGCTTCTTCTTCCCACAACATTAAACATCTATTCCGCAATAAGTCAATGGTGGAAGTTTTGCCATGATCGGTGGTTTAGAAAGTGCATTTTTAATTTTACAATTACGACAGTTAAACGCAACTTTCTTAAGTTCCGTTCTTAGGTTGGGTATATAAAAATGTTGTTTGATTTCATTTACAACGTAACCAACTTCTCTTATCCGCAATTGGTTTTCCCTCTTTAAGTTGTTGATATTCCAATGGAAAAGATTCTAGTTGACATTGTCGATCCAAAAAAAAAAGTATCAGCTTTAATTATTTCGTCTGGCTGAAAGGGTTCTTGGCTTTCGCTGTATCCTATTCGTCGTATCATATCTGCTAATCGATACACATATGTTATGGGTCTCACAAGTCTTTTCCAATTTGAAAAACGGGTGCAATCAATCAAACTGAACGACTTATCTTCTGCATGTAAGAGAAACACTCTGCGATTTCGTATTCATATTCTTGACGGGAGGAACTTTGAGTCAATTTGCGGCCCATGATCTTCGGTGCTATACAGAAAGTCCGGTCCTTTATACCATCTGCTTTCAGATTGAAACTCTTTTTCACCTTTGAATTTGGTTGCATGTTTTTGCACACCCTTTATTAACATATTCTTCAATAAGTTGTTCTAATTTGATCGCTTTTTCAGGTTCCTTTAACATCTTTTCATTTAGGCAATTGAGTCGGTTCTCCGAAATGTTCCGACTATGAAGAAATGCTTTTTGGTCAAATTTCAACAATGGTATCGTTTTCTAGCATCTGAACAGTTTCTTCATCTTTTTCTGTCAATAGTATTTTAAAGGATTATAGGCCTACACTATCCAACTGATAATATTGTTTAGCCATATTGTGTATTGAATAATCAACATTTTCCTGACACTCCCATACGTGGAAACTATAATTTAAATGATTGTTATTACAGACTCCTAATACAGTCAAGCCAAGTCGAGTTTTGATCGCGACGTTTTCAGATCCTGCAACTGTCTTCTTTGGAGTTCCAAGTTTCCAACGCTGTAATCCAATCAACAGACGTGGTCTTGCATCTTTAAATGATTGAACTGGTAAGCCTCTCAGATGCTTGTGCTTCTTAAAAGCACTGACATATCAATTGTCTGCATTGGGAGTTCTAAAGCTTTGACCGAGTGGGCATCTGGCAGCAAAAACTTCTTGTTATTTCCTTTGGCAGATATCTTCAAATTCATTCTTCGTGACGAATCTTCACTTCTATGTGTATTTGCAGTCCATTTTAAGCATAGCGGATCTTTTTAACCTTCTGCATGCAAAGACTTTGTGAGTTCTTCATCAATTAATGTAACAGACGAACCATCGTCCAAAAAAGCAAAAGTGTCGATTTTAAAATCTCCATTGTACAAAAATATAGGGAAAACTTTAGAGTTAGACCCTTCCTTTATCTTTTTGTTACTCTATATTTTGTAAATTTTTTTGACTATGAAGACTACGATTGCGTTTGTACCAGCAGTCATTGATACCACAAATTTTCGTTTTTTACAATTAAAATTCTTGTGTTGATGAAGACACGACCTACATAGCCTCAGAAGTTTAACTAAGGACCATCTTTCATGAATATTCAGTTTCAGAAACTTAGGACAAGAACCTAATTACCTTTACATACACTACACTGTAAAAGCGGTACAGATTTTGATTCGTGAATGTTGATAAAAGTTTTTTTTCCTTTTTAACTACTTTCAGGATAACATAACGTTGTGTTTGTTACTTTAACAACTGCACCAGCAATGTTAGTCAACCAGTCACTAAATGTTTTTAAGTTGACGTGACCCTTATCTTGCTTAAAGCTACCCCAATTTCATTTTATCGATACAGGTAACCTATCCACCAACTCTTGTATCAGACACGGATTGTTTATATGTGTATGAAGCTCACATGCAATCATCGTGTAACAAGTATTTTCAACAGCGAGAGCAAACGATATTAAAGTCTGCAGTTTGTCTTGTTTGGTGGTGGTTGTTTTTTAACATTGCTTATAAGTTGGCCAATAATAGACTCAGGACGCTCGAAGGGTTTTTTTAATGTTGCTATAACACTATCTACTTGATCAGGATGCATTACTCTAAATTTTACAGCGTCCAAAGCTCTTCCTTTCAAACAGTGTTGTAAGGAAAGTAGATTTTCTTGAGCGGTAAATCCACAAGTAGCCGTTGAGTTATTCCACCAACTTATAAACATTGGCCACTCTACCAAGTTACCTGAAAGATAAATTTGTTCTTCAGACATTACCTGCCTAGCAGCCAGTCGTTGTTCTGTCAAACTTTTTTTTTTTTTTTATATCATTCACACAAATGGAAATATTTTCAAAGGTCTGAAATTTCTGATCCCCTTGAAAATTTTCTAAAACCTGAGTTGGAGAGAAATGAGCAGGAATACGAGAACGATTATTCATGTTGGTGTTATCAGAATAAACTGGTACTGGAATCTTAAGATTTTTCACTTATTTGTGTTTGAAACCCACTGTTTAGTTGCTTCGTTGTGATCAAATTTGAAACTCCTCCAATATTTTATATATCTTTTTTTTTTTCAAATTTTCCTCGTCCCTTTTTGCCTTCTCTTAATCCAGTATCTGCAGTGCAAGAGTTGCTCGCCGATCAGAGTTACTTTTTGCGGTTTTCGATGCATTGGAGCGTACGTTTAATGGGCTTGGTGCTTTATTGGAGTTGCTGACTGATGAGTTATGTTGAGGATTTGTCTGCGCGATAATGGTGTCATCAGGAGCGACTGCTTGCTGAGATTGATCAGCAGTAGAATTGAGATCTGTTGTAATTTTGCATTCGCTGCAGTGCTACGAATATTATTTGTCGGTCTTCTTCTTGAAAACTACACATTTAAAATAAAACCAAGTACAACATCTTTCACATTGAACCATGTTGTCGAAGTCATTTGGACGAGAGCGTTTAAGGCAATTCGATTAAGTGGGAGCACATCGATTGATGTAGTCAAAGTATTTATTTTAGTGTTATAAGACACGATTCACTTGCCTATGTCCGGTTACGACAATGAATAATGATTCTTACAAGCAAATTTTTTTTGAGAAATTTTTCTTTATGGAAACGTTGGCACAGTAGATACGAGATAGCGAATTAGAATTCCTTCTTAAATAAGGTATTTGCACATTCCACTTAAATTTTTAATAAGTAGGCGATGATGATTCTCCGATGCGCATGTGATGTTAATATCCCATTCTTGGAAGCTTTGACACAGTCAAATGAGATTTCCTTAGTGCTCCACTTGATGCAAGAACGCTTACGACGTAGAATCAATTCTTCCAGAAGTGGTGGTAAAGTCCAACTACGATCGCACTTGACATGCGACTTATACATATATACCACGCGCAGTTTGCTTTTTTAATCAAATTTGATGGAGTTAAACATTTAGAATGTTGATTCAACCAACCAAATCAAATAAAACAGTGTTTGAACACTTCTTATAATTTATTATATATTAAGATTACGACTATATCGAATTTAAATTTTAAAGAAAGAGCTAAATCTTGCTGCTTCCTTGCACGTTCTATTTTTTCCAGAATGAATATGAAAAATGGAATTTTAAATTGCATCATATCTTAGTGTTAGTATAAAGGAAGGGTACATAGGAAAGTTTTATATATGAAAAAGGAAGAGATTAATGAATATAATAAGAATAAGATAAATATTAACTCAATAATCATTATTATTAAAACAAACAAGCAGGCAATGACACAAAACTTTAAATAAAAAATTAAAAATCTTGAATTTTAAACAATCAAATTGTGACAAATGCATGTACTACAGAATTAACTGCAATGAGATTACAATTCTCAAAACATATGAGGATGGTGTTGTTGTTGCATCCAACAGTAATATTGTTCACCAGATCGGAAACCATCTTTCTAAAAGTTGTGAAATTAGTAACTTAGAACAACCAACATTTTGCATTCAACTAGGAATCGAAAGAAGTCCTGAAACCATCTAAAATACCTATGCAAGTTAAGCTTTAATTGGAAAAGGAACCTACTACAGCTGAGGAGTAGGTAGCTGTCGACGTACACAAATATCAGGAATATCACTCATGCATCTAGTAGTGTGCTTTTAGCGTCAGTTCTACAGCTCAATTTTAACAAAACTCAAAAAAACATGGGAATGCTGCACTTTATTTATTACAATATTTAAATTCTACAAAAACCGCAAAAATGGTTTATATAAGGGCTTCATCCTCTGTAAAGGGTTACGTCGATGCTAGTTGGGCCGAAGACTGTAATTTTATTTTTTTATTATTTTATTTATTTTTTATTTATTCATTATCATAAACTTAAATATTAACATACTTAACTATTATTATAAATAGAATATTAGTTATCATTCTTTAACTTAAAAGTTAGTGGTAAAAGACACATCTAGATTTACATTTCAGTTGATATCTGATGTGGGGTGACAATCAGTATTAATTCATTTAATTCACATTTTTTTAGATTAGATAAAAAAAAATAAAAAAAAAATGTAGTGATATTCGATCACAAACATAACAATTCATCATTAATATATTATGTAATTGTGCAGTAGATGAGAAAAAGTAACAATTTAAACAAAGGATACAATACATTCATAGCTTAACGTGAACAACCAGTCTTTAACCCTTCTGATGAAACATGAAAAAAAAGTGTATCTCTTATAAATAAGGGCAGTTTATTAAAAAAAAATGTTGAGCCGTATATGTATAAAAAAGTGTGTTCTATGTGCAAAAGGTATATTAACTAAGCTCATAATGTTTACACGCAGATTGTACATTTGTATGCTCCTACTGGGAATATTTCCGCTTTGTTTGAAGAACTTTCTTAAAATTTTAAAAACATATAAATGCTTAATTGACAGAATACGAAAAATTTTGAATAATGGCCAACTGTCAGCTAAACGATTTTTATTTGAAACAATTCTTGTTAAATGTTTCTGAGCGATTAATAAGGATCTAACGGTATTAGTACACGAACCTCCCCAGCTTGTTAGTTGTCAAAATTTTTTGAGAACAAAAAGGCTTTATCAAATACATTTTACATATGTCCAACAACAAATAAGTTTTAATCATTTGAATATGACTTTTCAAATTTAAACTGCAATCAATCACTACACCTAGGTACTTAAAGTTTTGAAACGTTTCGATTTTGAAGCAGTTTTCAGTACAACGCACATTTGTTATAAAATTACTCTTTCCACACTTATGTAAAGGTAATGGAAACTGTTTACAATCATGATCATGAAACCAAAAATTATATTCATTTAGGACATTTCCAGATGCTTTAAAATACGTCAACTTAGTTTTCTTGCTGACAATCAATTTGTGGTAAGTAAACCACAACCGTAAGATTTTAAGGTCTTCATTAATCATCGCAATGCCTTTTAGATTGGTATGTAAGAACTATATCGTCCGAAAAAGCAGTTAAATTACCATTTACTTTGAGTTTAGAAATGGAATTAATGTATATTAAGAAAAACAGAGGGCCAAGTACAGTTATTTGAGGAATACCGTTTTTTAACGGGATCGCTTGAGATCCTACAAATAATAACCTTTTAAGTTCTATTTCTGAAATTAGATTTAAGCCAATTGAAAATATGACCACTAAAACCAACATTAAAAAGCTTAGCAAGCAAAATATCGTGGTTCACCAGATCAAAAGCTTTTTTCATATCAAGAAATAGTCCAAACGTTGATTTGTTTTTATTTAAACAAATTTATGTAAAGCTGACTACACACCCGTAAGATGGCATCCTCAATTGACAAACCTACTCTAAAACCAAACTGATTTTTACTAAAGAAGTCAAACTTACCCAGAAATGAAACAATTCGAACCTTAATTAACATTTCAAAAATTTTTGAAAAAGTCGAAAGAAGTGATATTGGCCTATAGTTTGAAACAATTCTTCTATTTTCTCCTTTGAAAAGGGGAAGAGCCTCAGCACATTTTAGGTGGTCAGGAAAACAACACATTTCAACACTTTTATTAAATAAGAAGGACAATACATCAACTACATACCAGCAATATTTTTTAATAAAATGCTTAAAACACCATCACTTGTAAAAGAAGTTTTATTTTTAAGTGACGAAATAGCACTTTAAACTTCTCTGGGTGTAATCGCATTAAACACAAAACTGTTTGATTGAACATCATCCACAAAAACGCCTAAAGATTAGAAACAATTGCAATTATTCTTTGTTCGACAGCTGGTTTCAACTTTTCAGAGATTTCAGTAAAATAATCGTTAAATTTATTTGAAACTCTTCCTAAATCGGACACCATTTCTCCCTCAACTTCAATAGTATCAATTTTACCAGAGTTTCTTTCCTTTCCCAAAATGATATCAATTACTCGCCACTCTTCGCGTACATTACCTTCAGCAGAAGCTAACCTATCGCTGTAGAAGTTGTTACGAGTGTCTTCGATTTCTTTTTTTAGCGACTTACAAAAAGTTTCATAATGTTTCTTAAGTCTAATATTGGTCTGATGTTTCTTGCATTTTAAGCTCAACTTCCTCTTTTTCTTTATCTTATCATTTAGATTGTTAGTCATCCAAGGTTTCAAATGCTTCTTTTTACCCGACAAACTTCTTTGAAAAGTACGCGATTTAACGTGTTTTTGAAAAATATCCAGGAAAAGATCAAAAGTAACGGAAGGATTACCTTCGGAAAAAACCGTTTCCCGACATTCAAAAGTTAAAAATTCCTTCAACATTATATAATTTATAGAATACTTCACTCTATCAGCAGCAGATTTGAAGTTTTCAAAACGATTTTAAACTGAAGAATAATTTAGACTAACCATGCTATGATCTGGCAGCTTCAAATCGTGTACTTACCACAAAAATATTTTTATTATTTTTTTGAGTTCTTAAGAAAATATGGTCAAACTCAATAGAGGAATCGGTCAAACGGGTAGGTTCATTAATCGAACTCTTAAGACCATTTGAAGCCATAATAAACAAATAATATTCAGAATCAATGTTACACTCATCAAGAATATCAACATTGATATCACCAACAACAATTAAATTTTTAGCTAGAGTTGTGCTAAGAATATGACTTATAGTAGTTCATGAATAAAAATACTTTTAAAAACACCGTGAAATCGACAAATACTCAAAAAGTGTAATCAATAAAATAAAATTTGAAAAGCACGCAAAAATTTTAATACATCGGCGCTAGAAAATTTAAGGTAAATACTGTAAGATTGTTTACTTAGGTAACATAAAACACTTTTATTTTCTAGGGGTTAAAACTATATATTTACATTTACTTAAAATAACTGATAAAATATGAGTGTAAGAAACTGTTTGTTGCAAGAATTGCCACGATGAGAAGCCGGAAAACAACTGCCCTCATCCTTCGAGTGCGTCCTTTTTATATCCTGTCCCTCATATTCCTCCGTGAAAGTGTTGCTGATTGCCCACAATTCGGCCTCGAATGCCTCCAAAAGTTTGTCGTCGTCAAGACTGGTCGGCCATGGCTTCATAAATACAGCACACGTACTTGTATGTTTTGGACCTTCATTGTAACCTCTTTTTGTGACATCGTTAGTATTATTCGGCTTAACTTTCGTAACTTTATACGGCCTAAGTACTTTGGCCTAAGTGTCAATCCACCTCCAAGCTGAGTCCTTTTGATGGCTACTACATCACCTTCCCTATATTTTGTGGCTGGCTTTCGTCGACGATTATAACTTTTCCTGTTCTCGTTTTGAGCTTTTATTATTTGTTTCAAAGCACTTTTTCTTAGCTCGTCCCTTTTATCGTTATAATTCGCAATTATTTTTTCTCTATCAGCTCCTTTATGTGAAAGTCTTTTTTGGTGCGCATTCTTATTCCGACAAGTACCTCAAATGGTGTCAAACTGGTACTTCGGTTAAAGGTTGAGTTAATGGTCTTCTGAACGGGTTCGACAAACTTGTACCACTTAGTTAGATCTTTGATACTCAGCTTAGATAACACGGATATGATGGTGCTATTGAGGCGTTCGACCTGCACATTTGCGCGTGGTAAACCGGTAGTGATTTTGATGTGTTTTTGGAATTTATCCCAATACATAATTGAAGCGATTTATTCAAATTCACTTACCCACATTTCCACGGATATTTTCCCGTTTCTATCGAATGGTCTTATAGAGTCCTCTATGTCCCTGAAGTTGATCGCAAATCTGAAAATCGGCGGTATATTACTTTTAACAGCTGCTTGCATTCCTTTTTGCTCCTTTTTAATGATGTTTTTATAACTGTTTTGTCTAATTGCTTTCACCATCTGTATACACTTCTTCTGTCGATTGAGTTGGTCTCCGTTGTTGTTTCCGTTCTGAGTTTTTTCTTTTCCCCATCGCCGTCATCGTTGTTGTTGGTATCGTTGTCCTTACAATCGTCGTCGTCGTCATCATTATCCTCGTAGCCATCCTCGTCGCCATCCTCGTCGGCATTTTTGTTGGCATCGTCGTCGTCGTTATCATTATCGTCGTTAACATCGTCGTCGTCGTCATCGGCATTGCATAAACTAAGTAAACAACACTTTCTTAAGCTATGAAATATGTGTTGGCTCACATCCTTTACGTTGTTATTGATCCCTAACGCGTTGCAAATCGTAATCAGGTCAGCTGCATACAGATATTCATCGACGTACTTCGCTTCTGTTATTAGTCGTTATTATTGAAGTCGAAACCTTGAAACAATCTGAGTCTTCTCCTGTTGGATCTGTCGCCTTCGTCTTCAAATACATATTTGTATAGAGTCATCGAAATGTTTTTTTGCCGTATTTTAGAAACCTTTTTATCTCATTTATGTTTACAAGTACGTCATTTCATATTATTAAAAAAAAAAACAAAAACACTATTTCAATATTCTGGTTGAGTCCCCAAATTTGTGAGATTGTATACTTAGGTAACACAAAACACTTTTATTTTCTGGGGTTAAAATTATATATTTACATTTACCTAAAATAACTGATAAAATAGAAGTGTAAGAATTTGTTTGTTGTAAGAATTGCCACGATGAGAAGCCGGAAAACAACTGCCCTCATCCTTCGAGTGCGTCCTTCAGTGTTGCTGATTGCCCACAGTACTATCACACACACACACCTATCTTCAACATACTATATACGTTAACACCTCCAGCACAATGAGACTCATTACAATTTGCCAAAGGAAAGTTGTAACCTATTTTATACAATTCTAGTTCTTCTTCGTATATCCAAATTTCACTTAATACTATTATATCAGGTAAATTTAACAACGAATCAAGATGAGCTAAAAATATTGAAAAAAATTTTCTCAAGCTACGTATATTGTGATGTTAACGTAAGCAACATTCTATAGAATTAACAAGATCAGCTGGGTTTTCACATGCATTAGGAAGTGGGAGAGAGCACAATTTATTTTTACGTAGTTGGCACCCTATTCTTTTTTCATGCAAATAGTCCCATGATAGGGGACATTTTGTTTTTTACTTACAGGGGCCACAATTAGTTGGAAGTCGAAGAAACAGCGCACAGTAGCAACATCTAATGCCGAAGATGAGCATGTCGCTCTCTTAGAAGCAGCAAAGAAAGCATATTCACTCCACTTTTATCTGAAGGAGTTGAAAGTTGACTGCAAAGAGCCGACTATGGTTGAAAAAATTCCCGAACAAAAAACATTCCTAACAAATAATATACCATTTCATAAGAAGCAATTGAAAAAAGGGCAGTTCAAGTTAAATAACTTTAAACAGATCAAATGCCAGCTGATGCTCTAACCAAGGCTGGTTAATGTTATTTGATTTATGCTTTGGGAATATAATTTTAAAACTTATTATCCACAAAATTGAGGAGTGTTAAGAAATTCTATTAATTTATTTATTCTTTGTTTTAAGGCTCTTTATATTTATAATTGAATTTGAATTCTTATCACTTGTGTAATCTCTGCCTTGATCACTTTCTATTACATTCATTCATTTGTTCATATTATTATCTGTCAACAAACTTTTTCGCTACCTTTTGAATAGTCAACAGAAACACTTGTTTTTTTTTTTTTTTTGTCACGCTTTGTAAGAATAACTTTATGCGAAATTTTATCGTCAGCTTTACTAAATATGCAATGATTACATCTAATTTTTTCCCATGTTCTAGAACAGGCAAAGTACTTTATACGAAGCGAAGCATTAGCTAGAATAGCGGCAGCCACCTTAGCAGGATTTATGGAAATATTACATTGACGCTATATCTCTTTTTATAGAATAATATGAAAACATCGAGAAGATAGTGAAGAAATACATTCAAAAGATAATGTCTATCAAATATATTCACTCACCCACATATGCAAAAGCGTTACGGTATTTGTATAATAAAACAAGTTCAACTATGGGAACTCCAACGGCCCTCAAAGGTTAATCCTCTCATCAAATTTCCCAACTTTCAGAACGAAGGGAATATGGACTTCAAGCATGAGAACAAAAATTTCACCAAAAATATTATATGTTAACGATCAAAGTACAGCAGCTGGACTATTCACTCAGACCCGAGATAAACTCAGAGATAAAAGTGTTTTTTTGCAAAAGTGGTGAGTATGAACAGCAAAGTTAGGATGCTATGATGTTAGTAAAAAGGCTGTTCTGATAAAAGGGGACAGGAGTTTCCGATGTTCTAAACCTAAACAAAGTTCGAAATTTAGTAAAAGTCAGTGGATAGAGTGTGATTCGTTTGATGGTAGGCACTTAACACCAATGTGCGAGAGGAAAGAAGAAAAACTTCAAAGAGTTTTACTGCCAACGAACAAGAAAACAAACCTGTATCAGCAGCAATAAGTGCAGTCAATAAAAAAATATTCAAGTGCCATCCGCAATCAAAAAGTTTTTTTTTATAAACTGCAAAAGTAATTTTGAATACATCGTACAACATCGTATACATCGTAAGTTTTGATTTTCAATAGGCTCTTTTTGACAGATTACGCATGACACTTATCAAAATGCTTTTTCATTTTTGTTCACTATCCTTTGGCAAGTTACCATATAAAGACTTACTGAAATCACTATTGCCAATACCATTCGCAAACTTGAGTACAAGTTTACATTAGTGGATGAAACTCGACCGGTTAGACCACATCCAGCACGTAGTGAAGGGACTATAGCAGCTGAAGTTGAGAGTGTACGCGAAGACCATGACGAATCGATTCGTCGTCGTTTTCAGCAGCTTGGCTTGGCGTATTCGACAACTTCGTGTATTTTACGTGAGGATCTCGGCCTAGAAGCGTACAAAACTCAAATTGTACAAGAATTGAAGCCAGATGAATTGAATTTGCTTCATAGTTTTAGTGAATGGGCTCTGAAAAAACTCAATGAAAATGAGGTGTTTTATCGTGAAATTTTGTTCAGTGATGAAGCCCATTTCTGGCTCAATGGATACGTTAATAAAAAAAATTGCCATATTTAGGCTTATGAGCAACCCGAGGAGTACCAAGAGCTACCAATACATCCATTCAAAACAACGCTATTGTGTGTTTTATGGGCTGGTAGAATAATTGGTCCATATTTCTTCAAAAATAAGGCAAATCAAAATGTTACCGTCAATGGTAACTGTTATCGCGCCATGTTAACGGACTATGTGCTTCCTGAATTTCAAGCATATTATCTCGGTGATCTTTGGTTTCAACAAGACGGCGCTACGAGACATATAGCGTGTGAAACAATAGACTTGTTGAGAAATCATTTTGGTAACCACCTAATTTCACGTTTTGCTACGGTAAATTGGTCGCCTAGATCGTGCGATATAACACCTTTAAACTATTTTCTCTCGAGATATGTAAAGAATCGGGTCCTTTGGAAAAAAGCCAGCTACGATTGATGCTTTGAAAGCAAACATTACTCGTGTTATCCGCGAGATTCTAGTCGTTATGCTCGAACGAGTCGCCCACAATTGGACCTTCCAAATGGACCAATTCAGACGTTATTATGGCTTATATTTACATGATGTCATTCTTAAAAGGTAAATGCCATGAATTGCTCCTCTAACGGATAATAAAAATTGTAAGCTCACTTTCAAACTTATGTATTTTATTTTACATTATAAATCAAAACTAGTGTTGAATCACTCTGTATATAAAAACTTATAATTATAAGTGCTTCTGAAGTCCCAATAATATACGCAGACGTATTACCTATACTAAATGAAGATGATCTTAATCTACCGGGTGAGTTCTTTAACTTGAGGCATCAAAATTACTCGAAAAGTACGAAATAATGTTTCAGACAACAGTCACAATTTTCTGAAGTGGACATAAGATGGTGACCACGAGTTTGACCTTGAGACCCATTTTCAAGGTCAAACGAAGGTCACTTTTGATTTTTCAAATGATAATTCCTGATTTTCATTGCTCAGTCGTATTACTCAATGGGGCGCACGACTTTGTCTCAAGGGTCTTATTCATTCAGTGCTAGATACCACTGCACTGACACGCCTAAATCATTAATCGATTTCCAACGTTGTTAGGGTATTAGAAGGTCGAGATTTGTTTTGAGGAAGTCATTATTGCTTCGAGTGAAGTTAAGACTCAAAAAAATTTCAGATAGAGACAAATTGTCCTAAACTTATCTGAGAGTGTATGATGTGCACTCTGCCCTTTTTTTCTACTTGAACGGAACTGTACTTCATTTAGAAGTTCGATATTTGTTTTGAGGAGCAGATTATTATTAGTAACGTTTTCCAGATTAATAATGCAGGCTATTTCAATTTAAGAGAAAATTGAAATGATCTTGATTTATGGAGAAAGTGGAAGGAACATCGATGGTGCTGTTGCTCTTTACGCCCAACGTTTCCCAGACCAGATACGATCGTGCGCTTCCTTTTATCGGGTCATCCAAAAATTCACTGGTGATGGAAGTGTGCAACCAAAGGAAAGGAATCGGTCAGATAGGGTGGCTGTTGAGGACAATGAAATAGCAGTGTTAGCTACCGTTGCAGACGATCCTCACATTAGCACTCGCCAAATAAGTCATGAATCAGGAATTTCTCAAACGACTGTCTGTAAGAAATTACATCGGCATAAATACCATCCTTATCGTATTTTTCAAAATCGATGAAAATTAAATCCTTTTGATAACCAAGTTGAAAATTTGTTACAACTTTTTCGCAAAATATTGCTAAGTAGTGGCTGTGGATCTACCTTGAACAAATCCGTGTTTGGAATCAAATATAACTTCTTTGACAGCGAAGTTCAGTTTATCACACACAATCTTTTGAAACACTTTTGGGATGACTGATAGCTTACATATAGGCCTATAGTTAGAGACTATCCGTAAGACACTTTCCACTCTATAAGAAAACTTCCAGTTCCAAAGGATAAATTAAAAATAATACATAAATGTTGTGCAAGTGATGTTCCACATTCTTTTAAAAGTACGTGAGAAATTCCATCTGGACCTACACCCTTATTCACATATAAGCCAATTAAGTCACGTAAAATATCGGAAGGATTAAACTGCAGATTTCCTAGATAAACCTGATTTGAGCAAAATGAGTGTTAGCGGGAGGTAAACAACGATAAACAGATTTGAAATAATTTGCAAAAAAAACTTGCAAATGGAGGCACTGTCTCTGGATGTCTCCTCCAGATATTGCATACAGTTTGGTGGAACGGTAGATTTTCGTTTATTATTAATAAAAGTCCAAAAATGTTTACTATTTGCTTTTACTTTAGATTTAGCGGATAGTACATATATTAGCTATTATATAGAAGTTTATTGATATAATCAAATTCTTTGAAAAATTGTGAGTATTTTCTCGTAGATGAAAGATGAATTATTTTTGTCACGTTTATACAATTTATATGATTTAATCTTTTGATTTTTTAGATTGGATAATCCTTTTTTGTACCAGGGAGGATTTAAATTTTTCTTCATTTGCTTTTTTGGAACTAATTCAAGTGCATATTTTAAATGGTGACTAAAAACGTTGTACGCATGATCATTCTATTGCCTATTCCACGGTATAGCAGTGAAAAACAGATTGCTCACATTAAAATCAGCACGATTGAATTTAAATATGTTTGTGCTTGAATTTTCTGCCTTATTAATATAATCAAAAAACGTTACTTCAAGACAAACTCTTTTATGGTGAATGGTGTTTTAAATTACTGGAACCTTAACAATATAAATAGAAGTATCAAATTCCTTATCAACAAATACCAAATCAAGTTGGCGGTTCAGGCTATTACATAAATTATTTAATTGAGCAAGATTGAACTGACTAAAAGGATGTATGACCGCAATTTCTAAGGTTGCAATACACTTATGCTAGCAAAATTACTCGAAAAGTACGAAATAATGTTTCAGACAACAGTCACAATTTTCTGAAGTGGACATAAGATGGTGACCACGAGTTTGACCTTGAGACCCATTTTCAAGGTCAAACGAAGGTCACTTTTGATTTTTCAAATGATAATTCCTGATTTTCATTGCTCAGTCGTATTACTCAATGGGGCGCACGACTTTGTCTCAAGGGTCTTATTCATTCAGTGCTAGATACCACTGCACTGACACGCCTAAATCATTAATCGATTTCCAACGTTGTTAGGGTATTAGAAGGTCGAGATTTGTTTTGAGGAAGTCATTATTGCTTCGAGTGAAGTTAAGACTCAAAAAAATTTCAGATAGAGACAAATTGTCCTAAACTTATCTGAGAGTGTATGATGTGCACTCTGCCCTTTTTTTCTACTTGAACGGAACTGTACTTCATTTAGAAGTTCGATATTTGTTTTGAGGAGCAGATTATTATTAGTAACGTTTTCCAGATTAATAATGCAGGCTATTTCAATTTAAGAGAAAATTGAAATGATCTTGATTTATGGAGAAAGTGGAAGGAACATCGATGGTGCTGTTGCTCTTTACGCCCAACGTTTCCCAGACCAGATATGATCGTGCGCTTCCTTTTATCGGGTCATCCAAAAATTCACTGGTGATGGAAGTGTGCAACCAAAGGAAAGGAATCGGTCAGATAGGGTGGCTGTTGAGGACAATGAAATAGCAGTGTTAGCTACCGTTGCAGACGATCCTCACATTAGCACTCGCCAAATAAGTCATGAATCAGGAATTTCTCAAACGACTGTCTGTAAGAAATTACATCGGCATAAATACCATCCTTATCGTATTTTTCAAAATCGATGAAAATTAAATCCTTTTGATAACCAAGTTGAAAATTTGTTACAACTTTTTCGCAAAATATTGCTAAGTAGTGGCTGTGGATCTACCTTGAACAAATCCGTGTTTGGAATCAAATATAACTTCTTTGACAGCGAAGTTCAGTTTATCACACACAATCTTTTGAAACACTTTTGGGATGACTGATAGCTTACATATAGGCCTATAGTTAGAGACTATCCGTAAGACACTTTCCACTCTATAAGAAAACTTCCAGTTCTAAAGGATAAATTAAAAATAATACATAAATGTTGTGCAAGTGATGTTCCACATTCTTTTAAAAGTACGTGAGAAATTCCATCTGGACCTACACCCTTATTCACATATAAGCCAATTAAGTCAAGTAAAATATCGGAAGGATTAAACTGCAGATTTCCTAGATAAACCTGATTTGAGCAAAATGAGTGTTAGCGGGAGGTAAACAACGATAAACAGATTTGAAATAATTTGCAAAAAAAACTTGCAAATGGAGGCACTGTCTCTGGATGTCTCCTCCAGATATTGCATACAGTTTGGTGGAACGGTAGATTTTCGTTTATTATTAATAAAAGTCCAAAAATGTTTACTATTTGCTTTTACTTTAGATTTAGCGGATAGTTCATATATTAGCTATTATATAGAAGTTTATTGATATAATCAAATTCTTTGAAAAATTGTGAGTATTTTCTCGTAGATGAAAGATGAATTATTTTTGTCACGTTTATACAATTTATATGATTTAATCTTTTGATTTTTTAGATTGGATAATCCTTTTTTGTACCAGGGAGGATTTAAATTTTTCTTCATTTGCTTTTTTGGAACTAATTCAAGTGCATATTTTAAATGGTGACTAAAAACGTTGTACGCATGATCATTCTATTGCCTATTCCACGGTATAGCAGTGAAAAACAGATTGCTCACATTAAAATCAGCACGATTGAATTTAAATATGTTTGTGCTTGAATTTTCTGCCTTATTAATATAATCAAAAAACGTTACTTCAAGACAAACTCTTTTATGGTGAATGGTGTTTTAAATTACTGGAACCTTAACAATATAAATAGAAGTATCAAATTCCTTATCAACAAATACCAAATCAAGTTGGCGGTTCAGGCTATTACATAAATTATTTATTTGAGCAAGATTGAACTGACTAAAAGGATGTATGACCGCAATTTCTACGGTTGCAATACACTTATGCTAGCGTTTGATCCAATCCTCGAAAGATTTTTTATATTCGGTTTCGCGATGTCCATCAGTGCTTCCTGCGATTTTTCCATTACTTCCTATCGGCTGCTGACGCGTTTCCCGTAGTGGTTTCTTAACTCGATTGAACAGAAAGAAGTCACAGGGAGCCAAATTAGGTATCTGTTGGATGGTATTTGTTGTATTTTTCGTCAAAAAATTACGAATAATGATGCCACTGTTCTCTGCGCCCAATTCTGGTCTCTTTCGGCTAATTCCTTCACGCAAACGTCTCATAACGCCCAAATAATACTTTTTGTTTACTGTCTGGCCTTCTGGCAAAAATTCATGATGCATTACACCGTTGTAATCCATGAAAACCGTGAACATTGTCTTCTTATTTGACTGAAAACGACGTGGTTTTTTTGGTCTCGGCTCATTTCCGGAACGGCATTCACTTGCCTGATGTCTGGATTGCGTGTCGTACTCATAAGCCCACGTCTCGTCTCTATTTATGATCCTTTTGAACCCAAATCATTAACCAAAATGTCTTGGCAATGTTCAAGTCCTCCGCTATCTCTCTGATGGTTAATTTGCGGTTACTGACCAACGTCCGACCGTTTTCTTTACAGAATCGTTGCCGAAACACTTTTCCAACATTTCCAACGTTCGCGCACCATTAAAAAGGCTTTATACGCAAAATTTAATACAAGTTCGTTGTTGCAAATTTAAATCCATTTATAAAATTGTAAAAAATCGCCAACACACACAGAGATTGATGTACTCTTGGCTACGTAACTTTTGCAAATGTCAAGTTATGACGATAAGATTTAAAGGGAATGTCAACAACAGATTTACCAACTCAACAAAAAAAAAACAGAACTCAAATCGGAACAATGGGAACGCCACACGGTAGATAATCCTTTTTTATTTTTTTAAAACAAGGAATCATCATGTGAATTTCAAACTTTGACAATTTAAAGATCTACATCGATTGTAGGCACATTGATCTTAAATGAATAAATGGGTTTCGATAGCTAAAAGAACTCCACCTGCTCTAGAACGAGCAGTGTTAATATGACGATCCTTGCGAAAAACTTCATATTGCCTTTCATCAAACATTTCCGAATTCTTATGGTCATCGTTAACCCAAGTTTCAGTGAGAACTATAATGTCATAATCACGACCCAACAATTAGGAATACAATATATCCAATCTACGAGTATCTTTTATCCTCACAGTATTTTGATAATATATATTGGGTATATATTTTAATCCGTGCGGTTTTTTTTTCAAAATTTTAACGTTTATTTAAAAAAAACATGTACAATAGTATTATTCAAAGTATTGCCCATCTGAAGCAATATTTCTGGCAATTTGTGGATCCGATCCCAAAAGAACTGCGCCGACTTGGCAGCCAGGAATGAATCAAGCCAATTCTTAATATTCTGCTCTGATGTGAACCGTATTTCAGTGAGGGCGTTCTGCATCGACCGGAACAAATGGTAGTCTGAAGGGGCAAGGTCTGGGCTATAAGGCGGGTGGGGTAAGACTTCCCATCCACTGTTTTCCAAATAGTTCTTAATCGAAATAGCAACGTGGGGCCGAGCGTTGTCATGATGGAAAATTATTGCTTCGTGTCTGGTCGCATATTCCGGGCATTTTTCGTCTACTGCTCTCTTCAAACGGATTAATTGTATTCGGTAGCGTTGTCCATTGATGGTTTCACCCGGTTTTAGAAGCTCATAATATAGCACACCCATATGATCCCACCAAATACAGAGCATTACCTTCGTGCCATGAATATTCGGCTTTGCCGTTGATTTGGCTGGTTGGCCGGCTTACAAATATGATTTTTGCGCTTGGGGTTGTCGTAATAGATACATTTTTCATCACCAGTAACAATCCAATGCAAAAATGACTTCCTTTTGTGGCGTCACAGCAACATTTCGGACATGCAAAACCGCCTTTCATGTGGAACCCAATTTCCTTGCTTTTGAATATATCCAGCTGCTTTGAAACGTTTTGAAATGGTTGCTTGAGTGACACCCAAAGATTCTGCGAGCTCTTTTGTGTTTGAAAAAAATCTTCATATAGTAATGCTTCCAGTTCTTCATCTTCAAACTTTTTTGGCTGCCCACGACGTTCATCATCTTCCAAGCCAAAATCACCACTTTTAAATCGTGCAAACCACTTTTGGCACGTTCGCTCAGCTAGCGCATGTTCACCATAAGCTTCCACCAAAATACGATGACTTTCGGCAGCAGTTTTCTTCATATTAAAGTAATGAAGAAGAACTCCTCGCAAAAACACTTTTTCAGGCACAAAGTTCGACATATTTGAGTGAAAAAAAATTATTGTTGTTTACGCTTCAAATGAATGACATATACTGAAATGACGTACAATAACGTCAGCTTTCCAACGCATGTTCCAATGGAATAATTACAATAGAATAATACAAGTTACGCCATCTCTTAGCAAACCGCATGAGTTATATGATCGAGAACGTGATTAGTAGCGTTATCAGAACTAAGGTCTATACCCTCTGTGAGCTCTGAGCGCTTCCTTCGTTTTTCTTGGAATAGAAAAGAGCGCACACGAGTCCCCTTCATTCAAGTATCCGAAACCAAAAACGAAACAGTTAACTCCTCAGGCACACCAAGTTTGAAATTGATGTGCTTTAAGGAATTCAAATCAGCATCTGTTTTAATTAGTTTGTGACAAGCGAGCATAGAAAGATCTACTTTAAGTGCTGACGACACATAACTTAGAACTTCCTCACAAGTTGTAGTGGACTTAGACGATGATAGATAAAGCCATTTGAGCTTGCTAATTACATTCAGTTTTAAACCAGTGATCATCAAATTTGCCCTTTTATTCCGTTTCGGGATTGCAGTTTGCCATTCAAAATCCGCAACAGCAGCATCAGCAGAGTGATCTCCATTAGCAACGACCATTTTCATCATTACTAAATAAAATAATGATAGATTCCGTTTATTACATGTAGATAATCGAATACCATATACCACAAATTTAAATTTAGGTAACAGCAGCTGATCTACTTCAATCATGAATAATCCTATGCATGGAGGAACTCACTTGGTTTTATCAAATTTACGGTAAATATTCAGGATTGTACAGGGTCGTCAATTAATTAAATCAGGGCTCCGTCATTGTATGGTTTGTAAAAAATAAAAAATGCAAAAGTGCTAGTGAGCTATGCACCGTCTTGCCAAAGAAACTGGTAATGTCATCAAGACCATTCTAAACAACAGGCGTCGATTTTTCGGGACTTACTTATGCTGCAGATATGACGGTAGGAAGTTGCATTATTGTGTTGTAGAGATTCTTTGCAGGAAGGGGAGTGACAGATGTAATTATATCCGACAATAAGAAAACGCTTATGAGAGCAGATTTAGAATTTTTGTAAGCTGGAAAATCTCCTGGAATCTACTGATGTTCAATGTTTGGCAGCCCATACAGGAAATACATGGAAATATATTCCAGAACGAGTGACATGGTAGAATGGATTCTGGAAGCGATTTGTTCGGAGTGTTAGGGAGCCACTTAAATCCGTGATAGAAAGGCCAATCTTGGTTTTGGGGATATAAAGACCTTACTTTCTGAAGTGGAAGCCGTTATTAATTCAAGGCCGCTTACGTATATAAGCAAAGATCTTAGGGACCTACAACCTCTAACTCATTCCCATTTCCCTTATAATTCCAATTCTATTTTACTCGCAGATTTTCAAAGCGATGGGTCAGCAATATCGACTTCGTGAAAATTTTGGAAAGATGCACTGAAACGATACTAGAAACGATTACTTACACGAACTGCATTCAATTCATCAATACCGACAACAGGACACGCGAAGAATTCAGCCAAAAGATGTGGTATTAGTGTATGAAGATGGAAAAACGAGATTGCAGTGAAAGTTAATGACGGTTCAAACCGTTTTCCCAGAGAGAGACGGAAGAGTCAGGGCCTACCAAGTTCAACTGCCGAACAAGCGGATAATTTGACGACTAATTCAGCTGCTATTCCCGTGGGAAATATTATCTTTCTTACATGCCGGGGCCCAGAATGAAGAAATTTAAGGCTTATTACGTATATACTATTACACTTAACACATGCCGTTTGTAAGAGAGGGCACCACTAAATACCATTTTCAGTTAGTACTAACCTTCAAAAAATAAGTGCATAAATTTGACAGCTGTCGGACGATTAGTTCTCGAAATACAGCGTTGTGAGTGAAGCAACTTTTGTTATTGTGAAAAAAAATGGATTTAAAACAATTTCGTGTGTTGATTTATCATTGCTTTTTAATGGGAAAAAATGCAGCCGATGCAAAGAAATGGCTTGATAAGTGTTACCCGAACACTGCAATAGCTGAACGAACCATTCGCAAGTGGATTGAAAAATTTAAAAGTGATGCACGCACCGAAGATGATGCACGCAGTGGAAGTCCAAAAGAGGCTGTTTCAGATGAAAATATCAAAAAAGTCCACAAAACGATTACGAATGACCGTAAAGTGGAGTTGATCGAGATAGCTGAGGCTCTGAAGACATCAAAAGAGCGTGTTGGGTATATCATACACGAATATTTGGACATGCGAAAGCCCTGTTCAAAGTGGGTGCCGCGTTTGCTCACATTCGACCAAAAACAACAACGTGTTGATGATTCAGAGGAGTGTTTAAAGCTGTTCCACCGCAATAAAGCCGAATTTTTGCATCGGTATGTGACAATGGATGAAACTTGGCTCCATCACTTCACACCAGAGTTAAGTCGGCAGTCAGCTGAGTGGCAAGCAGGCGACGAACCTCGTCCAAAACGACCAAAAACTCAACAGTCGGCTAGCAAGGTTATGGCATCCGTATTTTGGGATACACAAGGAATAATTTTCATCGGCTATCTCGAAAAGGGGCAGACTATCAACAGCGACTATTACATTGCGTTGATGGAGCGTTTGAAGGACGAAGTCGCAGAAAAACGGCCGCATTTGAAGAAAAAGAAAGTGCTGTTTGATCAAGACAATACACCGTGTCACAAGTCAATGAAAACGATGGCAAAATTGAATGAATTCCCCACCCACCGTATTCTCCAGATTTGGCCCCTAGCGACTATTTCCTGTTCGCAGACCTCAAAAGAATGTTCGCCGGAAAGATATTTAAGACCGATGAAGAAGTAATCGTCGAAACAGAGGCCTATTTTGAGGCTTAACCGAAATCGTACTACAAAACTGGTATCGAATGATTGAAAAATCGTTTCAGTGTATCGCCCTCGAAGGCAACTATATTGATAAATAAAGTTAAATTTTGCAAAAATTTTGTGTTTTACTATAAAACGGCGTGGACTGTTCAGCCCATGTGTTACATCTAAAATACCAACTATATATATCTATATCTGTAAAATATACATCTATTACATACATTCATACACACATATTATGTAAATTATTTTAAATTTTAAGTCTCGTTAGTATATAATTTACTTTCCACCGAGACTGTCGATAACTAGCAATAAAGTTGTATCGAAGTTAGAGTAGCGGCTTTTCTTATTTGACATGGTATTTTTTTTATAAAATCTACATTATTTGAAGTCGAGTGCGTTCAGGAGAAGCTAAAAAATTATTGGAGCATAAGTATTATTAAATGGCAGCACTTATGGGTGGAACGATGGGAATCAAATTACGATCCAAAAGAATGGCCCAGGTTTTCAAACTTCACTCAATTTCTTAAAACTAGATTTCGCAACTGGAAGCAGTGAATCAGCACATGCGTGACTCATATTAGACACATCGGCAGACATGTTCAAGAAATAGCTTTCACAAAAGAATAATAATCACGAAATTTTCCTTTAAGCTTATTGCACAGCTGATATCAGAAAAATATACCGGAAAATTTAGGGAAGACATCGTATTTCATATTATCACCGGCTTGTTTGACGCAAAGTCCCTAGAGATTTAATTAAGGCTTATCGCCTCAAGACCCTAACCTTTGGAACGGCGTCAGTTTCATATTTAGCCATACGAACTCTTAAGCATTTAGCAAACCAGTTCGGTCAACAGCACCCACGAAACAGCGAGAACTGTACGTGGATGATATTATTTCCAGTTCAGATACATTGAAGGAAGCAAAATAAGCAAGATGGTTGGTACAATTGGTAAGAGAATTCCCATTCCACTACATGGCTTCTGTGAGTCTTCAGAAAAGGTATATGGAGCTGCGATATATTTGAGTTCAAAGAATGACGACAATACTGTACATATGAATCTTCTTATCTCTAAGTCTAAGGTCGCACCAATAAATCTAATCGCTCTATGTGGAGCACTGAAACTGGCTTTAATTATAATCAACAGACTCGAGAGTGGAAAGCCATTACCACTTTCGCTTGGTCTGATTCCACGATTGCTCTCAGCTAGATAAGAGCAGATTCTTTAAAAGAGGAAATCTTTGTACGAAAAAGAGTCAAAGAGATTCAACGATTGACCAAACACAACCCATTGGGATGGACCGATATTTTTGAAAAATTCATGGCTTTTTCAATTTCCTGAACAGCCAACGGATTTCAAAATCGATGAAGAAAAGAAGACAGTTAAAATTTGTCACAATGTCATTTCCGAAAAACCCATTCAGTCAATTAGTTTACCGTTCCTCCAACGTAACCGGATGTGTAAGACACAAGCAATTATTAAAAATTTAACTTTTAGTTTTTTTTTTTTAGTATTTATTTATTTCATGAAAAAACTCACATTTGAAGACATAATTGTCTTAAAAGGTAGTGAAAATTAAAATATTCATTACAAATTTGAGACAAGCTACCAGATAAACGTATTTTTGCGAAACAAAAACAAATAATGCATTAAATTTAATGCATTAAACTTAGTTGCAGAGAAAAAAAGATATAAGCTCTGTCTGAAATCGCGCAGTACCGCCTGACCTTCAAACAAGCCGTGCCAAGGAATTCCATAAGCGGATGGTGTTTATAAAAAAAACTGTAGCTCTGATGTAAGGCAAGAGAAACGGGGGTGTTTTATTTGCAGTGATCTGTTGGAAATACTAAAAAGGCAGCTTGTAAAAAAGGTAACTCAGCTGACTAGTTTGAATCGGATTAGATAACAGAACCAAAGATCTGTAACGAAGTATGTGGTCAACTGTCAGGTTGTAAATTGATTTTGTAGAGAGTCTCTCTAAGCGTTTTAGGCTGTAAATGTAACGCGCAATATTGTTAAAAGCGACGTTAAGCTTCTTTCTGCTATTAGCATCACTTTTACATAAAATCTCACAGCCATAATTAAGTACAGGAGTAATGAGTGTTTTAGCTAGCAACATACGTGTTTTCAGGGGAGTATAGTTATGTGGCATCCACAGCTGATGTAACATACCATACACTTTGCCAATGGCTGCATTGATGTGGGTATCTCATGTCAGTATTCTATTGAAAGTCATTCCCAAATTTCTGGTAGTGTCGACATATTCGATTTTGGAGTTACAAAGCAAAACATCGGGAAAATAGGAAAGGTTAAACGATTTTTTGCTAATAACGATACATTTAGTTTTAAGGGGATTTAAATAGAGTCGCATTTGCACAACTTTCTATCATACCAAAAGGCTAAATTCGGTAGAGTTGGACATCGTCGGCTTACATAACATATGAATAGATGAAAATGATGATTTTTTTTTTTTTTGTATTCAGTTTCTTATTTACATCGAATTATTTATTGAATTATATTATATTTAATTTACAATTAAGAAAAAGAATGTATATCATTCTGTAGGTATTGTAATAGAGGCGAATGATCCTTCAACAAAGAAAAAAAAAAATAAACTGAATGTGGGGTAAAACTACCCCACAAACTTACAAAGAAGTATACAATATTTTCGCAAGTAATAAAGAATAAAAAAACATTGAAGCAAAAGCACTAAGCTATCACGTAATAATAAAAACAATAATAAATATTAATAAAACAAAATAAAATATGTTAGAGATTTGAGTCAACAAAAACTTTGACTTCTGAGCTATCCATACTAAAGATGAACTTTTTTAGTTCTTTGAGAAACATACTGCGTTGAACTATCTGTCTGATTTCGGTTGGTAACTTATTAAAAAGCCTTGGTACTGCTGTTGTGTAAAATTTCGAATAATGAGTTTTTTTAGATCTTGGAATGTTAGACATTGACAAGTTCTTTATTCTTAAACTGTATATGTTGGAACATTTCAGATGTGCGCTGTATCCGCTTCGAATGAAAAAAAACTTTAAGAACCTTGAACATTTAAAGATGTTTTATTGAAAGTATTCTTAGGTTTAGGAATAATGGCCAATCATGAGCTAATCGGTCTTGCTTACAAATCATTCTAACTATATCTTTTGAGCATAATATAAAGCTTCAGATGTGCTGTTATAAGTACCGCCCCAACTGCAATGCCGTACTGGAGTTTGTAGTGCACCAACCCGTAATAAAACATAAGCAAAACTTTTTTTGGACACTGATCTCTTAAATATACATTTTACGAGTCACAAGAAATATATGTTAACATTTCTTTAAGTCCTCAACCTTCGCTTACCAAGTCATGTTTTTAGCTATTAGGTCTATAACTTATATTAATATAACTTGTATGATTCCATTGTTATTATTCCATTGGAACATGCGCTGGAAAGCTACTGTCATTGTACGTCATTTTAGTATATGACATTCATTTGAAACGTTAACAACAATAATTTTTTTCCACTCAAATATGTCGAACTTTGTGTCTGAAAAAGTGTTTTTGCGGGGAATTCTTCCTCATTACTTTAATATGAAGAAAACTGCTGCTGAAAGTCATCGTATTTTGGGGGAAGTTTATGGTGAACATGCGCTAGCTGAACGAATGTGCCAAAAGTGGTTTGCACGATTTAAAAGTAGTGATTTTGGCTTCGAAGGCGATGAACGTCCTGGTCAGCCAAAAAAGTTTGAAGATGAAGAACTGGAAGCATTGCTCTATGAACATTGTTGCCAAATACAAAAGAGCTCGCAGAATCGTTGGGTGTCACTCAAGAAGCCATTTCAAAAAGTTTCAAAGGAACTGGATTTATTCAAAAGCAAGGAAATTGGGTCCCACATGAACTCAAGCCGAGAGACGTCGAAAGGCGGCTTTGCATGTCTGAAATGCTGCTGGAACGCCACAAAAGGAAGTCATTTTTGCATTGGATTGTTACTGGTGATGAAAAATGGATCCATTACGACAACCCCAAGCGGAAAAAAATAATATATTTGAACACCGGCAAAGCAGCCAAATCAACGGCAAAACCATGGCGCGAAGGTAATGCTCTGTATTTGGTGGGATCAGATGGGTGTGCTGTATTATGAGCTGCTAAAACCGGGTGAAACCATCAATGGACAACGCTACCGAACACAATTAATCCGTTTGAAGAGAGCAGTAGCCGAAAAACGCCCGGAATATGCGACCAGACATAAGGCAATAATTTTCCATCATGACAACGCTCGGCCCCACGTTGCTATTCTGATTAAGAACTATTTAGAAAACAGTGAATGGGAAGTCTTACACCACCCGCCTTATAGCCCAGACCTTGCCCCTTCTGACTACCATTTGTTCCGGTCGATGCAGAACGCCCTCACTGAAATACGGTTCACATCAGAGCAGAATATCAAAAATTGGCTTGATTCATTCTTGGCTGCCAAACCGGCGCAGTTCTTTTGGGATGGGATCCACAAATTGCCAGAGAGATGGAAAAAGTTCATAGCTCGAGATGGGTAATACTTTGATTAATTGTACATGTTTTTCTTAAATAAACGTTCAAATTTTGAAAAAAAACGCACGAATTAAATTACATACCCAATATTAATACGCCAAGATACTTGTAGCTATCAACACCCTATATTTTAAAGCAGCTTGGACTAAACAATTAAACTTTATTAAAGTTGCTTTTACCACATGTATAAACAGATGACGAAAGAAAGACGACATCACAGTCAAGTGGATAGGCCTCTCTTAGGCTACATATCGTAAGTCTGGTTTTATTACTTATAAGTAACTCATGCTTAGCGAACCATTATCGTAGTATACTTAAATCCTTATATAGTTAAATTGCAGTGCTAAAAATACTTTTATTGTTGTATGTTAAGGTCATATCATCAGGAAATGCTGTTATATGACTACTAAGATTTAGGTGGGACAATGAATTGACATAAATTAGAAATAACAATGGTCCCAAAAAATCCTTGAGGGACACCAATTTTTATTTCCAACTGATTGCTAAAAATTCCATGAAGCTTTACTCGTTGTGTTGTGTTGGTCAAATAGGATGAAAACCAGTTATGAATTATACCTCTAAATCCAACCCTATACAATTTAATGAGAACTATATCGTGATTAACCATATCAAATGCTTTAGTCATGTATATGAAAAGTGCTAGATTGGGACTATTTTTATTAAAACTACCAATAATTTTACGACACAGCTTAAGAATAACATCTTCAGTAGATCGTCCTTCACGAAAGCCAAATTGTTCATTTCTAAAAAACTGTTTTTATTTAAAAACGATATAATACGTTTTTTCATCAGCTTTTCAAATAGTTTACAAAATGTAGAAAGTAAAGATATTAGCTTAGAAAATTTTCGTTTTCTTTCTTAAATAAAGGAATGACTTCGGCGTTTTTTAAAGATGAGGGTAAATTACCACAGTGAACACTCAAGTTTAACAAATAATTTAAAACATCAATTACATAAAAAGAAATTCGTTTTAAGAGACAGTGACATGATACAATAAACTTTTGGATTTCAGTAGGTGTAAATGGCTGAAAGGCAAAACTATTGCTTAATGAAATATCTTTAACTACATCTGGAAACATATTACACTTACAGCTGTATTTGCAGGAAGGAGAAAATTTCGATTGCGTTGCAGTAGAAGTAAAGAACAAATTGAATTGATTAGCAATGTCTACTGGGTCGGATATCATTACACCTTTAACGTCAATCCTTGATATGTTATTTGTGACATTAACTTCATTAAGGATTTCGTTAACTACTCTCCATTTATTTTTTATATTACCCCTACAATATTGGAATTTGGTTGCGAAACATGTATGCCGACATAATTTGAATTCCTTCTTCAATTCTTCATTTCTTTTTATAAGTAATCTTAAGTCAATCCATGGCCTATATGATTTTTGAGCGTTGACAAACATAGATCATATACTGGGATTACTTTCTGCATATCATACTTTAAGTGCTCTATTAGCTGTTCGTAATTAATTTTCTTTTGGGTCTTGTCTGAATTTCCTGTTTTAATTGTTTCAATATTAAGATTAGTCATGCAATGATCCGAGATTTTGTATTGTATTGCGAGTATTGTACTTCAGCAGATATATTTTGTCCAAAATGGGAAGATAGCCTTACAAAAATATGATTAATGCATGTTTGTGAATTGTCTGTGATCCTAATTAGTTCCATAATTAGAGATTTTAAACCAAAAGAGGACATTAATGTGTTATTTATTTTTTTTTTTTTTAAATATCTATATTTATGCCGTCTACTACTAATAAATTTTTTGTCTATATATCTTCGAATATGTCATTAAGTTGTTTCAGAAAAACATCTATTGATGTTGATTTTTAAAATATCGGCGCTCAATAAACTAATTTTTACAATTTTGCAATCACTTTCGTGTTCTTTTTTAATGTACACCACAACACCGCCTGAGCTATATGAGTTATTACAATTAAAAAAAGGTTCATAACCAGGAATGCAATAGTTGGATAGTTCATAGTCATACACCCAAATCTCGGTAAGAACAATAAAAATTGCATTAAAATTGGAAGCGTTCAAATGCCCTAGAAATAAATCAAAATTTTTTCTTAAACTACATATATTTTGATGGATGAGTAAAGTAGACATGGTAGAAGCAACATAATTTTTTTCATTAGACGGGTAATTTGGATTCATTATTTAATAGATTTTAAAATTGATTGAGGTCATCGAAGCACCTCACTTTAAAAGGAACGTCACCTTCATTTCTACGCAAAAAAAAATTGTGTTGTTTCTTATCCATATGTACAAGTATTTGAAATTATTTTTTATTTTAATTTGCTTTGCAGCTTTATGTAACGCTCACATATGAAAAGTAAGGCTTTCGATTATGTATATTTGCGAACCATCATATTTATCATATAGGAGTTTAATTGTTGGTCGCTGTTTTTTCTTTTTCTTTACTTCCATAACATTCTCTTTAATTACGCGCCGAGTCAGGTTGAGAGAAACGATATTGATTGAAGAGGTAGTATTTTTCATTGTTTTATTTTTTTGATGTGGAAAGAGTCAATGTTTCGCTCTTCAAGATCATAACCAATACCAATTCGAACAATTTTCAATGCTGCTTACACTATAGTGGAACTGTCAACATTTGGAACATTGAAAATGTCAATTGAATTAATTAGTTTTGATTGTTCTAAAGTGAACATGATTGTTAAAGAGAGCAAAAATATTATGTTTTAAAAAGTCAGATCACAGGGAGAGGACAGAAAAAACACACGATTCTATTCAGCAATGTGGGCGTCTAGCTCCAGCTGGCGGTAGTCAATGCCGTTAAAATCTCTATATTCATGGTACAAAACAGAACAAAGTATTAAGAAGTCAAATGTTAAAAATAGAAGGTCGTGTTTAGAGAAGGCGGTTGCAGACAGTTGGTCATATAGAAGAATATCGTCCGAATCATTAACAATGAAAACATCAAGAAGAGTACTACAATCTGCGGTAAAATGTATAGCGTTGTTCGTGCTGACCGGGAACAAATTAAGTATCCTCATTTCCTCAATAATACATAGTTCTTTCTACCGGAAGATTGCTATATAAGTCACCACCAACAATGATCTTCGGATAATATACCGATATTGTTTCCAAGAGATTAAGAATTGGAGTGAAATCAATATGCTTATTAGGTCTATTGACAGAGCCAATAAGAAGATCACCATTAATGGACTTGAGTACCACAAAGACTGTAGATTTACATTCTGGATAGCATCTCAACCCTTTCCTCAAATATATTGCACAGTACCACTACCGAATCTTCCTATTCTATCACCACGAAAAAGGTAAAAACAATTCACTTTATACACTTCATCTTTTACCCCGTTGATAAACCACGTTTCTGAGACACAAATCACATCATCCATAGAACCTTCGAACCATGTTCCTAGTGTAGGAAACAAGCTCTGAGCAATAATATTACCTCCGCCCATGGGATTTCCACGATCAATAATTTACTTCAAAGCCATGATAAATTAGCAGGAAAAACAGAAAACGCATTTTATGTAGGTCAAGCAACACAATAGATTTCAAGAGATAAGTTCCACTTTCCATCAGAGTAATCAATTTAAGAAGATTGTAAAATAATGTTGGACAATAAATAAAAAAGAAAATGGAGATGATTAAAAAATTTCAAGATTTAATAAAAGTTAGAAAAGATTAATAAATATATTAGATAATAATAGAAATATAATAGAAAAATAAAAAAGAAGCTTGAGAATTACTGAAAAATAGAATTTAAAACAACATAATAAGAGTTGTAAAAAGGTTGTACGCGATTATCCTTGGGGGCTGGCAATGTTATTTTTAACTCTGACAGCTTCTTCATCTGAGCGACGTTTGACATAACGACGACGAAGCAAATTATTAATATTACAAATTTAATAATAATGCTGGAGGTGTTGGTATTTGGCCGCGGATGCGTATGAAAAATGTCTGTAATAAGTGGCGGTTTTATGTTGATTACATGGCATAAATGGTTAAAGTACACTTTGCGGTATCACAGCACAATATACTATGTAGACTTAAAATAGAAAAACACTTCCACTATCACTAAGACTGATAAACTAATATGCAAAAGATTCGTAAACACAAAAAGTTTGCACAAAAATAAAACGCCAACTTGCGTGAATTTAAGATGTTACGAATTTAATAGCTAGTCGGAGGAAGAACACGTCTATTCAGCAGCTCGAATCATAACGTTTAAAACTTAATATATTTTGGCACTAAGCAACTTGTGATCAATAATTAGTAATTCACTTTCAATAATATCTATTTTCGTATACACAAAACTGTAGAATACTGAATAAACACCTTTCCTTGCAATTTAATATTAGGCACTTATTATAACTACCATATGTAGTCAGCAAGCACTTATTGTTATGTATAGCTATTAAATAAAACTGTATAATAGTAAGATGAGGTAAAAAGACTTAAGAATCCTTAAATTAAAAAATCAGAATAAATTCAATTTTCGTCTATTTTTTTATGGCATTCATTGATTATTATCTCCCCACCCGTGGTAAGGTGATAATTATTTGAACCCCGATGAGCAGAATAACTGCATACTGCATTCGCTTTATGACAAATACCACAAGGAAAAGTTCTGAGGGAATACTTGGACCACTTAACCCCACCGAACTAAATACAGCGACAAAGTTTCTCGCTCGATGGTTCCACATTGAAATGTTTCCGAAAAAAATACCTAAAACCCGAGATTTAAAGACACTATGTCCACGGTTAGACAGTGGAGAAACATTATGAGCCAGCGGAAGATTGAAAAACGCGGATCTTACCATCGATCAACAACATCCAATGATTCTGGAATTGGGGCACACTATCACAAGGCTTGTTATTCACGAAACACACAACATAACATTTCATAATAATGGCAAACCTAAGAAATAAGTACTGTATTTTCAATGTGAAGAGGGCTGGAAAGAAAAAAAAGGGTGTGCGATCTGCTACAGATTTGGCAGTAAGCCAGCAGATTAACTAACGGGTGGTTTACCGGTTCTTAGAGTGCGAATATATAAGCCATTTACACAAACGGGTGTGTATTAAGCTGGACCGATCGACATCCACTCATGAAAAGGACAAGCAGCTAAACGCCTGAAGGGATATCTGGCAACAAAATCGATACACTTGGGAGCAGTAACCGAGCTTTCAACTCAAGCTTTCTTGGCTTGCAAAAATTGCACAGTGGGATTTTATTCCCCTAGCTTATCCCCACTTTGAGAGCTATGTGATGCAGGAATTAAAAACGTGAAACATCACTTGAAGAGAGTTGTCGGAAATGGAGCATTAACATACGAAGAACTTGCCACATTGCTAACGCAAATAGAAGCATGTCTTAATTCAAGTCCGTTGTGTCTGCTATCGGGAAATCACGACGACATTATAGCGTTAACACTAGTACACTTCCTTATTAGCCATAAACTATTAACAATTTGTAAAAACCATTAACCTTAAATGATTGATGGAAGTCTATTCAAGTATGTATGCAGACATTCTGGAAACAGTGGCAGCAAGAATACCTTACTCGCTTACAGTAACGTCTGAAATGGATGAAGCAAAAGCATTAAATCAACACTAGAGATCTAGCGCTTTTAAAATATAAGCGACTTCCACCAACTAAATGCAGCGTAGGGCAAATCACTAACACATACTTGTATCTCGGCTCAGATGGAATAACAACAGCTGCTTAGATCAAAACACTATACGGAGAGCTTAGACGGCCTATTACCAAACTTTACCTACTGCCTGTCAATAAGGAAATCTAATTTTTGAAACCCATTAATCAACATTCTCCGTCAAGCAATATTGGAGATTTCAATCAACATATAAACGAATTAAATAATAGCTCCGTCACACAAGCACAAAATCAGTTTTTAATCTTAATGCACACTGAAGCATAACCCCTTCTTTGCTGTAAGTTAACCATTGCACTCCACATTCATCCATGCACAACTTTGTGTGCAAACGCACAATAATTATTACTCAAAATGACACACGCCCACATGTAAATCGAACTCCATCAAGAGACATCAAGCACAAATAATATCACTAACAAATGTCAACGACTTAATCAATTACCATACAACCGTCTCTCACTGCGTCCTTGCCTCAAGTTCATGATTGCTCACAATATTAACATACCCAATGTGATCGGATTACCTCACTCGGACTTCTAGTCCATAAACGGAGTTTCATTGGGATCGCAATTACAGAGTGAAAGAAATCAGCTGTGAGCCAAGACATAACAATAATGGGAGAATGAAACACTAACGTCGTAATGTGGAATCTGAATGAAGAGCGTTAAAAATTTGTCATTGTTTTTCTCGTATCTTATCATTGTACTCTTTGTTTCCTTTCATAGTAATGCCTTATATTTCATTTCATAAAAGCTAAGAAATGCGTGCACAAGGGCAAACAACAAGTTATTAAGAAGACAATTTTATGGAGGGTACAGATGATCACATAAGAGTTCGTTTTCCGGGGTTTAGAGAATATTGGCTCTCAATAATTGATAATATTATCATTATTGCCCCAGAAGAGAAAATTTTATCACGATAATTGACGGCTTTGTGACATTTATATATATATCCCATCCGTAGGATCCAAAAACAACGCAAACGAAGAATTGCGCCTCCCTCCAAATGTTCGACTTATAACCAATGAAACAATTCAAGCAATTTCTATGACGATTTATTATTGACAATCTAAAATTCCATTCGCACGACGCCACTGTTCCTCCATAGAATATGCTGTATCATCAAATTAAGTCCAGCGCGTGTATCCGCTGCGAATCAACTCGATTCCTATGTACAGGCATGAGAACATGACTACACCTGAACATACTTGAAATGTTGATTCAGTGAATCCATGGAGATTCGTATCACCTTCTTCGTGCGTGATGGATGTGTGTTGTGTTAAATTCTCCCCTCTTAAAAGTCTACGTCCCGTAAATCGTTGGAGACGTCGGAGCTAGAGGACCAATTTTGTCTTATGCGGGGGCAAGGGACCTGACGTCGGCGAGGTAAATAAAAGGCAGTCTGGGGTCCAGGCTGATTTTGCGCCATATAAACCAAGTGGTCGCTATGATTGTTACAACAATGATACCTTCTACCAGCTAAGAGAAAGTGACCTTTTGTGCGAGATCTTCTAGCCGCCTTATGTTTCCGATGCTTATTCCGTGTACATATTGCAAGTCTATTATTTGTGTTCGGCTAGTGATGTTTGTCAACACGGGTGGAAGAACCTGAAGATATGTAGCCGTAAAACTCAAAAATTTTCTATTTCCCAGCAATATCTCCTCATTGTTCAAGCGGATGATGTAAGTTCCTTTCAGGTGTTCTGTTGTATTTCCGGAGATAAGAAATCCCGCGAAGTTCGTTAGGAATAGCGTATCCTCCTTGATTAATTCGATTATTTCTTAATTATTCACGTGGAATCTGCATGCTGTGTGGCATCCTTTCAACAGTCTGCAGGGAGTTTCCGCAAGATCTTTCACTGCATACAGTTGAATTATTAATGGAAAGGCAGTCTCTGATAATGCCATATGTCTCATTTGTCGATTTGAGCTGGTTAAATTCGTCCTTCCTTACCTAAGGCATAGAGAGGGTGTAGAGCAGCAATGTACCATTGGTGTAGATAGAAGGAGATCCGTGCTCTACGGCCTGTATTTCGTTTATGTACGGTCTCAATTTCGCTGATGATTCGGTTGATTTCTTCCTTGTCCAGGAAATTGGTGTTTATAAGATTGTTCTTTTGCCAGTTGACATGATCGGACAACTTCATTTACCTCTTCCTTCAGAATGAGAACTCCATTTAAAGTGTCCTGTTCGTATTCAGTGGCGTTATATATATTGATTTTTTTCTTGGATTGTTCGATCATCCAATTAGTTTTCTTCGTTATGTCTCTAATAGCGCGGAAGACGTTAATGTTAATTTTGTATTGGTGGTTGTTGTTGTCAACTATTTGCGCTGTTCACTTTGTAGTATCCTGTTCCAATCGGTCGCATCGGGGCTACCCGCAAAACATTTCCAAGCAGAACCGAGCCAATCTATTGACCTGACCTTTTCTTTCCTTCACTTGTTCTAGGTGATATTTTATTATGGTCCTAAGCTCAAGTCTTTTGATGTTCCCGATGTTCGATTTGTCCATTGTTTCCACCAAGTGTTCAAATTGTTCCAGGTTGATGAGGTGTACGAACTTAAAATGGCCATACATCCTTTACCTTCTTTGATTGGGACGATGGGTGCTTTATAATTGAATATCTCGTAAACTTGTGCGTAAACTTTAGGAATATCCTAAAGGGAATAGAGATGAGTTTTTCACGCGTTCAGAACAAGGAATCATCGGTCGTTGCGACACAAATGCGTTCAGTTATTTAACCAGACTTTCTACAAAACTTAATGCGAATGACAATGGTTTACTTATATTGTATTTAACATAAAATAAATGTTTTATATTGCTAAATGAAATCATATGTTTAAGTAATGTAAGAATTTGTAAAATATTTAAATATAAATGTGTAATTTGCAATATAGTTAAATAAGTAAATTAGGGGAATTTTTATATGCAAATATTTTTGCATAATGTTATTTTATATGTTGCATCCACCTTATACACTTTATTTCGTATGTGGTGTAGTGTATGTTAACATATGACTATGCATTTTTGATGTAGGTAAGAAGTGTGCGTTTACAATTTCTAATTTACACAATTTTCACTTACACCTTTTTTCTTTTTTTTTTTCAATACATATTATTTCTTATTTTTTATGATTAAATTGATTGAGCCGTGCTCAGTGCGCGTTTGAAGATTGAAAAATATTTCGTTCCTTTGACTTCTATCGTAAAAATTTGTGCTATTGTGATATTTCCTATCATAAAATGTTTTTTGTCAAATACATTATCTTAATTGTTTTTTTTATGTGAGCCTTGTGAATTCTGCGTCCTATAGACGTGACTATCGTAACCTTATTGTCTTTTGCTACTACTTCTTACGGAATAAGGGTTTATGCTTTCCCTGTATCTTTTTAAAGCGGTTGAAGACAACATCCCCCTCCTTGAATATCTTTGGGGTAGTTCTTTTAGTACTCCGTCGTTTATTATCAATCGTCTGCTTCTTTTCTAATTGTTCTCTAAGCTCATTATTAATTTTCATGCGAAAGTTTTTGAAATTTTGAAAGTTTATTCTAGATCTCCTATTGAAAATATATCCGATGGCTTCCGGTTGGTCACTGAATGTACCGTATTATTATATTATTCAACAATTCTTTCAGGCTCAGATCCTTGTATTCGGACTTCAAACACCTATATATTTCTAGAATTGTTGAGTGGAAACTCTCAACTTGTTCGTTTACTTCGCTTCGATTAACGGGAGTCCGATACATTTGTATATCGAGCATCTTGACAAAGTTCAGCGTGATAGGGCTTTCATCCGTGCATGTTAATTAAATTTGATTCTCGCCCACAACTCTCGTAGTGTTGTGAACCAGAGTTGAGAACGGTTGTCCTCGGATAATATTAAAAAAAAATCGTGTTAACATGAATAACAAAGGTGTACGTAAGGGCTCCAGAACTAACTACTGGAGTCCTCTTCAAAGTCATCTGGACAGTGACACAAATGATATGGATGATGTGATCTCATCCAATATAAAAAAAAGTGTTTATTCACCTGATTAAACTTGTGCAAAAATCCAGCGATTATATTCACGCCACAATGAAAACATGTGGATTACTTAAAAATGAGTTGGTGAGACTTGGTTTGAAGTGCACTGATTTAAAAAAAAATTAAAAAAACCTATTAGCACTACAGTGACACTATTTACATTGTGTCTTTAGAAAATGGTTCCATTAAATTGGCCGATTTAAAAAGGCGTTATCGTTCCATTTTCCACACGGAAATCAATTGGAGTCACCAAAGAAAACTGAAAGGTAAGCCCACCCAATGCCGCAATTGCCAAATGTTCAGTCATGGGTAAAGGAACTGTAACAAAAACATATTGTGCTGTATGCGCTGGTTCACATAAGACTGCGGAGTGTGATAATGCAGCTTCACTGAGATGCCAAATACTTAGAGTTGAAAGAGAAATCTACAAAGCTTAAAAGGTCTTTTCGACTCTGGCAGAGAAATACGGTCGAACTCCCAACCCCATTCAACAAATGCATGGGAGACTTACACAAATGGAAATAGGTACAGCAACATCTCTAGCAACATATCTAGCAACATATCTAGCAACATATGTAGCAACAACTCCAGCAACACCTCCGACAATATACCTGGTAACAGTTCCAACACATTGTTTACAGCAGAAGAGATTAATACCTTATGTATGAATATGATTTCAAAGTTAGCTGGTTGCAAAACTAAATTAGACCAATTTAACGTTACCGCACATTTAACTACTAAGTTTTTATACCCTAATGTTTAATAATATGGTAGACAGCAACCTAAGAATAATGACTTGGAATGCGAGAGGTATTCGCGGCAAGATTATTGATTTTATCTATTTCTTAAACAGTAGTAACATTGATATTGCTTTGGTTACTGAAACCATGTTACATCTATTCTACCATAGAAACCTAAGAATAATTACTTGGAATGCGAGAGGTATTCGCGGCAAGATTATTGAGTTTATCTATTTCTTAAACAGTAGTAACATTGATATTGCTTTGGTTACTGAAACCATGTTACACAATGATTTTGATTTTAATTTATCCACACCTAACTATAAATGCTATCGGAATTATAGAATGGATAGAGAAGGTGGAGGGGTTGCAATATTAATTAAAAGATCAATTGAACATTCGCATTTACCTGTGTTAAGAACGCGTTATGTAGAAAATATAGGCATTGCGCCTAATTTAAACAATCAGGGAATTATAAAGGTGTTTTGTATATAACACATGGGCTGAAAAGTCAGTGCCCACGAGACTTGAAATTTAAAATTATTTACATAATATATGTGTATGAATGTATGTAATAGATATATATTTTACAGATATAGATATATATAGTATGTTTTATATTAAAACACAAAATTTTTGCAAAATTCAATTTTATTTATGAATATAGTTGCCTTCGAGGGCGATCCACTTATTGAAACGATTTTTCAATCTTTCGATACCAGTTTTGTAGTACGATTTCGGTTTAGCCTCAAAATTGGCCTCTGTTTCGGCGATTACTTCTTCATCGGTCCTAAATCTCTTTCCGGTGAGCATTCTTTTGAGGTCTGCGAACAGGAAATAGTCGCTGGGGGCCAAATCCGAATTCATTCAATTTTGCTATCGTTTTCATCGACTTGTGATACCGTGCATTGTCTTGATGAAACAGCACTTTCTTTTTCTTCAAATGCGGCCGTTTTTCTGCGATTTCGTCCTTTCAACGCTCCAACAACGCAATGTAATAGTCGCTGTTGATAGTCTGCCCCTTTTGGAGATAGTCGGTAAAAATTATTCCATGTGTATCCCAAAATACGGATGCCAGCCGACTGTTGAGTTTTTGGTCGTTTTGGACGGGGTTCGTCGCCTTTGTTGTTGAACAGCTTTAAACACTCCTCTGAATCATCAACAAGTTGTTGTTTTTGCTCGACTGTGAGCAAACGCAGCACCCACTTTGAACAGAGCTTTCGCATGTCCAAATATTCGTGTATGATATATCCAACACGCTCTTTTGATATCTTCAGAGCCTCAGCTATCTCGATCAACTTCACTTTACGGTCATTCGTAATCATTTTGTGAACCTTTTCGATGTTTTCATCTGAAACAGCCTCTTTTGGACGTCCTCTGCGTGCATCATCTTCGGTGCTTGTATGACTACTTCTAAATTTTTCAATCCACTTGCGAATGGTTTCTTCGGCTAGTGCAGAGTCCGGGTAACACTTACCAAGCCATTTCTTTGTATCGGTTGCATTTTTTCCAATCAAAAAGCATCATCAACATACGAAATTGCTTTGAATTCATTTTTTTCACAATAACAAAACTTACTTCACTCACAACGCTATATCTCGAGAACTAATCGTCCGACAGCTGTCAAATTTATACACGTATCTTTTGAAGGTTAATACGTTTCTCTTAGAAACGGCACGGAATTTTCAGGCCATGTATTATTTTCCCGGATGAGCGCTTCTCAAGACAAAGGAATTGGCGTGAAAGACGACTTCCATAGGTTATTTGCTTTGAATGGCCAAATTCTGGTTGGAGGTGACTTCAATTATAGGCATCGTGATTGGGGTTGTGAAAAAGCTAACTCATTTGGTAAAATATTGTCAAGTCTATGTGTGACCTTGCCAGTGACTGTTGTGTTTCCCCCTAGTCCCACCTACTTCCCGTGTGGTTCACATGGTCATCCATCTGTGTTTGATTTTTATGTTACTAATACTCCTAACCTAATAACCCAACCAATTATTGCAAACGTGCTTAGTTCCGATCATATGCCTGTTTTTTGTAAACTTCGTAGCCCAGGGGTAAAACGAGCGCAATACATAGAGAAATTAAAAAATGCAAGGTGGTCACGTTTTCATTCAGAAATTAACTATATGCTCCGAAATGAACAGACAAACTTAGACAGCGTTTGTTGACATATTAAATGCTGCTGAAAACAGTGTTACTAAAAAACCGATAAATGAAGTTTACATTAAGCTTCCTCCTTACGTTTTGGAGCTTATAAAATTAAGGAACCGATATCGGAAAAACTGGCAGAGATATCGGGACCCCTTTTACAAATATGAGGTATCGAATCTCAACAAACTTATATCCTCAAAAATACTGCATGTTTGCAATAAACACTGGAATAATAAACTTAAGACCTGAAAGTCCTAAAAGTTACAGGCCAATAAGTTTGCTTAGTAGCCTCAGCAAAATACTGGAAAACGTTCTGAAATATCAAATTCTCAAGCATATCTGTGATAATAATATATTTATTAATGAACAATTTGGTTTTAGGCAATATCATAACACCTCGCATCAAGTTTTTAGGATTTGTAAATATGTGAAAGCAAATCGCTCCGCAAGTAAATCTACTGGAATGGTGCTATTAGACATTGAAAAGGCATTTGATACGTTGTGGCACAACGGCCTAATATTTAAAATGATAAATTATAACTTTCCGTCATATATTTGTGGAATGGTCCAAAGTTTTCTATCTGGCCGTTTTTTTAAAGCTCATGTTAACTGTGGTGACTCAAATTTAATATCGTTAGATTCTGGTGTTCCCCAAGGTTCAGTTCTAGGTCCTGTTCTATATAACCTCTACACCTCTGATTTCCCTTACTTGCTCAATTGTGAAGCAGCCATTTGCCATTTGCTGATAACATAGCAATATATTCTTCGCATTAGCTCGCTTCCAATACTGAAAGCGGCTTCAAGAATGCGATAGAAGTATTAAGGAAATATTATTCAAAGTGGTAAATTAAATTGAATGAAGATAAAATCCAAACTATCTTTTTTACCAGAAAAAGGAAGTGTTGCTTTGTACCTAACACTCAATTACCAGTTAATAGAGTAAACATTTCTGGGTGACCTGTGTTAGATATTTAGGTATTCATCTAGATACAAAACTAACATTTAACACATAAACAGAACTGTAAAGAAAATAGGTATTGCCATCAAAATGTTATATCCATTCATAAATAGAAAATCATCCCATTCAACAAAAACAAGGTTATAATCTATAAAGTAATTTTTCAAGCGATTCTGTTATATGGAAGCCAAGTCTGAGGTGATTGTGCAAAATGCCACATAAAAAAACTACAACTATGCCAAAACAATGTTTTAAAAATGATGCTTAAATTACCCTAACATCATTCCACCCTAGATCTGCACATTAAAGCGAATGTTGAACTGATTTATGAAAGAATTAGAAAACTAAAATCTTATTTTGTAGAACGATGTAGTTTTGAATTTACTTATTCATTTAGTTTGTTTTCAGTTGTATATTTATTTGTTAAATTAGTTGCATTTAAATGTATATTTTTATTTATTTATTTGCTTGCTTAATTTGATCTATTAATTTATTTATTTGTTTAATTTATTTATTTATTTATTTACTTATTTATTTATTTATCTATTTATTTATTTATATATCATTTGCATATTATTTATTTATTTAATTAATTTTTTATTCTTTATTTATTTTTTTATTTATTTATTTACTTATTTATTTAATTATTTATATATCATTTGCATATTAATGTGCTTTTTCTGTTTTTTTTTTTTCTCTACATGTAAAATATTATACGTAAAAATAAATCTATCTATTTATCTAACTTCGCTCGTTGTCAGTGACTAATATTCTAGGGATTGTGAATTAATGAAGAACCTTGATTAATTTTCCTCTTAGATAGAGGGAGGATGTGTTTTCTTTGCAAACTTTGCAAATTTTAAAATTTTATCGAGACAGCTAATGAATTTTTGACTCTGTATCTCCATAATATCCATATGAAGTATTTCACATGGATACGATGGTACGGGGGTGGATTGGAGTTCGAGGCTCCCAGGATGCCGGTCGTATTTGTTGGATAAACAGATTTCACATGATTTAGTGTATATTATTTCGTGATAAGACTATTCTTCCTGGGGAAGTAGTAATTCTCCAAAAGGTGTTCTCTGTTCTCCCTTGCATTTCTGTGCGCCCTTCTATGTTCCTTGCTGATCAGTTTCCACATCCGGTTTTCATTTTTCACATCTTTGACAATTTTTTGCGTAACGCGAAGTTTGTAAGCAACGAAGTTCTCTAGATGAACTTCTTGTTAGAGGGCCAGTTGAGTTTCGGGGATTTTGATGCCATTAAGGATATTCAGTTTTAACCTGGTCTTCAGGATATCTATAAGTTCGGTTTTACCAAGATTCTCGATTGCCGTATAGTGTCGTGAGTATCGAGGGTCGAACCCCCCTCGAATCTTAATGATAATTTAGTTCCGGAACATATTAACAGGCACCTTGACATGAGTAATTAAGTCAGACGCATCTTGTGTGGCGCTGTATACCGTTTCGGAGGCTGATTCCGTTAAGGTATCATCGCTTTTGAATCGGGTAATATTCATTCAGGAGTAATTACGTAGCCAATAAATTCAACCTGGGTATTCATAAAATGGGTCTTGTCCACTTTAACCTTCAAGTTGGCTTCGTGTAACCGTGTAAGCACCATGTCCAGGTTCTTAGACATAACACACTTTTGCTATATAGGGTTTTAGGACATGGTCGATCATACGCTGGAAGATCGAACTCGCATTTTTCAGCCAAAACTTATTTTAATAAGGAACTCATACTTGCCGTTCATAGTAGAAAAAGTCGTCTTTTGAATTTCTGACGGTTTCATTGGGATTTGATGAAATCCCGAAGTAAGATCAAGGGTAGTGAAGTAGGTTGCCTTACCAAGACTGGCAAAGGTCGCATTTATATCGGGGATATGGTAGGTATCGGAAATGGTCACGGAGTTTAGTCGCTTGTAGTTCACCACCATCTGATATTGCTTTTCACCATCGGGTTTTGGTTTCTTGGGACGACCCAGATGGGAGAATTGTAGGGGCTCTTTGATGTCACGTTGCGTAACTGCACGCAGCGTCCGACATCCATTTTTTCAAGAGGCTTTGGCGCGGTTGGTCTGGTTGGCGCTGTTCTATCACGTGGAAGATTTTCACGAGAATGTTGACCAACTCTTCCTACACATTGGTGAAAGAACTTCTTTGGCGGTAGTGGTGGCCTGCTCAAAGTCTTGAACGACTGGTTCATCGGAGCTGTTATCATGTTTGGTGCCGAAGTATTATGAATCGAGTGATTCCAAAAGTTGATATTCTGAACATCGAGACAGGCAGAGTATGGCTCGATTTCGGTAGCTCTCTACCAACGCTGTCACCATTTCTTGTGTAAAAGATTCGGTTTTAATTTTATTCATCATAATAGAAAGTTAATGATTAACAGAGGCATAGAATTTATCCAACCTCGAAACCTTCTGGGACATTTGGCTGAGTTGTTGTTCTAACGTGCACTTGACTCACTTGTCCGCATAATGCAGAGAGAGGCATTGCTTAATCTCGTGCCAGTCGTGGTCAAAAAAATTGCAGGAAATTAGAGCAGCGTCGGCGAGACCTCTTATTTTCTGCCGAATGTGTTGAGGATGGCTCTGTACAGAGGTTTGTATCTCACTATTTGGAAATCCTTCAGAATGCCTTCCACAACATGTACCCAAGATACATACTGCGTCGGGCTTCCATCGAAAATTTGCAGCTCTTTCACATAATCTGGCAGCCTACTGATTTCCCTTAGATCACTCTCGGTTTGTATTGGGCACAGTGCTACCACACCGCCATGAATCAAAACTTCAGGAATTTGCTTGTCCTCGAGAGTTTTGAGACAAAGCTCGGCTTCCTTCATTTGCGCCAGTATAGAATTCACAGCGCGGGTTAATTCAGGTAACAATTTCGTTTTTGACTAAATACTTTCGCTTATACTACTAGTTAGGGGAAAAATAATAAAAAAAAAACAGATTAACCCCACCTAGCACAAATTTTAATAATCAACAAATAATTTATTCTACTGAGTACAACACACTACACAGTTAAAGGTAGCACAAATTTTAATAATTAAGAGATAATTTACTCTAGTGAACACGACACACTATACAATTATAACTTTTCTCTTCTCTTCTCTTCTCATGGAATATGCTGTATCATCAAATTAAGTCTAGCGCGTGTATCCGCTGCAATGCTACTCGATTCCACAGGCATCGTGTGAACATGACTACACCTGAGCATACTTGAAATGTTGATTTAGCGAATTCATGGAGATTCGTATACCTTCTTCGTGCGTGATCGATGTGTGTTGTGTTAACTAAGCCCAATAGATTTCACTTGTTTTATAACGTACAAGTACGAAATAGCTCTTTATTTATTATATTAAGACCTATTGCAAGTGCTAGATATTACTCTTGTATAATTCCAGCCGAGCTATAAAGGTCCTCAGATATTATCCTGCCTACGCAATAAAATATCATGAGGAAATCCGTAGAATTGATCCACTGTCATGGAGAAAAGTTAATGTAGTTTTCACCTCCAAAGCCGGAAAATGATCTTTTCCAAAGGACCTACGAACTATACCGTCGGTCTATCAACCTTCCTTCTGAAAAATCGAATGATTGATTGATATCCGCATACGGTCTAAAATTGATCTACGACTTTTGCCAATGGCTCCACATGCCTACTGTAAGGGAAAATCGGTGGAAATAGCTCTACTGACTAGCCAAATCGACCAATATAGCGTATAAGCAATGGTCTTTTTCTGGACATAGGAGGTGCCTTTAACAACATCAATACATCCGCAATCACGACTGCGCTGTTAGCTCTGAAAGTAGATGACTAACTTGGAAAGTCGATCAGTCTTATGTTGAATATCAGGATAATCAACTCCAAACTGGGTGGCGCTTCTGGTAAAAGATGTGTAAGCAGACGTACACTGCAAAGCGATGTCCTCTCAATCCTTCCCTGGAACTTAGTAGTTATTGAACTGCTAATATATGTACCTGGAAGCTGGTGGTAGCAGGGTGATTGTCTATGCGGGTGATGTTGCTGTAACCGTTTCAGGTAAGCATCTTAATACCATTAAATCTTAACAGACTAAGCCGATAGGCGGACCGCTGTGGATCAGGAGTAAACCCCCACAAAACTAATCTTGTACCCTTTTCTAGGAAATATAAAATTTCAATCATAGAACCTCCCTTGATTAAAGATACCACTTTAGTCTTCTGCTAAAGCTGAATGTTAACAAAAGAACAAACCTTAGGTGAACTGTGTATATCAACATGTCTAGTGTCTAAGTCTCTAAGATATCATCACTGTACGCTTATAGGCAAGCATGCAAAAAGGCCTTGTATTCTTACAAATGGTTTCTGGGGATACACCATGGACGAGGAGGAGCGGGGGAGGAACAATCCTCCACCTACTCTGTACATACCCAAATACAAATACAAAAAAATCGTGAGATTTTATTTATAATGTAAAATAAAAAACATAACTTTGAAAGCGAACTTAATATTTTTTATTACCGGTTAAAAGAACAATTCATAACATTTTCTTTTTAAAAACGATGTCATGTAAATGGCGGCCAATTTACCGTAGAAAAACGTGAAATTATGTGCTCACCAAAATGATTTCTCAACAAGTCCATTGTTTCACGCGCTGTGAGACCCGTAGCGCCGTCTTGTTGAAGCCAGAGCTCATAGGAAGCACATAGTCAGTTAACATGGCGCGATAACGGTTACCATTGACGGTAACATATGGACCAATGATTCCACCAGCCCATAAACTACACCATACCGTTGTATTAAATGGATGTAATGGTAGCCCTTGTTACTCTTCAGGTGTCTCATCAGCCTAAATATGGCAATTTTTTTTATTAACGTATCCATTGAGCCAGAAATGGGCCAGAGCCCATTCACTAAAACTTTGACGCAAATTCAAGTTACCTGGCTTCAATTCTTGCACAAGTTGAATTTTGTACGCTTCTAGGCCGAGATCCTCACGTAAAATACGCCAAGTTGTCGAATACGCCAAGTTGTCGAATACGCCAAGCCAAGCTCCTGAGAACGACGACGAATCGATTCGTCACGGTCTTCGCGTACGCTCTCAACTACAGCTGCTATAGTCTCTTCACTACGTTATGGATGTAGTTTCAACGGTTGAGTATCATCCACTAATGTAAACTTGGACTCAAATTTGCTAATAGTATTGGCAATAATGGTTTCAGTAGGTCGATTATGCGCACCGTTAGTTCCTCGAATCGCACGAAAAACATTTCTCAACACTGGAGACGCTGTTGTGTTGTGAGTCTTTTTATGATGACTTGCCAATCGATGCTTAACAAAAATTTTAAAGCAGTTTGATAGGAGTCATGCGCGATCTATCAAAAGAATCCTATTGAAAATCAAACCTCACGATGAATCACTCCTTATATATCGAAGAAATATCAAGCTCTTGACGATAACCTTTCTGAAGACGACGACGATGACAATGTCAACGATGGCAGCAAGACAATCCACACCTAAAAATCTCCCATGATTTGATGAAAATCCCGAAGACTGGGCTTTATTCATCAGCTCCTTTGAGAGCAGCACCAGGATTTGTGGGTTTTCTTCAAAAGAAAATCTTGTACGTCTTCGGGCAAAAAGCTTGAAGGGGAAAGCTCCTGATGCTGTTCGCAGCCGGTTGTCACAACCCGGCCAAGTGCATAAAATTATTAACACATTCCAAATATTGTTTATACGTCCTTAAAAAATAATAACTTAAACGCGAACCACTTTCTAAAGAAGATAAATTAAAATCGATTGTAAAATAGTCACTTAAAGTTGAAGGTATATATATCTGCCACAATAGAAGTGTCTGGTTGTGCATCGCATTTAAACAATCCTATATTGCTGCAAGAGTGAGTAGAAAGACTACCTTCCAATCTACATCTTAACTGATCTATTTCAGGACAAATCCTGAAATTTTTGGTCCTGCAAACCCTTTCAGGTATTAACATATCTCTATTTAGTACTTGGTTGTTTGAAGTTTATGGCAAGAACATAAATCGCGACAAGAACGCACGTGTTATAGTCTAAGCGTTCAGCTTAGATAAAAAAACGAACTTCACTTTACAAATGACATTTATTGATTGAATTGGTTACAAATTTTGGTTTAACACCTAACCTATGTTTTAGAGTGATCATATGAACTTGCATATCGGCCGGAAGCCCAGTAGACGTTTATTCAGCAAGTTCATGTTCTCACCTGTACAATTATTTGGGTTCAGTTACATATTGCAGTCATGCAGTTTTGGCTGGTGTTATTGTTGTTGTTGTTCTTTGCTGTTGGTGGGTTTAGCGGGTAGTTGACCTTGGGTGCTGATGTCGTAGCTGATTTGTTTAATCAGCATAATATGTTCTACTGCTGCTGCTAATTGTAGACACAATTTCAATGTTTTGTTTTTGTAATTTGTTTTGAATTATACTTAATTCGTTTGGATTAAGTATAAATTTAGGTATGATATTTACTTTGCTTAAAAGCACTGCCTCAGATAGATCGGAAATGTGATTTGTTAGTAAGTCAATGTTAGAGTTCATAAGATTAAGGTATTGTGTTTCAATTAGTATATCTTGCTCCCGTTTTATTTTATTTGCCGTTTTTTCAAAAAATGATTCTATTATGCTTTGTTCTTTGTTGATGTGGTTAGTGATTGTTTTTATCCTTTCCATCATTTGGAGGTTTACAGTATTCTGACTATACATAGAGTATGTGAGATTTTGTAAGTTAGAGTTTATGCTATCTATTTGGCTGTTGATGTTATTTGCGTCGTTGATATCTAAATTCCCTGTAATAAATTTTATGGCGGATCCAAGTCTATTGAATATGCCGCGTTTGTTTCTTATGTTGGGATATATTGTTAAAAATTTTCTCTCGAGTTCTTGGAATTTTAGTTTTGTTACACGGATAAGGTCGGTATTAATTGCATGTTTTTGGAAAAGTTCGAGTGACTTAGCAATGTTCTGAATGTTATTTTTGTAGTCTTTCAGGTTGACTATATGAATGATGTTATGGAAGTTAGGGTTAGTTCTTGCGGGTCCAAGACGGAGGGGTAGTATGCTCCGATTTTTTGGTATGTTGTAGACCTCGATAATTTGAGGTGAAGCAAAGGATATTCTAAAGAAAGGTGATAGAAAGGAAAGATAGAAACAGATTGAGTGCAGTGTTTTTAACGTTTAGTAAGTTGTATTTTGTTAGTGTTTTGTGGGTTTGGTTAGTAATATTGTGTAGTGTATGTATGTATGTATGTATGTATAGCCTCTTAATCATATAAAATGATTATACTACCATGTTCACATTCATATGCCCTGAACGTGTTTATCTTAAAATATCTTAATACTAGAATTCTTAAATTAATTTTTAATATAAACTCATCAGCTTTTTAATGAAGTATATATATATGTATTCGTCAAGGCTTTTGTGTTCTTCTTAACTTGCTTTTGTGAATTTTCTTTTTATTTTTAGTTAAAATAGTGAATTTGTTATCTTAAGGTGTTACGTGTTTTGAAAATCTGTTTGCTAGTTTATTTCGTCTGGCCTCTTTCCTAAAAATTAATTTATTTTCTGCTATGTCTTCAGGAACTTCTCCTTCGTTATTGAGCTTTTCAATTCTCTTTTTAGTAATGTCTTCAACTTTCTCATGTATTTAAGGGTACAATTCGTTTGGAAAGGTATTCGTGTTCGTTACCAAAGTTTAAAGTTTTTGAGAATTTATAGGGTCGACCGAAAAATAGTTCGTAAGGTGTATGTTATGTTATGGAGTGAATTGCATTGTTGTATGTTATTAATGTTTCAAACAACATTTCGTCGTGGTCTGTACTGAGTTTGGTTTCTTTTCTTTTCAACATAATAAGTCTGTAGATTTCAGTTAGTGTGGAATGCAGACGTTCTACAGGGGAGTTGCTGCTGGATTGTTGAAAAGAGGTATGATGAAGGTGAATGTCGTGTTGCTTGCAAAAGTCACGGAAGATGTTAGAAGAGAACTCGGTACCTTGATCGCAGATGATTGATTTAGGTATGCCGTAAAGGCTTATGTAATTCTTAATACATTTAAGGACAGTAATGCTGCTTCTGCAGCTAAGAGTGTAAGCGGAGGAAAATCGGGAAAATTTATCTATTAGGGTAAGAACTTGTTGATTGTGAATACTATAAATATCGATATGAACTATTTCTCGAGGTTTAAGGGGTATTTCGGGTTTTCTAAAAAAAATGTCATATTTCAACATTTTGCATCTATCGCAATTGTTTAAAGTTTTTGTTATCTTTTCTTTCATGTTAGGGAAGTATAATTCTCGTTTTAGGTGTAATGGGGTTTTGTTAATACCTCTGTGGTTTGAGTTTTCATGGTATTCTCCTATGGTTTTTTCCTGGTCGTCTGCTGAATGTAAATCTTTTAAAATCTCTGTACATCTTATTAACCGAAATGTGCCACTATGAGAGAAGAATTTTGAATAAGTAATTTGAACTATTTTAAAGGTTTCGTCGTTTGAAAAGATTGCTGTTTGTTTATTTGGGGGAATGAATTTCTTAAAATTGGATATCATTTCTTGCTCGTTGAAATGGGGTCTTCGTACAATTCTCCTTTGTCGATTTTTAAAAATAGTTTCGATAGTCATAGGTGACCCTATGGCGCTTGTTTCTAAAACTAGTTGAAGGTTAAATCCATTTAGAGGTTTTTCCGAAATGGGAATACCGTCATCTAAATTTTCGTCAGCGCTATGTATTGTGGAAACTATGTCGTCGTAGTTGTTAAAAATTTCTTGATTTTCGGAAATATTTGGGTTTTCTGTTTGAATACGGCTCAAAGCGTCAGCGTTTGTATTTGCCTTGCCTTTTTTGTAGACTATTTCGTAGTCATACTCTTCAAGTTTGAGACGCCATCTCACTAACTTTGAGTTTGGTTCCTTTAGATTCATAATCCATGTAAGTGGTTTATGATCGGTAACAATTTGGAATTTTCTTCCAAATAGATATGGGCGGAAGTATTATGTAGCCCAGATGATTGCAAGTAATCTTTTTCGATAGTTGAGTAATTTCTTTCACAGGTGGATAAAGTTCTGCTTGCGTAGCAGATTGGCTTATCAGTCCCTATTCGACCTTGTGATAAGATAGCACCAAGTGCATGATTACTTGCATCGGTTGTAAGGATGAATAGTTTGGAAAAATCAGGGTGTTGGAGGATAGGGTCATTCATGAGCAATGTTTTGCATGTTTCGAATGCGTTGGTATATTTTTGGTCTACGATAATTTTTGCATTTTTCTTTAACGAATCAGTTAAGGGTTTAGTGAGCTTGGCCAGATCCTTGATGAACTTTCTGTAGTAGCTAATTAGGCCAATAAACGCTTTTATTTCAGTACGTGTTTTGGGAAGTGGGTAGTTTTTTATAACGTCAATTTTTACGGGATTCGGTTTGATGCCGATAGGTGTAATTATGTGCCCTAAAAAAGCGATTTCTTTTTTCAAGAATTCGCACTTATCAGTTTGGAATTTGAAATTTGCTTCCCGGAGTTTATTGAAAACTAATTGTATGCTGTTAAGGTGTTCTTGTAGCGAAGTTGAGAAGATTATTATGCCATCGAGATAGACGAGACATATTTTACCTATTAGATCTTTTAAGACATGGTCCATCACCCTTTGGAAGGTTGTGGGAGCATTTTTAAGGCCGAAAGGCATTCGGACGTATTCATAATGTCCGCCTTCCACCGTAAATGCCGTCTTTGCAATATGTTTTGAGTCCATTTCGATTTGATGGAACCCACTTGCAAGATCTAAGGTTGTGAAGTAAAGACATTTGCCAAGTTTATTTAATATTTCGGTGATATTAGGTATTGGATATCTATCGGAAATGGTCTTGTCATTGATTTTCCTGTAGTCAATGACAAGTCTCCATTTTTGTTGTCCCTTGGCATCAAGTTTTTTTGGGACTACCCAGACTGGGGAGCTCCATGGAAAGAAACTGTTACGAATTATGCCTTGGTTTAGCATTTTTGTTATTTGAGAACTGACTTCTTTGTGGACATACATGTATCTATAAGATTTTGTATAGATAGGAATGTCGTCTGTCGTATTAATTTGGTGTTTTATTTTGTTTGTGAATGTAAGTATGTCACCTTCTGTGTAGATCTGTATCTGTAGATCGCTATAAGCCTTACATATCTTCAAAAGTGCTTTTCGCTCTTCTGTGTTTAGATGGTCAGTTCGTATTAATTTGGATATATTTGATTTGTCTACTTGTTCGTATTTTGTTGTGTTGAAACAGTTTATTTCTATAAAGTGGTTGGGGTCGTATTGTTTTACATTTAAGGGTTCTTCAAGTATTATGGTTTGGTTTAATTCAGAAAGATTTGTCAGTTCTACGTTGCTAAACCCGCCTTTGGCATTATAGATTCCCTGTGTAATTTGTAAATTTGGTTTAAGTTGCGTTAGGTTAATAAAAATGTTTCCATTATCCTTACTGACAGGTAGTTTTGCTAATATTTTGCTTCTTGCAGGGATTGTTATCTTTTCGGATGAATGGTTCATTCTTATGTTTATTTTGATGGTGGCATATTTTGTATAAAGGATTTTGGTTTCTAAATCGATTTTCGCGTTAAGCGATGTAAGGGCGTCGATGCCTAAAAGGCCATCAAAAAAAATATGAAATTTGAAAATTAAAAATTTTTGAGATCCTTCTTGGTTGAATTCGTGAAAAAATGGGAGAGATGTCTGTTTTTCGAGTTTATAGTCTTTGAAGACTGTTGAAGTGGTAACAGGTTTGCATTTTATTTGATTTTCGGGAGGGATAAATTCGGGGTTAATAAATGATGTACTAGCGCCTGTGTCTAGTAAAAATCTTAAAGGTCTATTAAAAGGAGAAAAAATTTGGATGAATAGTAGGGTAATGAGATATAGTTTTTTATTTAAGTAGCCTGTGGCCTCTCCAAGGCTGACGTGAAAAAATTTCCGTCATCTTGAATGTTGGAATCAGTGTTTTCGGGATATTTGTCAGTTTGGTCGTGGTGATCGTTGTTGGGATTATTCGTCTCATGGTGATAAAGGTTCTCATTTCTTGATTTTCTTGACTGTTGGCTGGGGATGTCTTTGTGGTGTACCTGTGAGTTCCTATGTGAACTCATTGATGTCTGGGTTGATGGTTCCATTCGTTGGTACCCTGAGTTGGAATTCGGAGTACTGTAGTTGTTTCGGGAGGAGTTTTGGGATTTTTGTTGGTATACCTTGTTTGTTGGGGTGCTTTGCCCAGAGTAGGTTGTATTTCGGTTATTTGAAGATGAGGGTTGATGTGAAGGTGCCTGATTATTTTGGGATTGTCGGGGGTTGTTTGAATTGTAGGGTTTGTGGCTATATTTGTGGTTATTCTCTTTTCTTTGAAGGTATATGGTTTGTTCTTTTAGACATAAAGCAAGAGCTTTTGCTATGGAATCTGGCTGCATGGTTCTAATCCTAGAGCCAAGTGGTTCTTTGAGTCCACTTACGAATGCATTAAGGCACATCTCAGAGTAGAGATTTTTCTTTGCCTTAATGACGTTATGGTCTGTCTCATTTATGAGGATGTTATTGCAGAGTGCCGCTTGAATTTCAAGGATTTCGCCATGGAAAGCGTCTATTGACTTATTATATTGGTTGGTGTTATGGAGGTCCATTATGAGCATCGTTTCCGTGCGCTTGTCAGCGAATTGAAGGGTAAGGATGTTTTTTATTTCATCCCAATTAAGTGGGGTACCAAACATATTCAATGATTCGCCTGCCTTTCCCTCAATTTTATTACGAATACCTCTTAATAATATTTGTCCGTACGGTGTTTTATCCATTCCTCTAATATAGAGGAGAATTTCTTCTACATTATTAATAAAGTTATGGAGAAGTCGGGGATTACCATCGAACTTTGGTAAGTCCTTAATGGCGTCTGGGATTCTGAGAGAATTGAAGATGTCAGTCTGGCTTAGGGTTTGGTTGGATTGCTCCATTTGGTTGGGCATTACGTCAGAGGAACTAGTATCTAGTGAGATATCGAGAAGAGAGTCTGAAGATTCGGATGCTGAGCTTCTGTCCTCTGGTATAGAGGACAGATTTTCTGAGAATTTTCTTAGGTTGTAAGGAAAGAAACCGACTTTTGATTTACTTTTCTTCGAATTAGGCATTCGGAAGATCGAATTACTTGTTTAATTTAGTTTTTTTTTTTTTTATATTGAAAACAAAAATTCGAAAACAACGTATAAATATATATATAGTGCATTAAGATTTAATGTAAATTGATTTGTACTGGAGAGCTCTTTGATGGAGATCGCAGTGTCTTATATGCTAATTATTTAAATGTAAATTTTATATAAAACTGGAGGGCTCTTAGGTAGAGATCGCAGTAAATTACAATTTTATTTTATTTATTTTATTTTATATAAGTAATACTGGAGTGCTTTTGGGTAGAGATCGCAGTAAATGACAATGTTTTATTTTATATAATTAATACTGGAGTGCTCTTGGGTAGAGATCGCAGTAAATTACAATTTTATTTTATTTTATATAAGCAATTGGGTAGAGATCGCAGTAATTCATAATATTCTATTTTATTTTTATTTTTTATTTTTATTTTATTCGTGTTTTATATCATATGTAATACTGGAGTGCTCTTCGATAGAGATCTTAGTAATTTACAAATTTCCCTTTTTATAATTTCCAATTTGACACTTGTTTTTTTTTTTGCTTTTATTTTTATTGATATTATACTGGATTATTCGCAGTATATGATTATAAATTAGGTTTTATTTGACACAAAACACTAAATCTAGCACTTACATGCACCCAATTGTAAAGAATTTGACCAGGATGATGTTTATGTTGATGTTGGGAGGGGTTCCAGATTCACGGCGATGAAGAGCTGAGACTCGATGGGCTTTCCAGTGTTTTCCTTTGATGTTATAAGTCTTTATTTTTCAAAGAGATTTACGTTGGAGCATTTACTGGTGATTTTTAATACAACTCGTGAAAATTGTCAAGATTTTAAAACATTAAACTTTTTTTTTTACAAGATTTTAATTTGTTAGAAACTTTAAAAAAGAAACCCGTTCACCGCTCCGGACGACTGCGAACTTGTATATCGGCCGGAAGCCCAGTAGACGTTTATTCAGCAAGTTCATGTTCTCACCTGTATAATTATTTGGGTTCAGTTACATATTGCAGTTATGCAGTTTTGGCTGGTGTTATTGTTGTTGTTGTCCGTTGCTGTTGGTGGGTTTAGTGGGTAGCTGACCTTGGGTGCTGATGTCGTAGCTGATTTGTTTGGTCAGCATAATATGTTCTACTGCTGCTGTTGTTGTTGTTGTTGTTGGGTGTTTGGTGGTAAGTGGGCCTAGAGGTTGTGTGGGGTGCTGGTGGTAACCGTAACTCACGCCTTAGCATTCATAATGAAATTAATGTCGATCTAACCAGCTGTGCGGAGAAAATAACTGTGCCTATGGTTATCATAAACTTCTCTACAATTTTTCGTACAATTCGAATTTATACCCCTCCACCAACGCCTCGGCAAACCAACAAATAAAAAAACGAGGAACTACCATGAAGTCAAATTCAACAGCACAACTAACATCGTCGTCAGCTATTGTGACATAAGCACCGTCGCACACACCCTAAGGAGAACGCAGTTCTTTTCAGATTTTTACCCGTTAACTTGTACGGAAATGGAAAAAAGATAGATACGTTTGCGTTTCTTAACGATGGGTCGTCTTCCTCATTAATGGAATCACAGTTAGCTGTTGAATTACAGTTAAAAGGGACAAATTTACCGCTGCACTTGAAGTGGAATTCAAATGTAATTCGAGAAGTTAATTCGCGAAAAATTGATGTAGATATCTCAGGTGGGAATCTAAAGAATAAATTTTCAATTTAAGACGTGCGTACAGTAAGGGATTTGGATTTGCCGCAGCAAACTATAAATGCTACAGATTTAAATGAACGGTATACGCATTTAAAATATACTCCAATTGTGTCATTCTACAATGCAAAACCTCGTATTTTAATAGGCTTACAGCACTGGAATTTAGGAATATCACTTAGAACTCAAGAAGGTAATGCAAACGAACCGATTGCCACTAAAATGCGATTGGGCTGGGTGGCATTTGGTCCATGCGACATAACTTCAGTACAAAATCCAAGCCTAAACTTTCAGCTGGAAATTAGTCCGTGCCGCAATTGTGATGACTCGTTATTGAACGATAATTTAAAAGATAATTTTATAATAGAAAAATTGGGCACGAAAAAAGTTTTACTTATGTCGGCTCAATAGGATTCAGCACTAAAAATACTCAATACACATACTCATAAAATAAACGACAATTTCGAAGTTCCGTTGCTTTGGAAGAGCGATTACTTTTAATTGCCTAAAAGTGAAACTTATGCCCACAATCGTCTACTGTGTATTAAAATTTTAATACAATTTCAATTAAATTGAAAATTAGGTTACGCTCGGAAAATCGATTACAAATCTGAAGTAACATCGAAGGCGTGGTACTTACCAAATGTTTTTGTGTTCAACCCGAACAAACCAAATAAAATACGCATCGTGTGGGATGCAGCAGGAAATATAAATGGCATTTCACTGAATTCCGTTTTATTGACTGGTCCCGATATAATATACCTCTTGCTCGAAGTTTTGTACCCCTTTCGAGAACGAAAGGTGGGCCTGTGTGCGCACATTATGGAAATGTTCCATCAGGTCCGAATTAAAAGTGAAGACCAGGAAGCACAACGGTTTCTTTGGCGTTATGCGAAAACAAATGAAATCGAAACCTACATTCTTCAAGTCGACTTTTGGCGCAACGTTATCGCCCTTTTGCGCACAACATATAAAAAATCATAACACTGAAGAATTTAATCTTCAATTTTCTGACGCTGCTAAGGCTATAATTAAAGATCACTAGGTTGACGATTTTATTGCTAGTTACGATAGTGAAGCAGAAGCAGCGAGAATCGCCAAGGATGTTGTCTATGTGCATAGCAAGGGTGGATTTGAAATTAATAATTTTCGGTCAAATTCTTCTCATTTATTAGACAAATTGAATTGTCATATAGCTGATAAGTTCTCCGACGTACCTTTGTCAAATGCTGAAAAGGTTTTGGGTCTTTGGTGGTCACCAAAAATGATAAGTCGTTTTTTATATATATGGGACGAAAGAAAAAACGACTAACACTTCGGTATCTGGAATAAATGGCTGCGCTTGTTGCCTAAGACAATATTATAATTTCTCGGAGGTATTTAACAATACAAAACATTGCTTATGCAGATAATGTGGAGTTACACATATGGAATTTTATGACGCCAGTGAAGAGGCTCAGGCGTCAGCCGCATACCATATATTCGAGTTGTATGGGGAGAAGAAATCGAGTGGAACTTGAATCTGCAATCCTTGGAAGTAGATTGGCAACGACAATAATCAAAAGTTAGTCAACTAAGTTTCCTCGACAAGTGTACTTGACTGACTCCAAAACCGTCATTTATTAGATAAGGTCACCGCCGCAAATTTCAACAGTTCGTTTCGCTAAGAATAAGCGAAATTATTGAAAAAACTCTATATATAACTAAATATTGCCGACGAAGGCACGCTCATCAAGGATGGATAATTAATGTTCATAAATTTACAAACTATAGGAAACTTCTTAACACAACGACAACAGTTTAACTGTTTATTGAATAGTATTTTAATCGATCTCCAAATCATACACTTCAACAATTCATCGACGAGGCAGAACGTTGTCTATGGAGGCGAGTACAGAGTGAAATATTCGGTGAAGAGATCCGAATTTTCGATGCAGCGAAATTTTAGGATGGAGTTCTCATCCCAAAGACAAGTTCGTTGTATAAATTATCACAGTACTTAGACAAGCATAATTTGTTAAAAATTTCTGGAAGAATAGACGCAGTAATCGGGATTGACTTTGAAACCAAAAGACCGGTCGTTCTTCCCAAGGATCACCAATACAATGAAACAGTTGTGAACGAGGTTCGCCAACTGTTTTATTGGGTATAAAATTATTTTCATGCGGTTTGTTTTTTCAAAATTTGAACGTTTGTTTAGGAAAAATATGTACAATATGACTATTCAAAGTATTGCTCATCTGAAGCTATGACTTTTTCCCATCTTTCTGGCAATTTGTGGATCCCATCCCAAAAGAACTGCGCCGGCTTGGCAGATAAGAATGAATCAAGACAATTTTTGATATTCTGCTCTGATGTGAACCGTATTTCAGTGAGGGCGTTCTGCATCGACCGAAACAAACAGTAGTCAGAAGGGGCAAGGTCTGGGCTATAAGGCGGGTGGGGTAAGACTTCCCATCCACGGTTTTCCAAATAGTTCTTAACCGGAATACCAACGTAGGGACGAGCGTTTTCATGATGGGAAATTATTGCTCCGTGTCTGGCCGCATATTCTGGGCGTTTTTCGGCTACTGCTCTCTTCAAACGGATTAACTGTGTTCGGTAGCGTTGTCCATTGATGGTTTCACCAGGTTTTAGCAGCTCATAATACAGCACACCCATCTGATCCCACCAAATACAGAGCATTACCTTCGCGCCATGAATATTCGGCTTTGTCGTTGATTTGGCTGGTTTGCCGGGTTTTACATATGGTTTTTTGCGCTTGGAGTTGTCGTAGTGGATCCATTTTTCATCACCAGTAACAATCTGATGCAAAAATGATTCCTTTTGTGGCGTTCCAGCAGCTTTTCGCACATGCAAAACCGCCTTTCGACGCCTCTCGGCTTGAGTTCATGTGGAACCCGATTTCCTTGCTTTTGAATACATCCAGCTGTTTTTAAACGTTTTGAAATGGCTGCTTGAGTGACACCCAAAGATTCTGCGAGGTCTTCTTGTGTTTGGCAATCTTCATAGAGTAATGCTTCCAGTTCTTCATCTTTAAACTTTTTTGGCTGCCCAGGACGTTCATCGTCTTCCAAGCCAAAATCACCACTTTTTAGACGTGCAAACCACTTTTGGTACGTTCGCTCAGCTAGCGCATGTTCACTATAAACTTTCACCAAAATACGATGACTTTTGGCAGCAGTTTTCTTTATATTAAAGTAATGAAGAAGAACTCCCCGCAAAAACACTTTTTCAGGCACAAAGTTCGACATATTTGAGTGAAAAAATATTATTGTTACTTACGCTTCAAATGAATGACATATATTGAGATGACGTACAATGACAGTAGCTTTCCAACGCATGTTCCAATGAAATAATAACAAAGGAATAATACAAGTTACGCCATCTCTTCGAAACCGCACGAAGTTATAGACCCAAAATTATACATCCCTACGTTGCGAGTTATGGTTAAAAAAGTTCAACGTAAATGTCAGGTATGTCAGAGCGGAACCAGCGATTCCTGTGATGAGGAAGTTGCCACCCATGAGGCTAAAAACATTTACTAAGCCTTTCTCTTACGTTGGGATCGACTATTTTCAGCCAATGCTTGTAAAAATAGAGCTACGAGTCGAAAAACGGTGATGTATAATTTTTACTTGCCTTACTATATGGAAGGCGCTCACTCTCTCTCCACAAGTTCCTGCATCCAAGCTTTAAAACATTTTGCTTTCAGAAGAGGTACTCCAATCCAAATTTACACCGACAACAGCACAAACTTTCGCGGAAAAAGTCGAAGATTGCGAGCAGCTGTTGAGCAAATAGATGGTAAGAAACTGGTTGAAGGTAAAGGTGAGGGAAAGGTCAAATGAACATTCATTCCTCCAGCAGCTCCGCATATGGGTTGCGGTTGGTTCGATTAGTAAAGCAAACGCTTTCACAAATTTAATTTACCAGGGATCCAAAAGATGAGTTGCTGCAGACAATGGTGGTCGAAGTCGAAGGTATAATCAACTCTCGTTCATTGACTTATGTTCTAGTGTCCTGTGAGGATGACGAAGCCTTAACTTCCAACTATTTTTTGTTGGGCTCTTTAAATGGATCAAAGCCTTTAGGAAAGTTAAAAGATGAGGGTGTTCTTTTAAAACAAAATTGGATGATGGCTGAGCAATTTAGTAATTCTTTCTGGCGAAGATGGATTCGGGAGTGTCTCCCGACCTTAACTAGACGAACCAAGTGGTTCCAGCAAGCAAGGCCGATTACGATAAACGACATTGTAGTTATTATCGATGAAAGAACACCTAAAAACGAATGGGCATAGGGTCGTGTGCTGGAACTAACCATGAGTCGGAACGGTAAAATAAGAAGTGTCGTCGTATAGATGAAATCCGGAGTATATATTCGACCCGTTTCAAAATTGGCTGTACTCGATGTTGCTGATTTTACGGCTTCAGGTCTGACGAAGCCTTCTATCTTACCGGGGGGGGAGGGGTTGTTGAAAATCACGGCAACACCGATAACACCGACAACACATAAGCTAAGAGTATCAACAAACAGATGGCGACTTAAGCGAAATTTATTGTGAACTATTTTTTTTTTTTTATTAAAAGCAAAATGTTACTCCTTCTCTTTTTTCTTGTCTTTTAACAAAAGTAGAAAGCCTGGTCTGAAGCCACAAAAATTATGCGCGAATTATTAAAATTATATATAATTAAATTGTTAAATTTGAGGAATACTAAACGTAAGAGTAACTGAAACTTTATTATAACTTACGAAGATATTTGTAAGAAATAAATTTGTCCTTACAGGAAATTTTAGCCCTACAATAAAGAGCTAAAAAATCGGAAATTGCACCTTTTCATTTGAATTTAACACTTTGGTCCATTGCACTCTATCCTTAAAACCAATGCACGAGCCTTTGTATTTAGACTTCTTACGGGGCTTTTTCCAACCAATCGTCTTAAATTCAACAAATGGAAGCACATTGATGGATTTATATTAGCATCCCGGTAGAAGCACAACTGCAAATTTTTCAAAAAATCGTCATTACACTTTCGGCGGGTAATGACACACCGTCAAATTCTGCCTATGAAAAATGTTCTCAGGAAAGCCGTTCGGAAAAGGCAATAAACAGGAGGCCCTGTTCAGGAGTGTAAAAATTCACAAAGTGAGAAACACAAATGATTGCGAGAAGCTAGGCCTTATTTTCAGAGTTCGTGCTACCGGATATATTGTATTTAGGGGCGATGGTATATCCCAATATTAATGTAGTAAATAATAGTTTGTTGAACTAGCCTCACCACTACGTGGTGCCTCATTACGCAGTTTTTAAGAAAGCTAATACATCTACAAAGATGTGAGTAGTAATCGATGCTGCTGTTAAAACTACTGATGGAACATCATTAAATGATCATTTCATGGTAGGACCCAAGACACAGCCAAATATAGTCGACATCATTTTAAAATGTAAGAAATACCAACTCAACCTTTTGTCTGACATGGAAAAGATGTATCGACAGATTGAGATGCGTTACGACGACTCTCTTTATCAGCTCGTCTTTTGACGTCAGCATAGAAGCGAACCACTAAGACCGTATCGTTTGAATACAGTTACCTTCGATACCGCATCTGCTACATCCCAGGCAATTCGGACGTTGGGGAAACCCATGAGCAGCACAATTTTGGGAGGAGCTACCAGTTCTTGAACGTATTCGGATTCCACGTTGAATCAGTACCCGAAAGTAGAGCACTCACATATAGATCCATGGATTAAGCGATGCTTCTGTGAAGGCGTATGATGCATATGGTACATTCGAATCCTCGATAGTCAGAAAAAAGGGTATACTCACCTATTACTTTCGAAGACAACAGCAGGGTAGCAGAGGTTCAGAGATTAAATAACGTTAAAATTTGGAATAGCGTTTACAACATGGAATTTCATTCCTCCTGCCTCCCCTCATTTCGACTTTGGGAGGTAGGTGTAAAATCTGTGAAATATCACCTTAAAATAATAGCCAGAAATGAAGCCCTAATGTACGAGTCCACTTTGTCCGTTGAATGATAACATAGAAGATTCGACCAGTGAGAATTTTTTTAATAAGCAGTCCAAGTTTTCTAATCTCACAACGTATCCAGGTAGCTGTGAAGACCATTTGGAAACAGTGGAGCGGAGAATATCTCGCTCGCTTGGATCATCGACCAAAGTGGTTGAAAACAGAACCGCACCCCAAAATTTGCTATTTAGTCCTATTAACAGACGAGCGTTTACCACCATCCAAATGGAGCTTATCACTGATCCTCAATACTTATCCTATAACAATGATATGTCCATTGCCATTAAACGAGGCGTCCATAGACATAATGTATTAATATAGTGCGATCTCAAGTCCACACAAACCCAGACATGGAATTTTCTTTAAACATCCTGAACATCGATAATACCCGAATATAGACTGTCTCGCCAAATGACTCTTCTCCTCGACAGTACTGACACCATATCTATTCCACAAGCACTACCAATAAATCTTAGCACAATTACTAATCCTACTAAGAATAATTGAAGTCTTACCTTTAATATTCACATACACATTCACAAACATTCAACCAAAATAAGGCAACATATACATAAGTAAATAATCTACAACATGAAAGAAATCCGCCACTCAGTAATAATTTATAACTAACAACACACTTAACTTAAAATATTATCAACTTATTAATTTCCACAGTACAGATCTAAATTCATATAAATTTAACAAATATTTATTTTTCACCACCTCGACTACAAACGAAATTTCTCATCACAAAGGACTATTTTGCCACACATCAAAATCACTCATTCCAAAAATCGACCATACTAAAATTCACTCAATATTCAAAAACACATATCTCCCTCATATATCTTATGCCGCAAAATAAATTTTTAATTTCAGCACTATTTAGTGAACACACACTCACACGTGGATACAGATCCAAGCCAATAAAATATACATTCTGCACATCACATTCGTCAAAATAAAACAATTTTGCGATTGTTTAACGAACAAAAGAATTTAACCTGCATAGATTCCACCAAACATCAAATAAAACAAAGAAACATAAAATAAACACCTAAATACATTAAAAAAAAAAAAAAAACAAAACAAAAAAACAATATCTAAACAATAAGTTCCAGTACTCAGTCAATATGATCATCTATGGGAAGATATGATAATGTATTTTTGTTGCTCATGTCGCTTCACGTTGATTTTCAATTTTTCTTTTCAAATATGGTTTAATAATTTTGACAACACATGTCCACTGTAATACAAATCTATGAAGTACAGAAAGTTGAAGTACTTTGAGAAGAATGAGCAGTAGATATACATACCATACATTGCGAACTTTGCTCAAGGCCGGGGAAAATGTTGCAGTTACATTGAAAAATCAGATCATTAATCTTTAAACCATTTCAAACATGTACACGTTATGTAAACGTTAAATGTATTATATGAATTGTCAAATCAAACACCATTTATAATCTGTGTTAACTAGCATAAAGTGAATATCAGATGTCAAGATGACATGTATGTATTACAACATACATATATAGGGTGATTCATGGTGAGCTTTGATCTATAATGTAGATTAAAACACATAACTTGAAAGTGAACTTAAAATTTTATTATCGATTAAAAGAACAATTCATGGCATTTACTGCTGAAAATAATATCATGAATATGTTGGCCACGACTACGTCTGAGGTGGTCCATTCGGGAGGTCCAATTTTGGGAGACTCGTTCGAGCATAGCGACTGATATCTAATGTTGGCTTCCAAAACGTCAATCGTAGCTGGCTTATCCCTGAATAACTGAGAATTCATCCCTAGAGAAAATAGTCCAAAGGTATGATATCGCACGATCTAGGCGGCCAATTTACAGTAGCAAAACGTGAAATTAAGTGCTCACCTTTCTCAACAAGTCCATTGTTTGACGCGCTGTATGGCTCGTAGAGCCGTCTTGTTGAAACCGGAGCTCACCGAGATCATGAGCTTAAATTTCAGGAAGCACAAAGTCCATTAACATTTCACGATAACGGTTACCATTGACTGTAACATTCTGATTTGCCTCATTTTTGTAGAAATATGGAACAATGATTCCACCAGCCCATAAACCACATTATACCGTTGTTTTTAATGGATGTAATGGTAGCTCTTGGTACTTTTCGGGTTGTTCATCAGCCAAAATAGGGCAATTTTGTTTATTAACGTATCCATTGCGCCAGAAATGGACTGCACCACAGAACAAAATTTTACGATAAAACACCGGAATTTCATTTAATTTTTTCAGAGCCCATTCACTGTAAATATGACGCAAATTCAAGAAGCCTGGCTTCACTTCTTGCACAAGTTAAATTTTGTATAGTTTTAGGACAAGATCCTCACGTAAAATACGCCAAGTTGTCGAATACGCCAAGCCAAGCTGCTTTAGTCTCTTCACTAGGTACTGGATGTGGTCTAACCGGCCGAGTATTATAAACTAATATAAACTGGGACTCAAATTTTGCGTTTGGCATTCTTTAAATTTTTTCATGAAAGCACACAGGTTACCAACGAATCGCGTATCTACAGTTAGACTATTAAATAATTTGGGGGATAGAATCGGATATGAATTTCTATAGCAGGTGGTACGAAAAGCAGGAATAGCAACAAGAGATTGTTGATGGCTCCTTAAGCTGTAATCGTCAGAGATCGGACTCTTCATACAACCACCTCGGATGAAAAATATATATCTTAAAATATAGGGTTTTCTAATAACGACTTGACAACTTTTTTTTTAAATTAAAGGCAAACCATTTGATGTTGGCTGAGTTCTTCCAAATAGTCAAGCGGCGTTAAATCGCACGAACGAGGCGGCCAATCGACTGGCCCATGTCTTGAGATAACACACTCACCATACTTACTCTTCAATAAATCGATTGTAGCGTGTGCTGTGTGGCTTGTGGCACCATCCTGTTGAAACCGCATGTAGTCCAAGTCCATATCTTCCAATTCGGGCCAAAAATAATCGGTGATCATGGCGCGATAACGCTAACCATTCACAGTAACGTGACGATCGTTATCGAAATTCATCATCTTTGCGCATCTTCTCCAGAACCCAATCGGAGAACGTACGTCGCTTCGAATGGTTCATCGGCTTTAATTCTTGAGTCAGCTTGATCTTGTATGGGTGTTAACTTAGATACTTGGGCAAAATACGCCATAATGTGGTCTGAACGATGCCCAATTCTTGAGAACGCCATAGAATTCACTGATTTGGATCGTTTGCTACGGACGTCTGAACGGCAGCGATATTTTCGACACTTCGACCAACCCGTTGCCTCACTCACACGGTAACAACACATAACATAACATATGTAGACTCAAATTTTTCTACTAAACTTGTTATTGCCTGTCTACTAGGGCGAGAATTACGACCGAAAATTGGAGTTAACGCTCTTAAAGTTGCAGTCACCGACTCCGAATATCTGTAGAAAATTTTTATAATTTGCAGACGTTGCTCGTTAGTGTACTTTACCATGATGAAAATGTTGAGTTTACTGAATAAATTGACAGTCACAGTTTGATAATTAGTAAAAGAGTGCGTTCACGAATTAAATTCAAAGTTAACAAGTCCCTTTTGGAAAATCCTATAGAACAGATGTCTGACTAGTAGAATTTATATGCGTCTAAATAAGTCCATGGATTGGGCCAGACGAAAAGGACCACAGATCTTCCGTATAACACAATTATGTAGAGCAAACACCGAGTAAATTTTACTCAGGTAAACACTTCCCAGTAGCTTATACCGTACTGCAATTTTGAATGAAATATCCCGTAATATATTATTTTCAGAGTATTAAAAGGACAAAACTTCATTAGACTGTAAAAGAATCGAACTGTAGATAACAGATATTGCTTTAAACTTAAAATATGATTAGACCAAGTTAGATTTCGGTCAATAATAACACCTAGATATTTAAAGCAACTTACGTTTTCAATTTTAAAGCAACTGTCCTGGCAGAGAACATTCACGACGAAAGACACTTTAAAGCATTCGACAGAAAATGGACTATAAAAAATATTAAATCTTGCACATTTAGACACATGGACTATGATCTCGATATCTGGAGACTCTTGCGTGGTAAGACTGAAAAACATAAGTTTTGCTTACTAATAGCTTATGCTCCATGAACCAAAGTATTAGTTATTCAACATCGTTGTTATTATTAGCCACTAAGTTTAAGGGAATGGCGGAATCGTATGCGATCCCAAGATCATCCGCAAAAGCCCTGACTTTTCTTTATACAGGTAAACCGGTTTTTTATATAGAACGGTGAAGTAAAATTTCGGAATAAAGCAAATAAGACTTTATCCTGGCTACATTTGGATATTTTTGGAGCTCAGGCCGGTAAGGATTTCCTAGATTAAGTCAGGGTCTTGGAAAAGAGATGTTGGCGGATGAGCCCTTAATGTACCATGGGCAACGGTCACATCCTTGAACGGGTTATTGGCTCCGGTCTAACCGACCTCTCGTTCTAGGGGTATCTGTACTGGAACTGGCCCATCGGATTGGCGGTTGTGCCGCCGGGATAACTGTCCGGCCATTTAAAAAAAAAAAAGAACTTAAGTTACGAATACAAGACAATGACAAGCCCCGGATATGGATGTTGACGATCCTTGCAAATGAAATAAGTACAACGAGCTTCGATGTGCACGTGAAATGTTCCTTAATAGGCCACGTGCAGCCGCACTACTAGCGAAGGTCCTGCAGTGCTGCAAAGCAGATGGAGCGGACGAAAAGAAGATGAAAAACTGCGACATCTACTACAACAATTATTATCGACGGCAAAAGTAGCGCCCAGACTTGAGTCTTGAGTTTTCAGCATGTGGACGACAGCCTCGTACATTAGCTTTATATGCGCGCATGCCCGCGCGTAGCAGAAAGTTAACGATACCAAAAATAGCTTTTACGAGCTCTTAGACAAGACTTACGAGCAGTACCATTGCTATGACATTAAAATTGTCCACGGTGCCTTTAATGCAAAGCCAGTAAGAGAAAGAATGTTTGGAAGTACTGTTGAAAACAATAGCTTGCACGACACCACCTCCTATAACGGATTCATGCTAACTGGCTCTGCGGCGGGACGAAACTGTTGTAATACTGTTGTGACTTTTGACGGTTACGATCGCAAGAGATTACCAAATCCTTTTCCGTTCGCGTCTCCCTTAATCCCTTAAGATGCCGCTACCATTAAGTAATGAAGACCGTCATCAGAGATGCCATCACAATGAAACTCAAGTTATATGGTATGTATTATATGGTATGCAGCTAAACATGTTGATATTTAAAAGGACTTTAGTTTTTCCGGAGCTCTATGGATGAGCTCCTCTCAGGAGGAGAGACGAACTCCGACTTCTCAGCAGGAAAAAGAAGGAGGATGAGAAGTACGAGCTCGAGTAAATTGAAAGATGCTACCCATAAAATGAGATTTAGAAGTATCACCAAAAGACGAAACAAACATGCCACCGACACAAACCCAAAACCGAAGCCTGTAGAAACGAACAAGAGAATATATTATATTATATTATTATATATTATATTATATTATATTATATTATATGCTTAGGATTTGGAAAGAGTATTTCTCTTGGCTGTATAACGTCGATTACGAACCGAAATACCGATGTATGGCAAAATGAACCTTTTAACCTGGACGATATAAGCCAACAATTCTGTTTACCCGGCCTGGTTGCTGTTAAATAGCTGTTAAAATTTTAAATGTGCATCCTTTGTATATAACTCTATACTTGTACGCATAAATGTGTTTCGTCATAAAAGAAAGAAAACAACACCTAGTCATCGATATAGGTACAAGCATCAGTACAGTTGAAAAGAAACGGTAGACGAAGACAATTCAGTTAATAAGTCGCCTATCACAATCATTTTATTTATTTATTTATTTTTTTACTCTAAAATCAATATCACTTTTGCACTTATATATATTATATTTAATAAACTAAATTGAAATAAACGAGTACAAGTTTCAAACATTATCCTTTTAAGCTTAAGTCAAACAAAGCTGCTGGAGGTGGCGGCTTTACTGCCGAACTTTTCAAAGCGGCAGGCGATGGCGTACTTCACTGCTTGCGAAGCTCCCTAAATGATAGAACGTTTGCTCCTGTACACCTCATCAAACAGCACCTTCACAAGTTTCTTGCAGCGAAAGATAGGAAGTTTTATGAACGCAGTATTATTAAGTTGTTCGATAAATGGCAGAAGGTCATCGAAACAAAATGGACAATAAATTATGGAATAATGTTCATTATTAAATAAATGCACTTAAAAATCAAATTAAAATAGATAATACTGTTCAGTTAAGGTTTTATCAAAGTCTTACTATGGACTAACGCACTCTAAATTGCAATATAGCATTGTATGGGGAGGATCATATTTCAATGCGATCATACCAGTCTTGGTTCTTAGTTCGCATTCTTACTTACTGCAGTCGTCGTACTCATAGTTGGCTCCTGTTTATAAAGGGCAATATTTTACCAATAAGACACTTATATTCGGTCTATATATTAATACGTGCGGTTTGCTAAGAGATGGCGTAACTTGTACTATTCCATTGCTATTATTCTATTGGAACATGCGTTGGAAAGCTACTGTCATTGTACGTCATTTCAGTATATGTCATTCATTTGAAGCGAAAACCACAATAATTTTTTTTTTCACTCAGATATGTCGAACTTTGTGCCTGAAAAAGTGTTTTTACGGGAGTTCTTCTTCATTACTGAAAACTGCTCCCGAAAGTCATCGTATTTTGGTGGATGTGTATGGTGAACATGCGCTAGCTGAGCGAACTTGCCAAAAGTGGTTTGCACGTCTAAAAAGTGGTGATTTTGGCTTGGAAGACGATGAACGTCCTGGGCACCCAAGAAGATAAAGATGAAGAACTGGAAGCATTACTCTATGAAGTTTCTTGCCAAACACAAGAAGAGCTCGCAGAATCTTTGGGTGTCACTCAAGCAGCCATTTCAAAACGTTTAAGAGCAGCTGGATATATTCAAAAGCCAGGAAATTGGGTTCCACATGAACTCAGGCCGAGATTCGTCGAAAGGCGGTTTTGCTTGTCCGAAATGCTGCTGGAACGCCACAAAAGGAAATCATTTTTGATTCGGATTGTTACTGGTGATGAAAAATGGATCCGATAACCACAAGCGCAAAAAATCATATATGAAATCCGTCCAACCAGCCAAATCAAACGGCAAAGCCGAATATCCATGGCGCGAAGGTAATGCTCTGTATTTGGTGGGATCAGATGGGTGTGCTGTATTATGAGCTGCTAAAACCGGGTGAAACCATCAATGGACAACGCTACCGAACACAATTAATCCGTTTGAAGGGAGCAGTAGTCGAAAAACGCCCGGAATATGCGACCAGACACGAGGCAATAATTTTCCATCATGACAACGCTTGGCCCCACGTTGCTATTCCGATTAAGAACTATTTGGAAAACAGTGGATGGGAAGTCTTACCTCATTCGCCTTATAGCCCAGACCTTGTCCTTTCTGACTACCATTTGTTCTGGTCGATGCAGAACGCCCTCACTGAAATACGGTTCACATCAGAGCAGAATATCAAAAATTGGCTTGATTCATTCTCGGCTGCCAAGCCGGCGCAGTTCTTTTGGGATGGGATCCAAAAATAGCCAGAAAGATAGGAAAAAGTCATAGCTTCAGATGAGCAATACTTTGAATAATACTATTGTACATGTTTTTTCTTAAATAAACGTTTAAATTTTGAAAAAGAAATCCGCACGAATTAAATTACGTACCCAATATGTTTTTAAAATCCTTAGAGAATTTTTTAAGCGAAGATTCCTAGCAGGACTAATTCAACAAATAACACAGGCTTAGCAAACATACCAATTGTCAGTTGTCAACAGTTACTCAAACCAGTTAGACGCGTTTTTCTTTTTCACAATTGGTCACAACGCTTCTTATCAAAGGCGGCCCCCAAACGCTGGTGTTGATTGGATCTCAAATTTTTTGGAAAAAAATATGGCATTACCATTAGCCATTGCAATTTGCTTCCTACATCACACCACAGAAGCAAGCGCAGCTTCAAACTCAATCTTCCAGCCAAATACGAATGGTTATTCCATAATCCTGCCAGCAACAATTTCAATCTTGGAAAGATGTGTGTCTGCAAATGGTTGGAAAATGCGACCAAGAATCGGGATAAAGTCAAGCAGTCCATCAATACCAAAACCAGCAAATATTGCTAACTTGCCAAGACCCACCTCCACTTCCCACAAAAAACCCAGAATTTTAAAACTAACATTTATCCTAATTTTAAGCTTCTCACCCAAACTTTAAATCCCACTTTTCCACCCCAAATCAAGACCCCAACGTCAATGTGTCTCTTTCGACTTAACTCCTACAACTCTCACTCCCACCACCAACCCCTAACACACACGCCTTTCCCTAATTTCGACCTCAGAACTGGAGATAAGTATCCTAATTTCATCAGTTCTCACATTTTAAACCCTATTTCAGAAACCCCATCAAACTCAGTAACCACTCCCTCTTCTATTGATACCCTTTCGCCACACACAGTTAAATTAGCGGTACCACCGAATTACGCTATGCGCTCAATAGGCTTAGAGAGAATATACGTCTATATCTCGCTTATCTGCACGATAAATCCGACACGGTGTGCTACAAGGGTAAAACAAGAACAATCGTCATGGTTTCTATCCAGCAGGAAAACCTCCCTACCTATATTACACGTCTCAGGAAACTTTATATAAAGTTTAACAAGATTTTTAATACCCCCCCCCCCCCTCCAAAAAAGTTGCAGACGATCTTGCCGCTCTTCGCCACTATGTACACTCTAAAAGAGTCTCAAATTTTTCGACCCCTCTCTTCTATTACCAGAACGTAAGAGAACTGCGTCCTAAAACTCATGCCGTTTTCCGCTAATCTCATGTTCACCCATTTGATATCTACGCTCTCCAACGCTCTCTCTACGCTTTTATCTCCAACATAAAAAACCAGGAGTTATTCCCTCTTTCTTTTAATGTTTTTCGAGATGATGATCTCTCCCGTTGCAACTTCATCTTCTCCTAAGCTCGACTTTGTGTCGTTTAAAATAACACTTACTCGTAGATGCTTGTATGTTATGTGTTGTTACATTCTTCCGGGAACCTATCGAATCCTTGCTGAAATGGACTTCATTTAAAGACCTATCTTTTTTTATCGCTTCTAATCTCATTTCTATAGGGTTTTCTAATAACGACTTGAAAACTATTTTTTTAAATAAAAGGCAAACCATTTGAGATATTTCAAAAACTTTATTATTGGCTTGAAGTACAATCAAAACATTTATGAATGGAACTCGACTTCGTTCATATGGCCACCGCGGGCACGTTTGCAGCGGTCGATTCTTTGGACCCAATTTTCAACGACTCGGCCACACATTTCGGCCGAAACGGGCGCTATTTCGCATTCAATGTTGGCTCTGAGCTCTTCCAACGTAGTCAGCGTGTTGGCATAAGCCAATGACTTAACGTAGCCCCACAGAAAACAGTCAAGCGGCGTTAAATCGCACGAACGAGGCAGCCAATCGACTGGCCCATGTCTTGAGATAACACACTCACCATACTTACTTGTAGCACCATCCTGTTGAAACCACATGTCGTCCATATCCATATCTTCCAATTCGGGCCAAAAATAATCGGTGATCATGGCGCGATAACGCTGACCATTCACAGTAACGTGACGATCGTTATCGTCGACAAAAAAATGTGGCCCAATATCACCGCCGGCATGCAAACCGCACCAAACAGTTATTTTTTGTGGATGAAGTGGCAATTCATGAAGCACATGTGGGTTTTCACTCGACCAATAACGCATATTTTGCTTATTTACGAACCCATTGAGCCAAAAATGAGCTTCGTCACTCAAAATGATTTTGCGACTCCGAATATCTGTAGAAAATTTTTATAATTTGCAGACGTTACTTATTAGTGTACTTTATCGTGATGAAAATGTTGAGTTTACGTAATAAATTGACAGTGACAGTTTGATGATTAGTGAAAGAGTGCGTTCACAAATTAAATTCAAAGTCAAGTCCCTATTGGAAAACCCTTTACTAAGGAATGTCTCTTCTTAAATGGGTCCATGACTAGATCTCTAGTCTATTCGAAGTCAGTGGCATTTCCAACTATATGGAAAGGCAATTAGATCTTATCTTCACAACTGATCCCATCAACTCCTCAGTATCGTGTTGTCCCCTATCTCTTTCAACTATTGATAACTTTCATGCTCCACTTCTTCTTTCATTTTTCCCCATCAGTCGCCTCCCCCCGCGGATCTATTTTCTTACAATTTTCACAGAGCTAATTTCCGTAAAATCAATACCCATCTAAGCAGGGCTTCTTTTGAGTTTACCAGATAAATATTCAAATCTATCTCCCTTTATGTGCCTTATTCCCACCATAAAACTTCTTCAACATCCCCTCTCTACGAAACAAAAGAAAAGGCTACCTGAATAGTACACAAAATAATCTCATAAATAACCCCAAATCCTTTTTTCAACTTGTCAATTGCAAAAACAAAACTGATGGTTATCCTTCTTCCCTCGCTTTTTGCTACATTTTTCAAACAATCTTTTGCCAACAACTCCTTCGTACCAGATCCCTCTTACTTCAATGATCTACCAAATTTCTCCATTGGTCCCTTTCTCACCGAAAATTTCGATCCTGCAGTTATTGAAGAATAGTTACTAAATCTTAAAAATGAATTATACCTTTACCTGGTCCAGACGGACTCCCCGCCGTATCTCTTAAAAAATGCACTTCCAACCTTTCTTTACCCCTTTCCTACCTTTTTCGTCTATTTCTTACACAGAGAGAATTTCCCCATATTTGGAAGATATATTTTATAATCCCGATATACAAAAAGGGATCTAAGCATGAAGTTACCAATTATTGTTCCATTGCTAAATTCTCTCATACACACAAACTCTTTGAAAGCATTTTATACGAAGCCTTAAACTTCAAATGCAAGCCTTTTATTTAACCCCGGCAACATGCTTTTGTAAAAAGATAAATCAACTACCACATATATAGTTAAATTCGTTTCTTTTTCTCTCTCAGCCTTAGCAAATGGCAAAGAAATCGATGTTATCGCAACTGATTTCACTAAAGCGTTTGATAAGATATCTCACCAATTGATCCTCTTCAAAATTGTTTTGAGCCTCTCTTATTAAAATGGATTTCTTCTTACCTGGTAAACCAATATTATAGTGTTCGGTTTAGATCCGCCCCTTTTGCTCCATTCCTGGCCTCATCTGTTGTTCCAAAAGGCAGTCATCTTGGCCCTCTTCTCTTCACTCTTATTATCAACGATGTTGAGAGGGTCATTAAACACTCTTCCCTCTCCCTTTACGCTGACGACACAAATTTTTTTAAAACTATTTTCTCTCCCCATGACTCTGCCCTTCTTTAAGAAGACCTTAATCGGTTTTCAATCTGGTGCCTCAAAAACTACCTAGAACTTAATATAGCCAAATGTCAATCTATAACATTCTCACGTAAATGCAACCCGTCTCCTTCCCGACTTTATTTTCTCCATGATCAACCAATTCCCCTAGTTCAGTCTTTTCAAGACCTTGACATATTATTCTATTGTATTGCATATCGACGGAACCCCTTTCACCGGGTTCATGTTTCCCGAGTGGGGGTATTCAACGTCGATTCCTCCGATTTGCTCTCTGTGGTATACTGTGGAACGACCCTTTAGTCTTACCTCCCTATCAGGACCGCCTTAAACTTCTAAATATGAATTCGTTAGAATACTGCTAACATTTTTTTCATTCATCGACTTCTCTCAGATTCCATCGACTGTGCATCCATTTTGAACTCCATTTCCTTCAATACCAACCCCCGCAATCTACGTTGTCCTCGTCTCCTCTATCTACCGGTCCACCGCACCTCTTATGGCTCCAACGAGCCAATCTCCCGAATACTAAAAGGTTAACTCAAACCTCTCCCTTTTTAATTTCCACCAGAGCATTCCACGCCCCAAACAAGATCTCCACCATCCTTGGTCCCTAGCTCTTAAGTCTTTCTGTTAGTTTTTAAGTTAGATTAAGCTTGTAATAAGCTAATAAATGGGGGCCTTAGCCCCCACTAAAATTAAAAATTGCATGTTCAACACATTATTTAAAATTCTATATATTTATTTCCCCATGCTATTTCAACAAACTTCCACTTTCCATACTAACTAACAACTATAATATCTACATAAACAAAATAAGAGCTTGGATTTTTGCTATTGATCTTGCTAGAATTGAACTATTACTACGAATTCTAACTTAATATCGATGTAAAAAACGGATTAAATGGAACTGTATACTTCTTTGTATCTCATTACTGTATAATAAACTTTAATTATACAGGTTATCTGTATCTGTATTTTTCTGACATGAAATGTTAATTAATTTATATAACCATATTGAAGTACCGTCTAACACTAATTTTTGACTTTTTTATCTAATTAAATGACGACTTCTATTTTATTCATTTTATGAAATTTTTATTATTATATTACTGCTTTGTATTTATCTATTATGAAATGAATAAAAAGTATATTAAATAAAAAAAATAGTTTTTGAACAAACTCAATACTTAATTTTATAGAGCTGTTGAAAAAGAACACCTCATGTTTGAGTTTTGTATTTGAAACACGTTGAATCGTATCTTGAAAACTGCTGCTTTGAGATGGAATGACCTGACTTTTTTTATTTGAAAATACTACGTTAGGTACACAAATTAAGTACACAAAATTGCAATTTTCTGGAAAAAATTATGACCAATTCAAAATTTCAATTAGTTAGATAAAAATCAATTTTGATCATCGATAACTTTATACAGATTAATTTTGGGGCAACATTTACTTTAAAACAATAAAAGTACACAAAATTTGAATTTAAGGATATACCTTTTCTGTCATACACGCATAAATTCGAAGGATGTTATTTTTTATATGGGTCAAAACAGGGTAGCGTAAGACTTTGATTAAAACTTTTGAACTCAGAGGGGATGCGTTTCCGACGGCTTACCCCCTCACCACCTAACTCCTTCTACCAACACCCCTCACCTATGCGATATTTTCTCAAAATATTTTAAGGAATCTCTACTTAAAATGTTCAACATATTATCCGGAACACCCTGTATACATTCCCTCTTCTAAGTCCCTATGAAAATAGTATTATAATATGAGTGAAAATATTTGGTGGTAGTGATTAAACATGCTTCAAAACCCAAACCAATTTTTTGTTCTCTTTTTGCGCTTTGTCAGATAGTGAATCTTTATCAATTCGTTGAATAATCAAGTCGCAAAAGGGCATGAATTGTGAAAAAAAATATTATATTGTACAATGGGATATTTTTATAATATTTTTAAAATCTTAGTGCTAAAATACAATGTGATGATATGTATATATCATATATACATATTTTTTTTGTATAAATCTATGTTTCAAAAGTAATAAGACAAAAAAGATTTGTTTCTAAGTTCAAGATAAACAAATTGTTTTCATTAAGAAAGAATAATAAATTTTACCTTGTAGCACGTGAACAATGGAAATATAAAATGCTTATCAAAACAATCAATAAATTTGAGGCACTTAATATGGTATTTGTTTTGAATTTATTTTTCATTCTGAAATGCGCATATATTTTGGAAAATAAAGCGATTCTTTTTTCACTGTGCCATATTGTGCGTTAGTAAAAAACAATTTTTTTTTAATTGAACGTATATATATATGTGTAGGTAAACACAAAATAATTTTATTTTATTTTTTAAATAAACAAAAACTTATCGAGTTATAACCTAATAGAAAAATAAAACTTTCCTATATATATCATAAAACGTGAGACTACCCATTTAGGTTCCACTTTACCTTATACGTATTTGGAATCGAATCTATGGATTACCGAAAAAGAAATTAGTAAACCGCCTTTCCCAACGTTGGAAGTTCCACAATATTTAAAGCATAGGATGAAGAGATATGCAATTAATAAGGGAACGAAAAAATCAGAATTAATAGAATCAGAGTTAGCAAAATATATTGTGCTGCAATATATAAAGACGTGGGTTTTTTCACCCAAATCGGGAATTGGGAGATCAGAAAACGGAGGCCGCTCTCACAAGTAATCACAAGAAATACATCATCCTGATGTATAAAGCTTCTATCGGCATCAGCATAAGTATAGAGACGTATATTAGAAGGTTCAAAATTAGTTGTGGTGTAATATAAATCCTCAAGCACTTGAACACGCACCCTACAGCCCCAAACAATGCTTCCCACACACTTCCGATACCCCTACAGCTTAAACTCACACTTACTATGCGCGAACATCAAAAAAAAAAACTAACACTGACAAACAGGTTATGACGCCTGTGATCTCTGCTCAAAACTGTTAATTATCATTCGTACGTATGATCTATTCCACCACCTAGCGTTGGAGTAAACATGTTATACCTTGAAAACCTACATTCCCGCCGATACTAACCACGCGAATACTATGGAAATACATAGGCATTACGTTTGAGCCAAGATTGTAATCATGCCATACTTGAAAGAACGATTCAATTTGATTGACATGCCAGCTGAGGTTTGCAAATTTCTTTTACCTGTGTAAGTAAGAGTGAAATTATGATAAAATGATTCTTAGGGTAAGCTGCAACAGCTTAGTCCAGTTAAAAACTTAGCAGGCCTCAAAGTAAGTGCAATGTTTCGTTAGACATACTGAAAAAGAATAGTCTCCCTTTCCGCAGGGTTTAAGGGTATGTCTACCGGCACCAGCATGGCCAAAGGCACCGCTAAAGGTATGTCAACAACTGTCAGGGAGGCTCATATACCTGCAATACGCTCATGAACCACCAAACATTATTAGGCAGGTTTAAATGTATCGGAAAAACTTTTGCTTGTACTAGCACAAATGTGACTTTCTGCGCTTGCTCCTACAGGTCTTGAAATATTTCGAAACACGGTAAAGCCCTTCTTTTACTGGCCCTAACACTCAATCATCGATTAAAAATTGAGCAAATTGTTTTAATTTTCAAAATAAAAAAACTAGGTGAAATAATGATTTCCGCGACCAATATGTATAAATATTCTTGTGTAGGATGGTTAATATTTAAACATACTAGAATTTTAATGGGCTAAACGGCATAATTACCCATATTTGTACAATGTTTTAAAGTGGTGTAGTGAGGATAGCTAACTGAATACGATCCATAGTAGATGCTATAAAATACATATACTTAATTTTAGTATGAGCATCTTTTACCGCGATTTCATCAACAATAATACCATATTTCTTATTAAATGAACTTCTAATTTCTTTATTAAAGTTTAAAAAAAAAAAAACATCAGACACATAACAGTGGAAATAAATTAATAATAAAAAACCATCAATCACCACAGTCGGTAAAAGAGCATTTTGATGGTTTTTTGAACAATTCTCCAGAACAATTTTTTTTTTATATGTAGTAAACAGTTTGTATGCATATGTTGGGGAAATAAGTAATAGACAATTTCTACAATTACAAATTTATTCCGACTCCTTTTATTTTAGTCAGTTGACTGGCATTATGATACCACTTTTCTTTATTCACATTTACAGAATTGGATTATAGTTTCCTTAGGAAATTTTTATCGAATATTAAACTATCCACAAATTATGGAAAATCACTTTCTTCTGTTAAAAAGCAAATGCAATTGTAGAAAGTAAAATTTATTCTGCAACAATAATTGCTAAAATAAATCCATAATAAAAGATTTATTAAAGGGTGAATAAACAAGACGTTGGAAAAGATAAGGGAATGTTTGTATTGGCTAGACGCAAAACAAGAAAATTAATGTAAAATGTACTTCTGCTGCTACCAAGGGCCAAAATTTAAAGCCACAAAGACGAATGCAAAAATACAATACCTGAGCATCATATAAACGAATGGCCATTGACATCGCTGTCCCACTTTCAAAACCTTTAATGGCAACTAATATATGTTACCTTTATTCTCATGGATTATTTCGGTAAGTTGTCGGAAGTTTTCGCAATCCCAGATCAAGAGGCTAAGGCCATAGCAAAACAAATAGTCAACAATGGGTGAGCAGATTTGGAGTCCCAATAGAGCTACACTTTGGTCAAGGACAAAACTTTGAATCAAAAGTTTTTCAAAAAATGTGCTACTATCTGGAAACAAGGAAGACAAGGACAACGCCGCTACACCTTCAATCCGAACGAATGTCCGAGCGATTTAATAAAACCTTGAATAAGCATCTTTCTATGGTGTTCGGCAGCTGCCAGCTAGACTTAAATTGACACATACCGCTCGTCTTAATGGCCTACCGAAACGCGGCCCATAGTTCAACAGGATACACACCATCCGAGATCTTATTTAGTCAAATAACTTGGATGCCAAGTGAAACAAAATTCAGAGTCCCACCTACGGACAACGTAATAAAGGCAAATCACCGAAATTGCAACAGGATGGGGAAGTTCCCTATATTGTGATAATCCGAATTAACGATGTTGTCTACTGGATTCAGAAGGATTAAGGAAAGTTGAAGCTGGTCCCTTTGGATAGAATGCGTCATTTAAACGGAATAAATAAAGTCCCGAAATATTTAAGGGAGGGAGTAGTATGATATCCGTTTGAACGTGAAAGACGTCATTTATTTTGGAACAGCAGAAGATTTCCATATTTGCATAGCAGAAGTCTAAACCAGTGCAGAAAGATGAATGGAATCCAGTTTTCTAGTAAAATGGAAGGTAGAACATTATAGGTAACAGTGTTGCCAAAAGGAAATATTTTTTAACAATAGGGGTTGATAAAAGTTGTTACACATCATAGCAATTCAAAAACAATGGACTGGTGCGAATATGCTGAGATTCTCCCAAAGAAACTTTGATTAAATTCAAAAGAGAACATTAATTTCTTCACTATAATAATATCAGTCATGAATCTGACCAAGGCGATTGTATCCTTATACCATTAAAGCTGTCAATAGAAGATGAAATCTTCTACGAAAAGAGTACCTTGGTATAACAGCAAGCAAGAAAAACTTCGAAAAATGGCTAGGAAGGAATTCCGAAAGGCTAAAATACAAATACAAATATTATAAGATACAAAAATTGGGAGGACTTTAATAAGTCAAAACAAAAAATGTTTTGTCTAAACCGTTCAAATGGTATACTACCGCCGTAAGTACACTGAGTGGTCAAGAAGGGGATCCACTGCTTTTGTTGCAGAACTTACCGGACTAAGAAACATGGGGTAGTATATTTCCAAATCATAGTAGACAGTTTGAATCCATTATAATACAGGTTTATTAATGATCATTCAAATCGCAACAATCCGGGACCGGACGGTAACTTTCCTTTCACTTGTGTCCAGAGATACCACAAGAATCACCTAGACATTAGCTTGAATATTCGGAGCCAGTCTCATATATTATGGGTATCACATTAGGTCTCTAATATTAAATACTGTAGAAAAGCTGATTGTCCTATATACAGGGTGAGTTTTTTAACTTGAGACATCTAAATTACTCGAAAAATACGCAATATCGCAAAAAATGTTTCAGACAAAAGTTACAAGGGTCTAAAGGGGACTTAAGATGGTAACTACGAGTTTGACTTTGAGACCCATTTTCAAGGTCAGACGAAGGTCACTTTTGATTTTGCAAATGATAATTTCTGATTTTCATTGCTCAGTCGTATTGCTCGTAGGCTTGTCATTTGTTTTTACATACTGCGTTTAGCATAACCCAGAAACAACGACGTGGACGTAGCAGTATTTTGTTTCTTTCGGGGTGATTAATTAGAGTGGGTCCCCTTGCCTCCCACTGTTGAATCATTGAATTCTTCCCATTTCCCGATCTCCTCCCGTTTATTTCCCGAGACTATTTCAACAAATGCTCGAAAATATGACCATTCACTTCAATACACTTGTCTATCCGCGCTCTAAATGAACCAACAGAACTGAGAAGTATTTCTGGCGTTATCTTTCGGCAAGCTTCAGTTATTCATCTTTTAATGTCCTCACGTGCTGTTGGCTTTTTTCTGTAAACCTCACTTTTTAAGTAGCCCCACAAGAAGAAATCAAGTGACGTAAGATCAGGTGATCTAGCAGGCCATTGGCTCGGACCCCTTCGTCCGATCCATCGTTGATGGTAAACATTGCTTAATACGACTCGGGCTATTTGGGAATAATGGACTGGACAACCATCCTGTTGAAACCACATTGTCGCAACTCCAATGGCAGTTCTTCTAGTAATACTGGAAGATGGTCCGGTTGCTGGCGTTCAACTTGTCGCAACCAAAAAGGGACTTCGGTAGCCCAGTAATGCATATTATGTCGATTGACCGTACCGTGATTGGTGAAAGTCGACTCATTAGAGAATAACAAAAAGGGGGTCTCGTTCAATTTGCTGAAGTGCCCATTGACAAAAGGAAACCCGGTTGCGAAAATCCTCACTAGAAAGCAATGAAAATCAGGAATTATTATTTGAAAAATCAAAAGTGACCTTCGTTTGACCTTGAAAATGGGTCTCAAGGTCAAACTCGTGGACATCATCTTCTGTCCCCTTAAGAACCGTGTGACTTGTCTGAAACATTTTTCGCGTTATCGCGTATTTTTCGAGTAATTTTGATGTCTTAAGTTTTATGGCGCCCTCTGACGGGAAAAGGTTTTCATGTAAAAGAATTATAATTTTTCACGCAGATTACGAATCTATCAAAAAAATAGGGGTTCCCATTAAAAAATCAAAAATGACCTTCGTTTGACCTTGAAAATGGGGCTCAAGATCAACCTCGTGGTCACCATCTTATGTCCCCTGCCGAACCTTGTGACTTTTGTCACAAGTAATTTGGATGTCTAAAGTTAAAAAATTCACCCGGTATAAGGGAGGAGAAATTATCTGGATTTCCGCTTTACAACTTTTAACTTGCGTACCAGAAAGGCGTACAAACTCAGCACTACACACATTGGTCTTCGGTATAGAAAGAGCATTGGACACTAAATGCATACTCATCTGCACATTCATGGACATTGCGGGTACTTTGACAACGCGAACTTTAAGCGGTTATACGCAGTTTGAATTTTCAAAAAATTTGTATTGTATTTTCGTTAAGTACATATATCAGACTATATTCTTAGAAAACTTCAAATTGATCCGGTAAGCACTTTTCAAGACATACGTATATTTGAAAGGACGTCCCGTACTGTGTGTAAACTTTTTCCTCATCTTTAAACGCGTTTTCTGAAAACTCTGTTTCGAATTCGGTGTTCAAGATTTCTAAAAACCTGCTCAACTGATCGGTCTGAAATTGTAACACAACCTTCTCGGATACAAATTTCGATTATTTCTTCGATCAATACCTATGTTCATCTTCCACTAAAAGAATCTTTCGGGTTTTTTGATTTCAGATGAACTAAACCGGAGATATCATGATCACCGCCGAACACCTTTTTTGGAGGACCTACAGGAAATCGTCTGCAGGAGCATACCATACACAAGGAAAAGATAGATTAAGTTCTCCCACTTGTTTATAGATGGAAATGTGGTGCACTTGAAAGAAAAGGATAAGCGCCTAGGTGCAACCGTATATGCAAAAAATTACATAAGAACCTCATCGGTGCAATAGTGTGCTAAGGCAAGAATAAACAAAGAATTAGCAGGATTCAACGGCTTGGAAGCGTTATTAGACATAGTTACGTTTTATGTAGCAATTCAAAAGGAGGCAGTCATACAAACTCTTAAGCTACATCGCGTAAACCACTTCAAACAAGGTATCCCCATGGATAAGCGTAGGAGTATTAGGACTTCGAACCCACATTCAATTGGCACTAAGTACCACCATCCTTTAAGCGGATGTAACAGCCTTATGATTTATTCTACTAAGTAAACGTTGAAAACCCAGTAAAAATTGTGAAAGGAATAGGTAAAGCCATTAAGTGCATCTGCTTTCATCGAGAGTGGTATCACCGATCACTATCCAACTCTATACTACACAGATTTTTAAAATACATCAGATAAATCTATAGTAAGTACTTGTCACTTATGTAACACCAGAGTAAGTGAGCTTATTTGCAAAAAACAATAGGAACAAATCGTTAGCGAAGAAGATGCTGAGTTGCTTTAAAAAACCTTGTCTACAAACTAGATGATATCTATAAAAATCAACTTACACAACAGCTAAACAGAACGAAAAAAAAATAACCCATGGAAAACCCTATTCATCATCGCCGAACGTAAAAACGATATGAACTTTACAGAAAGTGGAAAAATAATATAGGTAACAAGAGTTGAAACGGAGTATAAACGTTTCCGGAACAAAACCAATAAAATGATATTAGCTCCAAAATCAGAATATTGAATGAACAATATGGTACATCCAATTTAAGGCCGATTCCCGAAATATATGAGGATTAATAAATGAAATATTGTGAGAAAAAGGTCAAATATAGAGGAAACAATGATTAAGCATTTTACAAATAAAGCTATAAAATTATTCAACGAATGCGCATACCTTTTACTCACAAAAATTGCAAATTTTTCATCACTTTAATTTATTACATCGATTCACATAAATGCACAAGCAGCAAAAACAATATTTGGTAATGGTACAAATACCCATGAGGTGCGTAGAATATATAATTCTCTCGGAAAAGATAAATCACCAGGGATTGATGGAATTAGAGCCGTTGATATTAGAAGACACACCAAAATTTTTACCCCCATCTTTAGTAATTTTATTAAATTCAGCCTGAAACAGCTAAAAATCTCACTAACGCTGAATAAGGCTGATCTACAAGATTGGTATTAAGAATAAGCTGGTAACTATAGACCGACATCCCTACTTCCAGTAGTAGAAAAGTATTTAGAAGGTGTAATTTCGCAAAGGTTGCATAGTTTTATTGAAAAACACTCCCTTATACACAAAAGTCAAAAATTGCTAGGTGATTCGCTAATTGTGTTAATGAAAATCTAAATAAAAGTGTTGGAAATTTAAGCTCACAAATGAAGTAAAACGCAAATGAAACGTATATTCTTCCTTTTTATTCTATCCTTCTTTTCCCCAATCTTATTCTTCTTACATACATTAACTTGACTATATATTTTATCTTAAACTTATTAAAATAGTTTAGTTCTGAATAAACCATCAACTAGATCGAACTCGTCGTTTTACTCTCTTGGTTTCATATCTCAACAAAAATCCGTCATGTCCTATTCATGTACATGGTCTTCAGTAAAGCTTTCCATACTCTTAACCATTGGAAGCTATTTGAAGCGCTAAAACGGATTGGTATATGTGGAATAACGGCTGACTGATTTAAGGACTATTTACACAAAAGGCTGTTTTGCGTCAAGATTAGGGATGTGATGAGTATTGAAAAGAAGCTAAAGTTTGGAGTCCATTAGGGATAAAAACTAGGGCCGATTTTCTTCATCTTATGCACAAATGAGCTTCTTCGCGTCTTCAAGCAGAGCATCCCATTTGGCTTTGCTGACGAGGATAATGCTGGAGGAGTTCGATGCTGCAGTAAAATGGTGCCACGAAAATGTCTGGATTATAAATATTTCAAAAATCAAGATGATGCACATCCGGAGTTCACAATTCAAACAAACGCAGAGTAAAATATAATTCAGAAACGATGACCGTCCGAACACTGCAGACAACGCCGTTTAATTAACTGAAGGTGTTATACTTGATTTCTGGAACCAATGCGCCGAATCAAGCAAAGACTATTGCTTCTGCTGGAATCTCGCTATCCCAACTGTGGGTTCTCCCAGGTAGCGTTTGACGGCCACTAAACCTAGGTACAGAAAAAAATAGGCACCACGTGATTTTTCCCGGAATCACGAAACATTTTTCGAAAGAAGCAAGAAAAAAAGAAATATCTTCCCCAAAATCCAAAACCGCAAGCCAAAAAAAAGATTTTCTACCACATTATAAAAGCTCCGTCGGAGCTAGACAATTTATTTTTAATTCGCTTAGCGGTGACCCACTATTTCCACATTCCCGAGAAGCACAAACCGTTAATTACCAGGTCGCGTGTCTCGTTTATTCTCAGGAATTTAACGCACTCGCGGCCTACCGGAGTATCACTTCACAAATCATAAAACGATTTCCTGCGCTGTTTTCGCTGCACTATACTTTTCTTTTTTTACCAGCGGTGTTTTGCCTTTCTCTGGCACAGTTCCTCTTTCCATTCCGTCCTGCTACTTCTACGTCCATCGTTCTTTGTTCCCTTCTCCTTTTTCACCGTTTCTTCTACAAAAAAAAAAAAACAAACCACTCAACTTTACTCAAAGAAAAAAAACGTCCAAAAGTCTCTAATAGCTGGTCGTCACCAAAGTGACTTCCAGATCTTTTTGTTCCTCAGCTCCCGCCAATAATTAACACACATTCACACACACGCTCACCCCCACATTTATTTATCTCTCGTGGGCCCAACGACGGGATCTCTTAATTACAAAACTAGCAAGGTTTGCTAGTGTGTGCCCTCGTGTCCAACTAGGCCTCTCATTCATACCATTTCACACATTCACATTAAACTCCTCAGTCTCGGAGAAAGGAGAAAGGAAACTCGAAGAATAAGTAGCTGGAGTGTTGCGACGAAAGGTAAAGAGTGTAGATATAATTCAGAAAGGATTGTATCTCAATCCAGCCATCCGCTGGGTCGCCGCGCCTGACTAAAGCTAGGTACAGTGCCTGTGCAAATTTTCATATTTTTACCGCATACTCTATACTCCGATGGATAGGCGGCGTTCAGATTTAAGGGGGGTGGGGACTGACCAATAGTATGTCACCCCTTACAATTATTTATATATTTATTTTGGGTGTGGGCCTTTCTGCCCTCCTAGTGTTTCGTTATGATTTGTTCTTATTGTTTATATTGACGTATATTGTTCGTTGGTGTTGTTTTTTGTTGTTTGTTTTTGTGTGTTGGTTGTTCGATGTTGTTTGTATGTTCCCTCGTTTGAAGCTGCTCTTTCGGTGCTCCATCGGTGGTGTACTGACTTCAAAGGGGTCGTCGTCATTTCACCCATTGAACCGAAGCTTTAAGGCATATTGGTCGTTGGGATGTGTCCAATTTTGTTGGCCGTTCTCCTCCCACACCATAGACACCCTGTCTGATGCTACCCGTTGTGAGTCTCCCGCCTAGCCGACGGGCTCCGACAACGGTGATCCTGATGGACCTCCTATCGCCCAGGAGCCCAGGGTTCCTAATTCGTCGGAATCTCCCTACCGTCTTTAGGGCTTCACCGACCGAACCCCCTCGTTCTCCTCTAAGGGGAAAACCGAACGTAAACCTATGTGGGTTGTTTTCCGAGATGAGGGGTTGGTGGGCTCCCGCTAGAGTTCGATGTTCCCACTCAATGACAAGAAGGACCGAAGTGACTTTTAAGGGAACGAGAGAAAAACTTGTTGCGGAAAAATTTTGCGGATTCTGAATGGTTCCACGAATTTCGGCGCTGGATTAGCCACTTGGTAGTTAGCAGCTTCACACAAAACGAAGTTTCGTCGCCATACTAGCTCGTTCCGGAGAAATTGCACATCTCGCCATCGAAGACGGTAGGGTTCAGCCGACTACTTCACTGCAGCCGCCAACTTCCTGCGTATACCCTCCCTTAGTATCTCAAACCTCCTACTTAACCCCGGTATATCTAAATTACACGCGAATCGCGCACCCTACCTTCGCCAACGAATCTCATCTTCGGTTGTTTTCCAACACATAACCTCTGAGTGTTGTTTTAATTATTTGGTTAATCCTCTACACAGGATGGTAATGGGCGGTAAACTTGATTTGGGACTCGTAAGAGTCACGCAGAGCTATAAGCTCACTCCCCCGAAATTGGTAACCGTTGTCGCACATGACAATCTTGGGTACTGCGAAAAATAGAAAGACGTTGTCCTCTAGTTCCTTGCACACTGCTTTTGGAGTTGCCGAACGCAGTGGAAAAAGCAAAAGTAATTTTGAAAATTAATCGAAAATGGTTAGAATATAATTGTAACCTCGAGGACTTGGGAGGGGGAACTACCATTTCCCAACACCTTGACACTCCTACCCTTTCAACTATCAGACCAAAGGGTCGCTCATACTTTGTTACTACTAACCGCATCTTCGCCCAGTAGTACCTAGCACCCACTTCCGCAAATGTTATACGGATGCTCATGTGACCCGCTAATAGGTTATCACGGTACGCCTCCAAAATTCTTAATATACCTTGCTTTCCCACTACTAGTTTCAACTCGTTATTGCTATCCTTATACACTACTATCTGCCTATTCTCTACTCCACAAGGGGTAGACTAACGAGTTAGCTACCACTGTCGCAACCACTTTCCTAATCCAAGGGTCTTGACCCGCTTCCGAGATCCCAGCCAATTCCGTACATTCTCGCGAAAGCATGTCAGGAACTACATGCTCTTTCCCCTTTCTGTGGATAATCTGAAAATCGAATTGCTGCAGCCTCTCTGCCCATCGACCTAGTCCCTCTTGAGGTTCATTAAGATTACTCAGCCACACTAGCGAATAATGGTGTATAGTCGCGACTTCTTAATCGCCTAAGGCACAGCCAAGCTTTCTCTCTGTTGTGGAGTATTTCCTTTCATTTCTCTGAAGAGATCTACTGAGCTAACAAATAACCTTCTCCACGTCTTCAAACACCTGAGATAATACATACAGCCCCAATTCCATAATTCGAGGCGTCCGTCTGAACTACGAACGGCCTATCGAAGTCTGGGCATATCAAAATAGGTGCCGTTACTAAACATTCTTTCGCCTTCCTCAAACTTTCATAACACTCATCCGTCCATATAAATTTCCCATTTTCTTTTAACTAGTCTGTTAAAGGCCTAACTAAAGCGACGAAATTTGTTACGAAACGTCTGTACCAAAAAACTGTCCCTACAAAACTTCTAATTTCCTTCACATTCTTGGGTGCGGGAATCCTAACCATACTATCTTTTTTCTCTGGATATACGTGTTGTCTATTCCTATCTACTATATAAGCTAAATATTTCAAAGGCGGCCTATAAAAGTTACATTTATCCCGACTAACTTTTAACCCTGCCTCACACAATCATCTAAGACCTCTTCCAATATTTTAAGGTGTTGGTTGAATGTATTGGTGAATGATAATATCGTTCAGTTACACAAATACGTGTGGCTCTAAATCAGAATGTAAGATGCTGTCTATAAATCTCTGCTACGTAGCAGGCGCATTGTGTAGCCCGAGTGGCATTCGCTTAAATTGGAAAAGGCCTCTACTCGGAACCGTGAGTGAGCGCGATCTCTCTTTCATGGAGATCTGCCAGTAGGCCAACTTAATGTCTCATGACGACAAATATTTGGCGTCCCTAAGTGTCGTTGATATAAATGGCAGTGGATAAGCATTCTTATCTGTAACCTTGTTTACTTTCCTATAGTCGAGGCAGAAACCAAATGGCCCATCTTTTTTCTTGATAAGGGCTATCGGAGATGCCCATGGACTGTTCGATTTCTCGACAACTCCTGCCTCCAGTATCTCGTTTAGCACCTTATTAACAACTCAGGGTAATACCGAAATTAATAGATTCTGGGATAACGAGACATTCTTTAAGCACGGAACCACTTTACACCTCAATTGGTAGACACACAATCTTACGACATCTACATTCTTTCCCTCCGCTTAAGCGACGGACCTAATCTTATTTTAACTTAATCTTAGCTCTTAATCTTTGATTTAACTCCATCCCTCACCTCCTAAAATAGTGCAAGAAGCGCCACAATCTAGAAGACCTAACATATCTTATCCATAAACACTAACTCCTACATATGGACGCCTATCCGTACCCTTTGCCACCAAGCTAAACCCAAGAGGAAATAATGAGTCTACCGACTGGTTTCCAGGAAGCGACCTTTTCCCTACTTGCACCCGCGCTACCGTCCTGCTGACCCGGAATTCCGTTGCGCGTTTCCCGACGTGCCGCTGCAACATCGACATTAGCGCCGTGTCACTTCTGGTGCTCCACACACGTAGCAGCGTCTAGGAGCGGAACACGCACTTGAAAAATGGCCCTCGCCATTGAAATTGAAGCACCGGGTGGGTGCACACGGTGGGTTGTTCTCTCGGACAACCGAAACTCTAAGTTCCTCCCAGTTAACGAACGCCAAATCTGGCTCCAACAACCGACGCGACCTTGGATTGGGTTGCGGAGCAAACGTTTCCACGTTAGCCCGCACCGTCTCCAACCTGCGACCCAATTCGACCAGGTCTGCAACACTCCTGGGGTCTGCTAGCCCAAGTTGTTGCTGGTAAAAGAGGGCCAGGTTTCTCTGAACGAGAAACCGCCGCTCCGTTAGCGGTTAGCGGTTAGCTCGCGCACCTTCACTTTTCGGTCAGCCAAAACCATTTCATGTATTTTTTTGACATTGTCCTCTGTAACCGCATCGGAGGGCATGCCGCTGCGGACTTGATCGGTAGTGGAGTTGCGGCCACCACGAAACTCTCAAAACCAATATTTGACGGTGTAGTCTGATGGAGCATTAGAACCATAATATTTATCCAACTTTTCTTTTGTTTCCTTCGCCGTTTTGCCTCTCAAAAAATACAAAAAATAATGTTTTATGAGAGAACGAAAATCGTTTTTGTCCATACTCAACATGGTGCCAAATCCATCGACAACAATCAGCTGTCAGAACAAAACTAAAAACAGTATCGCACTGAAATTTGGCATGTCTGCTTAAATATGAATAGACTTCAAGGCACCATAACCTTTTTTGCAGTAGCAGCGCATTCTGGCGGTCGAGGAGGTTACTTTTCACTCCACCTAGTAATCTATAGTAAATATGGTGATTCACAAAATTTAGAGAATTGAGTGAAGGCAAGGCGGTAGTTATGAAAATAAACATCGAAACGTAATCTCATATAAGTGTGCAACAGCTTATTTTTCTTGTCACGGATTTCAGTTATTTCTTTCTTTTATCGGGGTGGAGAAGATGAAATATTCTTTCGGGGCAAAACTGGAACAGATTGTGAGAAACAGACATACTTTCGAGACTGTTGTCATACTGAAAGGTCAAGTATAAAAGTACATGGTAATGATCTAGATTTGTTTACTTTCTTATTTATTTTATCCATTATTCTTAATTTAACGAAATTCATTTACTTAATTTACCTAAACAATATTTAAATTAAGAATAAGTACTGACATTGTTATTTAAGAATTGTAAAATAGTGTTAATGTCACTTCATAGAATAATATGTTTAAATAGGGAGTGAACACTATTCCATTCATATATAAACAAAGAATATTTCTTAGCAATAACAGGGAAAAAATGTTGACAAGATATAAATGTAGAAAAAAATTTAACAATATCTGGATTTAAATAACTTAAATAAATAAGTGCAGGAAAATATAGAGTAAAATTGCTTCGCAAATTGCCTTGCATATAGTCATCTCTTGTAAAAAAAATTTTTGAAACCTAGTAGAAATATTTTAGTGGTAGAATTTTCAAGGTTCTGAACAAAGCCATAAAACGAGCTAAACGTAACTTTCTGATAGCGCACTTTTGCAAAACGACTAATGGCTGAAGCTTGGTATGGTAAGCATCTTCCCAGCACCTTATTTAGATTGGAATTTTCCAAAATATACCGTTTTTAGAGTTTTATTATCACAACATTTTCTGAGACGATAGAAGCTTCGGATTGCAGATCGTAGATATTGTTTCAGAGTTAAAATATGTTCAGACCAACTCATATTCCGATCAAAAGTAATACCTTAATATTTTAACTGCTTTACTGATTCAATTTCAAAACAATTTATGTCACAACATGCTTCATGATTAAACGCTGTACAAACACAATTGGACACGTTGCAGCTGTCACAATTTCTTGCATGAAAGTAGATTTCAAAGTCAGAAGGCTTTTGAATATTTTGACCGAAGTGCATCAATTTAGTTTTAGTACTGACAATTAGCTTGTGTTCCGCAAACCATAATCTCAGAGGTGAACATCATGATTTATATCAGAACTTAAGTTCAGAGGATTATCTGAGCGGTACCCAAAGCCATGGTCAACAGCAAAGGCTGTAACTTTTCCTGTAAATGGCTGACTTAATAATGAGTTTATATAGATTAGAAACAGTATGGGACCAAGAACTGATCCTTAAGGCACACCTAGGTTTAACGTTTTCGAACTATTTAAAAAGAACCTTTGCGAACAGAAAATTTTCAAACATCCTAATTCGTGTAGCAAGGTACCTGGGTACCTACATAAATACAGGGAATGTTAACTAATTTTCATTCCAATAGAAACTTGACAACTTTGAATTTAATTTGTGAACGCACTATTTCACTAATCATCAAACTGTCACTGTCAATTTATTCAGTAAACTCAATATTTTCATCATGGTAGAGAACACTAACGAGCTACGTTCTCCGATTGGGTTCTGGAGAAGATGCGCAAAGATGATGAATTTCATCGCAAAATCATCTTTAGTGACGAAGCTCATTTTTGGCTCAATGGGTTCGTCAATAAGCAAAATATGCGTTTTTGGTCGGATGAAAACCCACATGTGCTTCATGAATCACCACTTCATCCACAAAAAATAACTGTTTGGTGCGGTTTGCATGCCGGCGGCGTTATTGGGCCATATTTTTTCGTCGACGATTTCGATCGTCACGTTACTATGAATGGTCAGCGCTATCGCGCCATGATCACCGATTATTTTTGGCCCGAATTGGAAGATATGGACTTGGATGACATGTGGTTTCGACAGGATGGTGCCACAAGCCACACAGCACACGCTACAATCGATTTATTGAAGAGTACGTATGGTGAGCGTGTTATCTCAAAACATGGGCCAGTCGATTGGCCGCCTCGTTCGTGCGACTTAACTCCGCTTGACTATTTTCTGTGGGGCTACGTAAAGTCATGGTCTTATGCCAACACGCCGACGACGTTGGAAGAGCTCAGAGCCAACATTGAACGCAAAGAGCGGCCGTTTTGGCCGAAATGTGTGTCCGAGTCGTTGAAAATTGGGTCCAACGAATCGACCGCTGCAAACGTGCCCGCGGTGGCCATTCATAAATGTTTTGATTGTACTTCAAGCCAATAGTAAAGTTTTTGAAATGTCTCAAATGGTTTGCCTTTTATTTTAAAAAAAAAAAAAGTTGTCAGGTCGTTACTAGAAAATTCTTTACTAATCTTTGAAGCTATTTTTTTATTGTGGAAAAAAAAGACAGACTTTACAATTGCTGGAAGTTTTCCTTGTTTTTTTTATTTTTTTGATTTTTATTTATGTTTCGACACATAAAACAACTTAGAATTACAGAAATGCGTCTACTTGCATCACGTTTATGCAAAGTTGAAATGTGGGGTAATAAGGCCAGGGGTATGTTGTGTCCAAGAATGTCTTGAATTACTGACCGAATGTTTTGACATCAAATATGGATTTTTAGCTCTCTTTTCAATATTTTCGTGTTAATGTTGACGGCTTAGCTCCTTCAAAAAGGTCCTTATTCTATCAGTAGTTGCAAATATTGGGTTGTGGTCCATGTAAATTATATAAGAGGCCCTAGCTTCAATATCGATCATATTATAAAAGAATGCCCAAGGCCATCTATTTGCCTTTTGTTTTGTGGTATATTCTCCTAGCAACTTATACATATTATCAACACCACCTTTGGTTCCGTTGTAATATATTATTACACCGGGCTTTGCATTTTGGTTTTCTTGAACATATGGTGAAGAATGCATTTTTGAAAGCATTACCACGGCTTTCTTCTTCTTCGGAACATATGAAAAAGTCATCGCTTCCTTGTGGAATGCAAAGTTGGTGGAAAATACTGGTCTATCTTTATGCGGCGTCTTAGTTGTTGGATGAAAACATTTATTTTTTCTAACTGTTCCCACAAGCGTCATATTACATTCATTCAATTTATGTGCCAGTTGGAAGGACGTAAAAAAGTTTTATACTTTGCTACAAGGTCCAACACAATTTTCTATCCCACATTTGTCTGACGTTCCTCTCCAGTTAATTTCCCATGTTTTTCTTATCCATTCAGTGGATAAGAAGTTTTTGAATTCCAAGCCCAAAATATTTGTATGCTGTATTTTTCTGGTTTTGACGGCATGTATTGCGTAAAACGCACACGACCACGATAGCCTTAAAGTTGTTCGTATGCGCAACAAAGGTTCATGCAATAAACCTAAAGACAGTACAAAAAAAAGCGTTGTTTTCACCTTAATTCATATGAACGTACCTGGGTACTTTAACACACTGATTAAGGTATTTTTTTCTTCACTCACATAAGGGTTAAGGAAATTTATTTTTGCAAGTTAAGCCAATAGCTTAATAGCTTTATCAAAGACTTTTGAGACAGAAGACAATAAGGAAGTTCCTCCAAACGCACGAAAAACATTTCTCACAGAACGCTGATTTTCATAATACAGCTGAACAATTGGAGACGCTGTTGTGGTGTGAGCCTTTCCGAGATCATTTGCCAATTAGAAATCAAACCTCAAGATGAAACACGCCTTATTAATAAATTTATCTCGTTAGAGTTGTGCTTCATTAAAAAATTATGCAAGACGCAACAAGTTTTCGTTACAAGTCGAATATGTTGGACTCGTAGATTAATAGTTCACTGTAGAATTTTAAATCTGTTGAACATGAGCATCCAAAGGCACCCTTAACTACATGCCTTGCTCTGCTTAATATTACGTTGATAATTCTTTTTGTTTCACATTCTTTTTTAAATGGATAAGGCTTTATTATGTGTTTTTAAAGAGGAAAATCTCCAACAATTACATATTGAAGCACTTTTCCCTCTCCCACAACCATGTCAATTAGGAACTAATTAGCTGCATCATCAATAATGTTTTTTTAAAGAGCTTTCCAGTAACATCCCAGTGTAATTTGTTCGCCCATTACATTCTATCTTCACATAGATCAATCTACAATTTTCATATGCTAAAGCCTTTATAATTTTGATAATATGCATCATCTTTTTTTAAACTTCTGACTTCTGAAAGCAACGTACTTGCCGTCAAGAGCACCATGACAATTTAGAAACTACCAGCGTATTGCGATTCGTTCCCCTTTCGATTTCCGAACTAAAAATATTCTTATAAATAATAATAATAGTAGTAGTAAAAAAAAAAATTTATTTTTAATTTCAGAGAAATGCAAGTACACCAGTTCTGGGGCAAAAAATTAACACCTTCAAGAAGCTCTTTAAAAAAAAAAAACAAAACAAAACAAAAGAAATTAGAAAACAAATCTTCTTATTCTTGGCTGGGAAAACAAGTCGTTTTTGAAATGGACAACTTTTAAAACTAAGGAATAAGATGCAAAGGATGGGTTTGAAAAGAAAAGGTTGTGATAGTCTGGTTTGATAATTTATGCTCATGAATGAATTGGTAAGAATCTCAGAGTATCTGCCAATTTTTTTGGTGGTGAGATTGCATCTCTCATTATGGTATTTTGTTTTTTATGTCAATTTCAATAAGTAATAAAAGCAAGTCAAAAGTTTTTTCGGTCATCCTTAAATAATTTAAAAAAGAAGAAGATTTAGCTCTTTTGTCAAGAATCTGAGTGGAGATTCTTGAGATTCGTCTTTTTTTCCTCCACAATTTAACCATTTTTTTCTCTCTTTTCTTTTACTTTCTCCGAAGAATCTTCACAAATGTCTAAAAACTCTAACAACATTTCTTTATCCGAACTGCGGTCGGTATCCATGCAATCCAGAATCATTTCTGCAGAGTCCAATAAGTTATTTAGGTCTAGAAGTGTCATTGTTATTTTTGCAATTAATTTCACTATAAATTTTTACACTTTCAACACAACAGCATGAAAGATGAAATAAAATATAGACGTCAAATGACATGCAACACTAAAGAATGAGAAAAACGCATTGTGTAATAATACGCAGATCACAGAATAACAGTTCAAAAGAAAATCACGAAAAGATGCGCATTAAACTCATGCGCCGTGTAATACTCGTTATTGTAATTTAAAACTAGTCTCAGTATCGTCATTATCGACATTGTTTGGCACTGTGCGGCATTCAACACTCCATGTAACGTTTTTAAACTTTTTTCTATTTTTTTTTTTTTTTTTGAATTTTTTTTTTTATTATTTTGTACAATATCTTAAGATTGTTATGTTAAAATTTGAAACAAATCAGAGCAAAACTAACTCATATAAAGTATTTAGAAGCCCTAAATTCTTTTATTCGTCGATCTTCGTCGGTCGTCGGTCTTCGTAGGTTTACTAATGTATACTAATGCTCTATACTTCCGGTTTGTAGTGTTTATAAATCAGTTTAGAAGTACACGTTGCTTTGAGCAATAGTAGATAAAATTTCGCTATGCGTGTTTGTTCATAGTTTTTGTTTCGTTTGATTTTTCCAGTGATTTAATATTTAATTGTAAAATCAGAAAAAATGCCGAGAAAACTAAGCAGAGAAGAACGGAGGAAATCTGGTGCTAATTTAAGTCGAATGAAAAAAATAATACCTCCACAGAAACGTAAGAAAGACAATGTGCAATGTAGTAATGCGTCATCTAAGAAATTCAAATTAAAATTATTTTAATTTTTTCAACGATTGCTACATTAGTTAAGTTTGTAAAATATGATGGAGAACTTACGTTTAAATTGTACAAAAAGGAAGGACTCGGATTCAATGTCAAAGTAACGTGTGAAAAGTGTAAGCAGCCTCCAAACGTTCTGTTAAGTGAAAAAATAGAATCTGGTATAAATGATTTTAATAACAGATTTACTTTTGTAATGCGAGCGTTAGGCTTATGATTAGCTCATTAGATGCAATAAGTTTTATGCTCGGATGGGTTTGACAAACAAATTCTTATCAAACCCTATCTACAATAGATATATACTGAAAATGTGTGACACTATAAAGAATGTTGTGAATAAGTTTTTGCTTCTGCATGAAAAGAAGAAAAAGAAGTTACGTGCAAGCGAATAATGTAAACGAAACATCAGAATTGACTGTACCAAGTGATGGAACGTGGAAAAAACGAGGATTTTCTGCTCTCTATTTTGTTTCTTCCTTGATTGGTTATTATACCAGTAAAGTCTTCGATATTTTTGTGAAAAATTCATACTGCGACAATTGCAAAACTTGGGAGAGCAGGTTAAATTATATGTACAGAGTTTGAAGAGTTGCATGAAGAGCATGTGAACAGTGGACAACGTAAAGCTTATCGTGCTGGACCAGCTGGCAACATGGAAATTGACCCTTTTGTCCAGATGTTTCAATGTTCGTTAAAAAATTTCGGGGTGAAGTTTCGCAACTACAAAGGAGACGGAGACTCGAAGACATACAGTGGTGTTATAAATTCTAAACCTTATGGTGACGATTTTACGATAAGCAAAGAAGAATTCATAGGCCACGTTCAGAAGCAGATGGGCACTCGTTTGCGCGAATTAGCTAAAAACACAGTTGTAATTGCTTAAACAAAAACCCGGAAAAAAAGTCTCGGTGGTAAAGGCAAGCTCACAGCTAAATTGATTGATAAATTAACTGGCCTTCCCATTCGACGCAATCATGATTCTGTGAAGAAAATAAAGGATGCCGTATGGTCAATTTATATTCACTACTGATCGACCGATGAAAAACCGCAGGACGATAAATGCCCACGTGGCGATGGTTTGTGGTGTGAATTGCGGAAGGCTGCAGCTACAAAATCGGTAAACTCATTCAAACACAGTTCCAGTCTACTTACAAGTGATGTTGCTGAACCCATTAACAAAGACGTTGTTAATGCATGTGTTGGGTAGTGGGTAGTATTAAGAAACCTTATTGTTGTAGAATATTTTACTTATATATTAAAGCTAGAACTTATTGTGCTGTAATACGTTATAATTTTCAGTTTTATTTGTTTATTATTATATTGTTTCACAAACATTCTTCCCCCGCGGTGAACCCTGTTCAACATAAATACTCTTCTCATCTTTCGTTTGGTAATCGTGGGCTGTCCTTTACTTCTGGTTGGATGTTTCGTAGACAACCCTGATATTGAATTCGGTGTAATGTCATCTCAGGTATGAAAAGACAAACAATATTAATAATATGTGTACAAAAACACATGTAAAACAGTGACATCAACATTCATAAATGCTTTTGTTATCTTCTGTACTGGTCACCATCATGAAGACAATGGACGCGTCATCGGGTTTCCGCATTATTGTTGCATATTTTGCATCATTGTAGCATATTTTTTGTCGAAAATTATATTTATTAAGTGTCTAATCGGTTTTGGTAATTGTTAAAATATCAGGTGTATGATTCAATAAATAAATATTTAGTTTATAGTTTCGCGTGATTAGTTGGTCGGTTTCATTTGTTTTGCGATCGCGCTGAGAGAAGTGTGTGTGAGAGCGATAGAGTATGATTGTTTTGTTTTTTATATTTTTTTAGATTTTTAGGATTAAATGTGATTCGATGAAGTTTTAACATTCTTTTGGGTGTGCAATGTGCATTGGGTCTTGGGTGGGTAATTTTATTTCTATTTGCCTAAGTTATTACTTGAATTTTTTTGTTATAAGTTCTGTCTTAGATTTGTTTAGGGATATTATTTGAATTGTGGACTGCATGTTTCTTTCATGAGAAATGTTACTAAGGTTTGTCCCCAGAAACATTTTTCTTGAATGATAATAATATTTAAAATTGATTATTAAAATATATTTTATTGTATTGAATTAAATTTACCTTATATTTTTCTGTAGTGCTAACTGAATTATGTTGTATTGTATTACGTTAAGATATTCGATAAAAATTTTATATTTAATTTGTGTTGAATATATTTGGCTTTGAAACATATTTCTGTATTGTATTAACAAATGTTCTTATTGCGATTTAAAGGCATGGTTTGAATTTGTATTGTTGATTCTGTTTGGTGTCGTTAGGTCAGCAATTGCCTCATTGAGCTCCCGCGATGCCTGTGACGTGAGTACTGTTGAGGAAGGTCCATATGGCATCTTTATCGTTATTCCGCGAGTTTTGTTTTTCCGCGTTTACTTTGTGGCAAGTGTTTCTAGGTGGTGGATAAATCTTCGATGTTAAGCGTTTCAATTCAATAGCTTGAGATTTAAGACTTACTGCTCTTAGAAAATTGTGCATTCCGGGATGTATTTTTACTAACCGGCCTAAATTCGATTTAAGCAAAGACAGTCTTTCGTCCGTAATTAAGACTCCCTTTCCTTCATTCTATCGTTCGCAATTCGATTCTATTTTGGGTGTTGTTATAACCGTCGAAGTATTCATTGCTCCATCGTTCCCAAAAGGACTTCAAAAGGATCGTGCCTAGTGCTAAAACGTTCAAGTCGTCGATGTCTTCTGACAGCGGACACAAAGCTCTTGAGTTTTGACAGGTTTCTACTTGTATGAGAAGCGTGTTGAGCTCTTCTAATATCAGAGTCTGGTTTCCAGCCACATGTTGTGAAATTTGACGGACTTCTCTTCCGCTGCTTCCGACGAAATTACCCCCTCAAGAAACAAATCTCCTGAAGGCTCTTAAAAATGTATGAATGGTCATGTCGCTGACAAGCTCGATATAAAACAGCCTGTTCGTGATACTGAAAAACCACTCAATAAATGTACCTGCGGCTTGGCCTTAAACTTAAAGCAAATGTTATAATTGTGGATTTCTTTTTAACTGCATTGCTCAAATTGAAAATCTAAAACCGCTGACGTATATAGGCAATCATCTTTTGATTACCGCCGTGAAAATGTTTGTCGTGGGCATCGCTAATGATGAGTTTCGTAAAAGAGTTGATTTTTCAGAATTATTGAATGTTTCTTGGAAAAGGGAAGGGTAGCGTTTGGGAGTCTCTCACCAACTCGTAGGATTCCTCCCCTGTCTCTTAATGGATTTAGTGATTTGTATTCTCTGGTGCTGTCCGTTTCTTCTTGTGCAGCAAACATATCTTTTTGTGCTAATAGAGTGATTATTGTCAGCGCTTTAGCTGAGGTTGTTTTATGTGTCGGAACCGTTAACAGTAGGTAACTACTCTTAATAACCTTTGAAGTGACGGAAATTTCAACAGCATTTCGTTAATCAAGCTACTTCATTTTCTTTCTAGACAGTGGTGCAGAATTGTAGAACGGGATTCCAGAATGGCTGTTCTGGGTAAATTGTATCCCATTGTTGTAACAGAAATTCTGGTCCTTCCCCCCACAACTTGTTTTTTACAATCATTGATGAAAAAATTCCGTGAGATTTAATATCTTCTGGATTCCGTTCAGATGAAAGATGTTTTCACATGACGTTCCTTGTAAGCTTTTGCATCTGGAAAAGCTTTGACTCAGGGACCTTGATCCAGCACAACGTGATTATCGATTCGATACATCCATGATTCCAACCATGGTTCAGAAGCTTTGGTCGTTTCCATCTAGAACGCGAAAATATATTGCCGCTGCATACGCTTTTTCCGAAGCGTCACTAAAGCCATGGACTTCCAGTTTCTTAACGTTTTTGTTGATGTTGATCTAATGACGTATTTGGACATTTTAAATAGCTAGTAATTCCCAGAGAAAGCTACCTATTCTCGTTCATATTCAGGTGGAATCGGTTTGTCCCAATCAAGCCTTCTACCCCATAGCTGTTGAATGAGTATTTTTGCATTTATGATGCACGGTGACCACCAACCCATTGGATCGTAGAGCTTAGCTCTACAATATAGACAGTTTTTTGGTTTCGCCTTGAATTTGCCCTGCGACTTAAAACGTAAGTACATCTGGAACTGACAGCCATTTAATATCAAGCGTCTTGCCATCGGTATTTTCCGTGGATTGTTGCGAGAAATCCATCCACTTTCATTTGCCGGAATGTTCTTCAATAACTTTTAGAGTCTCGGACCTGTGAAATCACGGGGATGCCAACATCACCTCCACTGATGTAGTTTTAAAATGACTATAGGCTAAGTAGTTTTCGCATATCCTTTTACCAAAAGGTATACGATAAAAAAAAATATACAACTTAATAAGTAACCGATACTTTATTACCAATGCTGATTGCCGACTCTTAACAAGGAAACGAGACTTAATTCTTGTGTTTATTGCCGACTATGTGTCAATTAGGAATGCCATCGTTTTCTAAACAACCTCGTAACGAAAGCATATGTATCTCTTCTGATCATTGACCCATGTATGTTTGCGTTTGCCCCGGACGGCTACGCCGTTTGTGCCAGGTCGTCGACCAAAATACCGCTTGCTTCTGATCGTCATTTCGGTGCATGCAGTGGTCGGGATTTCCTAATACTGCAAGCCTAGACACACTGTACCCTACAACAATGCACAGCGCTTAGCCATAGTTGTGTGCATTGCTCAGTGAGTTGGTTGGAGGAACGTAAAACTACAAAAAACAAATTTTTTTTTGTATGACATTCGCTGTTTTGTTTTTTTCGCTTCTTTTAAGGATTGATGATTAGAGATGATGTTGATTGAAGCTTCTACTAGTACTATACTCGATAAAGTAGTAAACGATGCTTCAACGCCTGCTTCCCAAAATCCTCCTAAATGTGGGGCTGCAGGAGGGCTAAAATGCCATGTCGTACCATTTCCTTGCAGTTGTTTCACGATGTCTTCAATCCACTGTTTTGTCCCATGCGACCTTTCAAAGTCGGTGTTTCTGGCAGCTCTTGGGAAATTCGTTCCACAATCGCTGTAAGGATTTATGCATATACCACGTCGTGCAGTAAAGCGTTTGAAAGCGGTTAGAAATGCTGGTGTACTGTAATAGCCTACCAGCTCCAAATTTATTGCTTGTGTGCAGGAACATAGGCTAAAAACGCCTATATAGGCGCTATATAGGCTTTGGTTATTTTATTACAATGACCCTTCCATGCCTTCAGTTGTACTGGCCCAGCATAGTTCACTCCGGAGGTTTGAAACGGCCGAGCTTGCCTTTCCCCTGAAGCGGAAAGTTTTTCGGTACTGTATATGAAGATGAAGTATCTTGTGTTGTATCCAACTTGAAGTTGAAAATTCATGTGGGATTGATGGTATTAGTAGCTTAGTCGTAAAAAAAATGATTGACCACATCATTAAGCCGTTAACTTATTTAACTAATCTCAGTTTTGAAAGTGGTATATTCCCGGAGTATCTTAAGACCTCTATTATAGTTCCAATACACAAAAATGGAGACAAATGTGATCCAAATAACCATAGACCTATATCATTGTTGTCGGTTTTTTCAAAAATCTTGGAGAAAATAATTACAAATAGAATGTTTAAGTTCCTCAATACTAAAGAACTGGTTTTAAGCAGCAAATCCAAAGTAATGTCATTTTCCCTTTGTAATCAGTTAACCATCGAAGGAGCTTGTCTCCACGATTCTAACCGTAACAATGATAACTGCACAAATACTTGCATACAACTAGAATCTGTCTCAGAATTTAAGTATCTCGGTGTGACCATTGACAGCAAACTGAATTGGAAAGCCCACATTGCCGATACTAAAAAATGTTTAAATATAGCTATGAGCAAGATTTTTCACCTACGTAAATTAGTGCCATCAAATCTACTGACCACTATTTACTATGCGCTTGTCAACTCTCGTTTAGAATATGGTATTTCGTGCTGGGGCAACGCCTATGCTAAAAACCTACAACCTGTTATCACCGCCCAAAAGAAGGTAGTCAATATATTGCCACTCAGACACCTATTTGTTTATAAAGTGATAAGAATGTTTTATTTGTGAGGCGGTAACTTGAACCGCAGAAGAGTACCTTAACATATACGTTTAGGCATATACAACAGATTTCCCCTAGATATGTGAAATCTTGTCCAAAGCAAATTTTGATTCCTTAAGAACTTAAGAAGTAATGAAGATCATTTCTTAATCTTTGCCCCAAATTTTTGCCTTTCTTTTCACACTGTTTAACTTTCATTGCTTGTAACGAAAATTTCTTCTTTCTTTTATCGCGGCTTTCATGAAATTAATTAATATATTCAATAAATAATACACTTAACACTGGTAATCCAAGTATAACTTAGTGTTCAAAAGACACCATTTCAATACGTTCATAAAGTATATTAACTGCAAAATTCATGGTTAAAATTCTAGAAAACTATCTCAATACCTGTGAATGTACCTTTAAAATTATTGAATTTAAAATACTGAATGAATAATTAATAATAATAATAATGAATTCGTAAATTTGAAATGGAATAGATAAAAGATAAATAAAAAAAAAAAGTTTTCCCAATTGTTGCTGCATTTGTGTAGCTCTATATCGGTAACACTTGAAGCACTTGTGGATGCAAATTTTGACGTTAGTCTTCATTTCGCAGAGTTGCCATCATGAGTTGCTGGCCACCATGAAGCGATACGATATGAGCATCATGAATTATAAGTGTAGTTAAGATGTTACGCAAGGGTAGGATTATTGGATGACGCTGTGCGCAGAGTAGATTCGAATTTTCCAATCGCTCCCCAACTCGCAGTATTTCTTTGTCGTCGATGATTGGCGACAGTTTTAACAAAATACTTCCCTTGGAAACCGTTTCCTCTTTAGAGATCTTCAACATTACTTCTGTAAAGTACTCTCGTTGTACGATGGAGGTCAAACGCATTTGGGCATATGCTATTTTGTCGACTGAAAGTGGTCCCGACAATCGCGGAGAATTTCTTTGGGCACTGTTAACGAAGCGAAGGCAATATGCTGTAGATCGTAGCAGACGCTGTAAAGCCGAAGACCTAATTAATAATTCATTGGTTTCAAAGGCGGTGAAATAAATACAGAGCTAAAAATTGTTCTTAAAGGGGTACCCAGATGCGATTGTTCGCTGATCTATTTCTCTTGTAACAATGTTAGCCTATCTAACGCAACAGTAATACTAGATTGTAAATGTCATTTATAACTGTTATATTCCTAGACCATTTTTTTGTTTGTTTTTGGCATATAACATTGGGGGCTTTTTGGTTTCTCTGTCGCCGAGCAATTAAGAGTTTTCTTTTCAATAAAGTATTCAAAAGAGACAAATAGCGTATTTATTTCAAACCTTAATTTTTGTTTGTTTGTTTTTATTTAAATTAAAATATATCGGGTGAATCGGCAATAAACAATTCGTCGCGTACATTTTTTGGTCCCTGCGAGCCGGATTAACCGGGTTATTTCGAGTTTCAGACAATGCGTTGTATTACGGTGTCTGCAAAGTGAATTCGCATGTACATACATATATGTACATAGATTATCGTACCTACATATGAAATTTAATGAAAAAATTAGAACGAGTTGACCTTCCCCAACCCGGATACCTCTTCGAAAGTCCCTTTTCCCTTCATACCTAATCTCTTGACTGGGAGTGGTGAAGCTGTTGGCAAAAGTAGCATCGGACTCTGCTGGGACACTGTTAGGTTGCGTGACTGTATGCCAGACAATTCTCGCATATGCCGATTTTATTCACGATATTCCTGCGAGACGCGATATCCATTTTTAAAAACCGGTTGCAGGTCCGCAGTGAATGAGGCCCTTTATTGCACACTTTACAGCTGAACTGACTCTTTTGATTTTGCTTCAAGTAAAACGATTTTGTTTTTTTTAATGATGTCCTAGAGATCTTACTGACTCCTATATCTTCCCGTTGACCAACTGCCTCCAATGTCCTAAACCTCGCTTCTAAAAATTCAGTGAAACCTTCAAACTTTGGTAGCTTTTCTTCGCAAAGTTGTTGTGATTATGTGAGAAGTTTTTTCACTAAACAAAAGACAAGGAAAACATCCCAGTGTTCCACCGGTACATCGAGATTTTTCAAAGCGTGTCGACATTCCACTGATGTATCTAGTAATTTTTTCAGATGTGCAACGATCTCGTGGCTAATGCTCTCTTGTGCAAAGACAGATTTCCAGCTGTGCACTAACAAGGACACGTTTATGGTCATAGCGAGATGTGAGAATGTCCCATGCTGGCTTATAGTTCCCGTTGTCAATGACTAAATGTTGAAGGAGACGCTCGGCTTCATCGCCCAAACTAGATTTCTCAACCTCTGTTAGTGCTTTATTCATATGTATTAAAGATACAAAAAGATCATGAAATGATCTCCAGGATTCATATTCTCCCAAAAAGACTGGTAAATTTATTTTCGGCAATCGAATAATGTTTTTATCGCTAGAGGTACTTATATTATCACAGCGCATCTAAAAGCGCTGTTTCGTAGTCCAGGTAATTGTCTTTAATCCTGTCGAAGATTTCCTCTAATTCATCCTCCTTTCCAGCTTCAATTGAGGATATTCCATCGGTGTTATATTGGGTACTAATTTTGAAATTTTTCTCCAGCACGGCAATCCTGTTGGAGATGTAATTTCTTGTCCTCTTCTTCGGGGATCTCTTTCCAAAATTTTCCCAATCCTTTGTAATTTGCTTTAGCAAATTCTTTTGGAGCTTTAGAGCAGTGCTCAGTGCTCATTTTTGAAATCAATTAAAATTAAAAAAAAAAAAAAAAAAAAAAATACTCGTAAGAGAAAAAAAATTAAAATGTGGGTGTATTTTAACTTACGTATCTTTTAGATTATATAAATTGCCGGAGATCTGCAGAAAATTGATTTGAAATCGAAACGGTATCCCAAATGTGTGTCGCACAGTTGTAGCGAATATCTTAATGGAGCCTTTGCGGTAGCAACGGATTCAACTGTGGATGTGCTGTTGCAAAGTAGTCCAACAATGAGCAGAACTGTTCACTGGAACGGCAAAATGGTCGAACAACGGAGATGACGCTTATAGCTGCGATTTTTCTGCAATATTTTGTTGGCCTTATGTTTTTTAAAACACAGTTTAAAAAAAAGAAAGAAATTGCACGACGCAGGAAACCGATTTGCACCTTAAAAAAAAAAAAAACTAACTGATAGTTTTGTTCTTCACTTTGTGTCTATAGTTTCTTTAAGTAACTGTGTAATGTTTTTTTTTTTTTATTATTATAGTTGTATCACACACATTGAGTGATTTTCTATCAATCGTAAGGACTCGAAGGACCATGAAAATCGGTAAAAGGATTTTGTTCACCACACGAAAAATGAAAAAAGGCGGAGCAAAATGAAACGCGTCTGGTTCATTTGCTAATAAATTTTATTGTGTTTTATCCCCAAAAGGTATGCAATATACTGGGTCTTAATTATATTCATTTATACCGGGAATTTTTTGCATAGCAAACTTGCATAGTGGATTACTAATGTTTTACATATATTATATTTTACATTATCATATATTTTATTACATATAATTAATTATTCCAATTGTAATCTCGAACACGGGTCTTATTTGGATCTACTGCTGTACGACGAACTCATACCACTGACAGGTACGAATTTACAAACGCTAAACTGTCTTCGCACATTCGTGTATGACAGCGACCATTGCGGTTTTAGCACCGAAATTACAGTTCCCAACGAAATTGCGGAATTGGATAAGTTTGTCCAAAGATATTCTTACAACTACAGTAAGGTTCGATGGACACGCTTCTCCGTTACAAGAGCGCTCTACTCGAACACTCTCCACCCACCGTCCAATAGAGGTTTGTCAAATGAGGAGATCGACAATTACCTAAAACAAATGGACGAGATAATTAAACAAACTATGGACACTACAATACCGCGGTATCGACGTACGACTAACGAAGACCTGTTTCGCAATTCTACTATTGACGCACTGCACCGACAGAAAAGTAGACTTCTGTCAAGACTCAAAAACTTGTACAGGCATTTTACTGACAGATAACACCCGGAGATCAGGACACTGAAGTCGTTGATTCAAAATTTGCAAACGTTAATAAAAGGGAATTTCAGAATTTTTGTAAGTTTGTATTCGAACAACAAGGTTCGGGTTGTAAACACCAGTAACCCGAATATGTTCCCGCAAATAAAACGACCTACAGTGTCTTAAAATAGCCCGGACATCAGACAACGAACGGTTACTGACAATAGCAGGTATTGATTCAAATGAGGCCGCTGATGATGACGACTTCTTTGTGATCGAGGATCCACAGGAGAAGGTTGAGGCCATAGGGGCGACTTTCCTGGAAGTATACAAGGCCAATGATACCATTGGCCCTAATTATGACCTGGACGATCGCGTCTTGGTGCACGATTTCTACATTCGAAATGAAGTAGAGAACTGGCGATCCGAGGGCTCTGGTTTCACCCAGTTCAGCGACGAAAACATGGAAAATAATGTCATTACCAGAGAGGGTGACCTACCCCCGTTCATTTCGAAGGAAGAACTCCATGACATCTTCGACACAATCAGGGCTAAAAAATCAGTGAGGACCGATGGTATTCCGAACATCGTGCTTCGACATCTTCCTCTAGAAACGGTGGAAATTTATACCACCGTGTTTAATAACGCAATGAATAATGCACATTATCCAGCGCATTGGAAAACGGCGCTGGTTCAACCTATCGCCAAAAAGGGAAAGGATATATCCAATCCGACAAATCTCCGGTCGATAAGTCTCCTTCCGAATATCAGTAAGGTTTTTGACAAAGTAATCAATAGAGCTCTGTCTAGGTGGTTTGAGGACAAACATATAGTTCCGAATAATCAATTCGGTTTTAAGGCGGGACAAGATATCTCACATGCCGCGTCTAAACTGGTGTCCGATATACCATGGGATAAAGGCAAAAACCAATGTACTGGCGCCTGCCTTGTTGACTTGGAGAAGGCCTTCGACACCGTATGGTTAGAGGGTCTTTTCTATAAACTGACTAGGCTGGGGATCAGTAAACCACTCTTGTACATTCTTTATAATATGCTAACCAACAGACAGTTCATCGTGAAGAATGGTGATGTGACCTCTGTTGGAATATTTCAAATTAAAAATGGTCTTCAGCAAGGCGGGGTCAATTCGCCGATCCTTTTTAACATTTATGCAAGCGACTTGATAGGTTCACTTCCCCATACTATTGCGTACGCAGACGATTTAATAGCGTACAGCACAGGTCCAAAAATCGAGGTCATTAATACTCTCTTTAGGACGCCGTTGTCTAGAGCCTCTAGGGATACCAGCAAAAATTGGCGAAAGTTCTCGATCATTGGACAACACGGGCAGCCTCTTGCCTGTCGAAATGTGGTCAGATACCTTGGGGTCTGGTTAGATTGGTTTCTGTATTTTGACAAAAACGTAGATGCTGTTCTGGCCAGAGCTAAAAGCGCTTTTGCCCTTACAAAGAGACTGTTTTATAGCAGCCAACTCAATGCGAGGGTAAGGTAATCTGCTACATGGCCTTCATCAGGCCCATGCTGGTATTTTGGTGTCCCGTGTGGTTCAGTGTACGAGCAAGCTTAATGGAAAAGATTCGGGTGTTTGAGAGGTCTTCCCTTAAGGCTTGTCTTCGCTTGTACAGAACACCAGAGTCGGAGTACAAGAAATTTTGTACTAATGAGGTCCTTTGCAACAGGGCGAACCTAATACGAGTGGACAACTTCGTATTTAAGCTGACTCGAAGGCACATTGCAAGAGCAATGACCTCGACGAATAACCTGATATCTGGGGCATTCCTCTACTTAGATCAGGTAGGGTTGATCCAGGATAGATTAGCGGTTCCGTTAATCTTTCATGTCACTCGGACAGCTGGGGACAGGCGACTCAACTACAACAGAGACGTCGCACATAGAAGTGTGGATCGTCTCAGGTTCAGTAGGGCGGTGGGGAATCGCGATAAGAGGGATGTCGTTCGGCAGCACCAGTATTTCTGGTGGTTGAATGATGGAGAAGATGTTTCGTCGTCGTTTTCTCATTAATGAGGCAGAGCTGACCAATCTATTTGCTCTGTGAATAGCGATGGTCAGCTTGCATAGGTTTAGGTTAGCACTTAAGAAATATATACATATATTGGTATATACCTTTGTATATAAATATGTGATGTCTATGTGTGTGTATATGTGTGTGTATATATGTATTGTGTATGTAGGATTAGGTAGACTAAGGCACGGAAACATTCCACGGAATTGTAGGGCCGACGAACTCTACAAAATGGAATCACTACCTATTCTACCGGAAAAGTGTAGTGTTGATATCAGAATGTAATCGCTACGTAAAAACTAATATTAAAGCTGGAGATAACAAAAGAAAAAACCATCTAATATACAATAACAAATTGATTCCTAATCCTTTTAGTTTTGCCAATTGAATCGTATTATGATACCACTTTTTCTTTATTCACATTTCCGGAATTGGTTTATAGGAAATATACAGGGTGAGTTTTTTAACTTGAGACATCCAAATTACTCGAAGAATACGCGATATCGCGAAAAATGTTTCAGACAAAAGTCACAAGGTTCTGAAGGGGATATAAGATGGTGACCACGAGTTTGGCCTTGAGACCCATTTTCAAGGTCAAACGAAGGTCACTTTTGATTTTTCAAATGATAGTTCCTGATTTTCATTGCTCAGTCCTATTCCTCAATGGGCACACGACTTTGTCTCAAAGGTCTAATTCATTCATTTATCGGTTTCCAACATTGTAAGGGTGTTAGAAGGTCGAGATTTGTTTTGAGGAAGTCATTATTGCCTCGAGTGAAGTTAAAACTCAAAAAAATTTCAGATAGAGACAAATTGTCCTAAACTTATCTGAGAGTGTATGATGTGCACTGCCCTTTTTTTCTACTTGAAGGGAACTGTACTTCATTTAGAAGTTCGATATTTGTTTTGAGGAACTGATTATTATAAGTAACCTTTTTTAGATTAATAATGCAGGCTATTTCAATTCAAGAGGAAATTGAAATGATATTGATTTATGGAGAAAGTGGAAGGAACATCGATGGTCCTGTTGCTCTTTACGCCCAACATTTCCCAGACCAGATACGATCGCGCGCTTCCTTTTATCGGGTCATCAAACAATTCACTGGTGAAGGAAGTGTGCAACCAAAGAAAAGGAATCGATCAGATAGGGTGGCTGTTGAGGACAATGAAATAGCAGTTTTAGCTGCCGTTGCACACGATCCTCACATTAGCACTCGCCAAATAAGTCATGAATCAGGAATTTCTCAAACGACTGTCTGTAAGATATTACATTGACATAAATACCATAATTATCATGTTTCAATGCATCAAGAACTTTCTTATGAGGATTTTCGCAACCGGGTTTCCTTTTGTCAATGGGCACGTCAGCAAATTGAACGAGATTGAACACGGTACGGTCAATCGACATAATATGCAATACTGGGCTACCGAACTCCCTTTTTGGTTTCGACAAGTTGAAGGCAAGCACCTTTGGAATGTTAATGTTTGGGCGGGAATTATTGGGGATAAATTAATAGGTCCATATTTTATTGAAGGCAAGAATGCAAACTTCTTGCGGGACCATCTTCCAGTATTACTAGAAGAACTGCCATTGGAGTTGCGACAAACAATGTGGTTTCAACATGATGGTTATCCAGCCCATTATTCTCAAGTAGCCCAGGGCGTATTAAACAATGTTTACCATCAACGATGGATCGGACAAGGGGGTCCGAGGCAATGGCCTGCTAGATCACCTTATCTTACTTCACTAGATTTCTTCTTGTGGGGCTACTTAAAAAGTGAGGTTTACAGAAAAAAGCCAACAACACGTGAGGACATGAAAAGACGAATAACTGCAGCTGCCGGAAGATTACGCCAGAAATAGTTCTCAGTTCTGTTGGTTCATTTAGAGCGCGGATAGACAAGTGTATTGAAGTGAATGGTCACATTTTCGAGCATTTGTTGAAATAGTCTCGGGAAATAAACGTCAAAATGGGAAGAATTCAATGATTCAACAGTGGGAGGCAAGGGGACCCACTCTAATTAATCACCCCGAAAGAAACAAAATACTGCTACGTCCACGTCGTTGTTTCTGGGTTATGCTGAACGCAGTATGTTAAAACAAATGACAAGCCTAGGAGCAATACGACTGAGCATTGAAAATCGGGAATTATCATTTAAAAAAACCATAAGTGACCTTGGTTTGACCTTCAAAATGGGTCTCAAGGTCAAACTCGTGGTCACCATCTTATGTCCCCTTCAGACTTTTTCGCGATATTTCGTACTTTTCGATTAATTTTGATGTCTTAAGTTTTATGGCGCCTTCTGACGGAAAAGAACGCATTTTTGAAAAAAGTTTTTCATGTAAAAGAATTGTAATTTTTCACGCAGATTACGAATCTGTCAAAAAAATAGGTGTTACCATTAAAAAATCAAAAGGTCCAAACTTAAAAATAAGCCGGGTTGATAATTAGGCGATGCCAAATTCAATTGATCAGCGCCGAATCGACATTTATGGGTCTTTTTTGATACTGGCAGCTACGGCTGCCATGTTTTCTTCATTTCTCATCAGTCTATGTCCGTTTGATGGCTTGAGATCCAAAAGAGTATATTTACGCTCAAACTTTTCCACGACAAATTGCGTGCACACTGAAGCCATGATAACAACCGCACAACGAATATTTTGACAGCTAGATGTTATTGGTGACTTGGACAGCTGCTGAAACATAAAAATTGGAAAAGCTATCATTGCTATCTGGTCACACTATGGAAACGCCATTTGCAACGGACTATTTTCGGAAATACTCCTAATCATTCAAAATGGACGTTCGTACCCAAAATCAACACACAATGACAGTGTTGTCTGACTCGGTTTTGCCTTTGTCAATGGTTATTAAAATGAAAATTAAAAACAGATTGATAGCTGTCATTTAATAAAAAGGGAGTAAAGATGATCTGGGCTTTCGGATCATCAAAGATTATTTTAAGCTCCTCAGACGATGTATTGGCAAGCCTTATATGAAAGAATCACATTAACATATTGAAAAAACGTTTGGGGTCGGCAATTTAATTTAGTTCATTCCGTTTAACTAATCTAAATATGGTGATTCACAAAATTTAGAGAATTGGGTGTAGGCACGGCGGTAGTTAGAAAATATATATCAGAGCGTGATCTTACATAAATGTGCGACAGCTTATTTTCCTTATCACGGATTGCTCGTATTTCTTTCTTTTATTAATGTGGGGAAGATGAGGAATTCTTTCGGGGCGAAATTGGAACACATTATGAGAAACGGTTCAAAATGTATTAAGGCCCTTATCTATTTAAAAGCAAAAGCTATCATAGAAAAAGTTAAAATTGGTTGCAGTCTCCTTTACGACATACTTTCGAGACTGGTGTCATACTGAAACGTCAAGAATAAAAGTAAATGTAAATTAACTGGATTAGAGAGAACGTGATCGCTCGACAAAACAGTGCAATTTTCCGAGATAGAAGATTAGATGAGATCAATCTGTCTTCCAAATTAGACGATGAAGAGAACTTCTTTTTCAGACACAGCGTTATTAGCGCTAAATTGTGTTTGGTCAGTCTGAAACCATTTCATCTTAGGTAGATCACCTAAGGAAACTATAACATCGACCTGATTAAGTAGTGAGTCTAACTCTAACTGGTAACTGCGACTAGTTCAGAAGGACGAATGTTACAACAACGAATATAAAAAATTGGACTTTGCGATAGGAATACTAGCGTTATTAAATTCGACGTAGACGGTGGATAACTTTTTATACGGGGCAATTTTGAGACGAGTTGTTATTGGCAAGGACTCAACGAGCAGTTGAGCCATTTTCTATTTCTATACCATCGTTGGCATCATAGTCTTGGGTGAAAAACTCATAATTTTTATAATTAGGTGAAAAGTTGGTTTCCGTAAGGGCAAAAGTATCATATATAAGTATTTAATAGTTTAGATACGGTTAAGAGGTTTCGGTTCATATCCCCTTACGTTTGGGTAATAAAATGCTAAACATGTAGGATGCGTTCTTTGAAGTTTCTGTGTGGTAATTGCGAAATTGATGGGTGGGTTAGAAACGACAGTAATTTTGAAAACAGGAACGCCTTCTTTCCAAATGCACTTAAAACTAACATGGTAGGATAGAGGAAAGATTATTTGCAACATCGTTGAAATAAAATGAGATCTTATTCTCGATGGCAAAGAAATAGGCTTAGACGAACCAGAAACAGGTCACATTCTTTTTAATATGTACCCTTACAGATTGAAAGTCAAATTTTGTTTGTAATGTTAAGAAGTCTAAGTAATGCTTAATCACCATTGTCTGGCACTACACATAGACAAGCAACAATTCTAGATAAACATATTCTCCATGAACAAAGGGCAGATGTCATTCTTAGAAATACGATATTAAACAATTAATGGAGGAAAGGAGATCACAGTAGGTCAATCTGATAATAGTGCAGAAAGGCATTTTCCCTTCCTTCGTATTACAAGTAAAATGCAAATAAAGTCTAAAGATATAGATATAAGAATTTAGAGTAGCTTAGAGTGCCTGTGTGGGGCCAGTAAGTTATTATAAGATTGTTAAGTAATTTTAAGCTAGCATTTAAGCATTTTCTGTTAGTATGTAAGGGTTAATGATTAAGATAATAAAATGCATTTAAAACTTAACGTATTACAGCATCGTACCACCATCACCACAAAGCAGAAGGAAGTGTTTAATAACGCTTTCAAGATCGATTTTAGTGAGAGTGGAAAGCAGATCACTTGGGTTTTCAAACCAGGAGGCTGACAATTTTAAAAAGATCATGTGATTATAAATATCTCATTTAGACAATTTGTTTAGAATTAGACGAAATTGGTACAGAAGGCGAATAACAAGGATAAAAGGGCACCTTAAGGAATATGATAAAGAAACCATCTGAACCTGGTAAAAATTAATCATTGAGTTGTTTTAACTTTTCTTTAAGCTAGTAAAATCAAAGATTTGATCTTACTTGATGAAAGGAGCTCAAAGGGAAGTTAAATAATAAAGGTAATTATAGAATACATATGTAGATGGAGATGTCCAGTATGGAGGATAGCTATTTGGAAAGGGAAACAAAAAATTTGACATATGACGTCTGATATCGTAAGTTAATCGTTAGGTGATCAATTTCGAAAAGCGATTAAAGGAATCTAGCCTTTCAGTTTTTAATTCGTAGTTGATGAATTGAAAAAAAAGAGTAACGTTCTTTTATGAGATTATTTTGTTAAACAATTTTATTGCGGTAAACTCGGCTGGGCTGGAGTGTAAATTATTAAATTATAAGAGAGAACAGTAACATCGGATTAAACTCTTTTGGTAGGCGTATTATATATATCGTGATACCTGTTTTAGAGGCCTTCTTTTAATGAAAACGATAACTAATATTTTGGTTGCACCCTCGTAACAAATCGAGTGAGATTTATTATGTAGATAGGAGAGAAAATGGCTTAAATTTTCGCATATATCTTTAGCTTTAAGCCTAAGGATTACAAAGCGACATTCTGCGGTATCAACGGTTTACTGTTATAATTTTACTGTAGGAGAAATGGAATCATGAACAGCGACAGAGAGCAAGACTTTATCAGGGACAGTTTTTTTTGTAGTGCAGCTGAATCAGGGATCAGAACATCAAAAGTTCAAAATATTGGATCTAATTAAGTAAGGAAACTTGTCTCCAGGTATGAGGTCGAAATAAGGGAAGGAATTGTTTGTGGTATTGTGTTAAACTGATTGAGGGATGAGAGTATCGAAGGTTAAGGTAATGGCAGTGTGTTGCCTTTTAAATCAGTCGGTTCGCCGTTCGATTCCCGACCGGAGCCTAAAAACACTAATTTTCTTCGGTCAACTGAATCCATTTTAGACAAGTACATGTTAAAAACACAGCAAGAATTCCAATTACACCAATAATTTTTTCTCCCCTTTAAATGATAGACGCCACCCATGAAGGGAGATAACCACTGTGCTCAACTACCTTTCTTTTCTTTCTATTCAAATTTCCAAAAAACTTAGCACATGCTCCAGCATTTTGAGAGTAATTATACCCTTTAAGTGTTAAGTTCTTTTATTATTATTATTATTATCAAGAGAGCGATACAAATTAATTTGTAGGGTCTTATAAACAAAAGTTGTTGTGTTTAATTAATTTCAACTTTCGATATTTATACTCGTACCGATATATGAGTAAAAAAGGTTTCATATGTTGTCAAGGCAATTACGCGGAGTTTTTCTTCCCGGGGAAGTATAAACTGAATTTCATATCAGTGATGCTGATGAAGAAATGCGAACGAAATCAAAGTATTTTTCTTTTATAATTGATCTGAAAAAATAACGCTGACGAGGATACCACCTTGATCAAAAATACAAGTTTATTAATCTATTGTCATCTATATTGTCTCTTTCAAAGTAATCCCCATCGACTGCAACACACTTATACCAGCGCTTGATCCAATCCTCGAAACATTTTTTATACTCGGTTTTCGGTAATAGCAACAGTGCTTCTTGCGATTTTTCCATTACTTCCTCTCGGCTGCTGAAACGCTTTCCCCGTAGTGATTTTTTAACTCGATTAAACAGAAAGAAGTCACAGGGAGCCAAATCAAGTGAATTTGACGGCTGTTGGATAGTATTTGTTACATTTTTCGTCAAAAAATTACGAATATTCTGGTGTCTTTCGGCGAAATGCTTCACGCAAAGGGCTCATAACGCCCAAATAATACTCTTTCTGTATTCTTACTGTCTGGCCTTCTGGCAAAAATTCATGATGCACTACACAGTTTTAATCCAGGAAACTTCTTTTTGCCTTCTTTTTTGACTGAAAACGACGTAGTTTTTTTGGTCTCGTCTCATTTGGTGAACGCCATTCCCTTGCCTGATATCTGGATTGCGTGTCGTACTCATAAACCCACGTTTCGTCTCCAGTAATGATCCTTTTGATGAATGTGGGTTCGGATTCAGACTCGCAAATCATCACTTTTGCGACGTCAACATGGTCTCTTTTTTACATGAAATTGAGGTCTTTTGGCACCAACTTTGCTGATACACGACGGAAACCCAAATCATTAACTAAAATGTCTTGAACAGATCCATGTTCAAATCCTCCGCTATCTCTCTGATGGTTAATTTGCGGTTATTGAGCAACATTTCTTGTACTTCATCAATGTTTTATTCGGTTTTCGATATCGATGGTCTGCCACTGCGTTCATCATCTTCAATTGACTCACTGGTAAAAGACCGTTTTCTCTAGAGAATCGTTGCCGAAATATTTTTCCAACATTTCCAACGTTCGCGCACCATTAAAAAGGTTTTTTACGCAAAATTTAATAAAAGTTCGTTGTTGGAAATTTAAATCTCTTTCTAAAATTGTAAAAAATCGTTTTGTAATTTTTTCAAATGTCACGTTATGACGCTAAGATTTAAATGGAATATCAACAACAGATGTATCAACTTAACAAAAAAACAGAACTCAAATCGGAACAATAGGGGAACCACACGGTGGTTATTCTCTTTTGTGGTTATTTTTTTATTTTTATTTTTATTTATTTAAAATTTATGTATCAAAAATTGTTTTTCACCCATAGTAATATTGACATTTCGAAAAAAGAATAAATGAGATGCATTATATAGGGTGATTCATCGTGATTTTTGATTTATAATGTAAAATAAAACACACAAATTTGAAAGCGATCTTAAAATTGTATTATTAATTAAAAGAACAATTCATGGCATCTACTTTTTAAAAATAACAACATTTAAATATTGGCCACGACTACGTCTGAGGCAGTCCATTCGGAACATTAAATTTTGGGAGAATCGTTCAAGCATAGCGACTGGTATCTCGCTGATAACACGAGAAATGTTGGCTTTTCATTGAGTTTTTCCAGAGCCCATTTACTGAAAATATGACGCAAATTCAATTCACCTGGCTTCAATTCAGACCACACACACTCAACATCGTGCGATAACAAAGGCCAACTTTACCGAAAGCTGTGCAAACTCAGCATAGTCATTTAAAAAACATTTGGGAATCATCCACCAGAGCTAGCGAACACTTTTACTCAGTGCATTGTACTGATATACAGTCCATTTACATAAAGTTTGTTTTCTTTTCTCTTAGTTGGTATTCTTTTTCGTGGGGTTTGATATATAATGTAAAATAAAACAAATAAATTTGAATGTGTGCTTAAAATTTTTATCATCGGTTAAAAGAACAATTTATGACATTTACTTTTTGAAAATGATATCATGTTAATATTGGCCACAACTACGTTCGAGGTCGGCCATTCGGAAGGTCCAATTTTGGGCGACTCGGTCGAGCATATCGACTGGTATCTCGCGGATAACACGAGTAATGTTGTCTTCAAAAGCGTCTGTCGTAGCTGGCTTATTCCTGAAGACCTGAGCCTTTACATATCCCCAGAAAAAGGAGTCCAAAGGTGTGATATTGCACGATCTAGAAGGCCAATTTACCGTAGCAAAACATAAAATAAAGTTCTCACCAAAATGATTTCTCAAAAGGTCCATTGTTTCACGCGCTGTATGGCTCGCAGTGCCGTCTTGTTGAAACCAGAGCTCACAGAGACCATGTGCTTGAATTTCAGGAAGCACATAGTCCGTTAATATGGCGCGATAATGGTTACCATTGACGGTAACATTCTGATTTACCTCATTTTTGAAGAAATATGGACCAATAATTCCGCCAGCTCATAAACCACACCATAACGTTGATTTTAATGGATATAATGGTAGCTCTTGGTACTCTTCGGGTTGCTGATCAGTTCAAATATGGCAGTTTTGCTTATTAACGTATCCATTGAGCCAGAAATGGGCTTCGTCACTGAAAAAAATTCACGATAAAACACCAGATTTTCATTGAGTTTTTCCGGAGCCCATTTACTAAAAATATACGCTAAGCCAAGCCGCTAAGAACGACGACGAATCGATTCGTGACGGTCTTCGCGTACCCTCTCGGCTACAGCTGCTATAGTCTCGTTACTACGACCTGGATGTGGTCTAACCGGTCGAGTATCATTCACTAATATAAACTGGGACTCAAATTTGGGAATGGTATTAGCAATAGTATTTTTAGTAGGTCGATTATGCGCACCGTGAGTTCCTCGAATCGCACGAAAAACATTTTTTACAGAACACTGAATTTTGTAATACAGCTGAACAAATTGGAAACGCTGTTGTGGTGTGAGTCTTTCCATGATGACTTCCCAAACGATACTAAACAAAAATGATAAAGCAGTTTGATAGGAGTCACGCGTGATCTGTCAAAAAAAGCCTATTGCAAGTCAAACCTCACGATGAATCGCCCTATACAACAACACCTCTTAAGATCGCTTCCAACGCTGTCTCAGGTACATCGACACAGCAGTTTCCGTACAGCATTTAATGCAAATGACTACAGTATTCAGTCACACAGTGAAATATCACCTTTCACCAGTTCCGCCATCAATACTTATTTTACCAGGTCAAACACAACGAATCAAGCACTTGCAAAGATAAAAACTTCGTGAGGGCAAATGTTGCCTTTCAGAACTTTACTCGCTCCTGGATCTCAAGCTTCATTTCTTACGGAATCAATTGTACACTTATTTGGATTGAAAACAATATCACCTCCCCTCGAGATGTTTGGGCTGGGTTTGGTCCACAGCGGCAATACAAAAAACATAGCAATGTTTCAGAACAAAGAGGGTAAGCTCATAAGAAGTCAAGACTAGAAATGTGATGTCATATTGAGTCAAATAGCTGAATATAGTATTGGGTATATATTTTAATTCGTGCGGTTTGTTTTCAAAATTTTAACCTTTAATTACAATAAGAAAAACATATACAATAATATTATTCAAAGTATTGCCCATCTGAAGCTATGACTTTTTCCCATCTTTCTGGCAATTTGTGGATCCCATCCCAAAAGAACTGCGCCGGCTTGGCAGCCAAGAATAAATCAAGCCAATATTCTGCTCTGATGTGAACCGTATTTCATTGAGGGCGTTCTGCATCGACCGAAACAAATGGTAGTCAGAAGGGGCAAGGTCTGTGCTATAAGGCGGGTGGGGTAAGACTTCCCAACCACTGTTTTCCAAATAGTTCTTAACCGAAATAGCAACTTGGGGGCCGAGCGTTGTCATGATGGAAATTTATTGCCTCGTATCTGGTCGCATATTGCGGGCGTTTTTCGGCTACTGCTCTCTTCAAACGGATTAATTGTGTTCGGTAGCGTTGTCCATTGATGGTTTCAACCGGTTTTATTGGGTATGTAATTTAATTCGTTCGGTTTTTTTTTTCAAAATTTGAACGTTTATTTAAGATAAACATCTACAATAGTATTATTCAAAGTATTGCCCATCTGAAGCTATGACTTTTTCCCATCTTTCTGGAAATTTGTGGATCCCATCCCAAAATAACTGCGCCGGCTTGGCAGCCAAGAATGAATCAAGCCAATTTTTGATATTCTGCTCTGATGTGAACCGTGTTTTAGTGAGGGCGTTCTGCATCGACCGGAACAAATGGTAGTTAGAAGGGGCAAAGTCTGGGCTATAGGGCCGGTGGGGTAAGACTTCCCATCCACTGTTTTCCAAATAGTTCTTAACCGGAATAGCAACGTGGGGCCGAGCGTTGTCATGATAGAAAATTTTTTCCTCGTGTCTGGTCGCATATTCCGGGCGTTTTTCGGCTACTACTCTCTTCAAACGGATTAATTGTGTTCGGTAGCCTTGTCCATTGATGGTTTCACCCGCTTGTAGTAGCTCATAATACAGCACACCCATCTGATCCCACCAAATACAGAGCATCACCTTCGCGCCATGGATATTCGGCTTTGTCGTTGATTTGGCTGATTGGCCAGGTTTCACATATGATTTTGTGCACTTGGGGTTGTCGTAATGGATCCTTTTTTCATCACCAGTAACAATCCGATGCAAAAATGACTTCCTTTAGTGGCGTTCCATGCAGCATTTCGGACATGCAAAACCGCCTTTCGACGTCTCTCGCCTTGAGTTCATGTGGAACCCGATTTCCTTACTTTTGAATATATTCAGCTGCTTTTAAACGTTTTGGAATGGCTGCTTGAGTGACACTCAAAGATTCTGCACGCTTTTCTTGTGTTTGGCAACAATCTTCATAGAGTAATGCTTCCAGTTCTTCATCTTCAAACTTTTTTTGCTGCCCAGGACGTTCATCGTCTTCGAAGCCAAAATTACCACTTTTAAATCGTGCAAACCACTTTCGGCACGTTCGCTCAGCTAGCGCATGTTCACTATAAACTTCCACCAAAATACGATGACTTTCGGCAACAGTTTTCTTCATATTAAAGTAATGAAGAAGAACTCCCCGCAAAAACACTTTTTCAGGCACAAAGTTCGACATATTTGAGTGAAAAAATTATTGTTGTTTACGTTTCAAATAAATGACATATACTGAAATAACGTACAATGACAGTAGCTTTCCAACGCATGTTCCGATGGAATAACAACAATGGAAAAATACAAGTTACGCCATCTCTTAGCGAACCGCACGAATAGACCCAATACTTAAGTGTTCTCAATGCCTCTCCGCAAAACAATTCAGTCCAAGTAGATTGGATAACCGATCACATTCTCCAAGATAATGAGGATTTTCAGGGAGATAAAAAAAAATTAGTTTAACAAGAGTAATGGATTTCTTAAAATTGCAGATCCTTGATTTCAAATTGGCATAGCGAAAGATTTTGGTAGACTTATATCAAACCCAGCGTTCCTAGAATAGTTTGTGAAGTTGCGGTAAAAATAGTGAAAAAAAGTCAATACTGGATCAAATTTCTTATGGCACTGTAAAAACAATTTACATAACATTTCCATTATATATATTTTTTTATAATTCCGCGCGCGCTCCAAAGGGATATGAATACCCTTCTACTGGCTTTTCACCAGGCCGCGGGCGGGTGGTGTAGTAGTTTTGAAACTCAGGTGTTAGGTTTCGATATTTTTCCAGAGGTGGCACTGGAGCCAGTGCATCCTCAACTATTGGGTCTTAGTACATGCTAGTTGTTAGTCCGTTACATTTAGCCCAGCCAGCAACAACTCCAACATCAGTGTTACGCCATCATGTCAGAGTTGACGCCGTCGGGATAACTACCTACAAATTCCATGAAAAGACATTTTCAGAGCATTTCCTCTGCTTGACGAGTGTTTGCATTATACCACTACACCACGGCCACCCCCACCTATTGAAGCAATAGACTGCACGCACGTTCGTAATAGTAAGCAAAAGCACTAAAGTGGAGTATATCAACCAAAAGGGTAAGTGTAAAGTGAGAGATTAATAATCCTATGTGCAACTTTATTGCTGACGAGGGTTCTGCAATTACTCCTTTTATAAATACTAAATTTCGAAGAGATCAACTGTTGTAGAAGAAAATTATAACAGTGTACTTACCAAATAATGAGTGATTATTCAACGCCTTTTTGGTCAGTTAAAATGGAAGTTTCCCTGCTTAAGAATTTCCACACAAAATGCTCCAAAAGTAATTTTGCCCTGATTTGTTTTGCATAACATATCAAAATATGTCTTTGAGGAAAACAACAGTAACAATAGAAGAGCTGCCGTGTTAACGTAATATACATTACGTAAATATACATTACAAAATAGTAGCTCGAAGCAAAAATTTAATAGGTTTCGAACAGTACTTCACTATCTTGTGCTTAATTTCCCTCCTGATTAATTAAAACCCTTCATTTTTTTGCTAAGAACTTGATTTTTCTTTAGCAAAATTAGTCTTTGGAGCTCTAGCAGGGATAGGTTTTTTTTCCTCTGTTAAATAGCTGTAAAGCTTCCTTTTGTGACGAACCAATCGTTGCTTCTTTTACTTGAACAAAAGTAGAGTCATCTCTAACAGAGACAACTTCGGAGTGTTTATTAAAATTTGTGCCTGCAATAACTAAACCTGTAAATGTGATGAAATATTATTTTTATTTATGCAGTCAACAAATTGGCACCGGATTCGGTGTATCACCATTAATTAATTCACATAACTCTTTTCCCCACGGTTTGTTTTGTAGCATCATATTTGTGTTTGACCCTCGCTTTGATATTTTTTTTTTAATCCGTGCAATTTAAATGGATTTTCCAAATTTGTTTTCATACTCCGATTTAAATCTTTCTGGAGGTAGTTTTCTCTTTTTTTTTACTTCGGGTACTTAGCTTTTCGATAACACAATAACATTATTTTTAATAAATTGTAGTAAAAATCAGTTATTTTCATCAATTTTTACTGTCGTTTCTTCTGCACTCGTCTTTGCAATTTTAATTAATACAATGAATGAGACTGAGATAAAGCAGTGAAACAAAAGTTTTGCATACCAATTTCAGCTTTAGCTTATAGCAAACGCTTAATCTCGGTACCTTTCGCTCCGTCTCATATCTCATTCTACTGAGACTAAGCGAAAGCTTTTTGCATACGACCAATTAAGTCAACCCTCGGAGGCTGAAGGTGTTTTCACATATGAACGTGAGATTTCGTTTATGCTGCCCATTGACTACAAAGGCCATATGATGACTTTGAGAATTCAGTGTCTGCCATTGACAGACAATTATCAATTCACCCATATGTAAAACCTACCACCAACAAAGCGATATATTTTGTCAAGAAATGCAAAAAAATTAACTAATGAGTTGCTTACTGGCCCCGAGAGTAGAAACATCAGAGCAATTCACTTAAACGGGTGCGGATTACACTGGAACGATCGAGGTTCAGTCATAAAAAAAACGAGGATCTAAACTCCTAAAGAGATATCTGGCAGTTTGTTTTTTTGATTGGAGACAAAATCAATACACTTGGAGGCAGTAATCGAGCTTTTCTGACGCCGTTTTGCAAGTTTGTAACACAAAGAGAAACATGCTTACTAATGTACAGTAATTGTGGCACCAATTTTATTGGAGCCGACGCAGAACTCAACTGCATAATATATCAAGCGGGGCATGATTGGAAAGGGATAGCCAAAGCGAAATACTCCGAGGTACACTTTCGAATTTTATTCCCCCAGCTTATCCCCACTTTGAGGGCTATGTGAAGCATAGTGTAAAAACATCACTTGAAGTGAGATATCAGAAACGGAGCAATAACGCACGAATAATTCACCACATTGTTTACCATAAATATAGGCATGTCTTAATTGAAGCCCATTGCGTTCGCTATTCGAAAATCACGTCAACATTCGAGCGTTAACTCCGCCACACTTTTTTATTGGCCAAGAGCTATTAACCATGAATGAACCAAACCACTTGTTAAAAACATTTACCCGTAAATGATTGATGAAATTTATTCAAGTATATATGCAGACTTTCTGCAAACAGTGGCAACAAGAATACCTATTTATCAATATTTACATATCCCCTCTAATCTGATTACCTCACTCGGACTTCTAGTCCATAAACTGAGTTTCATTGGGGTCGAAATAACAGAGTGAGAGAAATCAGCTGTAAGCCAAGGGATAACAATAATGGGAGAATGAAGCAGTGACGTCGTTGTGAGGAATCTGAATGAAGAGCGTAAAAAATCTGTTATTGTTTTTTCGCCTCTTGTCATTGTCCTCCATGTTACCTTTTATAGTAATTTTATAGTAATACCTTATATTTCACTTCATAAAAGCACGTTCAACGAATGCACAAGGGCAAACAACAAGTTATCAAGAAAACACTTTCATGGAGGGCAGAGATGATTAGATAAGTGTTCGTTTCCTGGGGTTAGGTAAATGTTGCTCACCAAAAAATGCGCCACCAACACAACCAAGCGAATTGATAAGATTGTCAATATTGTCTTTAGTGCCCCACAAGGGAAATTTTTATCACAATTGTTGACAGCATTGTGTATTTAAGGCCAATAGACTTCACTTGTTTTATAACATCCAAGTACGAAACAGGCCTTTTTATTTACAATACTATAACATACTTTACAGTAAATATTTAATACATTAAATATAGTGGTAGCTTAACTGTTCTAATAGTACATTTTCCAGAATTCATAACAAAAAACCGACAGGAAGTGCTAGATATTACATTGTATAATACCAGCTAAGCTGCAAAGTTCCTCAGATATTATCATACCTACGCTAGAGGATATAATGAGAAGGTGCATGGAAATGATCTACGTTCCACTGTCACAGACAGAAGTCAATGCAATTTCCATTCCCAAAGCCGGAAAATCTTCTTACGTTGTCCCAAAGGACCTTAGATCTATAAGTCTATCAACCTTCTTTCTGAAAACCCTAGAACGACTCATTGATATCCGCATACATTCTAAAATTGATCCACGACTTTTCCTAACTGCTGCACATGCCTACTGTAAGCGAAAATCAGTGGAAACGGCTCTACATTAACTGACCAGTCACATCGAACGATCCTTACAATTTCGAGAGTAAACAAGGACAGTAAACAACAACGTCAACACATCCGCAATCACGACTGCGCTGTAGCCTCTGAAGGTAGATGACTTACTTGGGAAGTTGATCAATATTATGCTAAATAGCAGGATAATTGACTACAAGCTGGTTGGGGCTTCTGTTGAAAGATGTGTCAGCAGACGTACGCCAAAAAGTGGTGTCCTTTCACCTCGTCTCTTGAACTTAGTAGTTAATGAACTGCTGATATATGTACCTGGAAGCAGGTGATAGCAGGGGGATTGCTTATGTTAATGACGTTACTATAGCCTTCTCAGGTAATCATCTTAATACCATTAAATAACTCTTTCAGCTAAATCTTAACAGATTAAGCCGTTTGGCGGACCGCTGTTGATTGGAAGTGAATCCCAATAAAACTTTTCTAGTCTAGGAAATATAAAGTTTCAATCATATACCGTCCTCTGAATGATAGACCCTCAACTAACGGTACCAGTTTATTCTTCTCCGATACAACAAAATACCTGGTTTTCATTTCTGACAAGAAACTATTTCTAGTTAAGTTCAAGAAAACATTCAAGAAAGCAACAACCGTTTTATTCTTTTGCAAAAATGGCATTGGAGATAAGTGGAGCGTTCAACTTCGCATAACCCACTGCATATACGTCTCATTTATAAGACCGATACTCACCAACGTCTGTCTGGTGGTCGGTCTTGGACAATGCAGTCATTTCCAGCAAACTAAACAAAGTTCAAAGAACAACATGTCTATACATAAGAGGAACCCTATTCCTCCACGGCACTGGATATTCTGTTAGACTTGACACCGCTCGATATTTTTAGCAAGTAAGTAAATGCGACCGCAGCTATTATTACTATTTGACACCGCTAATATTCTTAATATACTAGGAATTCTCCCAGAGAACATCAATTACACCATACCCCAACATTGGTTTAACAAAGACTTTCATGGATGGCGAGTCAATTCACTTCTATACTGATACAGGTTTTGTTTGGTTGGTTGGTTGGTTTTCTCAGACAAGCATAATCTACGTCCTGTCCTGGCTGAAGAAAAACGTGATATCTGCAAGAAACGTCCGCATCTTTTCAGATAGTCAGGAAGGTGTTAAGTCCCTGGACTCATTCTCACTAAATTCTAGAACCACGCTTAACTGCCAATCATTTCTTAGGGAGATGGCAAAGCAATTCAACCTTCAACTGTGTTAGGTGCTGCGGCACAGAAACACTCCACGGAATTGTAGGGCCGAGGAACTCGGCAAAATTGAACCACTCTACATAATAATTAAAGCTGGATCTTAAAAAAAGAACAAACCTTAGGTGGACTGTCAGATCAACATGCCTAGAGACCAAACAGATCTGGCCAAAGCTGAATCTGGAACGCTCTAAGGATTTGATCTTTCAAAATAGGAAATACCTCAACGATATAACAGGTATAATCATTTGAAACTTATAGGCAAGCATGCAAGAAGGCTTTGCATCTTTACAAATGATTTCTGTAAAAATTACATGGACAAGGAGGAGGAGGCGACAATCTTTCACCGACTCCCTCCGAATAACAACAATTCTTACCTAACCTCACCTGCCCAATTATAATAAACATAAATAGTTGTGTGCTGTATTCCATAAATAGAGTAGGCACTAAGAGATCTGAACTTGGTTTAGTTTTAGTTTTAAATGCATTTTATTTTCTTAAACACTAACTCTTACATACTAACAAAAAAAAATGCCTAATTTTTGGTTACAATTACTTAACAATCTTATACTAACTTACTGGCCCCACACAAGCACTCTAAGCTACTCTAAATTCTTTTATCTATGTATGTCTTTCGTCTTCATTTACATTTTATTTAAAAAATTTTATTTTGTATTCTTAGGGCTAAGAAAAAATTGTTAAAAAAAAAACTTAGCCTATGGATGTAATTTTTTATTTATTATAAAAACTTAATATCTAACGTAAAATAGACCTTAGTCTTAGACCTAAACCTATGCAAGCTGGCCATCACTATTTACAGAGGAAATAGATTGGTCAGCTCTGCCTCATTAGTGAGGCTGGTCCGTACGGAAACGACGACGAAACATCTTCTCCATCATTCAACCACCAGAAATGTTGGTGCTGCCGAACGACATCCCTCTTATCGCGATTCCCCACCGCCCTACTGAACCTGAGACGATCCACACTGCCGTGTGCGACGTCTCTGTTGTAGTTGAGTCGCCTGTCCCCAGCTGTCCGACCGACATGGAAGATTAACGGAACCGCTAATCTGTCCTGGATCAACCCTATCTAATCTAGGTAAAGGAATACTTCCGGTGGAACAAAGCCGTCAGAGCGCATACTCTCGTGGTAAAGGTAATTGGGGTAGTAAGCCCCAGATATCAGGTTATTCGTCGAGGTCATTGCTCTTGCAATGTGCCTTCGAGTCATCTTAATTACGAAGTTGTCCACTCGTATTAGGTTCGCCCTGTTGTAAAGGACCTCATTAGGATGAGTTCTGGATGGTGTTCTGTACAAGCGAAGACAAGCCCTAAGGCAAGCCCTCTCAAAAACACACGGGACACCCAAATACCAGCATGAGCCTGATAAGGGCCATGTAGCAGATTACCCTCGCATCAAGTTGGCTGCTATAAAACAGTCTCTTTGTAAGGGCAAAAGCGCCTTTAGCTCTGACCAGAGCAGCATCTACGTTTTTGTCAAAATACAGAAACCGATCTTAACAGACCCCAAGGTATCTGACCACATTTCGACAGGCAAGAAGCTGTCCGTGTTGTCCGATGATCGAGAGCTTTCGCCAATTTTTTCTGGTATCCCTAGAGGCCCTAGACAACGGCGTCCTAAAGAGAATGGTTTCCGACTTCTGAAAGTTAATTTTCAACTTCCAGTCATCGCAAAATCGTCTTATCTTATCGAAGTCACGCTGCAAGAGAGTATTATTGACCTCGATTTTTGGACCTGTTCTGTACGCTATCAAATCGTCTGCGTACGCAATAGTATGGGGAAGTGAACCTATCAAGTCGATTGTATAAATGTTGAACAGGATCGGCAAATTCACCGCGCCTTGTTGAAGACCATTTTTAATTTGAAATATTCCAACAGAAGTCACATCACCATTCTTCACGATGAACTGTCTGTTGGTTAGCATATTATAAAGAGTGTACAAGTGTGGTTTACTAATCCCCAGCCTATTCAGCTTATAGAAATGACCCTCTAACCATACGGTGCCTTGTACAAGTCAACAAGGCAGGCACCAGTACATTGGTCTTCGCCTTTATTCCATTCTATATCGGACACCAGTTTAGACGCGGCATATAAGATATCATGTCTCGCCTTAAAACCGAATTGATTATCCCGAACTATATGTTTGTACTCAACCCGCCTAGACAGAGCTCTATTGATTACTTTTTCAAAAACCTTACTGATATTCGGAAGGAGACTTATCGACCGGAGATTCACCGGATTGGATATATCCTTTTCCTTTTTGAGGATAGGTTGAACCAGCGCCGTTTTCCAATGTGCTTGATAATGTGCATTATTCATTGCATTATTAAACAGGGTGGTATAAATGTCCACCGCTTCTAGAGGAAGATGTCGAAGCACGATGTTCGGAATACCATCGATCCCCACTGATTTTTTAGCCCTGATTGTGTCGAAGATCTCATGGAGTTCTTCCTTCGAAATGAACGGGGGTAGGTCACCCTCTCTGGTAATGACATTATTTGCCATATTTTCGTTGCTGAACCGGGTGAAACCAGAGCCCTCTGATCGCCAGTTCTCTACTTCATTTCGAATGTAAAAATCTTGCACCAAGACGCGATCGTCCAGGTCATAATTAGGGCCAATGGTATCATTGACCTTGTATACTTCCTGGAAAGTCGCCCCTATGGCCTCAACCTTCTCCTGTGGATTCTCGATCACAAAGAAGTAGTCATCATCAGCGGCCTCATTTGGATCAATACCTGCTATTGTCAGTAACCGTTCGTTGTCTGATGTCCGGGCTATTTTAAGACACTGAAGATCGTTTTGGTTTTTTCTTCGAAATAGTTAATTTATTTGCGGGAACATATTCGGGTTAGTGGTGTTTACAGCCCGAACCTTGTTGTTCGAATGCAAACTTACAAAAATTCTGAAATTCTCTTTTATTAACGTTTGCAAATTTTTAATCGACGACTTCAGTGTCCTGATCTCCGGGTGTTGTCTGTCAGTAAAATGTCTGTACAAGTTTTTAAGTCTTGACAGGAGTCTACTTTTCTGTCGGTGCAGTGCGTCAATAGTAGGATTGCGAAACAGGTCTTCGTTAGTCGTTCGATACCGCGGAATTGTAGTGTCGATAGTTTGTTTAGTTGTCTCGTCCATTTGTTTTAGGTAATTGTCGATCTCCTCGTTTGACAAATTTCTATTAGACGGTGGGTGAAGCTTGTTCGAGTAGAGCGCTCTTGTCAAGGTTGCGGAGAAGCGTGTCCATCGAGCATTACTGTAGTTGTAAGAACATCTTTGGACAAACTCCTTCAATTCCGCAATTTCGTTGAGAACTGGAATTTCGGTGCTAAAACCGCAATGGTCACTGTCATACACGAATGTGCGAAAACAGTTTAGCGTTTGTAAATGCGTACCTGTCAGTCGTATACGTTCGTCGTACAGCAGTAGATCCAAATAAAACCCGCCTCTGGGAAACGATGGGTTATCCGTCGCTTTAATACCGAGTCTGTACATGACATCATGCTGACCCCACCAATCGAGTGGTAGGTTCCCTCTAGTATTTGGCAACTGATTTCCCCAATCTCTGTGTTTAGCGTGAAATCTCCGTCGATTATAAAATAATGCTCTGCCTATTCCAGCTTCAGAAGTTGAAAAAGCGTGTCGAGCTCTGTAATAAACAAGGTGGATTGTGAAGCCTCAGGTGCATAAACAGAGGCCAAGTACAGCCGTTTTCCACTCCGGAGCGGGATATAAATAAATAACCACAGCTTCTAACACCCGGAACCTGTGCAACACGCCCTTGTACACTCTGTGAAATTTTATGCCTTCTTTAATCGCGACACCACCTTCATTTTTAGATCTGGGCCGTTTTCTTCCTCTAACAATATAATTATTGTACTTGTGATTATCGGTTAGCTAAGTTTCGCTAGTGAAAAGCACATCAGGAGTTTGGTCTTGTAGCAATTTAAACCTCGCGGCTATTCGTTCGATCCTAATCAGTGAATTAACATTTACCGCAAGGACCTTCAAAGTTTGCTCCACGATGTGCGTACCCATTACGACATGTGTTGCGTTAGGGCCGGCAGCAGCGCGTAGATCTGGTTCAACCGCTTGGCCTGTTCTTGCACCTGCTTTTGCAGCTGAGCCATCTGCCCTTGGATTGCGAGCAAGATGGCCAGCATGTTAAGTGCAGCTTCCGTTGTTCTCGGCATTCCCGTTGGAGAAACAACAGTCGCTTGTTGTACCGTAGCCCCCCTACCTGCCGCCATTTGGGAGTAGGAAATTTGGGACGTGACGGCTGGTGTTCTTATACCTAATATGTGAACGTTTGACCTCCACCTTCTGCTGCCGGGCCAGTCTTGCTTTCTTAATGTCAGCGAACTTAGGACAACCTCGATAGCTTGCGGTGTGTCCCACGTTTCCACATAACATGCACGAGAGCTGCGACCTATCGGATGCTCCGTCAACACCTAGAGCACACTCCTCGGAACTGTGGTTCTTGGCGCACTTCACGCATCGAGGCTGCATTTGGCAGTTCGACGCTGCGTGCCCGAACCTCTGGCAGCGAACGCACTGTATAACGCCTTCGCTCCTTTTTAATTTTTTCCAGTGAACAACCTGGTAGTTTAGGACATTGATGCTCCTTAGACTATCCAGACGGCTTTCGGGCCTTAGCTGCACCAGGAAGAACGGCAGACTCCGCCTCTCCCGCCTGGCTCTAGCTGTGGTTAATGGCTTTACCCCCACAAACTTGAGTCCTTCGCACTCCTTCTCTTTGAGCAGTGCCAGGATCTCCTCAGGATTAGAAGACGCTTCTAACCCCTTCAGCAGCACCGATTGCCGCTTTTCACACTTCGGTGTGAATGAGAAGTGCTCCGTCGTCGTTTCTTTTAGGAGCTCTTTCACTTTCGCGTATGCCTCCACTGTATTACAGTGGATGGCATTACGATCGTTCCCCAATCTCTTAATGTTAAAATTGTTACCAATGACCAACTTACACAGGTCCTTGTTTGCACTTACCTCTAATTTATAGGTATTGAAAGGTGGCACCTTCTGCGTCTTCTTCTGCTGTTGCTGTTGTTGTTGTTTCTGCTGCTGCAGTTGTTGTTTCTGCTGCTGCAGTTGTTGTTTCTGCTGCTGCAGTTGTTCTTTCTGCTGCTGCTGGTTTTGTTGTTTGGAGCTCGCTGCTTCTAATTGCTTCCTCTGCCTGCGTGCTTTTTGTTTTTGCTTAATAGCAAGCACTTTTTCTGGCAGCTTTTGTATGCTGCTGTTTATGTCAATAATTTCTTGATCCTCTACTTCGGACTCGGTTGCCGCTAGAGAGGCAAAATTGTTATTGCCCCCCTCATAATGGACCTCATCAGCCGTTAAAACGGCATTTATTTTCTTTTTATTAAGATTAGGTGGGGTTTTCAGACTCCTCCTCCCGTTAATGGCTTTCGCCAAGGCACCGGCAACACTATTGTTGCCTATTCCAACTCCCGTTATGGGAATACCATCGATCCCCACTGATTTTTTAGCCCTGATTGTGTCGAAGATCTCATGGAGTTCTTCCTTCGAAATGAACGGGGGTAGGTCACCCTCTCTGGTAATGACATTATTTGCCATATTTTCGTTGCTGAACCGGGTGAAACCAGAGCCCTCTGATCGCCAGTTCTCTACTTCATTTCGAATGTAAAAATCTTGCACCAAGACGCGATCGTCCAGGTCATAATTAGGGCCAATGGTATCATTGACCTTGTATACTTCCTGGAAAGTCGCCCCTATGGCCTCAACCTTCTCCTGTGGATTCTCGATCACAAAGAAGTAGTCATCATCAGCGGCCTCATTTGGATCAATACCTGCTATTGTCAGTAACCGTTCGTTGTCTGATGTCCGGGCTATTTTAAGACACTGAAGATCGTTTTGGTTTTTTCTTCGAAATAGTTAATTTATTTGCGGGAACATATTCGGGTTAGTGGTGTTTACAGCCCGAACCTTGTTGTTCGAATGCAAACTTACAAAAATTCTGAAATTCTCTTTTATTAACGTTTGCAAATTTTTAATCGACGACTTCAGTGTCCTGATCTCCGGGTGTTGTCTGTCAGTAAAATGTCTGTACAAGTTTTTAAGTCTTGACAGGAGTCTACTTTTCTGTCGGTGCAGTGCGTCAATAGTAGGATTGCGAAACAGGTCTTCGTTAGTCGTTCGATACCGCGGAATTGTAGTGTCGATAGTTTGTTTAGTTGTCTCGTCCATTTGTTTTAGGTAATTGTCGATCTCCTCGTTTGACAAATTTCTATTAGACGGTGGGTGAAGCTTGTTCGAGTAGAGCGCTCTTGTCAAGGTTGCGGAGAAGCGTGTCCATCGAGCATTACTGTAGTTGTAAGAACATCTTTGGACAAACTCCTTCAATTCCGCAATTTCGTTGAGAACTGGAATTTCGGTGCTAAAACCGCAATGGTCACTGTCATACACGAATGTGCGAAAACAGTTTAGCGTTTGTAAATGCGTACCTGTCAGTCGTATACGTTCGTCGTACAGCAGTAGATCCAAATAAAACCCGCCTCTGGGAAACGATGGGTTATCCGTCGCTTTAATACCGAGTCTGTACATGACATCATGCTGACCCCACCAATCGAGTGGTAGGTTCCCTCTAGTATTTGGCAACTGATTTCCCCAATCTCTGTGTTTAGCGTGAAATCTCCGTCGATTATAAAATAATGCTCTGCCTATTCCAGCTTCAGAAGTTGAAAAAGCGTGTCGAGCTCTGTAATAAACAAGGTGGATTGTGAAGCCTCAGGTGCATAAACAGAGGCAAAGTACAGCCGTTTTCCACTCCGGAGCGGGATATAAATAAATAACCACAGCTTCTAACACCCGGAACCTGTGCAACACGCCCTTGTACACTCTGTGAAATTTTATGCCTTCTTTAATCGCGACACCACCTTCATTTTTAGATCTGGGCCGTTTTCTTCCTCTAACAATATAATTATTGTACTTGTGATTATCGGTTAGCTAAGTTTCGCTAGTGAAAAGCACATCAGGAGTTTGGTCTTGTAGCAATTTAAACCTCGCGGCTATTCGTTCGATCCTAATCAGTGAATTAACATTTACCGCAAGGACCTTCAAAGTTTGCTCCACGATGTGCGTACCCATTACGACATGTGTTGCGTTAGGGCCGGCAGCAGCGCGTAGATCTGGTTCAACCGCTTGGCCTGTTCTTGCACCTGCTTTTGCAGCTGAGCCATCTGCCCTTGGATTGCGAGCAAGATGGCCAGCATGTTAAGTGCAGCTTCCGTTGTTCTCGGCATTCCCGTTGGAGAAACAACAGTCGCTTGTTGTACCGTAGCCCCCCTACCTGCCGCCATTTGGGAGTAGGAAATTTGGGACGTGACGGCTGGTGTTCTTATACCTAATATGTGAACGTTTGACCTCCACCTTCTGCTGCCGGGCCAGTCTTGCTTTCTTAATGTCAGCGAACTTAGGACAACCTCGATAGCTTGCGGTGTGTCCCACGTTTCCACATAACATGCACGAGAGCTGCGACCTATCGGATGCTCCGTCAACACCTAGAGCACACTCCTCGGAACTGTGGTTCTTGGCGCACTTCACGCATCGAGGCTGCATTTGGCAGTTCGACGCTGCGTGCCCGAACCTCTGGCAGCGAACGCACTGTATAACGCCTTCGCTCCTTTTTAATTTTTTCCAGTGAACAACCTGGTAGTTTAGGACATTGATGCTCCTTAGACTATCCAGACGGCTTTCGGGCCTTAGCTGCACCAGGAAGAACGGCAGACTCCGCCTCTCCCGCCTGGCTCTAGCTGTGGTTAATGGCTTTACCCCCACAAACTTGAGTCCTTCGCACTCCTTCTCTTTGAGCAGTGCCAGGATCTCCTCAGGATTAGAAGACGCTTCTAACCCCTTCAGCAGCACCGATTGCCGCTTTTCACACTTCGGTGTGAATGAGAAGTGCTCCGTCGTCGTTTCTTTTAGGAGCTCTTTCACTTTCGCGTATGCCTCCACTGTATTACAGTGGATGGCATTACGATCGTTCCCCAATCTCTTAATGTTAAAATTGTTACCAATGACCAACTTACACAGGTCCTTGTTTGCACTTACCTCTAATTTATAGGTATTGAAAGGTGGCACCTTCTGCGTCTTCTTCTGCTGTTGCTGTTGTTGTTGTTTCTGCTGCTGCAGTTGTTGTTTCTGCTGCTGCAGTTGTTGTTTCTGCTGCTGCAGTTGTTCTTTCTGCTGCTGCTGGTTTTGTTGTTTGGAGCTCGCTGCTTCTAATTGCTTCCTCTGCCTGCGTGCTTTTTGTTTTTGCTTAATAGCAAGCACTTTTTCTGGCAGCTTTTGTATGCTGCTGTTTATGTCAATAATTTCTTGATCCTCTACTTCGGACTCGGTTGCCGCTAGAGAGGCAAAATTGTTATTGCCCCCCTCATAATGGACCTCATCAGCCGTTAAAACGGCATTTATTTTCTTTTTATTAAGATTAGGTGGGGTTTTCAGACTCCTCCTCCCGTTAATGGCTTTCGCCAAGGCACCGGCAACACTATTGTTGCCTATTCCAACTCCCGTTATGGGAAGAGCGGAACGCTCTCCACCATCCGTCACGTGATTTGCTTAATTACTTTTTGTTATCAAACAACACTTTGAGGGGGAAAAAAAATATAAAAAAGTTCCAAGTTTGGCCTGGACTCGACTACCGGGTGAACTAACTAATTTTCAACTAATTACGTTGAGGAGGAAACTGTTTCACTATTTTTTTTACTTTATGTAAAGCCGAAGCACGTCTGTTCTCTGCTGGGATCTGCGAACGACTGAGATCTGAACTTGGAAATGCCCAGGGTTGTACCTGTTACTACACATCGATTGTGCTTATTTTAGCTCGAAGTGGTAATCATCCGCAAAACTTTTAAACACTATTGCTGAACAGCAGACAAAAAAAACAGCACTATAAACGCGACAGCGGATAATTTCCCCAATTGGAATCATAGGTAAAGTTAGCAATTAAGACTTTATCCTATCTACTCCGACATTCTTTAAACACAGGTTGGTAAAGATTTCCTAAACTAAGTCAGCGTCTTGGAAAAGAAATGGTAGTGAATGAGCGCTTAAAGGATCAAGGGCAGCGATCACATCCCCGAACGGGCTACTTGCTTCGGTCTAACCGACCTCTCGTTCTAGGGTTATCTCTAATGGAACTGTCCCTTCGAATTAGCGGTTGTGCCGCCGTGGTAACTATCCGGCCATGGAAAAAAACCTTAAGTTACGAATGCGAAGCAAAAACCTTGGATATGGATGTTGACTACTCCTGCAAACGAAACAAGGACACAGTCTCTAGTGTTTAACGTGGTCGCCTGTTTGGAAAACTTAAGATCACGGGAGGCCCATATATCCATTGGAGCAAGGATACGCCTTGCCATCGCTCACCGTCAATTCACTGATACCAAAGTAAAATTCGTGTTGGAGGCCAAAAGTTCCACCCTTGGTAAGGGTCGAGGTCAACCTAAAGCATCTTACTGATCTTAGGGTCACAGCACCCAGTATGTTGCAACTCTACATTGGTTCAAAGACCCTTCCGGCGAGTTTGCGCTTAAACCCCAGCCATCATGACGCTCCCACAAGGGGTCCTACCTCTACAAGTCAGGCCCGGACCGGGATGCGAGGTGCTCCTGATGTCCACGGTACCGTGTTTTAAGTCCCGGTAGGGACTACCGGGAGTATTGGCACCTTTTGGGCCTCAGACCGGCCGCTTGTAACTAGTCTTATCATAGCAACCTTCGGTGGTGTCATCTGAAAACCGTTACGATAAGACGAGTAGATTGCTCTGCCCCCGCTTTTTATTAGACAACGTCATTGATGGACGAAGCCTTGATAATTGGGCGGGGACCCAACGAAACAAGGACAACGAATGTTAGGTGCATTTGCACAACTAGCGGAGGCCCTACATTGCTGCAAAGCACATGTTATCTCCATACAAGAATAGCGATGGGATGTGGTGGACTAAAAAAAGATGAAAAACTGCGACACCTACTACGGTAATTATTATCGACAGTAAAAGTAGAGCCTATTTGGATGCGGATTTGTTGTTAGATACAGACTTGAGCCTTGATTTTTCGACATGTGAATGACCGCCTCGTAACAGTCCCTACTGAGGCTAAATGCGATGATGAAGATGATACCAAAAGTATTGTAGCTTCTACGAACTCTTGGACAAGACTTACGAGCAGTGCCCTTGCTATGACATTAAAATTGCAACTTTAATGCAAAGCTTTAAAGAGATGGAATGCTTTGAAATACTGTCGGAAAGTATAGCCGGCACGACACCACCTCCGATAACGGATTTAGGCTAATTGACTTTGCGACGGGACGAAACTGTGCTAAAACGGGGGGGGAGTTTGACTTTTGAAGGTCACAATCGTAAGACATTACCAAATCCTTTTCGGATCTGGTTTGCAGCTAAGCAACATGCTGCATAGCAGGACTAGAGGAGAGAGACGAATACCAGCTTCTCAGCCGGAAAAAGGAGGATCATGTAAAGTACGAACTCGAAAAAATTGAAAGATGCTTCTCAATAAATGAGGTTCGGAAGTTTCACCAAAAGACAAAACAAATATGCAACGGACACAAACCCCAATCCGAAGCCTGTAAAAACGAACTCGAGAACAAATTAGTAGAGTCGGAGTCGATGCTTACGAATTGAAAAGAGCATTTCTGTTATCCGTGAGGAAAAATAAACCTTTCAACCGGACAATATAAGCCAACAATTTTTTTACCCGATCTGGATGAAGTAAAAATAGCTGTTTTAAATTTGAAATGTGCATCCTTTGTCAATAACTCCATACACGCACGCATAAATGTGTTACGTCATCGACGCCGGTACCAGCAGTTGAAGAGAAACGGTAGACGAAGACAGTTCAATTAATAAGTTGCCTATAATAATCATTTTCATATCACGGTTGCACTTACATAAATTAAATAAAATAAAATAAGATAAATGAATTCAAGTTTCAAACGTTAGCCCTATAAATAAAGGGTGATTTATCATGAGGTTTGATTTATAATGTAAAATAAGACACATAGATTTAAAAGTAAACTTAAAATGTTTTTTATCGGTTAAAAAAATGATATCATGTAAATGTTGGCCACGACTACGTCTGAGGTGGTACATTCGGAAGGATCAATTTTCGGCGACTCGGTCGAGCATAGGGACTGGTATCTCTCGGATAACATGAGTAATGTTGGCTTCCAAAGCGTCAATCGTAGCTGGCTTATTCCTGAAGACCTGAGACTTTACATATCCCCAGAGAAAATAGTCCAAAGGTGTGATATTGCACGATCTAGGTGGCTAATTTACCGTAGCAAAACGTGGAGCTTTTACCAGAATGATTTCTCAACACATCCATGTATGGCTCGTAGTGCCGTCTTGTTGAAACCGGAGCTCACCGAGCACATAGTCCGTTAACATGGCGCGATAACGGTTACCATTAACGGTAACCTTCTGATTTGCCCCATTTTTGAAGAAATATGGACCAATAATTCCAACAGCCCATAAACTACACCATACCGTTGCTTTTAGTGGATGGGTCTCGGTACTCTTTGTATTGCTCATCAGCCCAAATACGGCAATTACGGTTTATTAACGTATCTATTGAGCCAGAAATGGGCTTCCTTACTGAGCTTTTACAGAGCCCATTCACTGAAAATATGACGCAAACATTGACGCCAGTCGCCTGGCTTCAATTCTTGCACAAGTTTAATTTTGTACGCTTTTAAGCCAAGATCCTCACGTAAAATACGCCAAGATAAGCTGCTGAGAACGACGAAGAATCGATTCGTCACGGTCTTTGCGTACACTCTCAGCTACAACTGCTAAAGTCTCTTCACTAGTTACTGGATGTGGTTTAAACGGTCGAGTATCATCCACTAATGTGAACTGGGACTCAAATTTACGAATGGTATTGGAAGTAGTGGTTTCAGTAGGTCGATTATGCGCACCGTAAGTTCCTCGAATCGCACGGAAAACATTTCTCACAGAACGCTGATTTTAGTAATACAACTTAACAATTTGTAGTCTTTTCATGATGACTTACCAAACGATAATGAACAAAAATGACAAAGCAGTTTGATAGGAGTCACGCGTGATCTGCAAAAAAGCCTATTAAAAATAAAACCTCACGATCAATCATCCCTTATAAACTTGAGTAGAAAAAAGCTGCTATAGCGGGCCAAAGCGGAAGGCGATGACTTATATCGCTGCTTACGAAGCTCCCTGAATGATAGAGCCTTTGCTCCTGAAGACCTCATTAAACAGCATCTTCACAAGTTTCTTGCAGCGAAAGATAAGAAGTTTAATGAACACGGTACTTTGAAGTTGATCGAGAAATGACTAAAAGTCATCTAACAAAATGGACAACACATCGTTGATTAATGTTCATTATTAAATAAATGCACCTAAAACTCAAATGACAAAAACTCAATGACTTTTTGAAGAAGCCGAATAGTTAATTTTATAAGGCTGTTGAAAAAAAAACACCTCATGTTTGAGTTTCACAGTTCGAACACGTTGAGTCGTATCTTGAAAACTGTTGTTTTGAAATAAAATGACCTGACTTTTTTTTGTAAATACCAGGTACGCGTTTCATAATTACAAAAGGAAGGGGTTAAAAGATAATTTTCTGAAATTTCATACCAATTCAAAATTTTTATAAAAAAAAACCAATTTTGATCATTGACATTTTGTGGCAACACTTACTTTGAAACAATTAAAGTACAAACAATAACGAGTTTAAGGATACCCTATTTTCTGCCATTTGAAAGATGTTATTTTCTACTTGGGTCAAAGCCGGCCAGAGTAAGTCATTAATTAAAATATTAAAATGTTAAAGGGGATGCTTTTGGAAAAATAAAACATTTCTTTTTTCACTATATTGCCATATTGTGTTTTAGTATTGGTTTGTTTTAGTATTGCGGTTTGCTAAGAGATGGCGTAACTTGTATTATTCCATTGTTATTATTCCATTGGAACATGCGTTGGAAAGCTACTGTCATTGTACGTGATTTCAGTATATGTCATTCATTTGAAGCGTAAACAACAATGATTTTTTTCACTCAAATATATCGAACTTTGTGCCTGAAAAAGTGTATTTGCGGGGAGTTCTTCTTCATGAAGAAAAATGTTGCCGAAAGTCATCGTATTTTGGTGGAAGTTAATGGTGAACATGTACTAGCTAAGCGAACGTGCCAAAAGTGGTTTGCACGATTTTGATTTTGGCTTGGAAGACGATGAACGTCCTGGGCAGCCAAAAAATTTTGAAGATGAAGAACTGGAAGCATTACTCTATGAAGATTGTTGCCAAACAGAAGCTCGCAAAATCTTTGGGTGTCACTCAATCAGCCATTTTAAAACGTTTAAAAGCAGCTGAATATATTCAAAACCAAGGAAATCGGGTTCCACATGAACTCACGCCGAGAGACGTCGAAAGGCGGTTTTGCATGTGCTGCTGGAACGCCACAAAAGGAAGTCATTTTTGCATTGGATTGTTACTGGTGATGAAAAATGAATCCATTACGACAACCTTAAGCGCAAAAAATCATATGTGAAACCCGGCCAACCAGCCAAATCAACAGCAAAGCCGAATATCCATGGCGCAAAGGTAATGATCTGTGTTTGGTGGGATCAGATGGGTATGCTGTATTATGAGCTATTTAACTGGGTAAAACCATCAACAGACAACGCTACCGAAAACAATTAATCCGTTTGAAGAGAGCAGTAGCCGAAAAACGCCCGGAATATGCGACCAGACACGAGGCAATAATTTTCCATCATGACATCGCTCGGCCCCACGTCGCTATTCCGGTTAAGAACTATTTGGAAAACAGTGGATGGGAAGTCTTACCCCACCTGCCTTATAGCCCAGACGTTGCCCCTTCTGACTAACATTTGTTCCGGTCGATGCAGAACGCCCTCACTGAAATACGGTTCACATCAGAGCAGAATATCAAAAATTGGCTTGATTCATTCTTGGCTGCCAAGCCGGCGCAGTTCTTTTGCGATGGAATCCACAAATTGCCAGAAAGATGAGAAAAAGTCATAGCTTCAGATTGGCAATACTTTGAATAATACTATTGTACATGTTTTTCTTAAATAAACGTTCAAATTTTGAAAAAAAAAACCGCACGAATTAAATTACATACCCAATAAAACATTTTTTTTTTAATTAAATGTGTATATGTGTAAACGAAAAAAAGTTTGTTTTATTGTTTAAATCAAAATAAGTTATCGAGTTATAACCTGGTACAAAAATAAAAGTCTCTATGTCTATCATAAAAAGTGAGATTATCCAATTAGGTTCCACGTAACTTTATTGTATATGTATTAAGAATCGAATCAATAGATTACCAGACAAAAGAAGTAAAGCACCCTTCCCAGTAATCACAAGAAAGTTGAGGGAGCCTATAAAAGGCGCCGTAAAATAGATAGCAAATTCAGATACAGAATGCATAAGTACAGAGAGGTACATTAGGTGTTTTAAAATTAGTTATGGTGTGGATGGCATCAAAAATACGTCCCAAAGCACTGTTACACATATGTTTTAACCCCAAAAACTGCTGCCTACACACTTCAAATGTACATTTCCAAACGCTTCCCATACCCCTACTGCTTAAACTGATCCCTACTACGTACAAACCTCCAAAAAAGACTAACACTAACAAACAGGTTATGAGCCCTGTTATCTTTTCTCAAAACTTAATTATCATCCGTACGTATGTGCTATCCCACCACCTAGCCTTCGGGCAAACGTGTGGTACTTTGAAAAACCATATGCCCGTTGATACTAATCTTAATTGTAGTTACAGACGTAAAATTTCTGGTATTAAGGATAAAACCATTAATCGATAGAATGAATAACAGAACTGCTTATCTTCAAATCAATTTTTCCACCACATAAAACACCCAGAAGGCACCTGTTAGACATAGACGCCGGCCTGACAGTTGTTGACACATTTTCTTTGCGTATAAAATAAAATAAAAATAGAAATCAAACGGTCTTTGGTGCAAACTACTGGAAAAGACTAGTCTCCCTTTTCGCAGGGTGTGTTTCACTGGCACCTGCATGGCCAAAGGCACAAAGGATTTCAACTCTCTTTCCGCAGGGCTTTACCGCTCACGCGGATTTAAATGTACCAAACAAATTTTTGTTTGCACGTGTACAAATGTGACTCTCTGCGCTTGCTCCCACAGTGGATAGAAGGCTCTTCTAGGAAAATAAATCGTTTGTGTTAAATAATATGTTTCAGAAAATATATTACGTTTGATACTGTTGAAAAGGTCTTGAAATGTTTCGAAATACGGTAAAAGCCCTCTCACTTCTACTAGTCCTAACTCCCAATTATCTTTTGAAGACTAAACCAATTGTTTTAATTTTTAAAGTAAAAAAAAACTATGTGAAATAATGATTTCCGTCCAATATGTATAAATATTCTTGCTAAGGATGGTGAATACCAAAATGTATCTTTAACTTCCCATTCAAATTTCGGTTGCTGAGTAAAAGAATATAGAAATAAGATCTTAGATTATCGATGGCTCATACAATTTCTAGAATCTCTTTCTCGTTGGTCGCATAATTCTCTTTAGCTTTGCTCAAGGAACGAGAGATGCGTCTTTAAGTCGTTGAAAGCTTGCAATGCTCTTCTTTCAATGTGACTTTCAACTTCCTGGATTGACTCGCCTTGATCTGAGCATTCTCACCTCGTGTTAGATTTGTCAGGGGCTTAGCTACTCCGGCTTAATCTCTTATGAATTTCCTGTAATAGGACGTGAGTCCTAAGTAGCTTTCCTTGAGATTTTCTGGAGGAAGTAACTTTTCGATAGCTGATACTTGCGAAATAGCTTGCTCTGTCAAAATTGGTAAGGGTAAGATTGATGTCTAGGATTGGGTACGTATCTGAAACCATGACGGCGTTTAATATCTTATAGTCGATCACCATCCTGTACTGTTTCTCGCCTGATTTTTTGGCTTTATTTGAGACAACCCCAATAGGAGAATTATAGGGACTTTTAGAGGGACGTATTATTCCTTCAGCCAGAAGTTTCTTTATTTCATCCTCTACTGTTTCCCTCATGTTAACAGCGTACGGAAAGCATTTGTATTAAATCGGCTCATCGGTATTAGTTTTAATTTCTGCCTCTACTGCCGTTTTTATGGTTTTACTTGCACTAACAGGTCCGAATAGAGGTTTATAGGTTTACTTACTCTTGGTTTGTTCAGAAAGATTTTTGTTAGGGAATAGATATATTTTCCCCGAAATTTTTTCCTTCAATGGGATGGTTATATTCGGATTTAGTCTCAATGTATTTTCCCTGCGTCCAATAACCGCCTCAAGTTCTTTAAGAGGATCATTCCCAATGATTCCATTGAAAGAATTATACCGGGTGATATGTAAAATGTTAGCACACAAATTTTGCCTTCTACCTTAATGTTACCACCAGCTGAATGCACATAGAAAGAATTAACCAGATGAGTGGGACGAGAAGATGCTTTCTTAACTACGGATGGGGAAAGAGAATTTTCTTTAGCTACCATGTGGGGGAAGCTGAGGGGAAGCCCCTCCCCCGTGATATATTCTAAATAATGAACGCTGGACGGTCGTCCTTCATAAAATTTACTTCGTCGCAAGCTTCGTTCTCTGCCATCTCCTCGTGATTTAAATCAGGTTCCTCGGCTCTGGTCACTGCCATCTTCTCGTGATCGAATCAGAGTCTTCTTGAGGTGCTTCTACATGATACAGTCTCTGTTGTTTTTGTGAATAGTTATCAGAGTACGTTTTCCTCTTACACGGATTCTTACCTCTAGAACTATTCGTGTAGTTCACATTGTGCTACTGCGTAGACCCCAGCTCCATCTTTTCAAGTGGGTGTGGTGTTGTTGGTTTCGGCGGAGGCGTACTCTTCACTGGGGGCGAATAAATGTTGTTGTTGAGGAGTATGGATGAATCTTTCTTGCCTTACCAACACTACCCACTACTGTTATTATGTGTAGATTTCAATATTTGAATACAATTCAAAATTAAAATTCCTCACTTGGGTTCTGCACTTTAAATAGTTTTATAGTAATTATAATAAATTGATTCTAATTAAACTAACTGGATATATTTTTTTTGCCCTTTTTACAATTTTTTGTTTCACTAGGATATTATTATATTGGTTTTTTCCTTTTTGTTTTTTTTTTTCCTTTACAATTTTTTAATCTCACTGGAGCTATACAATTTTTTATCGGAAGAAGAAGTCTTGATTTATTTTTATTATTAATAACGTGTTAATTCTTAATTTTCTTTCTTCCTTTTCTCTTGGATTTCTTACATTAGGAAGTTCACGGCACTGCAGATCGTATTAGTTTGTTTAGTATTCGATTCCTTGATGCTAGGATTTATGTATAGAAGCACGCTGCGTTGAAAAAGAAAAAAAAGGAAACCGAAAATTTAAGCGTTTAAATTCGTTTCTTTTGGGTACCGCTATTTCGAAAGGATCTTGTTATCTTTTTTGTATGCAAACATTAAAATAAACGCGACCTACTAAGGCACGATTTGCTTCACACGAATCCCCTTGAATCCCAACAGAATGTAGTCGCTAATGCTTTGTCAACATAGCAAATAAATATTACCACTGGCTGTTCGTAACACTCGGCGGAAAGTTCAACAGTAGAACAACTGAAACGAGTAAAACAACCACTTAATTCATCTAAAACCATATACTCGTACTGTATTATTAGACTAACAACATTTGCACTATTAGTATACTGCTCCATCAAAATATGCCAAGGCCCAACAACATGCCCAACAGGCTCGAAAGTGAGGACACTTTTTCTAAACAATGGTAGAGTTAAGGAACCTTATATACATTAAAACAACCCATGCTTATCATCGGATTGCGTATCAATGCTGAAACGCAAATGCACTTATCGAACATTGCATTATCAGTAGAAGAACATAAACATGCATTTATGGTATCCTAAAATAATAACTAACAACAAACAACAGATAGTTTTATTATAGCCACTCAGAAACTGTATAAATAGCTCTAAGGTAAAGCAAGTGCGTTTAAGTGCAAGTAAAATATATATTTGTTTTACTCATTTCCACTGAGGTAAAAAAATCTTTTCTGTTGGCTCTGTTTACCTTTCTCCCAAATAAATTCAGCTTGGAGTTTATTATCTCATTTGCAATGTGTGCTTAAATAGCCAAGTATGGGATTTGGTAAGAATAGGATTGATCAAGATCCAAGCTCCCAGCTACCAAATTTTAATACTCAGCATAACATCCAGGTTAAGAAAATCCGTGAGGTGCTCAAGCTTCTAATAGATGTGACATGTGTCCTTGCAAACCAAAAGCTATCGTTTGTTCATTATGTCAAGGAAACTAACTTGAGCTTTTAAATTTCTTGAAAAAATACGACACCACACTATCACACCACTTTGAAAGAGATACGGTATTTAGAAGTACCACAATGACAATTTAAAATGATTGGATTTAAGCGGTTGATTTACTTTACCAGAAAAACCCATAAAGCTTTTGTATAAGAGAGTGCAGACTATTTTTACGGAACTTGAAGGGCATTGCAACGTTCGCATTTAATTCAAAGAAAAGGGCGTATGCTCTTTAAGAATAATTAAAAAGAAAATTGAAATTTAAAAAAAAATTTAAGGGGATAGGGTTTCTTTTTAGATGAAAAAAGTGTGAAGAAACGCTACATCAGGTACTAGAACGATTAGAATTATATAATATACGAGTTTATTTTCAAAAATGTAATAGGTTCCAGAACACTTAGAGCATATTATTAGTGGTAATAGTATTAGGGCAAACAAGAAGAAAATTTGGGCCATTCTAGGAGCTCACAGTTCAAACAATGTTACGCAACCTAAAAGTTTTTTCGGACTTTTAAATTTCTAGAATCGTTTCATTCCTAATTCGGCTTCCAAACTGCGAAGATTGTAAGACCTTAAAAAAAATTGTAAATTTTAGTGGAAACCTGATTACCAAAAAACGTTTGATGAGACAAAGGAACTTATAGCCCAAGGATAAGCCGATTGTTGTAACATGTGATGTTAGCTCCGTTAGCAGTGCTATCTCACATATTAAATGATGAAGAAAAGCCTGTTATTTTCGCGTTCACTATACTTAGTGCAGAGGAGCAAAATCATTCACTTGCAATAGTGTATGCTGTTAAAAAGTTCCATAATTATTTGTATGAGCACAAATTCAAAGTTTTAACTGACCATCAGGCGTTAAGAGAAATATTTAGCGACAAAAATGGACATCTAGCGGTAGCTGCAGCAAGATTCCAAAAAGATGTCAAACAGGATATGCAGATGCATTATCTAGGCTTCCCAGTCAACGGTCGACAAATATACCAGATGAATTTATAAAATTTTATCGTTTGAAAATATTAAGGTTATAAAATTGGAAGACATTACATTTATAATTCATAAGGCTTATGAGTAATGAAAATCAAGAAAATGATTTTAATTCGAAATATTATTTGGATTGTGCGCAACAATTTTCATACAATAATAGTTGCACATATTACGACAGCAGAGTATACATTCCTGAAAATTTTAAGCATAATATATTATTATTATTATATGATACACATGTGGGAATAAAAAAAATTAAAATGCTTGTAGGAACTTAAGTGTGGTGGCGAAACGTAGATGCGGATATAGCAAAATTCTTACAATATTTTCGAGCGCACAATTTTACAAAATTGACTAAGGAATCAAAGTGATTCAACTCCAACGTACCCATTTGAAATAGTTTATATACAATAGAATTCATATAGTTTTTCGATATAAAGAAGTTAAATATTCTGTTGTTTGTAGATAGTAAATGTAAATGCATAGAAATTGCTGAAATGAAGGGTTCTCGTGCTGAGAAGGTTATTCCAAAACTCCATTAGTGGTTTTCTGTTTTTGATTTACCATCACATTCAGTTTCCAACAATGGGCTTCCATTTCAGTCCTATGAGCTGATTAGTTTTTGTCACGGTAATAGAATAAAAGTCGTAATGAATCCACTATACCACTACCAATCTAATGGGCTTGCAAAAACGCAGTACAAACAGTAAAGAATTGTTTTAAAAAAAAGAAATTTATTGAGTCTAAACCGATTAAAGACATTAGTTTTGAACGTGATAATTTTTTGCTCGGATTCAAAAACAATCCCAAGTGTCTACTAATCAAACCCTCGTCGGTATAATTTTTAAATTTAGACCAATAACTTTTCTGTATAAAAAAAATCAGATAAGTGTGCGCTACAAAATTGATATAAACAAAATTCAATTCAGAACAAAAAACTTAATATACACTTTAAAAAAAATTAAAATATTTACTACATATAAAAATTGTTTTAAATCTCACATTAAATGAATTTCTGGATACATAATATAAAAAATATCAGACTCTTTATATGCAATAAGTGTAAATGGGTTAAGAAGAGTGGCTCATTTAAATCAAAAAAGGAAAATAATTATCTCTATTAGATTTAGTTCATATTACAAATGTTTGAAGCATCAGACGTATTTTAAGATAGATTTAAGTATTTTTTTTTGTTTATCACAATGTATAAAGAATTATTAACTCATTTTCTTTCCTGCCTTACTGCAATAAAGTATAATTAAATATTTCCAATACCTTTTCAGACACGTCATATTATTCCTGACAGCATTCCCACACTCTATTCCGCCGAATTAGCGAATATGACACACGCCAATTCCAGACTAGTGCGTAACTGGAGACCTAGTTTATGATTCCCATGCTAACTCCTATGCCAAATTCCCGGTCCCATTCCTTCGACTTAAGTTTAGAAACTAGTATTTAAGCCAATTAATTTTTTTAATAAAGCCACTTGTGCCAAAAAGGTTGTGTTCAAGAAGATCAAAAGAGATCTTTACATTTTTTAGTGACCCCGACGTGATCTGGATTCTAAAATAAGCCAAATAAAATGGAAGCTCAAATCAAGGAACAGGCATTGGATGCCGTGAAAATCACCCAGTTGTTCTCGAATTTTTAGAAGACGGGATCCAGCAGACGGACAAAAGTATTCCTGCAGTCCCGCCTAGAACGACTAGAATTGGAATGGAATGACTTCGAGAAGAGGGTGACCCAGCTGCAGAATTATAAAGAAGAAATACCAAAGAGCAGCTATTTTGAGAGGAACTACTACGATCAAGTAAAGGTGATGTATGAGGAATACAAGGCCGCTATCTTCAAGGCCCAAACTGAACTAGAAAACCCTACCACTTCCAAGTGTACTGATCAAGACAATAGACTTTAAAGACTGATACGGCAGCAGAAGGCCTCAATAAATGTCCTGGAGAAATTTCTCACCACGACGGAGGAACATCTGAAAGAGCAATCGAGTGTTTACTATAAGAAAAAACTTACGAGTATTAAGGAGCCGTGGTCAAGTATTACCACTCGGCATATGGAAATTGTGACAGAGGAAGACGCCTTGGACTATTCCATATAGGACGTCACCCTTCTAGAAACCCCCTACCAATCCCTTCTCATCCAGATCCAGGAACATCTAGACAACAAGACTCCATCATCATCAAGTAATGGGACCCACAATTTCAACACCAACTTAAAGCTTCCAAATATAACGCTTCCCATCTTCAACTTGAATTACCTGCAGAGGAAAGGGTTCCATGATCTCTATCTGCAGCTCATTCATCAACAAGCAATGAGTAATGCAGAAAACATGGTCTACATATTTAAAGGCGAACTTATCTCGAGAAGCAACTAAGCTAATTCAGCATCTACAGATCTCTAAGGAAAAATACACTTAGGCATGGTCAACATTAGAACATCGCCACAATAATAAGCGACTGCTTCTTGCGGCACTGCTTAATAAAATATTGGGACAAGCCGCCATAACAGGAAACTCATCTACATCACGATATAACAAACGAGTGCCTTCTTGGAATCAGCAATCTAGGAGTGCCGATCGCCGATTGGGATCCACTACTGATTGAACTCATCCTTCCAAAACTGGTTCAACCACGGGAGCTTCAAACAGTCAAAGGTCTTCTAACGTTTTTTTAAGTTCGCTTTCAAATGTTGGAGGAACTAGGAGCAAATGAAAGGGCAGAAGGACAGCTCAGAGTTCTCCTAGCAACAGCAAATGACGGAAATGAATGCACCATTTGTGATCAAGTCAATCACCCCCTCTACAAATGCCCAAAGTTTCTACAGCTTTCAATAACGCACAAGCTTAAGAAGGTTAAGCTTTTAAAGAGATGTATCAATTGTTTACGTCCAGGTCTTTAAGTCTCAGCTTGCAAATCGGGGCATTGTACCAAGTGCGAAAGATACCACCACTCGCTTTTTTATATCATAGATTTTCAACCTCAGTTCAACACACCGATCCCAAAGGTCAATAATAGGAGAAGCTTGTCCGCTATCAACTCGCAGAACAAACCCTCAAACTATGTGTTTTTAGGAACAGCGGCTGTCAATATACTCAACCGAACTAACAGTCCAATTAAAGCATGAGCATTACTCAATGCAGGCTCTCAAATGAGCTTTATCACTGAAAGATAAGCGAACCAACTAAAGCTAAAGTCAAAGCACGAGCCATTGGAAGTCTCCGGGATGGGAAATAATCCAGTGAAACTAAGCAGGAATATAAACCTCTGCCTTCAATCTAGAGTTACGGGTTACAGCGCGAATTCAGAAGTTTTCATCTTCAACGCAATAGCTTCTCGTCAACCCAGTCAAAAGACCTCTACTCAGCATTGGCATATACCGAAAAACATTCAGCTAGCAGACAAGAAATTCAATCAGCCCCAGGAAGTTGATCTACTTATTGGAGCAGAACTATATCCGGAACTAATTTCGGTTGCACCAATCAGGATAAACAAGATTCGACCAATACTCAAAAAACCTTACTTGGATGGGTAGTAATAGGAAAGGCTACATCGGAAGAATCATCATCAACGCCATTTTGCAGGGTCTTTACAGAGACTCTCACCTTGGAAGATTTAGTCCAACGGTTCTGGACTATAGAAGAAACTCCATCGACAAAGACCAGCGATCAAAGACGGTTAACACAAATATCTCACTTTATGATATTTTACATGCGTTTGTTCGCGATTTTATTACGCTGCAGAGTTCATACATATGTATTTACTGCAGATATTTCCAAGATATACCGGCAAATACTAGTCGACAAGAACAGCAAACAGTTTCAACTTATTATCTGGAGAGAATCCAATAACGAACCACTTAAAATATACAAGCTGAACACAGTGACATATGGAACAAAATCAGCACCCTATCTAGCGACAAATTTCATAGGAGCCCGAAACGAGCTAGATAAATTCTACTTAAAAATCTTTACCGACGAAGCGCAGCATAAAATCAGCAAGCATTGTGCGCAAAAGAATATTGGATGGAAACCAATACCCCCACGATCACCATATTTTGGCGGTCAAGTCAGCTAAACATCATATCAAGCGAATATTTTCTGGGGCATCGTTGAGACAAGATGAGTTCGCAACAGCTTTGGCATAAATCAAAGCAATAATTAATTCACGATCGCTAACTCCAATGTCAACAGATCCAAATGATTTAGAAGCATTAATGCGTGGTCATTTCCTAATTGGTGCACAGTTAACATCAATAGTTGACTCGGACTACAAGACATTAAATATAACAAACATAGCCCTATGAAATCTAGTAGCCCCTATTCATAAATAATTTTGGCGTAGGTGATCTTATGAATACCTGCAAGAAATCCAGACGGGATATAAATGGATATATTCCCAAGAAACCATTCAACCAGGATCGTTGGTATTGATAAAGGAAGGCAACTTACCACCTCTTAAATGGCAGATGGGAAGAATACTCAAAACAATTCTAGGAAAAGACAAACTCACTCTAGTCGTTGACATTAAAACAGCTACCGGCGAGATAAGACCATCCATCTTCAAGGTATGCCCGATACCCACAGAAATCCAATCAACAACGTCACAAAACCCAACAACATCTGAAAACGTGCATAAGAAGGAGATAACTCACCCAGTTAAAAGACGTTTTTACCCAATAAAATAGCCTTCTTCAGAGACCAACGCTGCTGAAAGGGAACAACATCATAAGAAGCGAAAAAATTCATCCCCCTTTCCAAGGCGGAAAACGAGGATTAATCCCGTCGTTTCACTACTAATGACCTTATTGGTTATGGGCACAACTTACGAACGACCTACAACCCAGAGTCCAGTAGATATCAAACAATTGACTTAAATACTTCAATCCATATAGTGAATGAGTCAATTATTATGAGAAAATAGAGATTGTTTATTGGACCAGCAAAATTAATATGGATACGACTTCAAAACGAACATGGTTGCCATGAAATCAAAGTACTTTTTTCTGGATTTGATTGCAATTTTTAACATGCATTGCAACTCTATCAAGTTTTTAATATCATTGTCGATATTGGGCCACCAGTATTAACGCTGCTAACATGTGACATGTGTAATTAACTCAAAACTTAAGTATGCGAAATAGCGGTCGTTTCGGCCGAAATGTGTGGCCGAGTCGTTGAAAATTTGGTCCAACGAATCGACCGCTGCAAACGCGCCCGCGGTGGCCATATGAACGAAGTCGAGATCCATTCATAAATGTTTAAATTGTACTTCAAGTCAATAATAAAGTTTTTAAAATATCTCAAACGGTTTGCCTTTTATTCAAAAAAAAATTGTCAAGTCGTTATTAGAAAACCCTATTTTTGAAACGCGCTCATTGGTCTTAGATTACCCAAATTTATCAATTGAAAAACCTAAGTATTTTATTTTTGATCTTGATCAGAATCGTCCATCAACACATACACACTGATGACAACAATGCCAACAAATTAAAAAATGTCATAAAGCTATAATGTCAATAATTTGAAATGTCAAATAAGAAATCAAATTAATTATTGTTGAAATATCAAAGTTTAATCAATGAATTAAGAAAACAATAATATAAACAGTGTACTTGACACACTGAATCTGTCAAACCTAATACTTCAAACTTTCTTCTAATAAAAACATTCAAGCAAGCAATACATAGATTTGGTGACTGTTTAATTTAATTAATAATCCACTTTCATCCAAAATGAAAATTTCAGGTTATAGGCCCAGTCACCTGTATTAATTCATATAAATAGTTTCAAACTTGTTTAAAAGAAATACGAAAAAAATATTTTTTTCGTTTAACCTCACGATTAACTTGGGAGGTTAGTCTAACCCTAGTTTTCTGTCATACGTACGTACATATATATATTCAAAACACCAAAATCGTCGCCATCAAATAAAATAACAAAAAGCGTCGTCGTTCGGAGAAGTGCTGAAAGCACTCCAATCACGATGTCTACGTCAATTTTGTCATCAATTGAGAAACTAAAAGGTCGCGAAAACTTCTCAAGTTGGAAGTTTTCAATATAAAATTATTTGGAGTTGGAGGATCTCTCAAAGTGTTTGACTGGAGAAGAGACAGATATAAAGAAAAACAAAAGAGCGAAACCAGCTTTAGTTTTGAGTGTTGACAAAACGATTTATGTACACATCAAAACAGCAAAAATGCCAAGAATATCCGGGAAAATCTAAGATCAACGTTTGAAGATCGAGGAGCCGTACGTAAAACAAATTTGGTTGAAAAAATGGTGCTCACACAGTTGGACGATTGCGAAAACATGGAAATGTATGTGAGTGTGAAAATTGAAGCAGCATACAAATTGACTGAGATCGGACTCGTGGTAGGCGATGAAAGGCTTGCATTGTTTTTGTTGAGTGGTTTGACTGATGAATATTATCCTATGAAAGTTGCGATAGAAAATTCAGTACCGAAATTGACAAGCGATCTGGTTAAAACAAAATTGTTGCAGGAGATAGACACACAGGCAAGTGATGATAAAGCGTTTTTTGCTAAAAACCGTGAATGTTCACAATGAAAAAGAACGCTAATTTGTTATACTTGCCGACAAAAGGGTCATAAATCCACAGTGCCCTGAGAAATCCAAGAATTCGGATAACAATAAAGACAATAAAACCGATAAAAAGGTTAAGGACAAAGGAAAAGGTCAAGTAGCATTTAGTGCAGTGGTTTTGAGTGGGAAGTTCGATGACAACAACTGGTATATCGATTCTGGATGTATAAGACATATGACGAAAAACAGACATTGGGTGTTGGAAACGAAAAATAGGAAGCACGAGTCTATTCGAGCGGCGAACAACGAGCAGATGGAGATTGAATGTGTTGGATCAGTCGATTTTTGTGCAAAAGTTGATGATGATAGGAGCAATATCCGAATTCATTATGTACTGTGTGTACCGAAACGAAATCTACTCTCGGTGAGTGAATTGACAAAGAAGGGAAAAATTGTCACTTTCTCCTCAACAGGTTGTGCGATAACTGATTCAGAAGGGGTCGTTTTGGCTACAGCGTTTCTGATAGATGGCTTGTACCGATTAGATGGTACGTATGGCACGGCGCTGCAGCAATTAGATCGAATGAGTCGCTTGAATTGTGGCATATGCGATTGGCTCATTTAAATCACAGCGATTTGATGAAAATGAAGAATGGAGCCGTAACTGGAATTTCGTTTGTCGATACTAAAAACATCAATGCATGTATTGCATGTTGAAGGGGCAAACAGGAAGCCGTTTGGAAATAGCGGTTCGAGACCAACGCAGTTGTTAAAAGTGATTCACTCTGATTTGGCTGGAAAAATGGAAACGACGTCCATTGGCGGCACTAAGTACTGTTAAGTGCTTGTTGATGATTTTAGCCATCGTACATTTGCATTAATGCTTAAACACAAGAACGAAGTGTTTGATAAATTTTTTGCGTTCAAGAGATTCGTCGAAACCCAGACTGAAAAACGAATTAAAATGTTTCGAAGCGATAATGGGACGGAGTTTTGTTCGAATAAATTCAGTGATTATTTTGAGCGACATGGTATTCAGCATTAAACGTCAATACCATACACCCCTCAACAAAACGGTTTTGCTAAGCGAACAATTCGCACATTATTTGAAAAAGCCAGATGCATGTTACAAGATGCCGATTTGCCAAAGAAGTATTGGGCCGAAGCGATGAATACTGCTACTTACATCAAAAATCACACAACCTCTCACGTATTGGAGAATAAAACACCGATTGAAATTTGGAGTGGGATAAAGCCTGATGTAAGTCGCTTCAAAGTTTTTGGCTAAAGTTCGTTGGCTATTGCGAAGGTCAAAAATCGTACAGGCTTATGGATCGGAGGAATAACGAAATAATTGTCAGTCGAGATGTGACGGTAATTGAGAAAGATTCTATGGCAGTCGATACGAACAATTCTGCTAGTGAATCGGATGGTTATGAAGCGATCGAAGATGAAATCTTGGATAAGGCAATCGTCAAACAAAATCCGCCAAATAGTACTGCCAGGAATCGCGTTCAGCATGGCCCAAACAATGCTGATGAAGAAAATGATAATCAGGCGGGCGTACGACATGGCTCAAACAATGTCGTTGTTGATGGTAATACTACTGTACATGATATCTCCGATGACTTTGAAAGTACTGTTGACGATGATAGCCTTTACACACCTGGCGATCATGAAATCAGTGAAGTTGAACAGGGTCGTTGATCAGCAAGAGAAACAAGACAACCAGAGCGTTTCCAAGCGGGTGCATTTGCTTTTGCCATATATGAGGCAACACCAATCAACAACGAACCAGTGACGGTGAAGCAAGCAATGGAAGCTTGTGATCATGGAAAATGTAGAGCAGCAATAGATGAGGAATTTCAATCGTTGTTAATCAATCAAACGTGGCAGCTTGTTAAATTGCCGGACGGGCAAAAATGTGTCACAAATAAGTGGGTTTTTAAACTTAAAACCGATGCATTGGGCAAGGTTTGCTGGCCAGAGGTTGCAATCAACGAGAAGGCATCGACTATTTGCAGGCATTTTCACCTGTTGTTCGCTATTCGTCGATTCGTTTGCTCATGGCAATGGCTGTAAAATACTCTTTAAGAATAGAGCAAATGGATGTTGTGACTGCGTTTCTTCATAGCTATGTAAAAGAGACAATTTACATGAAACAATCCGAAAACTACGACGATAATGCTGGTAGGGTTTGCAAATTGTTGAAATCGCTTTACGGGCTGAAACAAGCGAGTCGGAACTGGAATATCAAGTTGAACGAGGTGCGTGCATTTATGTGTGACGATTGAAAGATTTAATGGTTATTGTTGCTGTGTATGTCGATGATTTGTTGATTTTATCCAACAACAATACATGGAAAGGCAAGTTAAAATCTACTCTTGCAAAGAATTTCAAAATGAAAGATTTGGGCAATGCATCAAATGTGAACATCGACTACGATCATCGAAATAGTGTCATCAAACTGAATCAGCGTGGTTACACAGAGGCAATTCTGCATAGGTTTAACATGTTATTTTCAGACCCAGTTAAATTGTCAAAAGATCCAAACCAACGGTTGACGAATGAGATGTCCCCCACAAATGCTAAAGAATTTCGCAAAATGGAAAACATTCCATATCAAGAAGCAGGGGGAAGTATTTTGTACCTTTAACAGTGCACAAGGTCGGACATTTCATTTGGTATTGCTGTAATGAGCGAATTCAACCAACAACCAGGACCCGCACATTGGAGAGCAGTAAAACGTATTCTACGTTACTTGAAGGGTACGTTAAATAGTATGTTGGTATATGCAAGGAACAGTAAATATGACGAGTTGTGCTGTTACTCCGATTCAGATTGGGGCTCAACTTTTTGTGGCTACAAATCATGCAGTGGTTACGTAACATTATGGCAAGGTGGTGCTGTATCATGGAAAAGCAAAAAACAAGCAATCGTAGCACTTAGCACAGCCGAAACCGAGTACATCGCGTTGTCAGCCGCTTGCCAAGAAACATTATGATTAAACCAATCGAAATTTTCTGCGACAACAAAGGAGCGAAAGACTTATGCGACAACGGAAACTTCAGTGCCAAAACGAAACACATCAACATAAGGCATCACTTTATCCGAGACTTAGTTGAAAATAAAACAATCAAAATTTCAAAGGTGAGGACTGAACTGATGGTGGCTGACAGCTTAGCAAAAGGTGTTCCAATTGCGAAACACAATTTTTGTACCAAAGAAATGGGAATTATTTTTGAATAATGTTTGTTAATGAATTTACAATTTTTTTTTTTTTTTTTTTTGATAGAGTAAGTTTTTTCATTTCATTTCATTTAATACTTTTGATAGTTTACACATTTTTTTATAGATACATTAATTGAATTTATTTTTGAATATTACATTTCATTGCTTAAGTGGGAATGTTGAAATATCAAAGTGTAATCAATGGATTAAGAAAACAATAATGTAAACAGTATACTTGACACATTGAATCTGTCAAACCTAATACTTCAAACTTTCTTCTAATAAAAACATTAAAGCAAGTAAGACATAGATTTGGTGACTGTTTAATTTAATTAATAATCCACTTTCATCCAAAATAAAAATTTCAATTATTAAATCTTATAAAGTAGGTTGTCTGAAATTAGTAGTACATTCAATTATTAAAGTAAATTCAACACTTTACATTTAGTCCTTTCGATCCTAAATAGTGAATCGGTTTGTTAACTTTGGAAGATACTGAATCAAGAAGATCCTGAATCAACGCATAGTGCTACCGTTTTTCAATGTACGGCACCAGTAGTAACAGTTACGGTACAAACACCGGTGTGAGCTTCATAGGTACCACTTCGTGTTACCGCTTTCCAACATACGGTGTATATAACCACTGACATCAACCGTAATAATTAAGGTGCGAACACCGCTGTGTATTTTGCTGATATTCAGAGTTTCTTGAAACGGAAAGTACGTACAATTTAGTACATTAGAAAATCAAACCTTTTTTCTTACCTCGAAAGATAAGAAAGTAAGTACAATTTAGTACATTAGAAAATCAAACCTTTTTGCTTACCACGATTTTTTTTTTTTTTTTTTTTGTGTGAAAATGAGCAAAACGAAGAAACTACTAAAAATATCTTCGCTTAAATACAAAAGGATTTTATGAATTTTAGGAAGAGGCATGAGGCATGAGGCACAACGGACAAAAAACTATCTCAGCGCTCGGATAAGTATCTTGGATAACAATTTTAATGCTCCGAATACAACAAGGAGGCAGTTTAATTAAAAGATAATAAAAATAATGAAGAATTAGAAAAGCTGTTCGACAAATTAAAGCATTTGTATGTGGATTACCGGTCTGCACTGATGGATAGCATCGACAAATTTGCAGCAACAACCGAAGCACCCACAGAAAAGCATTCAGGAGCATTGGTCAGTTTTGTAGAAGGAAATAAAGGTCATCTAGACTTAAACTGCCTGTTATTAAATAACCTACGTTTTCTCGGAGTTACAAAGATTGCAGATCATTCCATGACATTTTTGTGCCTCTTATCCATACCAACGAGTCCCTTTCTGAAATTCAAAAACTCCATTTTCTAAAATCTACTGTCACAGACGAGGTTGATAGGTTAATATAACATTTAGCAACTACACAAGGAAATTATGAATTATGGATGATTTTAACTTCGAGGTAAGGTCACGAACGCATGCTAGTGAATGCTCAGCTAAAGCTTTTCTTAACCAAACAACTTTAAATCAAGAAACTGCGACAGGGATAATGAAGCTATTGGATACAACCACAGAATGCCGACATTCACTCCATAATCTTGTTGTTCCGGTTGAGCAATGGAACTCAATCCTCATTTATTTCATGCTGCAAAAACTTCTTGTAATGACTCAACAGTTTAACGAAGTATCGCTTTTATTTAAAGAAGGAAGGCAACCTGGTCTTGGATCATCGAAAGGAGGCGCCTTGCGTAGGTTTCTTCAGTTAGAGAACAGGTTTGAGCAGAACCCAACACTACACAGGCAATATACAAAATGTATTAAAAAATAATCACTTCTTAACCAAACGGCAGACGTTGAAGTTGACAACAACCAAGAACTCAAGACACCTTTGCACTATTTCGTACCACACCATGCAGTTTTTAAAGAGTTCAGCTCCACCACTAAGCTACGAGTTATCTTCGATGCTGCTGCAAAGACCTCTGATAGGACGTCATTAAACCAGCATCTTCACAGTTCCCCTAAGGTTCAAAATAATATAATAGATATAATCTTAAGGTGGAGAATTTACAAATCTACCTTTACTGCAGATGTTGAAAAAATGGACCGGAAAATACGTGTAGCGCATCAGGCTTCCTATTACCAGCTCATCTACTGGCGTGACACTCAGAAAGATCCAATCAAGATCTATGGGCTGCTAACAGGGACCTTTAGTACAACATCAGCACCCTATATCGCCATTCGGACCATCAAGAGCACACATATCCTCTTGAAGCAAGAATGATTCAGTAAGATATGTATATAAATGACCTTATAAGTGGGGCTGGTTCTATAGAAGAAGCTTTGCGTAAAAAAGAAGAAATACAAAGTTGCTTTCAGCAGGGTTCATTTTAAAAAAATGAATTAGCAATTCCGATGAAATTCTCCATCAAATACCGGCAGATCAGCTTGAAGTCGATTTTTCTCTTCCCTTGGGTTCACCCGAACATATAAAGGCTTTAGGTTTAAATGGTTTCCTCTAGAAAACTCATTCTCATTCCAAAACTTCATCTGCGAACCATCCGAGGTGACAAAAAGGTCTATTCTTTCAATAACTGCGAGATTGTATGACCCATTAGGATGAATCTCACTCTGTATCATAAGGGCCAAAATAATGATGCAACAATTATGGACTCGAAAATTGTATTAGGAAAAACCTATTCCTCCAAAATTGCAAAAGATTGGTCTAGATGGGTTTACACACACGACACACAGCAGGACATAGAAATACACGGATTTAGTGACGCATCTCAGCGAGCATACAGGGCTGCTGTATACTTACGAGTTTTTGACTCTAAAGGTAAGATTCATGTTCATCTGCTCCTATCAAAAACAAAGGCTGCACCTCTAAAACGGTGAGTCTCTCGCGTCTTGAGTTGTGCGGAGCAGTAATCCTGTCCACTCTTTTGGATTACACATATACTGTCCTTGGTTTCAGTAAAGTTCGTAGATACGGCTGGGTGGATTCGACCATCGTTTTAGCATGGATTGCTGCACCTCCATGCAAATGGACCACATTTTTGAGCAACCGGGTAGCAGAAATACAGAGGCTCACAATAGATGAGATCTGGAAACACGTCCCAACACAATTTAGCCCTGGTGATCTGGCATCGTGATCGTGGTGATCACGTCAGCTCAGAAAAGAAACTTTCTTATACAACAGCTGAAATTTTCATTAAATTCAACAGCTCACCGACCTAGAAACCGAAATAGAGAAACGATCGATTAGTGCGCATTGCGCACTTAGGGAAGAAAATAAAATAAGTTTTTTGACTAAAAGCCACTCGAATTTATTAAAACTTTAAGAGTCATTGCCCTTTGTAAAAGATTTATTTTTAATAGTACACAGGCATGCAATGATAGCAACTATGATATTTTCTCGCGATTAAAGATTTTTACAGCTGCACTTCTGACAACTCGGATAGCACAAGTTGAGATGTTCGCAACAAAAATTTCAAGTATGAAGCCGGGAACAAACGGTAAGCTAAGAGTTTTAAGCCCTTTATTCGCTAAAGATGACATCTTGCGGGTAGGAGGAAGGTTGCAACATTCAAACCTGACTAACGACCAACAACATCCTTTAAATCTTAGCCCAAATCATCATTTCACTCAGCTTTCACTGCGTGATGCACATGAGATGACTTTGCATGAAGGAATTCAGAAGATGATGTCATACTTGCGAACCAAATACTGGATATTGCGCTTTAAGAGCTGCGTGAAGAAGTTTGTTTTAAGCTGCAATATTTACTTTCGCTTCCGAGCCCGACCAGCACAACAATTGATGGGCAGTTTACCACCTGCCAGAGTATGTAGTTTACGACCCTTCTTACACTCTGGGTTTGATTACGCAGGCCCAACTGAAGTCAAGACTTAGAAAGGACGAAGGTCAAAGGTATTTAAAGGTAACTTTGTTATATATATTTGTCTTGTTACTAAAGCTATACATATAGAGCTGGTAAGTGATCTTACCACCTCAGCATATATAGCGGCGTTTAGAAGGTTCACGGCGCGAAGAGGTATTATCGAACAACTATTCAGCGACTGCTGAACAAATTACATGTTCCATACATATATGGTCTTTCCACAGTCTGTACATGCGTGTTTTGTACCGAACAAATGTTTGCACACGTGTATCTCATTTAGACCGATGACTAGCGTGACACTGCGAACACACCACTATCCCCTTTCGCATGTCTTTAACGCCAGAGCATGCGTTTGTGTAATCAGGTAAAAAAATTCGGTTATGTAAATAACAGGAAAGGTATGTCATACCCAGCCGGCAGCCACACTCTCGCCTGGTTAAAAGAGAAACAGAAACAAGTTTAGTTATCAGTTTATTTTCTATTGTGTTTGTTGTGTGATTTGAAAAATGTCAATGAAACTCATTTTACCAAGCATAAAAAAGATTGTGAATCTGACCCGTCACCACAGTTTGGCATCATTTTTACACATCAAAAGGTGGAAAAAGTGCACAGTGTAAAAAATGTAAGGCTGTGCTGAAGATTTTGGAAGGTTCAACTAAAGGCTTACACACGCACTTATTAGCCATCCATTAATCCAAAGTGGGAGGTGAACTGAGTATTGCTTCGACTAGTCGACAATTAAGAGAGAAGCAACCTGCAGGACCACCGGTTAAGCGATTACTTTTTAAAAACTGATACTGACACCCTGGATAAAGTTTTGCAACGTATGACAAATGGAAGGCCTTTTGATTATACTAGAACGATTCGTCCTTCTGAAAACTAGCATTCAAAAGGCCTTAATTGATCTCAACCATTTTGTTCAGCTAAAAGATGCTGATTTTGATTTAGCAGGGGTAATCGTCGATGTTCTTACTCCATTAAAACTAGCTGCTGAAGAAATCTGCCGCCAAGAATCAAATCTGTGTACAGCTGATGCAGCATTAATATTTTGTTTCGATCAATTGGCCAGTAAAAATATAATTTTGGCCAAAAAAATTACAAAATCATTGTCAGAAAGAATCAAACAAAGACGTCGCACGAATTTAACTGGTTTGTTAAACCACCTCCAAAATCCATCAACACAATATTCTGGTGAAGTACCATCTAGAAATGACCGATCCAAGAAAGAAAACACAACAATTTTGGAAAAAAATTTATTTATTTTTCAACATAATCGCCTTTCAGCTCTATACACTTTTCCCAGCGATATTCAAAAAGTTCGAAACCATTTTTATAATAAAACTGTCTTGCTCCTCAAAATAGCCATTAACTGCACACATTTTTTCTTCATCGTTGGAAAACCTTTGACTACAGAGCCATTTTTTCAAGTTTGGGAACAGAAAATAATCCAAGGTGGCTAAGTCTGGCGAATAGGGTGCATTAAGTAACAATTCAAACTTTAATTCATTAATTTTGGCTATTGCATTCACGACAATGTTCTTGCTCGAGTGTGAGCAAACGCGGCACTCATCTTGCACACAGCTTTCTCCCGTCCAAATTTTCAAATAATATGCGATGTGTCACACTTTTTGAAATGCCTAAATGTCTGTTAGCTCGCGCACTTGAAGTCGATGATTATCCATCCATTATCGAATACCGCTTTGTGGATTTTTTTCACCATTTCTGGAGTCGTCACCTCATTTGGTCGACCACTGCGATGCTCGTCTTGGCAGCTAGTACGGCGTCATTTAAACTCAGCAACCCAAAATGTTGATGTTGTAAACAAAGTAGCAGATTTCACTGACAACGTTCACTATTGATGGCTGCCAAACAAATACTAAACAACACGGCGCTTTAAAACGTGAAACATATGCTTTATGAACGGCGTACTTTCCAATACAGTGATATTATCAAACAACTACCGCCATGTCTTGGTCAGGCCGGGTATTTCTGAGACCGCCCTCGTATTCTTGTCACCTTGTCAAGCTACAATAAAAAAAAAAAATAAAAAAAAAAAAAAAACAGATAAAATCACAAATTGAGAGACTTACTGCTACTAACCAACACCAAAACATTTCTAATAGTGTCAATGATAAAGAAGAAGAAAACAGTGCGAATGTATTAAAACCACCCATCCAACTTACATTAAAGCAGCAGCTACAAGCAGAAATAAAAAAATTTATGTAAACCATTGTACAAGAAACACAAACAGAAGCGGATTTAACAGCGTGTCTCAGAAAAGAGTTGAATCTCTTTAAAAATGGAGGTATCCGAGGATATTATCTGGATTTAGTTCACAAATATTTACTGTCCATTCCAACAACAAGCGTAGAAGCAGAGCGAGCTTTTCAGCTGCCAGTTATATTGGCAACAAATTTAGAAGCCGGCTTGTGGATGATACTCTCGATGCCCTTATTTTCATACGGTTTTATTTCCAAAGGTCGGATGAAGATCAAGAGCATTTATGGAGTGTAAATATTTGTTTGTTTCCTAGAAATTAAGCCTTTATTAATTTAAATAGACTTCTTAAATTATATTTCTTTTCATTCATTTCTATTTAAAAAGATATTGCACTTATAATTAATTTCTCAATTTTTGTGAGAAATTATCAGAAGTTGATTTTTTTTGTTAAAAAGATGACATAAATTTTTAGTTTGATTTCTTTAAAAAAAAAAAAAAAATATTCTGTCCATTCCCGGGATTCATTTTTCAAAATCCCGGCATTGAAAATTAGTTTCGGGATTGAAATCCCTAATGGGGACTAATAGAGTTCCGCAATCAGAACTATCAACCTGTTTAAGGACATCTTTTTCTAATAAATCACGTAGTTGTTTTTAAATTTTATTTTTAAATTCAATCGGAATAGTACGAGGTTTAAGCAAAAATAGGCCTTTTGGATCATTATATACCCCGATTGATGATTAAAAACCTCATGAAATTCATTGTTTAACTGATCAAAAATAAACGAATGTTTTTCATCTAATTCAATGTAATTAACCTGTTTTAGTTCAAAATTGAATAATCTTAAAAATGAATGTCTTAATAAAGATGGATTTCTTGTGTTAGAGACTACAACTGTAAGCTTTTTACTGGTTCCTCTATACTTAATTGAAGAATCAAACTCAGCAAGTTATTTAATTCGATCGTCATTATATTTAACATACGGTACAATGCAAGGTTTTAAGTTAGCTATTCCATGTAATTCGATAAATACTGAATCTGGAATCAATATACATACAAGGATCATCTGTATCACATACCATATCCGTGGGCGTACCATTCAGTTCCACTTTGAAGGGAGTACATGTCTGACGAATTGTTTTCAGAAAGACTGAAAACAGAATAATCAATTTTATTGAGAATATATATAATTATATGAGAATCGGAACCATTAATAAATAAAACCATATTGGAACCATTAACCAATAAAAATTTACAATTTGTCAATGGGAGGTGTTGACAAATTGGATTTCCTACTAACGTTGTACAGAACCTATATTAGGTCACGCAAATGGACGTTGCGAATGTTCACCCGTGGTATAGATTTAGCCTGTACGAATGCCTGGCTATAATATGTAGTAGAAGGCAAGCAACAAATTTGCAAATGCCAAAGAAAAAAATCTTAGATTTGGTGTACTTTCGTGCAGAAATTGCTGAAGTTCTGTTAGCTACTATATAGGAAAAACAATCAATAAGAAAAGAGAACGACCGCTTTCGATACAGCCTGAACCAAAAACTCCTAAAAGAAAAACATCGAAGTACGACCAGTGAAGGAAGTAAGAGTGGACAATTTTGGACATTTATCTAGTATTGATAAAATGAAAAATGCTTCGCGTTGCAAGAAACCCGGATGCAAAGGCAAATCTCGTATATCTTGCCTCAAATGTAAAGTTCATCTGAGTTTGACGAATACTAGCACTTGTTTTGTGGGGTACAGCAGTACATATATTAATGTGTCATTCAATAAATATTATCATTGTTCTCAGTATTTTTTTCTATAACCCACAGCCTATTTTAGCCGTTATCTCACAGTGTCCTCGTGTGTGGACATGCTATTTTTCAAAAATGAAAAAATTTTTTGACTTAAAACAAACGCCATAAATTTTTAAAAAATTCAAAAAACCAATATTCCAAATCTCAAATTTTTAAGACCAGTTCAAAAAAATCGTAAGCGATTTGTTTTGTAATTAACAAAATCATCTGAATCAGATAAATAATATATTGTTTCCTTAACTTTAGAACGGCAGATTGATGCTTAATGTCCGACCTTGGAACAATACTCAAGTACTGTTCTTGAATTTACACGTGCTGGAATTATGATTGCGTCACTGTTTCTGGTTTTGATGAAAATTTTGATTCTGCGATCAGTGCCTTTTTAGCGCTATTTGTAATGTGAGTGTGTCATCCTCCTCATTAATTTTGTCTTTTAATCCCATCATAAACTTGTGCAAAATAAATGCGTGTAAATGGTTTCTATATTTACAATATATTGCTAATTTTACCTTGAGCCACTAATTCATCTGTATTTCTTGTTGCACTATGAAAGCTTCGGCGCTCACGAAATATTATAGTAGGTGGTATGTAATGAGTTTCTAAGTTATCGCACACTTCCTAAAACGTCTTTGAGACTGGATAATTAGGTGAACATAAACTATGTAATAAATTGTATGGTGCAGAACCAATTGATCTTTTTTTGTAATGTATGTATGTCCGACTTTTCTTTCCAAACTCTCCAAGTTTCACTTGCTTTCCGGTACATTCCATGTTTAATAACATGTGGTCGATGTCTTTGTAACATTTGATACACCATTTACGTCTGGCATGCTGAAACAGCTAATCTCGTTCGACTTTGCACAAACTTCAACTAAATTTATAGATTTTTTTTTTTTGTTGATTAAAATTTAATTAATTTTTATTTTTTATTATTTTTTTTTTTTTTGGTATCGTCGCCAATAATGTTCTGTATTGGGTGACACAAAAAGTAAGAAGTGGATGATTCAGTCGACACAATGTAACTGATTTGTTTGATATGCTTAGTTCAAATGTTGCCTATACTATACGAATCGAAGTTGTCATATTTGCAAGGACTTACTTTTTTTTTTAATTCTTTATTCTCAATTAGGTAATCTATTTTAAGTTGCTTAACAATTCTCACTATGCATATGTATGCTAATTTGGAAAATAGTTAGTGACATTTTATTTAGTGGAAAAAATAGAGAGAAATGCCACTTCAAAAAATACATCAATCAAGTCGTATTGCTTACTACTTACTTGTGTTTGGTGAAACAGAGTCTTAGCAAGTGAACGTCGTGGTTTATGTCAGCAACTAGATTAAAAAGGTTGTTTGATCCATATGCAAATGCAAAATCGTCGGCAAAAGCCTTTACATTACCAATAAATGGGATTGCCGAAATTTGACAATCCTTATGAGTTGACATATATTAAAAACAAAATAGGGCCAAGAACGGATCCTTGGGGTACACCTGCCTATATGGATTATCTTTGAACTACTTAAATTATTCCCGATTTTTACCTTTTGTGTTCTGTTTTTTTTTAAAATAAGATGCAAACCATTCTATGATAAAACCGCGAAACCCCACAGAATGCAATTTTGCCAAGAGAATGGTGTGGTCAACCATGTCGAAGGCTTTTATAATATTTTCAAAGAGTCCGGCGCAACATTTTTTAACATCAAGTCCCTTGTAAACAACTGCACAAAAGCCTAGAAGACCATCTTCCCTAGAGAGGCTCTCTCTAAACACAAACTGCCTTTCGCTGAAGAATTTTATATCATTAAGATATTTCTGGAATCTGGAAAATTTTCAGAAAAGATACTCTACTCCACTCTATCAACGACATTAAGGCCAATTTGTTTCATTACAATGTTAGAAATACAATCGTTACCACTATTTATTGTTTTTAACAGCTCAAACCCTGTAATGGGTTCAAAGAAGAAGCTGTTACTTACAGGTGTGTGGTCCCCAAAGCCGAGCAACAGCTGCAGACGCTTGGAAGGTCTGATAGGAAAGATATCTGTCCCACTGAAGCACTACTAAACACATAAAGTTAGTAGTTATCAACTTCTTCAAGCTGATAACAACTGCTCCACCATCCTGGATAATGTATCTATATATAAGTAATTAAGGGTCATAGTCGACTACAATTTTATTGGAGCTGTTATGTCGAGGTACTAACAGAAAAACTCAGAAAATTAGCTGCCGCTCTTTTCTATCTTAGCTACAGTAGCCCATACCACTGCTACAAACTCTTAATCGGTTACTGAATAATCCTTCTCATGGTCGTTTAGTGTTCGAGAGGCATAGCATAATGGCTCCCTTTCTTCTGTTACTACCGCTCCTAATTCACCATAGGTAGGCATATAATTGTATATACAGCGATATACTGGTATAATGAAAACCAGTTTTTTGAAATCGGAAAATTTAAGTAGAGGATGTTTAGAAAGCGTTTCCTTGAATGAAAGGCTGAATGTATTTCGGATCCTTGTTATTGGGTTTTTTGTTCTCTTCCAAATATTTCTTGCCAGTGCGAGAGGGAAGATATGTAAGTTATCTGGGTATAGTATGGCAGGCAATTGTGTCAGCAAGTGTTTTGATCTTGTGAGAAGTGGGTTGGCGGGATGTGGTAATGTTTGTTTGTGGGTGAATGATTTACATTGAGAGTCAATGGTTGATACAAACCGGTTTCATGGGTGGTGTTTAGATGAGGAGTATTAAGTATGTTTTATGTTTGATTATACGGAGTAGTGTTTTTGTGTTTTGTAGTTTTAGTATGAATATAAGAGCGTTTGAGTAATTTCTAGGTGTTTGGTGAAGGGAGGTTTGTATCTTGAGTGGTAGAGGTAACATGTGCGAATCGAAGATGGGGTTCGGGTTAACGGTGAGAAGTGAGTGGCTTATAGGTAAACAGAAATTCTTTTCATAATCTGTGAAGTAATTATTGGGTAATGGTGATTATGAGAAGGTTGGGAGAGAGAGAAAAAGAGCGACAGATGTTGAATAAAAGTGGAAACATTGTATATAAATGGTTAGACTTAATAGATTCGTAAGGTTAAGAAATAAATTTATCAAGAAATACTGCGCACACACGTACTTACGTACTTTACGTTGCAGTCTGAAAAATGCTCTGGTGTGAATCATTGCGCGAATGTGAAGGAAAAATGACAACTACATATTTCATTTTGTTAATTTTTATCAATAATAATATTCTAAATCAAAAATCGAGTTTCTGATTATTTTACCAAATCATGATCGGGTACAAATTGACTTATCCTTTGTACTTTGAAAGCATCAGAACTATTTAGTTTGAATTTATCAAGTAGTATACACTACCACAACGCCAACTTTTTTCCCAACACCAACAAAGTATGTGTATTTACTTACTCCGAAGGTTAAGAATACGTGAGTGTGGAGGAAGCTATTAAAGCGTTCAGGCAAGATCTAATACAAAAGGAAATAAATATTCCCGGGTATATAGAGAATCAGCATATCTTTTATAGACATTTCAAACAAGCATTTAACAAAAATAAAGAACTTAAAATTTGTTGTTCTTATGACAGCATTTTCAAGAAAAAGTCCCTAGTCATTAGATGTTTCTAGTATCGAGAATCCGAATCAAAAAGAATTTTAAGTTGTGGTGAAATTCAACAAGTAACAAAGTTTGACACAGATTATAAATCGAATTGTAAACTACTGGATTTTGGAAGAGCAAAACAAGCATACCACCTTGATCAAAAAGTTCCCGGCGCACCACCATGTGGCGCTCCCATTGTTCCTATTTGAGTTGTTTTTTTTTTCTGTTAAGTTGGTACATCTGTTGTTGACATTCCCTCTAAATCTATGCATCATAGCATGACATTTGCAAAATTTACGTAGCCAAGAGTACATCTAACTTTTGTGTGTTTGCGATTTTTTACAATTTTAGAAATGGATTTAAATTTGCAACAACGAACTTGTATTAAATTTGGCGTAAATAACGGATTTAATGGTACGCGAACGTTGGAAATGTCGGAGAAGTGTTAAGGCAACGATTCTCTAAAGAAAACGGTCGTTCAATGGAAAAGCGACGAAAACATTGATGAAGTAAAAGAAATGTTGGTCAATAACCGCAAATTAACTATCAGAGAGATAGCGGAGGACTTGAACATTGTCTATGGATCCATTCAAGACATTTTGGTTAATGATTTGGGTTTCCGTCGTGTAGCAGCAAATTTGGTGCCAAAAGACCTCAATTTCAAGCAAATGAGAGACCGTGTTGACGTCGCAAAAGAGATGATTTGCGAGGCTGAAACCGATCCCACATTCAACAAAAGGATCATAACTGGAGACGAGACGTGGGCTTATGAGTACGACACGCGAATCAGACATCAGACAAGTGAATTGCTTTCACCAAATGAGCCGAGATCACAAAAACCAAGTCGTTTTCAATCAAAAAAAAAGGCAATGCTCACGGTTATCATGGATTACAACGGTGCAGTGCATCATGAATTTTTGCCAGAAGGCCAGACAGTAAACAAAGAGTATTACTTGGGCGTTATGAGGCCTTTGCGTGAAGCATTTCGCCGAAAAAGACCAGAATTATAGGCAAAAAACTCATGCAACGAAAAATGCAACAAATACCATCCAACAGCCGCCAAATTCACCTGATTTGGCTCCCTGTGACTTCTTTCTGTTCAATCGAGTTAAAAAACCACTACGGAGAACGCGTTTCAGCAGCCGAGAGGAAGCAATGGAAAAATCGCAGGAAGCACTGATATAAGCACTGATACCGAAAACCGAATATAAAAAATGTTTCGATTATTGGATCAAGCGCTGGCATAAGTGTATTTCAGAAATAATAAATAAACATTAAAAAAATCATAATTGTGTTTTATTGATTATACTAGGGAAATATATTAGCTTAAAAGATTTCACATATACTTGATTCTCTCGTATTGCCAATACCTTTTCCACAAGGAATACATTAGGGTGTTGAGTTTTAAGGAGAGCGATTTCATAGAAACAACCTTGAATTAAGTGACTTACTTATTCCAACCTAATTTCCCACCTTGAATTTATTTTCGGATGTAATTTTAACTTACTTAAAAACAGATGATAAAAGCCTTTCGGGCTTTCTCTTATAAACATCGGCTGGTCGCATTCTCATTGTTCTATGTACAAAATTGTTGTATGTTTAAAGTAATCTTTAAATCTTTGTAGTTATCGTTGAAGCTGATTTCTTTCCACATTTTTTTTTTTTTTTTTTTTTTACTTTTCTTTTTATAATCTCAACAATTGACGCTTTAAATACACTATATGTTGGAAAGTGATTAATATTGCGTTTCTGCAACAACTCTTGAAAATGTTTGTTGAAAAACTCTTATCCATCGTACGTCTGTAAATTTTTCCGGTTGCGAAGAGAACTATTGATAATACATAGTCTCGATGCCCTCTGACACCAATGATGACATTTATTCTTTTAATAGGGTAGCCCAAGCATATTTTGAAAAAGTATCAACAACTGTCATTAAATATTTGTATCCCTCGTTCTGAGTGTACGGTATCATTCTACCCAAGTCTGCTTGCCATAAATCATCTAATCTTTTTATTTTAACCCGTTGCCTATTGAAACGCCTTCGCGCTGGTTTATGCAATTCCTCCACAATGTTTCGTTTACTGATCATATGGAATTATAAAAAAAAGCCGAATATTTCACTTTTATAAATCATTATTTGGAAAATAAACCAAAATAATACTGGTATGTCAGGTTTTTTTCTTTTTTTAATCTTTGATACGACGCCATTATTATTTTTTTTTTTAAGTAATTTACATATTCTCAATCATATAACACGCACACGTATCTTGTTTATGCAATTCATCCACAATGTTTCGTTTACTGATCATATGGAATAATAAAAAAAGCTGAATATATCTCTTTTATAAATCATTACTTGGAAAATAAAACTAAACAATACTGGTATGTTAGGGTTTTTTTTTTTTTCTTTTTTTAATCTTTGATACGACGCCATTATATTTTTTATCTTAAGTAATTTATTTTCAATCATATAACACGCACACGTATGTTGTCCATCCTTGCATAAATTTGAAGACCATGAAGAACTAACAAAATGACGACCATGAATTTATGATATGTGGGTAACGCTTTTGCCATAGAAAAGAAGTACATCCATCAATCTCGTGAAAATGACCCTCTTATATGTTTTGGTTTACTTTTAAAAAATTTGAAATCTCGTCAAACATCAAAGAGGCTTTTATCTTCTTTACTTCATATCTTATGAACTTACAGATGCATGCTTATGGATTTTAAGTTAGAAGGAAGAGGAGTAGAAGTAGTAAGTTCTAAACCGGCGGATATGTTTTTCTTTTTTAAAAAATTAAGAATTAATTTCTTAGATTTTCCTTTCAGTATTATTTTAAATTTTCCCGAGGTCATTAAAGAAAAGGCTTCTAAACTTGTTGACTTATTAACAGATTCAAAAAAAACTGCAAAACATTATGAAAACAACGTATGGAAAGTTTACGTTAAGGACGCTGACAACTATTACCTTCTGTCTCGAAAGTTAAATAGAAAAAAAATCCAGGACATTAAAAGGGAAAGAAATAACGGTAAACCGTGGCCGACGTAATTGAAAAAGCTCTGGAAGAGTAAAAATCGAAACTTTGCAACAGATTGACTAAGTAGCTTAAAATAGAATTTTCCGTGTTAGATACGAAAGTAACATATGGCAGTTTAAAGATATATTGGCCGGTGCACCGCAGATAAGTGTGCTCGGTCCACTCCTGTATATCTTTTATACAAGAGATATATCACAAGTCGAGGAGACTGTTTTTGCCACCTTTTTCGATGACACTGCTATTTTAGCTGTCGGAGAAACAATAGAAGAATCAACGGCGAAACTGCAAAGCGCTCTAAATAAAGTATTGATATTTTTGTTAATCCTCATCAGTACTTTATATTTTGATTTTTGTTAATTAACTCATACAACCCATCTATTCTGCTAAAAATTTCATCATCGATACTGAAGACACTGTTTTCGTTAATATGAAAATTGGATCTACCCAATTTCACAGAATTTTATTTCCTATCAAAATACGAACCATTTTTAGTTTAGTTTAGTTTTAGTTAGTTTTAGTTAGTTTTAGTTAGTTTAATTTAAAAATATTCGGGTTTCACCGTAACTTAAATGATGTCATCCCAAGAGTATGTAAACTCCATCCAAAAAATTCAATAGTCAAGTCAACTTTCAGCAGAAGGATCAGGTAGTTCTTCCTAACTAAATTTAGGTTTAGTATCTAAGTACCACTGTATTCGAAGGGTATTGTTTATAAATAAAAATTTATCGTTTTTAAAAACCTAGAACCAAAGGAAAATAATAATTGACGCCCAACTTAGAAGAATAAGTGAAAAAGTGCGAACAGTAAAAAATAGAAAGTATGCCAGGTCAAGAACGTTGCCCCACTTTTAAAAGTAACGTGAAGAATTTAGTGGAAAAAAATTTGTGCTGGTCAAGAACATCAACCAATAAACAATTTATAGTGAATTTCATTGATGTATTCAACGACAAAAAAAAGTATCCCAAACAAGAAGAAAAGAAAATGAAAAAAAAACACAAACAAAAAAATATTACGATCAAAAAAATAAGCCAGCTAAAAAAAAACTACTAACGAGTATCCCACGAAGAAAGAAAAAAAGAAAAAATATCACAAAAGCATTTAAATGTAAAAGCTAAATAACACATTTTTATTGGAAAATAAGTACATATATAAGGAAGAGTCTTATAGTAATAAAAAAACAAAAGATAAAATAATATAAAAATAAAAACAAAAATATAGCAATAAGTGAAAAAAGAACAAAATTTTTTTTATAAATAAAAATACTTTATAAAAACGTGTTTAAGAAGAAGTTGCACCAAAAACAACAACACAACCAACAAAACAACAACCCTCAAGAAGTAGAGTAAGAAATAGTAAGAAATGTTTTTAGTATAATTATCTTTATTATTTAAAACAACATATACAATATATTGTATATTGTTTTGTGAACAACAAATTATTGTAAAAAAGTTTTCCTCGATTTTACAATCTGGACTATTTACCACGTAAATATAACAAAATTACGACCTCACAGAACAACTCACTAACGAACCAAGACATAATTACGAGACTCATAGTAACTTACACAACTTCCCCGAAGGCTGAAATAGATAGTCTCAGAAATTAGCTAAAGTCTATTACATGTCTTAGCAGTGTGACCGAATATGAGCCACAAATAATATATAGATGAAAGTATTGCGTGCAACGAGTCATTAGACGTAATAAAATCCTTGCCGGACTTCAGCGGAAATGCTAGTACTTATGTTAATTGCCGCGATTCTATGAATTTATATACTAAGGGTAGTCGCATATATTTCGCTGCGTTAACTATTACTAGAAATAAGATAGTGCAAGTGACTTCTTAACGAATCATGGCACCATTTTAAACTTTGACGCTATTTTAATCAGACTCGATTTCGCTTATGCTTATAACCACCCTGCTCATATAACCGAACAGGAATTAAGTATCCTTCGCCAAGGAAATTCAATCCTGATAGAACTTTATATTGTTGTCAATAAAAAATTGACACTACTTATAAATAAAACCGTAATGATCGAAGTTAGTTTTTAGTTTTTAAATGCACTTTATTTTCTTAAACACTAATTCTTACATACCAACAAAAAATGCTTAAATGCTAGCTTACAATTACTTATCAATCTTATACTAACTTACTGGCCCCACACAGGCACTCTAAGCTACTCTAGATTCTTATATCTATGTCTTTCGACTTCATTTACATTTTATTTAAAAACTTTAATTTTGTATACTTAGGGCTAAGAAAAAATTGTTAACAAAAAACTTAGCCTATGGATGTAATTTTTTATTTTTTATAAAAACTTAATATCTAACTTAAAATAAACCTTAGTCTACCTAATCCTACATACACAATACACACATACGCACACATAGACATTACACAATCATATATATATACCTTTGTATATACCAATATATGTATAACCTATGCAAGCTGGCCATCGCTATTCACAGAGCAAATAGATTGGTCAGCTCTGCCTCATTAGTGAGGCTGGTCCGTACGGAAACGACGACGAAACATCTTCTCCATCATTCAACCACCAGAAATGCTGGTGCTGCCGAACGACATCCCTCTTATCGCGATTCCCCACCGCCCTACTGAACCTGAGACGATCCACACTGCTATATGGGACGTCTCTATTGTAGTTGAGTTGCCTGTCCCCAGCTTTCCGAGCGACATGAAAGATTAATGGAACCGCTGATCTATTCTGGATCAACCCTATCTGATCGAGGTAGAGGAATGCTTCCGGTGGAAGCATTCGTCGAGGTCATTGCTCTTGCAATGTGCCTTCGGGTCAGCTTAATTACGAAGTTGTCCACTCGTATTAGGTTCGCTCTGTTGTAAAGGACCTCATTGCGATAAAATTTTTTGTACTCCGACTCTGGTGTTCTGTACAAGCGAAGGCAAGCCCTCTCAAACACCCGAATCTTTTCCATTAAGCTTGCTCGCACATTGAACCACACGGGACACCCAAATACCAGCATGGGCCTGATAAGGGCCATGTAGCAGATTACCTTAACCCTCGCATCGAGTTGGCTGTTATAAAACAGTCTCTTTCTAAGGGCAAAAGCGCCTTTAGCTTTGACCAGAGCAGCATCTACGTTTTTGTCAAAATACAGAAACTGATTTAACCAGATCCCAAGGTATTTGACTACCTTTCGACAGGCAAGAGGCTGTCCGCGTTGTCCAATGATCAAGAACTTTCGCCAATTTTTTCTGGTATCTCTAGAGGCTCTAGACAACGGCGTCCTAAAGAGAATGGTCTCCGACTTCTTAAAGTTTATTTTCAACTTCCAGTCATCGCAAGTCACGCTTCAAGAGAGTATTAATGACCTCGATTTTTGGAGCTGTTCTGTACGCTATCAAATCGTCTGCGTACGCAATAGTATGGGGAAGTGAACCTATCAAGTCGCTTGTATAAATGTTGAACAGGATCGGCGAATTGACCGCGCCTTGCTGAAGACCATTTTTAATTTGAAATATTCCAACAGAAGTCACACCACCATCCTTCACGATGAACTGTCTGTTGGTTAGCATATTATAAAGAATGTATAAGAGTGGTTTACTGATCCCCAGCCTAGTCAGCTTATAGAAAAGATCCTCTAACCATACGGTGTCGAAGGTCTTCTCCAAGTCAACAAGGCAGGCACCAGTACATTGGTCATTGCCTATATTCCATTCTATATCGGACATCAGTTTAGACGCGGCATGTGAGATATCATGTCTCGCCTTAAAACCGAATTGATTATCCGGAACCCACCTAGACAGAGCTCTATTGATTACTTTTTCAAAAACCTTACTGATATTCGGAAGGAGACTAATCGACCGGAGATTCACCGGATTGGATATATCCTTTTCCTTTTTGGGGATAGGTTGAACCAGCGCCGTTTTCCAATGCGCTGGATAATGTGCATTATTCATTGCATTATTAAACAGGGTGGTATAAATGTCACCGCTTCTAGAGGAAGATGTCGAAGCACGATGTTCGGAATACCATCGGTCCCCACTGATTTTTTAACCCTGATTGTGTCGAATATCTCATGGAGTTCTTACTTCGAAATGAACGGGGGTAGGTCACGCTCTCTGGTAATGACATTATTTGCCATGCTTTCGTCGCTGAACCGGGTGAAACCAGAGCCCTCGGATCGCCAGTTCTCTTCTTCATTTCGAATGTAGAAATCGTGCACCAAGACGCGATCTTCCAGGTCATAATTAGGGCCAATGGTATCATTGGCCTTGTATACTTCCTGGAAAGTCGCCCCTATGGCCTTAACCTTCTCCTGTAGATCCTCGATCACAAAGAAGTCGTCATCATCAGTGGCGTCATTTGGATCAATACCTGCTATTGTCAGTAACCGTTCGTTGTCTGATGTCCGGGCTATTTTAAGACACTGAAGATCGTTTTGATTTTTTTTTTTCGAAATAGTTTATTTATTTGCGGGAACATATTCGGGTTAGTGGTGTTTACAGTACGAACCTTGTTGTTCGAATACAAACTTACAAAAATTCTGAAATTCTCTTTTATTAACGTTTGCAAATTTTTAATCGACAACTTCAGTGTCCTGATCTGCGGGTGTTGTCTGTCAGTAAAATGTCTGTACAAGTTTTTAAGTCTTGACAGAAGTCTACTTTTCTGTTGTATTGTAGTGTCCATAGTTCGTTTAATTGTCTCGTCTATTTGTTTTAGGTAATTGTCGATCTTCTCGTTTGATAAATTCATATTGGACGGTGTGTGGAGCGTGTTCGAGTAGAGCGCTATTGTCAAGGTTGCGGAGAAGCGTGTCCATCTAGCCTTACTCTAGTTGTAAGAATATCTTTGGACAAACTCCTTCAATTCCGCAATTTCGTTGAGGACTGTAATTTCGGTGCTAAAACCGCAATGGTCACTGTCATATACGAATGTGCGAAGACAGTTTAGCGTTTGTAAATTCGTACCTGGCAGTCGTACACGTTCGTCTATAGTCCATAGTTCGTTTAATTGTCTCGTCTATTTGTTTTAGGTAATTGTCGATCTTCTCGTTTGATAAATTCATATTGGACGGTGTGTGGAGCGTGTTCGAGTAGAGCGCTATTGTCAAGGTTGCGGAGAAGCGTGTCCATCTAGCCTTACTGTAGTTGTAAGAATATCTTTGGACAAACTCCTTCAATTCCGTAATTTCGTTGAGGACTGTAATTTCGGTGCTAAAACCGCAATGGTCACTGTCATATACGAATGTGCGAAGACAGTTTAGCGTTTGTAAATTCGTACCGTACGTTCGTCGTACACCAGTAGATCCAAATAAGACCCGCTTCTGGGAAACGATGGGTTATCCGCCGCTTTAATACCGAGTCTGTACATGACATCGTGCTGACCCCACCAATCGAGTAGTAGGTTCCCTCTAGTATTTGGCAACTGATTTCCCCAATCTCTGTGTTTAGCGTTGAAATCTTCGCCGATTACAAAATAATTCTCCGCCGATTCCAGCCTCAGAAGTAGAAAAAGCGTGTCGAGCTTTGTAATGAATAAGGTGGATTGTGAAGCCTCAGGTGCATAAACAGAGGCCAAGTACAGCCGTTTCCCACTGCGGAGCGGGATGTAAATGACCACAGCTTCCAACACCCGGAACCTGCGCAACACGCCCTTGTACACTCTGCGAAATTGTATGCCTTCTTTAATGAAGATCGCGACACCACCTCCACGTTTGGATCTGGGCCGGTTTCTTCCTCTAACAATATAATTATTGTACTCCAGTTTGTGATTATCGGTTAGCTTGGTTTCGCTAGCGAAAAGCACATCAGGAGTTTGGTCTTGTAGCAATTTAAACATCGCGGCTCTTCGTTCGATCCTAATCAGTAAATTAACATTCACCGCAAAGACCTTCAAAGTCTGCTACGACATGTGTTGCGTTAGGGCCGGCAGCAGCGCGTGGATCTGGTTCACCCGCTTGGCCTGTTCTTGCACCTGCTTTTGCAGCTGAGCCATCTGCCCTTGGATTGCGAGCAAGATTTCCAGCATGTTAGGTACAGCTTCCTTTGTTCTCGTCATTGGCGCCGGAGAAGCAACAGTCGCTTGCTGTACCGTAGCCCCCCTACCTGCCGCCATTTGGGCGTAGGAAATTTGGGACGTGACGGCTGGTGTTTGATACCTAACAGGTGAACTTTTGACCTCCACCTTCTGCTGCCGAAGGTGTTTTGCTTTCTTAATGTCGGCGAACTTAGGACAACCCCGATAGTTTGCAGTGTGTCCCACGTTTCCACATAAGATGCACGAGAGCTGCGACCTATCAGATGCTCCGTCAACACCTAGAGCACACTCCTCGTAACTGTGGTTCCTGGCGCACTTTACGCATCGAGGCTGCATTTGGCAGTTCGACGCTGTGTGCCCGAACCTCTGCAGCGAACGCATTGTATAACGCCTTCGCTCCTTTTTAATTTTTCCCAGTGAACCACCTGGTAGTCTAGGACATTGATACTCCTTAGACTATCCAGACGGATAAAGGATTATTACAGTGGATGGCATGACGATCGTTCCCCAATCTCTTAATATTAAAATTGATATCAATGACCAACTTACACAGGTCCTTGGTTGCACTTATAAATTAATAGGTATTGATTGGTGGCACCTTCTCCTTCTTTTTCTGCTGCTGCTGTTGTTGTTTTTGCTAATGCTGTTGCTGTTGTTGCTAATGCTGTTGCTGTTGTTGTTGTTTCTGCTGCTGCTGTTGTTTCTGCTGCTGCTGGTTTTGTTGTTGGGAGCTCGCTGCTTCCAATTGCTCCCTCTGCCTGCGTGCTTTTTGTTTTTCTTGCAGTTTTTGTATGCTGCTGTTTATGTCGCTTATTTCTTTATCCTCATCTTCCGTCTCGGATGCCGCTAGAGAGGCAAAGTTTTTATTGCCCCCTCATAATGGACCATATCAGCCGTTAAAACAGCATTTATTTTCTTTTTATTAAGATTAGGAGGGATTTACAGACTCCTCCTCCTTTTAATGGCTTTCGCCACGGCACCGGCAACTCTATTGTTGCCTATTTTCATTCCCGTTATGGGAATAGCGGAGCGCTCTCCACAATCCATCACGTGATTTGATTAATTACTTTTTGTTATCAAAAAACACTTTGAGGGGGAAAACAAAGTTCCAAGCTTAGGGGCCTGGACTCGAGCCCCTGTCATACTTTCCAATGATCGACGCCGCTAACCGCACGACTACCAAGTCAGCAAACTAAATATCAACTAATTATGATGAGGAGGAAACTTTTACTATTTTTTTACTTTATGTAAAGCCGAAGCACGCCTGTTCTGTGCTGAGATCTGCAAACGACTGTAATTATCAAAGGTCCAATCTTAATTGCCCTACATCTTCCGAGATAGTGACAGATCAGGAAAACGTCTTAAAAAGTTAGTGGACACTGGCGCTACAAGTTGCTATTGTAAGCCCAATATTTTATTCAAGAGATATAAGCTAGAAATAAAGAAAAGGGTAAAAACAATAAATGGTTATACCATTATAAACCATTTTTGTGAAGCGATATTCTTCGGCAGAAAAATACAGTTTTACGAGTTTTACGATTTTATAAATGGTATTTCATATTTTATAAGCTTTGTAATATAACTTCAGATTTTGAAAAAAAAAATTCTTAATTCATCAGGAAAACCCTAAACAAATATATACTTCAGAGGAAAACTCTCAGAAATCTATTATGAACCAACAGGAAAATTGAAAGTAATTTGAACACTTTGAAATCCAATAATTTCAAAGTAAAACCTGACAAAAATAACAGCAATATTAAAAATAAAATTGAAGAGTTCAGAAATGATATTCTAAACAAAATAACATAGAATCAATGCATTCAAATATGCAAATATCCATATCCTTTATCTGTGAAGACCTTTTTTAATAAAGTAATTAATAAAATGTTGAATGACGGAATCGTTCGACCTAGTAACAGCCCATATAACTGACCTATTTGGGTAGTATCAAAAACAGGTCTTAATGGAGATGGGACACCAAACTAAGAATGGTTGTTGATAATAAAAAAAAAAAATTAATGAAAAGACTGTATCGGATTGATATCCAATTCCCCGATACAATGTCATACTTTCTAATTTAGGAAAGTCTAAATATTTTTTCAACCAAAGACTTCGAATCTGGATTCCGACAAATACAAATGCGTGAATCAGATAAAAAAAAAATATAATTTTCCGTCAATAATGAATATATGAATTCTAAGGAATGCCATTTGGATTGAAAAATGCACCAAGCATCTTTCAACGGACAATGGATGATATTTTGCGAGAGTATATAGGAAAGTTGTGTCATATATATATAGATGATATTATTGTTTTTCCAGAAAACTTGGAAAAACATACACAAAATCTGAATAAGATAATTGAAACTTTAAAAATCGCAAACATGAAAATATAATTAGAAAAATCGAAATTTTACCATACAGAAGTTACATTTTTAGGTTATATTTTTGTATATTACATCAATAAAGCGGATCCCAGAGATGTAGAAACAATATCCAAATATTTATTACCAACAACACTGAGACAACTCAGAAGCTTCTTAGGCATGAGAAAGTATTACAAAAAATTCATTCAAAACTATACTTCAAAACTAGGCTTATGCATCCTCTAACAAAACAAAACAATTTCAAAGCATCTTTAAAAAAGAACCAAAGTAAAATTGGACCTTCTTGGTCAGAAATTAAAAAATTTATTGATTAATCAATAGAATTGGTACAACCAGATTACCACAGATGCCTCTAACAACACTAATGGCCACTAATGGCGGTATCTTAACCCAAGAAGGTCAACCTATTATTTTCATAAAGAAAACATTAAATCGCTTGGTCATTGAAAACATTGAAAAACTATCTTTATGAAGTTTCAGACTTAGAGGTTCATACAGATTACCAACCTTTAGCTTTTGCAGTCTCAAGTCGTAACCTTAATGCAAAAATTAAGAGATGGCACGCATTCATAGAAGAATTTTCCCCGAAAATAATTTATAAATCAAATTTATAATTGCGGACGCTTTATCAAGGCAATATTTAAATAATTTAAAGGAATCTCTGAAACACAACATTCAGCTGAAAGTAGCGATAATATCGATATTCTCAAAAATTAAAAAACCTTTTAACCAATTTAAACAAATACATAGCTAAAGCTAATTTTATAATTCATGAACAAGTTGGAAATTTTTGAAAAATTACACATATTATAGAATATAATACGCCCAAGAATTTAGTACATATTATTAAAGAATATCTACAAAAAGGAATAGTTATAATTCATTGCACACTTGAAGATTTGTATGAAGTAAAGCAAAAAAAACAGAAATTGTTAGTAACTAATTTCTGTATACAATACAAACATTTTTACAATAGATATAACAAATAAAGAGGATCAAAATGCATTAAATAAGCAAATACAAGCTCGAGAACATAGAAACCATAAAGAGTATTTAAAGCATATCTATGCCTCGTGTTATTGGCCTGAAATGAATACACAACTTCAGAAATATGTGAGATCTGTAATAGAAATAAAATCAGCTGTTATACTCAACAAAATACCAATTGGAAAAGCTCCAATTTCAAAAAAAAGGGGGAGGTTTTTTTAGCCTGTATTGTTTCCTATTCAAAGTTTTAAGGGGTTATACGCAGTTGCAAGGACGAAAAAATACCTGAAAAGGTATTTTATTTTACAAAAACAAAAAGTTTAAGTATATAATGGCACTAATGATTTGTAGAATCTGGTGTGCTCCTGCATACGATCTCCTGAAGGTTCTCCAAAAAAAAGTGTTCGGCAGTGATCACGATATCTCCGGTTCAGTTCATCTGAAATCAAAAAAACCGAAAGATTATTTTAGTGAACTAAGTTTTAATCGAAGAGATAATCAAAGTTTTGATTTTTGACAAAATTCGAATTTTTAACCAAAATTGCCACATAAAACTAAAAAATAGAAATAAACACCCGAAATTATTAATCCTAATATTAGTGTATTATTCAATACCTATGGAACATATGTGGAAAGCTTGTGTTTAAATTTTAGAGCGGTTGGCCCGTTTTTTGGATATCTTGATCACCGACTTTAAAAACATAGTTTTGAAAAAAAAACGCGTTTAAAGCTTCGGAAGAAGTTTACACATAGTTTGAGACGTCCTTACAAATATCCGTATATCTCGAAAAGTACTAACTGGACCGAAATTTTCAGGGAATATAGTCAAAAATATCTACATTACGAAAATACAAATTTTTTTGAAAATTCTAACTGCGATAACCCCTTAATAATAAAATTATTCGAAGATAAAACAAAATTAGATGAGTAAGTTCTAGAAATATTAGAAAGTCTTACAGACGAAAGGCAAATAACTGTTAATAATGAACCAAACTTCACAACAAAATAACTAGGACAATAATACAAAGATTAGATAAAAAAATATACTATTGCGATCCTAAACATTGTACCTCGAATGGTCAATTAGAAAAAGTTCATTTTTCAATTATTAAAATGTCGAGATGCAAGAGACAAAATTTCATTTAATAAGTGTTTCTGAATCAATCCATAGAGCTGCACAGCAATTAGATAAAAGTATTCATTTTAAACCTTATGACGCCTTTTATAATAAATTACCCTGCAATGAAGTATAACCAAAACTTTTGATAGCCCAAGTTAAAATGTTAACTCGAAATAATGAAAACAGAAATATTAAAAAAGCAAAACCATATAATTTATGAAAAAATCATAGGAGGAAGAAATAAACTTATGTCTAAATATAAAAAACAAAAATTTAGAGATGATTTAGGAAATATAGTCCAAATATTTCAAAACTATAGAATAGTCCATTAAGACAATATTAAAACTAACAGTATCTGATTTAATAGATGTTTCAAAATTCAAAATTGTCCAAGACGAGAACGTTGTTATAATTTATAGTATATAAAATATCACATCATTAAAGAAGTTGTAACTTCTAACATCTAACAAAACATCTTCAACAAAAGGATGGAAAACTGTTGATAGATAATTCAATTATAAAATTTATTGATGAATATTTCTAAGTTGAATTTTGTAAATTAGAATTATGAACCACGTTTTGTAAACTCGTATATAAAAGATATCTTTTAATGAATGAGGTGAGTTAAGATAAACATTTTCTAGAACAAGATATCGCAAAAATTTATGATTTAGAATCATCACGATTGACACTCTATTTTAGCAGCATCAACTGTAAAAGACATCAAGTCCAATCATAGTCTAACACTAGCCAAGATTGGACACCTTGCCGAAGTGGGGCGGCTTAAGTAGAGGAACATGAGGCTATACTAGGGAAGAGACCGAAGTTTCTCTGGTAGAAACAAATGTGACTTGAAAACTAAGATCCAATCATGGGTTGGATTACAAAATTATTCGTACCGTGCCAATAATCAACCTGACTGAGGGTCCAGAAATAGCTCAGTCACTAACTGTGGGTCTAGATATCGGACGCCCATTGGTACTCAATAGCCTTACACCCGTATAGGAGCTCTGCAGTTGCGGACCAACACTTCTTGCTTTCATCGTGGGACACAAATGGAATACCAAGTAAAAACAAACCAAAAACCAAACAAAAAAAATAATTACGGAGTCAGATGCAGAAGCTCTACTATATTCTCCTGTAACACTTACCGAAATGGAGAATGAGGACAATATCCCATCTCCAGCGAAAACACCAAGAATCATAACCACATTGATGGACGCGCAAAATACTCATGATACCAAAATACCAAGCGATGCGAACGTGGAAAGGCGTAAAAAACTAGAAGAAACAAATGAGCAGTTCTTTGATTTAACCGGAGCCCAAAGAAGATGAATTGGAGCCCGGATCAGCGTCAGTATGACAACGGAGGACGCCAGAAAATCTATGCGCAAGAGATAATGCTTGCAAAAACAGAATAAAGCTAAAGATAGAAATAAGCCCTGAGCTTTTAAAAGGTGCCGATCAGCCGACAACTCCCCGAGGATGCAGCAGCCTAAAAACCATATAACACATCTAGAGCTACAAAAGCACTCAGATACATCAACTAAGTTAGGAGTTCCCGGACAACAAAGCGCACCGAGGCAAGGTAGGAAACACACCTCTCACATTAAACTTCGCTTAGGTTCTAATAAGAAAGGACTCAGAGAAGAAATTAGTAAGAGCAGGAACCCAAACGAACCCTCAGACAGCCACACAACAGTAGACATCAGAAACTGTCGTATAAGGGCGCATTAACCCAATACAATTTTGATGTTATATATGAAATGCACCCAGAAGAATACCTGGGTGGTACCTGTCGAGGTGAACATAGCCGACAACAACAGTCCCCTTAAATTTGTTGCATGCACACCAAGGAATGGATGTCTACTACTTGCCACGACACAGAGACAAGAGACTGGCTCATGTCAACGCTAAGAAAGATAAAGCCATGGCCAGAAGCCAAGACCTTCCTTCCTCCCAGACGATTACAAAATGCCCAAGGAAGTCTTCCTTTTAAGGATCGCCAAGCAAAATTCTGGCATTTCCACAACAGGTTGGTGTGTTGTCAGGGTTTTCTGATTTTTAGAAATAGTTTTGTATTTTGTATTTTTTATACTATACGTACTAAAATAGTGTCAAATGCCACTTCAATAGGCTTGATTAACATTTTTATTTATTGGTGTGATGACACTTAAATATTCATATACATATGATATTTATATACAATAAAAGATAATATGAATATATTTAAAAATTACAATTCAATATGAATCTTCGATATATAGAAAAAAAAATTAAAAATTTAATTTGTCAGAGCAAATATTTTTAAAGTAGAAAAAATTTCGGAGAGTAGAACGAAAATATGTTTTCAATAACTGCTTATAGTTAGCAAAGGACGTTGAAGATTCAATAGTGAGTCCCAAGTACTTAAACTCTTAATTTAGTTTTAGAACTAATTTTCAATCAATGTTCAGTGAACCAGATATTTAAAATATTTAGATCCCAGTTAATATCAGAAACCAAGTTTAAAGTACTATCTGAACCGTAAGAGTAGCCCACATAATCTGCAAAAGCACTAACCGCACCTTTAAAATCAAGGTCAAATAGTGAATTAATATATATGAGGAACATAATAGGTACCAATACAGCGCTTTAAGGTACTCCCAAATTTAATTTTGTTTTACATCGGTCCTGAAATCCAGATCATCTGCTGAGCCTTTTTAAATAGATATACGTCTAAGATAGGAAATACGTCTGCACATTTGAGAGCATTAGGAAAAACTCCATGGTTAAAAATGACTGCTAGTACATTTACTATGAAACATCCGTACGTTTCAAAAGTATATTAGAGACACCATCATAACCGCTAGTGCTAGAACCGTCAAATGTACCAATAACTTTTAATATACCTTAAGTTCAAAAGCAGATATTGGCTCGAAGTAAAAACTATAACTTTAAAAATTTTCATCACAGCTACGATAAGGAGAACAACATTGTTGTTCTATTTGTGAAAATGGATTATAGCTATTGAAAAAAAATGATTATTGAAAGCATTGACAACATCGAGTATTTCAAAAATATCACAGTCATTCATACGAATTGTTGTAGGTTTGGAAGTACACATAATTTTTTTAAAATACTACTTACAACATTCCATTTACCGTTTAAACTACCTTTAGCTAAAAAGAGAAGATTTTTATAGTACTCATCTCCGCTCTTACGAATTTCTTTTTTAAGTTGAGAACATAACTTTTTATATCTGTCTAAGATCGGTGCCATCCCTCGACAGCACCTTCTACATTTTAATATCTGACAGTTCTTCCCAACATCGTTTTTTCTTTAATTAATTGTTTTTCTTTTTCCAATTGGTTTCTTCTAGGCCTTTCGTGATTTTCCTTTGTCTTTAAATTGTACTCGTGGCAAGCAGTCATACTTACTTAAGGTTGAACAATAAACATAAGTTTTCTATTGCAAATTACGGATAGAGTTTCTATTATTTCCCCTTCATTGAAGGATTGAAGAATTTTAAGCTTGTACAAGTATTAAGATATACAAGTCTAGCAATGCTTCCATTCTACATATTGTATAATAATTACTTCACATCACCGTTTGGACGTCAGCTTGTCTGTGGAATAATTGGTTTATTCATCTTTGCATTTCCCGTGCATCGTTAACAATTTTGCTTTTTCCTGGCATTTTGCCGATTAAGACAATCGATTCTGTGCTGGTGTAAAATATGGCGGCGCTTAATTTGCGATTATCGGGCACAAATGCTATTCGCCGTGCACATGACCGCGTGAGCGGAGCTAACCTTGACGAAGCTGATGTGATACCTAGAGCAGGAGATTAAATTAGTAGCGGCTCATTACAATTGATTTGCCGCTAATCATCAGATGTTAGACGGTATGGCTGAAGCAACCGAATTGGAAGAACATGATATTTTGTGGGAACAGGAAGAGTCTAGCTACAATGCGATTTGCGCGATCCTGAACTGGAGATCAGCGCAACTTCGAAACACTTCAGCAGTGCCGCCTTTCAGTCCAGGTCCGCCCATTGCAGGTGATCCAACTGCGCCCGTTTCAGATGATCCAGATGCGCACATGTCAGATAAACCAGCTGCACACGTGACAGATACCTCAACTGGGAAATGGAATACCAAAGAATCTGCACATGGGATGGTTAATACACAGTGAAACAAGGTGGAAATGCGGTTGGACTCAGTCGCAATCCCTTCATTTAATGGTACGTTACACAATTGACTAGCTTTTAGAGATACCTTGAAAACTTTTGTGCACAATACGGAGTTTCCAGAGCTATACAAATTTGGTAAGGTAAGGCAAGCGGTTGATCCGGCAAAGGTTCCACTCATAGGCGGAATGTATTCTGGTGTGTACAACGAGGTGTAGACAGTGCTCAAGAATAGTTTCGATAACTCTAAACTTCTGTTTTGCCGAGAGGTTCCCCGTCCAGCTACTGAGACCTCCTCTCAGCCATCTCAGTAAACAGTTGCTACAAGTACGGCGCCCTCATCCTGACTAGCCGATCATACAGTTTTGCTTGGTTCAACGCAAGCATGTGGAGAATTGGAACACGAACATATGTTCGTGAGCCCAACAAACCCTGCGCGCAACACACCCGGTTGAGCTGGGTATTATATGGCCTAGCTTCTGCTACCTCAACTAGACAACATACACCCTATGCTTTCTGCGCTCAGGTGAACGAAGACGACATGCGGTTGAAGGATATGGTACGAAGTTTTTGGATGTTGGAAAAATTTCCAGAAGCGAACATGGTCCAAGATGAGTGCGAGCGCATATTCTCTACAACGCACTCACGAAATGCGGATGGACAATATATTCTATTTCGGTCCGATGCTACCGAGTTAGGAGATTCATACAACAATTTCATAGCCTGAAACGATGACTAGCTGGTCACATGGAGTGTATTGATTAATCTGCTGAGCCTACAAATTGCTTCTATATTCCCCATCACGCGATGCAGGCAAGTTCCGTATGGTCTTCAATGCATCGGCGCGAACTACCAATGGTGTCTCACTGAACGACACCCAGTAGGTAGGCCCTACTATTCACGATTCATTGGTTAATATTATCTTCCGCTTTCGTCACTATCTGGTTGCAATTACGGCCGATGTGGAGAAAATGTTTCGGCAGGTACTCTTGACTCCCGAACATAGAGAATATCAACGTGTATTCTAGGATGGCTTCAAGCCCTCTTAACGCTGTACGCACGCTGCATCAGTGCGCCTACGACAATTTTGACTGTTTTGGGAATCAGGAGCAAGCCTTAGAGGCACGAAATACCATCCATTCGTCCTTTTCATGTGGATGATCTGTTGACGAGTTACGACAATGTTTCGAAAGCAGTAGCCCTAGCGGCACATGTCGACACCATACTCACGAAGGGATTCTTTAAATTGCGAAAGTGAAATTTCAACCATACTCAGGTACTCTGCAGAGATTATCATCGACTCACCAACGGCGACGGTGCTTGCATTACGTTGGGATCCGATGGCAGACGAGTTATTTTTCAAGATTGTGTTGGAGCCTCCTGATAAGCATCCAACGAAGCAACGAGTTCTTAGCGAGGTGGCGCGACAAGATATTAATCCAGATGCTTTGGTCCTCTCGTATCACTTGTGATACACCTCTTTCAGAAGAACTAGAGAAAGTCTGGAATAAATTTCGCATCAGCCTCAACGCCCTCATCTACATTCGAGTACCCAGATGGTTGGGTATGCAAAAGGACGCAATCACAACTCTACACGGCTTCTGTGACGACAGTTTCCGTGCGCACGCTGCGGTTGTCTACATCCAGACACCAGAGTAGCCCCTGTTGAAGGCGCTACGATTCCTCGACTGGAGCTTTGTGCAGCGCATTTGCTGGCTGTAACGCTGGATCGCGTTCGGTTTGCGATGTGTCTAGTGGATACTCCTTATTATTTGTGGTTCGATTCTAAGATTGCGCTGAGCTGGCTAGGCAAACAACCTAGCGCCTTAAAACCGTATGTGTCAAATAGGGTGCGCCAAATACAGGAGCTTACGGAACCAGATCTATGACATCACGTCCGATCGACTCAAAATATTGCTGATTGCACAAGTCGTGGCATAGGAGCACAGGAGCTATTACAACATCATCTGTGGTATCAATCCCCGGAATGGTTGGCATCAGGCGCGCTTCCTTTGGATCATCCGGACGGACTTAGCACAGATGAACTGGGTACAGTGTAGAGTGAAGAAAGGATCTCCGTTATGACAATGGCAGCTACAGTACAACCAAGGTTAAGAACGCAACGAGTGGATGGCCAGTTGTTTGTCCTTACCGAGTACTTCAGCTCCCTGAAGCGACTTTTACATACGATGGCTTATATATTATGATGGGGTTGCAATCGTAGACCTCTTCGGACTTCCACTGTGAGACCCGGCGAACTTGACGACGCTTTATCAACGCTCATTCGAATGGAACAGAGCATGGAGTTTGGCTACTGATCAATCAAGCACACCACCAGACACTGCACGGTGGCACTCAAGTGATGCTTCAAACACTCCGCCAGCGATTTTGGATTTTGAGGGGTCGACAAACAAACGACAAAGAAGATGTCTTAGTAGCTGCGTTGCCTGTCGACGTCATCCCTTCTGGCCAACATCGGTTTTACTCTCTTTTTTTAATTAATTGTTTCTCTTTTTCCAATTGATTTCTTCTAGGCCTTTCGTGATTTTCCTTTGTTAGATCACTTTTATTTAATAATTTTGGATTGAAATCTCCGGTAATAATTAGGTTATTTGATTTTACCTGATCTAGCAAACGAGAAAACTGTTCTATGAACGACACAACATTAAATATACGCAGCCTATAAACACATAAAACAACATACTCAGCATGATTAATTGAAATTTCAATAATATCTGCACTAAGAAAATCGATACTTTTCACTTCCTTAATTTTTTACCAAATATTCGACACCCGCTTAGCAAAACTTTTATTTGTGTCCGCAAAAAATGTAAAGCCAGGCAAATGATAATCAATGCAAATGGTGCATTAAAAACCGCACCAACAGCTGCGCTAGAAGTTATCCTAAACATTCCACCACTTCATCTGGAAATCATGAAAGAAGCAATGGTAAATGCCTACATGCTCATGACAGAAGATGAATCCAATTCCAAACTAGTTCATGCTACAAATATTCCTGAAATCAAAAACGATGAACTATTTCGAATACATCTGATAGACAAATGTCTACCAAGATATAACTTTCAGAACAATTTTAAAGTTACATACCCAGAACGTCTTAACTGGGAACAGGAAAAACCAACATTTGCCAAGGACTCATATGTATGATACGCAAATGAAGGAATTGGAGTGGAGTATACGGTCCCCGCATACGTTTACGGTCCATCCATTCACACCAGTATGGATAGAAGCAGCTCCATATTTCAAGCTGAAATCTATGCAATAGCACTGTGAATTCGAGAGATTTTAAACATAAATATAGCAAACATTTATACTTGCAATCAACGCCTTTAAGATGAAATCCATCACAATAAAGTACATCTGATTTGGGTGTCAGGACACAGTGGACATAAAGACAACAAAAATGCAGACAAACTGGCCAGAAGAAGATCCGCAACTCAATTTATGATGCCAAGGCCATTCTGTGGGCTATCAATTAATGCAATAAAAGGCAGTATTACAACCTGGCTAGAAGAAAAGAAGCTTCATTTCTGGAGAGAAACCGAAGGAAACAGACAAGTCAAAACCTTTATGCAAAGCTGTTGCCACACAAGAACAAAACATCTACTACAACTTAGTAGAGGTTAGATCGAGTGACCACAGGTTTGCTAACAGGTTATCACTTGATGACCATGGGCATAGCACAGGATAATACATGCAGACTGTGTAACGAGGATGTGGGCAATGGTCTAACCAAAGCACGTCAATGTTTTCTATTTAAATTATACCTTGAAGCAGCGGACATAGCTGCAATGCTCACCTAAAGATGTAGCAGCCTTCCTAACAAAATGCGGCATTATGGATAAGCTCTAAGTGGAGGATATCACAAAAGGTCCACCTGCCGCAGTGATCTTTGATTTTCTATACCACTTCCCATAATAATTTAATCTAACCTAATCTAAAGCAATCGATTGATGAAGTCATCATAAATCACTACGACTCGAATGATGTCATCCCAAGAGTATATAAACTCCTTCTAAAATCTCAATAGTCAAGTCAACTTCCAGCAGTTGGATCAACTAGTTCTAACTAACTTAATTTTTTTAGTTTAGTATCTAAGTACTATTGTATTCTAATAGTATTTTAATAAAGATTTACATTTTTTTTTTAAAATAATAATTCGCATATCTTTTAAATATTACCGCAGATATTAAAGTTACATAGATATCGCATGCGAGCAAAAAAAAAATTACCACTTTTCAACGACAATAAAATTCTCAAACTTAAGGGTTGTTGCATCAATTCGGTATGAAACCATTTTGAGTTGTATATGGTAGTTGTGGATATCAACCATCTGTGCTGTAACTTTGATATATAGTATACACGTTTTTTTCATATTTCGTTTTGCTGTAACTCTTTATTTTGTTTTACGTCTCAATCGATCTTGCAGACGAACATATCCGGATGAGGAGGCACATCGTACATATCCAAATGTATATATTTTGAAAAAGACGCCAATGTCGCTTTTGTTCGATTTTATTTTCCAAATTCATTTTCCTTCGCCGACAACTTTGGATTTGGCTGCTTTGGTTTATGATTAAGCGATTTTTTTCTGTAGTATACTTTTCAAATACTGAGCAATGTGTGATACACGCATCTGGCGTTTCTTGTGCGATTTGCAAAAAATCGAAAAGAAATTTTTCCGATCTAAAAATTTGCATGTCCTTCAAATAAAAAAAAAATGAAATTTTGAGTAATTTATAAAGGCAGGCATGCTATTTTAAGGACGAAGAAAAATATTTTGTTTGTCAAAATCATTTTTCTTTGGAATTTAGTGGCAGAAAAAAGCTTACAACGAACGATATTAACTCCTTAAATTTAAATTGTAATTTAAATTTAGAAAATCTTTCATCTTTGCTACCAAAATTGAGAAAGACCTCTAGTAGTTCAAATATTTCTTGCGTTAGATGCAATAAATTATTAGAAAAATGCACACAAGAGGAGAAAAACATTCTGAATTAAAAAATATATATATATTAAGCTGCAGACTTAAAATTCAAAGCTTGAGAAGAAAACTTCGCTCTAGACCTAAAACATATAACGCTCTACAAACTAGCAAAATGTAAATTGTTTATCATCGCAAATTCAAGTACTTGATACTTCAGAGCATTCAAAAATTGTTTGTGGTATATTTATGGCACTTTCCAAGTCCAAAAAATATAATGTTGCCGAAGGAGAACTTTCCCAAAACATTTTTTACACATCTCAGAACTCTAATCAATTTCTTCGAGATAGACTGGGATTTAGACTTCTCACGTATCCACATTTCATCGGTGGGGTCCTGTTAAATGCTTACAAACATGAGTTCTGAAACAATGCCTACTGTTTTCTAAAAGCAAGGTTTGCATCATAAAGCCAACGGGAGCGGAATGTGCTACTGATATTTGATGAAATTAGAATTCGTACAAATCACACGTACAATATCAAAAATGACTTATTTGATGAATTTGAAGGTCGAAGAGCGGATCGGAAAAGATTGTACGGCAACGAAATTTGTGTTTTCATGGTAAACGGCATCTTTAATAGCTGGAAAAGTTTTATAAAAGTCTATTTTAGAAGATAATTTAACAATTTGCCACGAACTTGGTCTGAAAGTGTGCGCTATTACAATATTATTATAAGCTTACCAATTATTAGGTGTTACAGAAGAAAAGCCTTTCACAATTTTCAATAATGAAAAAATATTTTGTTTTTATGATTTTAATTATTTACTAAAATCCATGCGTACTGTTTTACTCAAATTTGATATGCTAACTCCAGATGGTAGGGTTTCCTTTGATTTTTTCAGAAAAATATTCAATTAAGAAACAGATAATGTGTCAAAAACATGCTTGAAATTTACAAGTTCACACATAGGCACAAATGCATTTCAAAAAATGAGTTTTCGCTTGGCAACGGAAATCTTTAGTAGGACAACGGCAGCATCAATACAAACTGTTGATCAACTTAATTGCCTACTGTAAAAAATAGTTCAAATCAAGTTCTAGCAACATAAGCGTTTACATTAAAAATGAATAATGCTTTCGACTGTATGGATAATGGGTCTCATTACGAAAAAAAATATTTTAAAGTGTGAAGTTCAGGACGGAAATTCAGCTTATAATGCAAAGTCTACTAATCTTCTAAGCAACTTTTGTGGAAAAGGAATGGTACAGAAAATAAACGGGGTTTGTTACTTAGTGAAGGTATAAGCGATGATTTATTCGGGAAAATTCAATATTAACTTACAAAGAGAACCCATCAAGATATTTTGGAAAATCTATTTTCTATTATTCGCAGTAAAAGCGGTAATAGAATCTGTGTACGAATTTAATGTTTTAATGTCAAAATTCAATTCTAATTGCTTTCTCTCCTCATAGTAATTGCAATGACGACGATGTAAAATTTTTAAATTACGATACCTCCCATACTCAACTGCACACATCAAGAACTTTTTATTACCTGAAGCACATGAGAAAAAATTGATATATGAATTTAAAATTACAAATTGAATTTCATTGGAAACGACTGCAGTGCTTTAATTTACAGGATATCTGGCGCTTAAAATGCTTTTAGAAAACAAGTGTGCAAATTGTTTGAAATTATTTTTTAAAAATGATGAACAAATAACATGTTTTGGAAGTCTCTTAGCACCAACTGATGAATTTATCAATATTTGTAAGCTCCATTTCAATGTATGTAGTATACCATACTTTAATCATGAAATTGATTATAAACCAACGATCCAGAATGGAGAGGCACCGGGACCTCACTATAAACCAACACCCCAAGAGTGAGAGGCACCGGTACCTCACTATAAGCCAACACCCCAAGCTTTAAAATCAGTATCCCAGTATCACTATCAGAATCTGAAATACAAAACCAAACACAGTAGGTATATGAAAACAAAAACCGAAATAATGAAAAACGAAACACAAAGAGAAATAAGCAAAAGCAACAAGCAATTTGTTGTTCCAACCAAAGTTGAAAACGCAAAAAATAAAGCTATTTTCATTAATTTTGTAATAAAAGCATATGGTGTGTATCTGGTGTTATATCTAAATTACAATATTAAAACTTTATAAGTATCACAAAGTAACATTGAAAGTATGTAAATATAAATATATAAATAAAGATATTGATAAACAAATATATAAATATATATATATATATATATTCTATTATTCGCAGTAAAAGCGGTAATAGAATCTGTGTACGAATTTAATGTTTTAATGTCAAAATTCAATTCTAATTGCTTTCTCTCCTCATAGTAATTGCAATGACGACGATGTAAAATTTTTAAATTACGATACCTCCCATACTCAACTGCACACATCAAGAACTTTTTATTACCTGAAGCACATGAGAAAAAATTGATAAATGAATTTAAAATTACAAATTGAATTTCATTGGAAACGACTGCAGTGCTTTAATTTACAGGATATCTGGCGCTTAAAATGCTTTTAGAAAACAAGTGTGCAAATTGTTTGAAATTATTTTTTAAAAATGATGAACAAATAACATGTTTTGGAAGTCTCTTAGCACCAACTGATGAATTTATCAATATTTGTAAGCTCCATTTCAATGTATGTAGTATACCATACTTTAATCATGAAATTGAACCAATTTCGCCAGAGTGAGCGGCACGGGGTCTTCATTATAAACCAACGATCCAGAATGGAGAGGCACCGGGACCTCACTATAAACCAACACCCCAAGAGTGAGAGGCACCGGTACCTCACTATAAGCCAACACCCCAAGCTTTAAAATCAGTATCCCAGTATCACTATCAGAATCTGAAATACAAAACCAAACACAGTAGGTATATGAAAACAAAAACCGAAATAATGAAAAACGAAACACAAAGAGAAATAAGCAAAAGCAACAAGCAATTTGTTGTTCCAACCAAAGTTGAAAACGCAAAAAATAAAGCTATTTTCATTAATTTTGTAATAAAAGCATATGGTGTGTATCTGGTGTTATATCTAAATTACAATATTAAAACTTTATAAGTATCACAAAGTAACATTGAACGTATGTAAATATAAATATATAAATAAAGATATTGATAAACAAATATATAAATATATACATATATAAAAATATAAATACATAAATATATAAATATATAAATATATAAATATATAAATATATAAATATATAAATATATAAATATATAAATATATAAATATATAAATATATAAATATATAAATATATAAATATATAAATATATAAATATATAAATATATAAATATATAAATATATAAATATATAAATATATAAATATATAAATATATAAATATATAAATATATAAATATATAAATATATAAATATATAAATATATAAATATATAAATATATAAATATATAAATATATAAATATATAAATATATAAATATATAAATATATAAATATATAAATATATAAATATATAAATATATAAATATATAAATATATAAATATATAAATATATAAATATATAAATATATAAATATATAAATATATAAATAATAAATATATAAATATATAAATATATAAATATATAAATATATAAATATATAAATATATATATATATAAATATATAAATATATAAATATATAAATATATAAATATATAAATATATAAATATATAAATATATAAATATATAAATATATAAATATATAAATATATAAGTATATAAATATATAAATACATAGATATATAAATATATAAATATATAAATATATTAATATATAAACATATAAAATGCGTGAAAAATTTTTGGGAATCATTTTCGATTAAAAGAGAAATATATACGTATTTTACAATTTTGAAAAGTAGGTAAAATAATAAAAGAACAAATACATTATACTGTTATCTAGCATTAAGTACTTCAATTTGTTCTATTTGTGTATTTTGTACGGTGAACAATGCCAGCAAAATGCAAAGGGTCTAATTTGGGCCGTCGAACGACTTGGTAATGCGCAATTGCGTGAATTGCGTGAATTGCGTGAATCACAAGAGGCACGAGCTGAACGAAATCAACAAAGACGATTAGAACAAAGCCAAGCGCGTCGATTCGTAGTTGACACACGCAGAGCAAATGACCAATAACGCCAACAAGTACATCGAGCATTTACATCCGATTCATTCCGTCGTCTAGCATTCGAGTATGAGCCCGATATTATACTGGGTGTGTTTTTTAGCTTGAGATATCCAAATTACTCGAAAAATGCGTGATATCGCGACAAATGTTTCAGACAAAAGTCACAAAGTTCTGAAGGGGACATAAGATGCTGACCACGAGTTTGACCTTGAGCCCCATTTGCAAGGTCAAACGAAGGTCACTTTTGATTTTGTTAATGGGAACCCCTATTTTTTGTTTGACAGATTCGTAATCTGCGTTAAAAACTACAATTCGTTAACATGAAACACTTTTCAAAAATGCGTTCTTTTCCCGTCAGAGGGCCTAATAAAACTTAAGACATCAAAATTACTCGAAAAGTACGAAATATCGCCAAAAATGTTTCAGACAAAAGTCACAAGGTTCTGAAGGGGACATAAGATGGTGACCACGAGTTTGATCTTGAGACCTATTGAGAAGGTTACCTTCAAAACCTTGTGACTATTGTCTGAAACATTTTTCGCGATATCGCGTATTTTTCGAGTAATTTGGATGTCTCATGTTAAAAAACTCACCCGGTATATTACGCTCATTAGAAAATGGAGATTGGTGCTATGGACAAGGAATGTCCGCATTATAATGCGCTTAAATTTAAAATGAACAAGCCGGGATCTGTTGCACGTCAGGAAAAGTGCAACTACCGGAAATTGAAACACCACCTCAATTTGAATGGTTTTCTTATCGGTACGGATCCAGACTCTAACCTGTTCCTGAAGTCAATTGGAACATTTAATTCATGTTTCCAAATAACATCGTTCGGAGCAACAGAAATAATTAAAAATAGTGCTGCAAATGGTCAACAATTTAATTCAAAAATCAAAGGCCTAAAATGAGCCCATTGCTGCCAATGCCAAACGAACCACATTAGTTTTTACAAATTTACTTTATGGGCGGTAAGTACTCCGAAAGCGAACTCGTCAATCGCGTGGATGTACATTGTAGCTACAATAACCTCAATTCCCCTTTTACCAGACGCATCGTCGGCGAACTGGATGATTTATGGAATGAGTACAATGAATTGTTAAAATTATTTAAATCACACTTACACAAATAACAAAGTGACAATCACGCTATTGTTGCCAATCCTGATAAAATACCAGCTGGACAGCACATTCGTAGATTCAATGCAACTGTTGTTTATGACGTTGCTGAAATCATGGCTGGTATCCTTACAACTACGCTAGATATCGTGATTCCAAGAAGAAATAATAACCTTGAGTTCATTGCTTATACACAACGTTCATACGACGCTATCCAATATCTGCTAATGTTCTGGAAGGAGCAATACGGATATTGCATAAATATTAAACAACGGTATCCCATAACAGGTACTTCAATCATTATAAACTTAATTAATTATGAACATCATTACTTAATTTGAATTAATATACTCCTTCGTGGCATCGATGATTTCCACGCGTAAGCTGAATTTTTTATTGATGAGCCATCTTGTGAGGTTTGGGAAGAGATAATAGAGCGAGTACGGAGGATGCGACATCAATTGGAGCCGTAAGTCATTGATTTTAGCCGTGGTTGCGATGCTCTTGTGCGCAGGTGCATTGTCTTGCAAAAACAAAATTTTTTTTCGCTGCATGTGAGGCCGTTTTACAGCGATTTCGGCCTTCAATCGCTCCAATAATGCACAGTAATACTCGCTGGTTATGGTTTTTCCTTTTCCGAGGTAGTCAACGAAGAGTATGTCATGACAATCCCAGAAAACCGACGCCATAACCTTTCCGACACATCGAGCTTCCCTCGGCCGCTTCGGAGCCGAGCAGTCTTTCGAAGTGCTCTCGCGTTCATGTGAGTGAAAGCAGTGAGTATGCGCGGCACCAAGCGGCAGGATAACTTGTTCATGTGCGGAATATTGCCCAGTACTAATCTTTGTGGTATCTGCTAACTCGCGCACCTTCACTTTCCGGTCAGCCAACACCATTTCATGTATTTTTTTGACATTGTCCTCAGTAACCGCATCGGAGGGCCTGCCGCTGCGAACTTTTTCGGTAGCGGAGTTGCGGCCACCACGAAACTCTCGAAACCAATATTTGACGGTGTAATGTGACGGAGCATTAGCCCTATAATATTTATCCAATTTTTTTTTTTTTCCTTTCCCGTTTTGCCTCTCAAAAAATATTGTTTAATGAGAGAACGAAAATTGTTTTATCCATACTCAACATGATGCCAAATACGTCAACAACAATCAGCTATCAAAACCAAACTAAAGACAGTATAGCACTAAAATTTGGCATGTCTGCCTAAATATGAACGGACTTCAAGACACCATAACCGTTTTTGCAGTAGCAGCGCATTTTGGCGTTCAAGAAGGTTACTTTTCACCTAACCTAGTATATGAATATATTATTACAGGAGCCGAAACAAACAAGAACGTTAGCTCGAAGAATTATTATGCGTATTGTCTGATGATAAGACGCGGTCAGGACAACGTCATTCTACAGTGTCGTGAGTTTTTCCAACAATTCATGGTCGACATGTACATACATACGTGAAGATAGAGAGCGGACGACTACGATACTTACGATATACCATAATCAACAGAAGATGAGTGCGGAAGAATATATTCACTTGCGAGACGCTATTGTGAGCAACGCCGACTTTATCTATCTATCATCATCGTACATAGGCAGTCCACGTCACATGCAAGAATACATCCAGGATGCTATGACTTTCGTGCGCAAATACGACTGTCCTTATTTATCACGTTTACGTTTACATGTAATCCAAAATGTCCGAAAATTACATCTTTGCTATTGGCAGTAAAAAATTCAATACATCGTCATTATTTGAGAGCACGTGTGTTCAAACAAAGTTAAAGTCTTTAATCAGTTTCATTACAAAATTACATGTATATATTCGGTCCCACACTTTGCTTGATGCATTCGGTTGAATGGCAAAAATGAGGATTACCTTATGCACACATTTTGGTTTGGTTTATCGATTCAGATCCGTCTACCGATCAATTACTGCTTGATATTGTTACAACAAACCTGATTTATGGCCCATGCGGTAATCTGAATCGTTCATCGCCTTGCATGGCAGATGGAAAATGTACAAAGAGTTTTCCTAAAAATTTCATACGATCGAATTTTTTGAATTGTGTAATTATGCGGATGCTTTTGTTGCATTTGCACGAACACTACTCTATTCATAAGTACCACGCTATTTTACAAGGGCTCAAACAAAACAGTGGTTGCTCCGCAAGCAAGGCACACGAATTAATTAATGTCCCGGTTTATCCAAATCAAACACCTTGTAGCGAGTAATTACGGTCAATCCAAGGCAGACTGAGTGTTTTTTTTTTTTGCGACTATTGTTGGTTAATGTCACTGGCCCATTGTCATTTCAAGATATACGTAAAGTGAATGGACAACAGAATCCAACGTATAAAGAAGCATGCTTTGCACTAAGGTTGCTGGAAGACGAACACGAGTGGGACTGTATGCTTACTGAAGCAGCATTGAACTGTACAGCAATACACATTCGTTTTCTATTCGCTATAGTGTTGACTAAATGTTTCCCAGCCTGAGAACATACTTTGTGGGATAGCACTGATTGCTATCGAGGATCTGTCCATTGTCATTGCCAATTCATCACTCAGTCATTTCGGTATGCATTCGTCAAATCGAAGAGCATCTGATTTATTGAACACTGAAATGAACCATGAACTGCAGTACAATACAGTAGAAATGGCAGCGATTGTTACTCGCAATGTCCCACTACTGACTGAGGAACAAGCAACCATTTATGACGGCATTATACTTGCAGTTTCGAAAGGACAAGGTGTATTTTTTTTTTTTTTTTTTTTTGCTACTCGCCGAAATACAATCAAATAATGGCATCACATTGGCCCTTGCATCATCTGGCATTGCAGAAACTTTATTGAATGGAGGCAGAACAGCTCATTCAGCATTTGAGCTGCCAATAAATATTCAAAATAATCTAGTCGCACTGTGCAACAAAACAAAAAAAAAAAACAATCGTCCACCCCCACAGTGCTGAAACAGTGTAAAATTATGATCTGGGATGAATGCACTATGGCACACAAACATTCGCTTGAGGTGCGACAACGACACTTCTTGTCATTTAACGTTCAACGTACGCTGATAAGATCAACGCTTGCTTGAAGTCATCGCCACTGTGGCGTACTATTAAAAAAGTACAGCTGAATATAAATATGCGTGCTCAAATGCTTTAAGATCCATCCGCTGAATCATTCTCAAAAGAACTGTAAGATTTCGGCGATGGAAAAGTAGCTGTAGATGAAAATAATTATAAATAAATAATATTCATATATACACACACAATATTTGAATCATGAGTGGCTGACAGAAAGAGCAATTTCGGCAGCAAAAAATGTGGTTGTCAACGATTTGAATTTTAACATACAACAGTTGTTGTCAGGGGACTTTGTGTCATACAAATCTATCGATACAGTTTGCGATACCAATTAAGCTGTAAATTATCTAGCAAAGTTTTGGAACTTATTGGATTTGCCAGGAATTCACCGCACCATATATATAAATATATAAATATATAAATATATAAATATATAAATATATAAATATATAAATATATAAATATATAAATATATAAATATATAAATATATAAATATATAAATATATAAATATATAAATATATAAATATATAAATATATAAATATATATAAATATATAAATATATAAATATATAAATATATAAATATATAAATATATAAATATATAAATATATAAATATATAAATATATAAATATATAAATATGTAAATATATAAATATATAAATATATAAATATATAAATATATAAATATAAAAACATATAAATATATAAATATATAAATACATAAATATATAAATATATAAATATATAAATATATAAATATATAAACATAAATATATAAATATATAAATATATAAATGTATAAATGTATAAATATATAACTATATAAATATATAAATATATAAATATATAAATACAATATATAATTATATAAATATATAAATATATAAATATATATTGTATATATAAATATATATTGCATATATAAATATATAAACAAATAAATATATAAATATTGTACATAAATATATATATAAATATATGAATATATAAATATATATAGATTTGTATACTCGTATATAAAAATGAAAAATACATATATCCTTTTTTTATGAAGAGAATGCACACTGTACAACACCTTCGGTGACTTTATAGCAACATTTATTTTGCAAAAACTCTCCGTCCTTATTTTCGAATCCAGAACAAATGAAAAAAAATTTAATTACCAATATATTCGTATATACGAGTAATTCATACTTAAAACTCGAAAATTGTCTTTCAGAACACTGAAAGACATAAAAAACAACGACAACGACACTTCTTGTCATTTTACGTTCAACGTACGCCGATAAGATCAACGCTTGCTTTAAGTCATCGCCACTGTGGCGTAACGTTGAAAAAGTCCAGCTGAATATAAATATGCGTGCTCAAATGCTTCAAGATCCATCCGCTGAATCATTCTCAAAAGAACTGTAAGATATCGGCGATGGAAAAGTAGCTGAAGATGAAAATAATTATAAATAAATAATATTCATATATACACACACAATACTTGAGTAATGAGTGGCTGACAGAAAGAGCAATTTCAGAAGCAAAAAATGTGGACGTCAACGATTTGAATTTTAACATACAACAGCTGTTGTCAGAGGACTTTGTGTCATACAAATCTATCGATACAGTTTGCGATACCAATTAACCTGTAAATTATACAGCAAAGTTTTGAAATTTATTTATTTTGCCAGGCATGTCACCACACCATATATATAAATATATAAATATATAAATATATAAATACATAAATATATAAATATATAAATATATAAATATATAAATATATAAATATATAAATATATAAATATATAAATATATAAATATATAAATATATAAATATATAAATATATAAATATATAAATATATAAATATATAAATATATAAATATATAAATATATAAATATATAAATATATAAATATATAAATATATAAATATATTAATATATAAAAATATAAATCTATAAATATATAAATATATAAATATATAAATATATATATATAAAAATATATAAATTTATAAATATATAAATATATAAATATATAAATATATAAATATATAAATATATAAATATATAAATATATAAATATATAAATATATTAATATATAAATATATAAATATATAAATATATAAATATATAAATATATAAATATATAAATATATAAATATATAAATATATAAATATATAAATATATAAATATATAAATATATAAATATATAAATATATAAATATATAAATATATAAATATATAAATATATAAATATATAAATATATAAATATATAAATATATAAATATAAATATATAAATATATAAATATATAAATATATAAATATATAAATATATAAATATATAAATATATAAATATATAAATATATAAATATATAAATATATAAATATATAAATATATAAATATATAAATATATAAATATATAAATATATAAATATATAAATATAAAAAAATATATATACATATATATATATAAATATATAAATGTATAAATATATAACTATATAAATATATAAATATATAAATACAATATATAATTATATAAATATATAAATATATAAAAATATAAATATATAAATATATAAATATATAAATATATAAATATATAAATATATAAATATATAAATATATAAATATATAAATATAAATATATATATATATATATATATATAAATATATAAATGTATAAATATATAACTATATAAATATATAAAAATATAAATACAATATATAATTACATAAATATATAAATATATAAATATATAAATATGTAAATATATAAATATATAAATATATAAATATATAAATATATAAATATATAAATATATAAATATATAAATATATAAATATATAAATATATAAATATATAAATATAAATATATATATATATATATATATATATAAATATATAAATATATAACTATATAAATATATAAATATATAAATACAATATATAATTATATAAATATATAAATATATAAAAATATAAATATATAAATATATAAATATATAAATATATAAATATATAAATATATAAATTTATAAATATATAAATGTATAAATATATAAATATATAAATATATAAATATATAAATATATAAATATATAAATATATATTGTATATATAAATATATAAATATATAAATATATATTGTATATATAAATATATAAATATTGTACATGAGCATATATATAAATATATAAACATATAAATATATATAGTTTTATATAGTCTTATATAAAAATGAAAAATATATATATCCCTTTTTATAAAGAGAATGCACACTGTCCAATACCTTCGGTGACTTTATAGCAACATCTATTTTGCAAAAACTCCCCGTCCATATTTTTGAATCCAGAGCAAATGAAAAAAAAAAAAAAATTTAATTAACAATTTATTCGTATATACGAGTAATTCATACTTAAAACTCGAAAATTTTCAAAAAAATGAAAATGCATTGCCAACTAAAATCTTAAAAACCAAAGTTCCAACTTTTCGTAAAAATTTTGTTATTTGAACATTTAAAAAGCAATTTTTTTTTTATCTATTGGGTCTATAAATTCGTGCGGTTTGCTAAGAGATGGCGTAACATGTATTATTCCATTGTTATTATTCCATTGAAACATGCGTTGGAAAGCTACTGTCATTGTACATCATTTCAGTATATGTCATTCATTTGAAGCGCAAACAACAATGATTTTTTTTCACTCAAATATATCGAACTTTGTGCCTGAAAAAGTGTTTTTACGGGGAGTTCTTCTTCATGAAGAAAACTGCTGTCATCTGTCAACTGTCATCGTATTTTGGTGGAAGTTTATGGTGAACATGTACTAGCTGAGCGAAGGTGCCAAAAGTGGTTTACATGATTTAAAAGTGGTGATTTTGGATTGGAAGGCGATGAACGTCCTGGACAGCCAAAAAAGTTTGAAGATGAAGAACTGAAAGCATTACTTTATGAAGATTGTTGCCAAACACAAGAAGAGCTCGCAGAATCATTGGGTGTCACTCAAGCAGCCATTTCAAAACGTTTAAGAGCAGCTGGATATATTCATAACTAAGAAAATCGGGTTCCACATGAACTCAAGCCGAGAGACGTCGAAAGGCGGTTTTGCATGTCCGAAGTGCTGCTGGAACGCCACAAAAGGAAGTGATTTTTGCATTGGATTGTTACTGGTGATGAAATATAAATCCATTACGACAACCCTAAGCGCAAAAAATCATATGTGAAACCCGGCCAACCAGCCAAATCAACGGCAAAGCCGAATATCCATGGCGCGAAGGTAATGCTCTGTATTTGGTGGGATGAGATGAGTATGCTGTATTATGAGCTGCTAAAACCGGATAAAACCATCAACGGACAACGCTACCGAACACATTAATCCGTTTGAAGAGAGCAGTAGCCGAAAAACGCCCGGAATATGCGACCAGACACGAGGCAATAATTTTCCATTATGACAACGCTCGACATATTTGGAAAACAGTGGATGGGAAGTTTCACCCCACCCGCCTTATAGCCCAGACCTTGCCCCTTCTGACTACCATTTGTTCCGGTCGACGCAGAACGCCCTCACTGAAATACGGTTCACATCAGAGCAGAATATCAAAGATTGACTTGATTTGTTCTTGGCTGACAAGCCGGCGCAGTTCTTTTGGGATGGGATCCACAAATTGCCAGAAAGATGAGAAAAAGTCATAGCTTCAGATGGGCAATACTTTGAATAAAACTATTGTACATGTGTCTTAAATAAACGTTCAAATTTACGAATTAAATTACATACCCAATTATTATTTAAAATTTTGTAGGTTCACCGACAATTTAAAGGAATCATGTGAAACTTGCAGTTAATTTATTCAGTCGTTTTCGAATTATCGTATACTCAGATTTAAAAAAAACATTTTTTTATTGGCCTACTTATACGTCGCTGCCCTTCCTTAACAATTTTTGGATATATCTTCACCTATATCTCGGAAAATAAATATTTAAAATATTACAAAAAACATATGGTATGATTCAAAATTGTAGATTTTACACAGCTATGTGCTCTTATCTAGTGCATATTTCGTTATACAAAATTTTTGATTGATGAACATAATATTGTATTATAATTTTAAAAAGAACTCTTATTGAATACAGTTTCCATTTAAGAAGTAAAAAGGGGGCACAGAAAGATTCGCGTTTTTTAAACTTTAACCCTTTGAAAAGGAACCTATTCCGCACTAACGTGTACATCCTAATAAGGATCGATTCATCGTAAGGTTTGATTTCCAATAGGCTTTTTTTTTTGACAGATCACGCGTGACTCCTATCAAACTACTTTATCATTTTTGTTCAGTATCGTTTGGCAAGTCATCATAGAAAGACTCACACTGCAACAGCGTCTCCAAATTGTTCAGCGTATTACGAAAATCAGCATTCTGTGAGAAATGTTTTTCGTGCAATTCGAGGAACATACGGTGTGCATAATCGACCTACTGAAACCACTATTGCCAATACCATTCACAAATTTGAGTCGCAGTTTACATTAGTGGATGATACTCGACCGGTTAGACCACATCCAGCACGTAGAAAAGAGACTATAGCAGCTGTAGCTGATTTGTCGTCGTTCTCAGCAGCTTGGCTTGGCGTATTTTGCCTGAGGATCTCGGCCTAAAAGCGTACAAAATTCAACTAGTGCAAGAAAAGAATGAAGCCAGGCGACTTGAATTTGAGTCATATTTTCAGTAAATGGGCTTTGAAATCCGGTGCTTTATCGTAAGGTTTCGTCCAGTGATGAAGCCCATTTCTGGCTCAATGGATACGTTAATAAACAAAATTGCTGTATTTGGGCTGATAAGCAACCCGACGAGTACCAAGAGCTACCATTAAATCCATTAAAAACAACGCTATGGTGTGGTTTATGAGCTGGTGAAATCATTGGTCCATATTTCTTCAAAAATCAGAATTTTAGCGTCAATTGTAGCCGTTATCGCGCCATGCTAACGGACTATGTGCTTCCTGAAATTCAAGCACATGATCTCGGTGAGCTCTGGTTTCAACAAGACAGCGCTACTAGCCATACAGCGCGTGAAACAATGGACTTGTTGAGAAATCATTTTGGTGAGCACTTAATTTCAGGTTTTGCTAGGGTAAATTGACCGCCTAGATCGTGCGATATCACACCTTTGGACTGTTTTCTCTGGGGATGAAGTTCTAGAAAAAGCCAGCTACAATTGACGCTTTGGAAGCCAACATTGAACGAGTCGCCCAAAATTGGACTTTCCGATTGGACCACCTCAGAAGTAGTCGTGGCCATTATTTATACAATATAATATCATTTTCAAAAAGGAGTAAATGTTCTTTTAACCGATAATAAAAATTGTAAGTTTTCTTTTAAATTTATGTATTTTAAATATTTTACATTATGTTCTCATCGGAATTTTTAATCAATTACAAATATTTCCACACGACTTCAAAATAAATTTAAATTCAAATGCGTAAAACGTAAAACCAATGTTATGTTGCAGATTCAATGAAAATGTAGTAGTTTCTTTGAGAGTGAAGTTTGTGTATAAGCTGACGATTAAAACATTATTTGTACACTTAAGACTTAACTCTGTATTAACTCTGTTATTAAGTCGACTCCTTTTTTAAATCACAACTAACCATTCATTATCCTTATTCCCAAGGCAGAATAATTGTTGTTGTAAAGTTCCCTTTTTTAAATATTTAAATTTTTTTTATGGAAGTAACTTTAAGAGATTATTGGCCTACTGTTTTGAATGAAACCATTGATTTCAGAATTGGCTTGGATTGGTTTCTCTCCGGTGATAAGGCGATTTGGATTCGGAGTGCAAAAGAGAGGCTTCTGTCCAGCCAATCGAAAACGGCATAAATAGTAGCATTTCCTTTTCGCACAATAATTATCAATGTCATCGAGATCGAGAAGATGATATATTTTTTAAATTTTCAATATTTTTAATTATTGTTATTGAATTGACGTTAAATAATAGTACTAAATTTAAAATTATGCCTGTTTTTATCCCTGATGGTGACTTCAAACTTGTAACAAAAACTGATAAATCGTTATTTGAGGGTGATTTCAATTAGGGTTGTTAAAGACCAAGCAAATGGGGAAACTTGATATATATTATACATATATTGATATATACATATCATATACGGATATAACAATGAGATATCCTGAAAGTTTGCACTATCCAAATGGTTCAACCTATTTTTCGGAGAACAGAAAGTATATGTTTATATATATTATATAGAATAAATTGGAAATGATAAAGAGAGGAAAATAACTTCAATAACATGGAAGAACACAGAAATTTCAAAACTCAGAAACAAAACATGGATCGGAAAACTTTTTTCAGTTGATCAATATTCCAATTCATTCTGCAAAATATTCAGAGTATTGAAAAACAAATCCATCACTTAGAACATAATGATTATAATCCAGACTCATTTGAAAAAAAATTTGGCAATCCCTTGATTACCGAAACTAGCTTGGCTAACAAAAAAGTAAATAGAAGAGTCAGTTAATATTACAATATCCATTTGAATGTGAACAGCGCCATCTTCATTTAAATAGTATTATGTAGATTTCCACATTTTTATAGCCAAAGACTCGACCATTGGAGAATGGAGAAACCTTTAACGAATATTCTAATAAAATGGAAATTTGTATGAAACGCTGGATAATACACAGCGTTCTCGAAAGATATCAGGGGAGTATAAATATCAGCTTCCAACAAGAAGTGAAATTTAGTTCTAAAGTGGAATTTGAAGTGTGAATTACGAATAGTGATAAAGTGGTTTAAGTAAAAGTGGTTGAGAAAAACATTGGATTATAAATTGTAATTATATTAAATAAAGCTATGGTCTTGAAAGGAATAAATACCCACATAAACATTTTAGAATATATCATAATAAATAGTACTAAAGTGACCTTGCCAACTTACGTTCTTGTTTCAAACAGATATGTTCAATTCATTATACATGAAATGCGTAGAAATAAATTACCAGTTCTAGATGGTCTGCAAAATGTTTATTTTGAAGAGTTAGCAATCCTTTGAATAATTTTTATATGCTTTATCATTAACGCTTGTCACAAGTTAGAATCGAGAAATGGAAACTTGCAAAAGTAATACCAATTTCCAAGCCAGGAAAACTACAGTATAATCCGAACGGTTATTAGCCAATAAGTATTCTTAGAAATCTACTATAAGAAAGATATTAGATGCGAGTAAGTTATTAAGGAAAAAAAACTTGATTTTCTGGAGTTGTCGCAAACCAAGCTAAAATTCTTCGGATGTCCTTTATATCTAACTAAGGTTATACAAAGTTTTCTCGCAAATAGAAAATTTCAACTGAGTGTGAGTGACTTGAGACATCCAAATTACTCGAAAAATACGTAATATCGCGAAAAATGTTTCAGACAAGAGTCACAAGGTTCTGAAGGGGACATAAGATGCTGACCACGAGTTTGACCTTGTAACCCATTTTCAGGGTCACTTTTGATTTTTCAAATGATAGTTCCTGATTTTCATTGCTCAGTCGTATTGCTCGTAGGCTTGTCATTTGTTTTTACATACTGCGTTTAGCATAAACCAGAAACAACGACGTGGACGTAGCAGTATTTTGTTTCCTTCGATGTGATTAATTAAAGTGGGTCCTCTTGCCTTCCACTGTTGAATCATTGAATTCTTCCCATTTCGACGTTTATTTCCCGAGACTATTTCAACAAATGCTCGAAAATGCGACCATTCACTTCCATACACTTGTCTATCCGCGCTCTAAATGAACCAACAGAACTGAGAAGTATTTCTGGCGTAATCTTTCATGTCCTCACGTGATGTTGGCTTTTTTCTGTAAACCTCACTTTTTAAGTAGACCCACAAGAAGAAATCAAGTGACGTAAGATCAGGTGATCTAGCAGGCCATTTCCTCGGACCCCCTCGTCCGATCCATCGTTGATGGTAAACATTGTTTTATACACCCCGGACTACTTGGGAATAATGGGCTGGACAACCATCATGTTGAAACTACATTGTTTGTCGCAACTCCAATGCCAGTTTTATTTTTTTATAATTCTGCGCGCGCATCAAGGGGATATAAATACCCTTTTACTGGCTTTTCACAAGAGCGCGGGCGGGTGGTGTAGTAGTTTTGAAACTCAGGTGTTAGGTTTTGATATTTTTCCAGAGCTGGTTGTCAAACTGGAGCCAGTGCATCCTTAACCAGTGGGTCTAACAGGATTTTCATATAACTTCATAAAAATTCTATGAAAAGACTTTTTTCTTTGGTTGCACACTTCCACCAGTGAATTTTTGGATGACCCGATAAAAGGAAGCGCACGATCGTATCTGGTCTGGGAAACGTTGGGCGTAAAGAGCAACAGCACCATCGATGTTCCTTCCTCTTTCTCCATAAATCAATATCATTTCAATTTTCTCTTAAATTGAAATAGCCAGCATTATTAATCTGGAAAACGTTGCTAATAATAATCAGCTCTTCAAAACAAATATCGAACTTCTAAATGAAGTACAGTTTTGTTCAGGTAGAAAAAAAGGGCAGAGTGAACATCATATACTCTCAGATAAGTTTAGGATAATTTGTCTCTATCTGAGATTTATTTGAGTTTGAACTTCACTCGAGGCAATAATGGCTTCCTCAAAACAAATCTCGACCTTCTAACACCCTAACAACGTTGGAAACCGATTAATGATTTAGGCGTGCCATTGCAGTGGTATCTAGCACTGAATAAATAAGACCTTTGAGACAAAGTCCTGTGCTCCATTGAGAAATACGACTGAGCAATGAAAATCAGGAATTATCATTTGAAAAATCAAAAGTGACCTTCGTTTGACCTTGAAAATGGGTCTCATTTGTCTTATGTCCCCTTCAGTACCTTGTGACTTTTGTCTGAAACATTTTTCGCAATATTTTTTACTTTTCAAACAACTTTGGTGTCTTAAGTTTTATGAGGCCCTCTGGCGGGAAAAGAACGCATTTTTGAAAAAGTTTTTCAAGTAAAGGAATTGTAGTTTTTTACGCAGATTACGAATCTGTCAAAACATTCTGAAACATTTTTTGCGATATCGCGTATTTTTCGAGTAATTTGGATGTCTCAAGTTAAAAAAGTCACCCGGTATGTGCATTACAGCTCTTCGTAGAGACATGCGCTGCGTCGCATGAAAAGAAAGAGATTCAGTCGAAATAAAGATACAGAATCAAAAACACACACTTGGTTTAATTATTAAAGAAAGATAAACGTTTTATTAATATACAATTACAAAATTGTGACCTGATAAAAATTTGATTAATAAAAATAAAAACAATCTAACCAAAAAATAATTTGCTTACATACTATTTATTTATTTTTTCAAATGATAATAAATTTTTGTTTATTATTATTATACAATTATACAAATTAATTTGTAGGGTCCGGGATTTAACGCCGGGGTACTATGCCCATGTGGCGCGTTTTTGTTAACAGCACGCGAAGTACTGTGTTCCCATGCGGTCACCCACCTACGTACTTACCGCGCCCAACACTGCTTGGTTTCGGTGATCTAGTGGAAACCGATGCAGTTTTTTCAGTTTAAACGCATTTTTATTTTATTAATTCATTAATTCTTACATGCTAGACAAAAAAACGCTTAAAAATTAGCTTAAATTACTTAAAAAAAAAAAATTATCTTATTCTAACTTACTGGCCCCATGCGGACACTCTAAGTTAAACCTAACAATTATATTTTGTCTTTCGACGTGCAGTACAATATTAGTTTTTTGAATTAAACGTAATTAAAATACTAATTAAAAACTAAGAAAATATTTTTTTTTAATTTAAAAACTTAGTAAACTAACATTTTTTTTTTTATATTATATTATAAAACTTAAAACTAAAACTTAAAACTACCTAAAATATACATTAGCTTAGCCTACTTAAATTATCTTAATCTAGGTATTATTCCTTTTTTTTGTAGAAGGTTACCCACTTCTGTTTTTTATTTTTTTATTTTTTTTGTATTTTTTTTTGTTTTTATTTTTTTTTTGTTTTTTTTTTTAATTTTTGTTCTTAACTACTATCTTAAACCTACCTAAAGCTATGTAAGCCGGCCACGGCTAAAAAATTAGGCTGACCAACTCTGCTCCTTATTGGAGCTATCCTGTACTAGAGGAATTCGACGACGTAGATTCCCCTCCTTCAACAAGCCACCAAAATTGTTGGTGCTGCCGAGCAACATCCTTAATGTCGCGACTCCCTACCGACCTACTGAACCGGAGACGTTCCGCACTGCCGTGTACGACGTCTCTGTCGTAGTTAAGTCGCCTGTCCGCAGCTGTTCGAGCGATGTGGAAGATTAACGGCACCGCTAATCTATCCTGGATCAGACCTTTTTTATCTAGGTAGAGGAACGCCTCTGGAGGAATAAAGCCGTCAAAGCGTACTCTCTCGTGATACATATAATTGGGGTAGTAAGCCCCGTAGATCAGGTTATTCGACGAGGTCATTGCTCTTGCAATGTGCCTTCGAATCAACTTAATAACAAAATTGTCCACTCTTATTAGGTTCGCCCTATTGTACAAGACCTCATTAGGATAGAATTTTATGTACTCAGACTCTGGTGTTCTGTATAAGCGAAGACAAGTCCTAAGACAAGCCCTCTCAAACACCCGAATTTTTTCCAATAAACTTGCTCTCACGTTGAACCACACGTGACATCCAAATACAAGCATGGGCCTGATAAGGGCCATGTAGCAGATCAACTTCACCCCCGCATCGAGTTGGCTGTTATAAAACAGTCTCTTTGTAAGGGCAAAAGCACCTCTGGCTCTGGCCAGAGCAACATCTATATGTTTGTTAAAATACAGATATTGATCTAGCCAGATCCCAAGGTATCTGACTACATTTCGACAAGCAAGTGGCAGTCCGTGCTGCCCAATGATCGAAAACTTGCGCCAATTCTTTCTGGTATCCCTAGAGGCCCCAGACAACGGCGTCCTAAACAAAATGGTTTCTGACTTCTGAAAGTTGATTTTCAACTTCCAGTCATCGCAATATCGCTTAATTTTGTCGAAGTCACGTTGCAAGAGTATATTAATGACCTCAATCTTTGGACCTGATCTGTACGCTATTAAGTCGTCTGCGTACGCTATGGCATGGTGAAGTGAACCTATCAGATCACTTGTGTAAATATTGAACAGGATCGGCGAATTTACCGCACCTTGTTGCAGACCGTTTTTAATGTAAAATGTTCTAGCAGAAGTCACATCGCCATTTTTCACGATGAACTGTCTATCTGTTAACATGTTGTAAAGAATATAAAGCAGTGGTTTACTAATGCCCAGCCTGTTCAGCTTGAAGAAGAGTCCCTCTAACCATACGGTATCGAAGGCTTTTTCCAAGTCAATCAGGCAGGCACCAGTACACTGGTTCTTGCCTTTGTTCCATTGGATATCAGAAACCAGTTTAGACGCGGCATGAATGACATCATGCCCCGCCTTGAAACCGAATTGATTATCCGGAACTATATTTTTGTCCTCAACCCACTTAGTCAGGGCTCTATTGATCACCTTCTCGAAAACCTTACTGATATTTGGAAGAAGACTGATCGACCGGAGATTCGCTGGATTGGATGTGTCTTTATCCCTTTTAGGGATTGGATTTACCACCGCAGTTTTCCAATGCGCTGGATAATGGGCATTATTCATCGCATTGTTAAAGAGGATGGTATAAATGTTCACAGCTTCTAGTGGGAGATGTCTAAGCACAATGTTCGGTATTTCATCGGTTCCCACTGATTTCTTACTTCTAAGTGATTTGAAGATCGTTTGGAGCTCTTCCTTTGAAATGAAGGGGGGTAATACCCTATCGTCGGCGATGACATTATTTGCCATATTCTCGTCACTGAACTGAGTGAAACCCGAGCTCTCGAATCGCCAGTTCACTATTTCATTTCGAAGGTAGAAATTATGCACGAGGACTCGACTTTCCAGGTCGTGGTCCGGGCCAATGATGTCATTCGCCTTGTACACTTCCTGGAAAGTTGCTCCTATAGCCTCTATCTTCTCCTGCGGATCTTCGATCACAAAGAAGTTGTCGTCATCAACGGCCTCATTTGGATCGATGCCTGCTGCTAAAAGTAGTTGTTCGTTGTTCGTCGTTCGGGCGATTTTAAGACATGGAAGGTCGTTTTGATTTTTCCTCCGAAATATTTTATTTATTTGCGGGAACATATTCGGGTTGCTGGTGTTTACAGCCCGAATTTTGTTGTTCCAATACAAACTTACAGATTTTCTGTAATTTTCTTTTATTAATGTTTGGAGGTTTTTGATCGACGACTTTAATGTCATGATCTCCGGGTTGTGTCTGTCAGTAAACTGTCTGTACAAGGTTTTTAGTCTTGACAGCAGTCTACTTTTATGTCGGTGCAGTGCGTCAATAGTTGCGTTGCGGAATAAGTCTTCGTTGTCAGTGTGACGATACCGAGGTACCGTTTTGTTCATTGTTCGTTTAATTGTTTCGTCCATTAGTTTTAGATATCTGTCAATCTCATCGTTTGACAGATTTCTATTGGACGGTGGGTAGAGCGAACTCGAGTAAAGTGCTCTAGTCATTGTTCTGGAGAAGTGTGTCCAACGCACCTTACTATAGTTGTAGGAATGCCTTTGAACAAACTCTTCCAATTCCGCATTTTCGTTCGGAATGGTTATTTCGGTACTAAGACCGCAATGGTCACTGTCGTACACAAAAGTACGAAGACAGTTCACAGTTTGTTGGTTAGTGCAAGTCAGATGTATCCGTAAGTCGAACAGCAGGAGATCCAAATAGGACCCATGTCTAGGAAAAGACGGACTATCCGTCGCCTTAAGGCCGAGTCGATACATTATACTGTGCTGACCCCACCAATTGAATAGCAGGTTCCCTCTAGTATTTGGTGTATTATTTCCCCAATCACTATGTTTGGCGTTAAAATCTCCGCCGATAATAAAATAGTTTTCCTCCAATTCCAGTCTCAGAAATCGAAAAAGTGTCTCGAGCTCTGTGATGAATAGGGTGGATTGAGTAGCCTTAGGTCCATAAACAGACACCATGTACAACCGTTTTCCACTACGGAGCGGGATATACACGATGCATGCTTCAAGCACCTGAAACCTACGCACTACACGACTATATATTCTTTTAAAACGTATATCTTTTCTTACGAAGATCGCAACGCCTCCTCCTTGTATGGAGTTGGGTCGATTTCTTCGTATTATTTTATACATTCTGTGCCTCATTTTGTGTCTTTTGGTAAGCTTAGTTTCGCTAACTAAAAGTACATCAGGGGATTGGTCTTTAAGCAACTTGAATAGTGCAGCTCTTCGCTCAATCCTTATCAGTGAATTAACATTCACTGCAAGGATCTTTAGGGTTTGCTCCGCCATGTACGTACCCATTACGACTGGCGGTGCGTTAGTCCCGGCAGCAATGCGTAGATTTGATCCACGCGCGTAGCTTGTTCGGTTATCTGACGTTGAAGCTGAGCCATCTGCCCCTGGATAGAGAGCAAGATAGCTAGCATGTCAGTTCCGGGTTCCGGTGCTTTAGGCGCTGGGGCCTGAGAAGCAACCTTTGCTTGCTGTGCCATGTTCCCCCTACCTGCCGCCATTTGGGCGTAGGTAACTTGGGAAGTAACGGCTGGTGTTTGAATTTGAACTGGTAGACGCTTAACTTCTACCTTTTGCTGCCGAGCCAGATTTACTCTTTTTATGTACTGGAATTTGGGACAACCCCGATAGTTTGCGGTGTGTCCCGTATTCTTACATAAAACGCAAGAGAGTTGGCTTTTTTCTGACGCTCCATCCCTACCCAGAGCGCATTCTTCTGATTTGTGGTTCTTACCGCACTTGACGCATCGAGGCTGCATTTCGCAGTTCGACGCGGCGTGCCCGAACCTTTGACAGCGAACACATTGCAACATGTTATCGCTCCGTTTTACTTTTTCCCAGTGTACAATCTGGTAGTCTAGGACTTTAATACTCCTTAGACCATCCAGTTTGCTATCGGGAGTTAGCTGAACCAGAAAGAACGGTAGTTTCCGTTTCTCCCTTTTGGCTCTAGCTGTAGTGAATGGCTTGACTCCTACGAATTTGAGTTCGTCGCACTCTTTCTCTTTGAGCAGCTTTAAGAGCTCCTCCGGATCAGTAGACGGTTCTAATCCTTTCAGCAGCATTGTTTGCAGCTTTTGCCCCTTCGGGGTGAAGGAGAAGAACTCCGTCGTCGAATCCTTTAACAATGTCTTAATTTTATTATAGCGCTCCACTGTATTGCAGTGGATCGCATGCCTATCTACACTAAGCCTTTTGATAAAAAAATTGGAGCCTATGGCCGACTTACACAGTTCAATTGTGTCCTTTAGTTCCATCCTAAAAGTATTTATAGGTGGAACCCTTTGTTTTTGCTGTTGTTTTTGCTGCTGCTGTTTTTGTTGCTGTTTCTGCTGTTGCTGTTTCTGCTGTTGCTGTTTCTGCTGTTGCTGTTGTTGTTTCTGCTTCTGCTGCTGTTGTTTGTTCGTTAGAGCTTGTTCAATTTTTTGTATTTTTGGTTGTTGTATATTTTGTTGTTGTTTAGTCTCGTTTGCTTTTGGTGTTTGCTTCGAAATCGAGAGCTGATGATGATGCTCTTTCTCTCTTCGTGCCATTTGCTTGGCTTTAATTGACAGCACTTTTTGTTGTAACTCTTTGATGCTATCGTTAAGAGCTTGAACTTCCTCTTCTTCGTCTTCTGACTCAGAAGCCACCAGAGATGCGAAGCTATTTTCTCCTCCAATATAGCGGCCTTCCCCACCATCCGACACGTATGGGTATTCATACTGTTCCGCTGCTGCCATTCTTGAAGTTGTTGGCGCCTCTTCCATTACTTTACCAGGCAGCTTTTCGGTAGAAGTAGAAAGGGAAGGGCGCTTTACAAGGTTTGGAGTTGGCCTTAGCTTCCTCCTCCTTTTTGTTGTAACTGCTGTTGTTGTTGTTGTTTTCTTTGTGGCTGGTTTTTCGGTTTGATCGTCCGATGACATGCCACCTTCTGATCCCGCTATTGGAATAGCGGACCGCCCACTACCACTCATGTTCCGAAAAACACTTTTGTGGTGTTATGTTTATTATTATTATTATTATTTTTCTTTTTTTTTGATTTTATTAAAATAAAAGCACTCTACTTTTTCAGGGATCGAACCCACGACCCCTGGTTTCTAGGTAACAACCACTCCGATGCGAAGTTCCTTACCACCACGGTTACCGAAATATTGAAAATTCACTATTTTTTTTGCACACTTATTCGTTTTTTACAATTGTAAAGCCGAAACACGAAATACGTCTAATCTCCGCGGAGGTCTGTGAACGACTGTGGAAACCGATGCTTTCAGTGTGGCGAGGCCATTGACTTTTTGTTTTTTGTTTATACTTGTTTATTCCTGTTATATCCCTATGCTAAAGGACCCTTTTTACATGCTATAACGCTTTAATTTATCTCTGTGCACAGTTTGTATCTTCTTATTGTCTTATAATTTTTTTTTAATTCTACTATCGTAAAAGGTCCTACGTATCTGTTGTCTAATTTGTGTCCTACTTCGTTTTTTGGAAGTACTAGGTCACTTATTTGTAGCTGTATCTCCCTACTTTGTCTGTCGTAGAGATTTTTTTGGTTTTAACTATGCACGCTCCAGTATTAGTCTAGCTCTTTTGTATGCTTCAATATTTCTTAACTGTACTTTTTTTGAATAGTTGTCTACGTAATAAAGTGGTTTGGTTTGGTTTGGACCGTAGGTTAGTATATGAAATTGAAATATGGCCTTTGCCACTGTTTTCGAGCTTTTGTTTGGTATTGGTACGGTTACAAGATTTTTCGTAAGGTCGCATATTAGTGTGACAGCATACTAGTTGCCGTTTTCCGATTTTGGAAATGGACCAATGTCTACCAATTCAATATCAAAAGCTGATGGAAGTGTTGGTATTATAGTCATCGGTGTCTTGGTATTTCGCATAGCTTTTGCCATTTGGCATTTTTTGCATGCTTTTATATATATTTTTGTTTTGTTTTGGTTCATTTTCTTCCAATAAAAATATCCCCCGGTTCTGCGGGATCATCATGGTATCTCAGCAATATGGCTGCAATTTTTCTTTGTCGTTTATGATATCTGCCTTTGGTAGTAGCGCTACTTTCAAATGTTTAAATATATAATTGCCCATTTCTTTAAATAATTGTGGCGAGACAAAGTCGAAGATTTGATAGCTAAGTAACATTTATAGTTGACTAACTCTGAGCACACCGGCCTCTTTTTCAAGCCTTGGAAAAACCGACTTAGATCAAGTTTTCCATTAATGTACAAATCGTCAACATTTATTCGTATTAATACTGTTTTTCCTTGCTTCAAACAGCAGAAAGACAATTTTAATTTTAAGAATTTTTTAACCTCATTACAATTAATGACTTTATAAACGTTAGGATTTTCTTTACTTTGCATTTGCCGTGGTGTAGTGGTACATGCATAGACTCCTCAAGCAGAGGGTCGTTGGCTCGAATCTTGTGTGAGGCAATTCTCTGAAAAAGTCTTTTCATAGAATTTGTATGTAGTTGTATGTATGGCGTCAACTTTGACATGAAAGCATAACACTGATGTTAGAGTGGTTGCTGGCTGGGCTAAATGTAACGAACTAACAATTAGCACGTACTTAAGACCCACTGGTTAAGGATGCACTGGCTCGTCCCGTCCAGTTTGACAACCACTTCTAGGAAAAATATCGAAACCTAACACCTGAGATTCAAAACTACTACCGCCCGCGCCTTGGAGGAAAGCCAGTAAAATTGTATTCATATCCCATTAGTGCGCGCGAGGGATTATAAAAAAAATTACCTGTGCAGACCTGCTTTTTCTGCTGAGTCACTAATCGTGTTGTCGCTTTATAACTTTTATTTATTTTTATATTTTGCTCTTTAAGTTCATTGATAGTTATGCGAAAATGAGGATCGGCAACTTGATTTTGTTTCCCCTTGAGATATTCCACCGTGAAAGCATATTCTCCCAAATCTAACCTCATTTTGGTTAGTTTTGAGCTGGGATTTTTCGTCGAGAATATCAATGATAATGATCTGTTGTCTGTTTTAACCAGAAAATGTTTTCGATAGATATAAGGTCTAAAGTGAAGTATTGCCCAATGTATTGCTGTAAGTTCTTGTTCAGTAGTGGACTTATTACTTTTCCCCTTTGTTAAGCTTTTTGGGGCAAATGGCAAATGTAACTGGAAGCTACACGCCACTGTACTCTTGGCTGAGTACTGCACCACAAGCATATTTGCTTGCATCTCTGGTAATGCAAAACTCTTTGTCGAAATCGGGGTATTGTTATAATGTCGGGCTCATTTCATTCATTTCCTTTTAAGATAGTTGAATGCTTCATTGCATTGATTTGTCCATTAAAAAGGAAAATTCTTTTTGCAAAGTTGTGTTATATGACGCGAATAGAATGAGAAATTTTTGATAAATCTCTAAATGCAACAAATCTCCTCGCACTATCTGCATCTGTAGGTACGGGATGATTTTTAATAGCTTCGTTTTTCTTTATCATCAGGTAGTATGCCTTTGTCAGTGTACTTATGCCCATGATAAGTATTTCCATGCATGAAGAATAAACACTTTTCAGGATGCAACTTTAAGTTGTATTTTCGACATAATTCGAAGACTTTAGTTAAGTTTTTTTCAGAATATCCTACAATAACCAAGTCGTCCATGTGTAAGAAGACTTGCATTGGCTCTAGGCCAGAAATTGCAAGCGTCACCATGATTTTAAAAGAATTTGGTACTATTTTAAGTCTGTAAGGAAGTCGTTTAAAGTTATATGAACCATCGTTTGTTGAAAAAGAAATAATATTTCTTGACTTTTCATCAAGTTCAATCCAGACATTAGGTCGAGACGTGAGAAATGTTTTGCTCTACCTAATTGATCAAGAATATCTTCTATTTTTAATATTCAATATTTTATTTTCTGTTGTATTTTTGTTGCAAATATATGCAATTTTACTATTTACTATAGTACTAGCGACTATAACTCCTGGTTGTGGTTCTTGGTTGAAAACCTATATTTCGTCGTCGTCTGATTTAATATGGACACGTCTGATTACCTCAGATCGTGCTGGCAATATTATACTGTTAGGTGTATTTAATAGGTTATTGGTACTTGAATACTAATGTGATTATCGGGTCTAAGTATGAAATTTATGAAATCTAATATATAGGTTTTCCTAATACCGACTTGGCAATTTTTTTTTAAAATAAAAGGCATACCATTTGAGATATTTCAAAAACTTCATTATTGGCTTGAAGTACAATCAAAACATTTATAAATGGAACTCGACTTCGTTCATATCGCCACCTCGGGCACGTTTGCAGCAGTCGATTCCTTGAACCTAATTTTCAACGACTCGGCCACACATTTCGGCCGAAACGGCCGCTATTTCGCGTTCAATGATGGCTTTAAGCCCTTCCAACGTCGTCGGCTGTTGAAACCACATGTCGTCCAAGTCCATATCTTCCAATTCGGGCCAAAAAAAAATCGGTGATCATGGCGCGATAACGCTGACCATTCACAGTAACGTGACGATCGTTATCGTCGACGAAAAAATATGGCCCAATAACGCCGCCGGCATGCAAACTGCACCAAACAGTTATTTTTTGTGGATGAAGTGGTGATTCATAAAGCACATGTGGGTTTTCACCCAACCAATAACGCATATTTTGCTTATTGACGAGCCCATTGAGCAAAAAATGAGCTTCGTCACTGAAGATGATTTTGCGATGAAACTAATCATCCTGGCACATCTTCTCCAGAACCCAATCGGAGGATTATACGTCGCTTCAAATAGTCCATCGGCTTCAATTCTTAAGTAAGTTTGATCTTGTATGGGTGTAAACCAAGATCCTTACGCAAAATACGCCATAATGTGGTCTGAGCGATGCGCAGTTCTTGAGAACACCGTGGAATTGACTGATTTGGATCATTTGCTACGGACGTCTGAACGGCAGCGATATTTTCGACACTTCGACCAACCCGTTCTCTCACTGACACGGCAACATCACACAACGAATATGTAGACATTTTTGCACTAAACTTGTATTGCCTCGTCTACTAGGGCGAGAATTACGACCGAAAATTGGAGTTAACGCTCTTAAAGTTGCAGTCACCGACTCCGAATATCTGCAGAAAATTTTTATAATTTGCAGACGTTGCTCGTTAGTGTACTTCACCATGATGAAAATGTTGAGTTTACTGAATAAATTGACAGTTTGATGATTAGTGAAAGAGTGCGTTCACAAATTAAATTCAAAGTTGTTAAGCCCCTATTGGAAAACCCTATACAATTATACCTATTTTTTATTATTACCGTGTACCACATGAAATTCATGAGGTACCCAAAAGTTATTGACTCTAAGATCCAACTGTATTGATACTAGCGATTGTATCGTGCCTTGACCTATGAGACTAATGGTTGTGGTATGCGATGTATTTAAAGAACTATGGTCATTGTTCAATTGTTTTAATAGTGATATGTAAGCACCATAGTCAACTAAGAGTATTGAGAAGAGTATTCGAATTATTGTTGTAAGCTCTTGTAATCATGCTGAGACTCAAACTTAGATTGTATACTTTATTATTGATTTATTGATTTCTCAAGGGGCGGTTCGAGTTTTTCAAATTTTGACCTAGTTGTTCAGTGACACGCACATTTTGAGATCGGTTGCCGTGATTATTGTTTCTGTTGTGTTGTCTGTTGCTTCTATAATTATTGTTCTGTCTTATATATTACTATTGTAATTGTTGTTTGCTGTTGTTATTTTTACGGTTGAAGCTGTATAGTATCAGCCTATGCAGTAGCCTTCGTGCAACTATTTTTAAACTTGGAAATGGCATCGTTCATATTTCTAAACTGTTCTGCTTCCATTATCAATTTGACCTTTTCAATAAAACAGTTCTGAGTCATTGCATTAACTGCCTGCTCGGTTGAATATTTTTCAGCGTGTTCTGCATCTACTGTATAGGCACCTTGTAAAGCCTTTGTCAGTTGTTCAACCTCGTTAGTGTATTGATTGACTGTCTTGTTGCACTGCTGAATATTCATCAGCTTGGCCATCAACAGCTGCACACACTCACCCTTCACTGACCCTTGAATTTTTGGCTATATAGTAGGAATTGTTGACTCGTTGGTTATTAGATTTCTGGTTGCTCCCTTTAATTTGGTTTTTTCTAATGAGTTAGCTTTTGCATCATGCTCGTCCTTGATTGTATTTAAAAGTTCTAATGCGTCAGTAAATCTTTAGAGATTTTCGTCAGAGCCATCAAAATCGGGTATGATTTTGGATGCTGTATTTAAGAATTCTACAACGGACTGAGCCATGTCCTCTGTTGTCGTCAATGCTTGTGATTCTAAGTCTGCTTCTATATCTTCGGCTGAATCTATGTCAACTTCACTGGTATCGAATTCCTGTTTTATCCTTGATTTCTAAGGTCTTAATAATCTTCTTATATTTTGTTTATATCCTTTTATTATTGTAATTGAATATAATCTTTGTTGTTTTTATTTTCCTCAATAAAAATTGTTACATGTTCATAATTTTTAAATAATACATGGGCTGCCATTTCTAAAAGAGGGAACCACTTAATATAAATCCATACATGAAACAGTTAGTACCAACCTTCAAAAGATACGTTGTGAGTGAAGCAACTTTTGTTATTGTGAGGAAAAAAAATGGATTCAAAGCAATTTCGTGTGTTGATTTATCATTGTTTTTTGATGGGAAAAAATGCAGCCGATGCAAAGAAAATGGCTTGATAAGTGTTACCCGGCCTCGGACCAGCCGAACGAACCATTCGCAAGTGGATTGAAAAATTTAAAAGTGGTCATAGAAGCACCGAAGTTGATGCACGCAGTGGACGTCCAAAAGAGGCTGTTTCAGATGAAAACATCAAAAAAGAAGATATCAAAAGAGCGTGTTGGATATATCATACACGAATATTTGGACATGCGAAAGCTCTGTACAAAGTAGCTGCCGCGTTTGCTCACAGTCGACCAAAAACAACAACGTGTTGATGATTCAGAGGAGTGCTTAAAGCTGTTCAACCGCAATAAAGCCGAATTTTTGCGTCGGTATGTGACAATGGATGAAACTTGGCTCCATCACTTCCCACCAGAGTCAAGTCGCCAGTCAGCTGAGTGGCGAGCAGGCGACGGGGTTATGGCACACGTATTTCGGGATACACATGGAATAATTTTGATCAACTATCTCCAAAAGGGACAGAATATCAACAGCGACTATTACATTGCGTTGTTGGAGCGTTTGAAGGACGAAATCGCAGAAAAACGGCCGCATTTGAAGAAAAAGAAACGGCTGTTTCATCAAGACAATGTACCGTGTCACAAGTCGATGAAAACGGTAGGAAAATTGAATGAATTCGGCTACGAATTGCTTCCCCACTCACCGTATTCTCCAGATTTGGCCCCCAGCGACTATTTCCTGTTCGCAAACCTCGAAAGAATGCTCGCCGGAAAGAGATTTAAGACCGATGAAGAAGTAATCGCCAAAACAGAGGCCTATTTTGAGGCTAAACCGAAATCGTACTACAAAACTGGTATCGAAGGATTGAAAAATCATTTCAGTCAGTGTATCGCCCTCGAAGGCAACTATATTGATTAAATAAAGTTGAATTTTGCAAAAATTTTGTTTTATTGTACTATAAAACGGCACTGAGTTTTCAGCCCATGTGTTAGCATTGTAAAATGTTTGTATAGATACAAATATATAACCTATTACTTTCAATACAATCACTTTGTTTAATATACTTTCAAATACAATGTTTATTACACTTTCAAATACAAAAATTATCCTAGACTTTGATGTTCGAAGGCTGAGTTACAACTGACTGAAAAACTTATTAAAATTAACAAGATTTGCAAATATGAAATTGGAAAAATTTACATAGTATGCTGACAATGAACTTAAAAATTATGTCCAACTGTATTATCAAACTCTATGGAATAAATGCGCGTTGAATTTAGATACAAGTAAATTACTCTACATATTTCTTAACACATTTTAATTAATTAAATTAGAATTCACAATTTAATCGCTTTTCACTTATATTTATCTTTTACTTAAACCACTTAATCACTGTTTTAACTCACACTTTAAATGCAAATGATGAACTTCTTTGCATACCTTGGTGATGCTAATATTTATACTCCAATTACATATTTCGAGAAGAATCTGCGCCATCCAGCATTATATATATTTATTTTCCAATTTCCTGGAAAGTTCGATTCTAGCCTCCACTGACTAATGGTTGATGCTATTGCATCGTCTTCTGCCATGAAAGCATAGATTTATTCAATGTATATCACACTGCGACCTCCCTAAAGTTGTTCGTCTCGAACAACTTCGTAGGTCGTCAACACGTTGAAATGAAACATTCAATCCAAATGGACCACCTTCGAGTTTCCTGTATCTCCACGTTAGCCCACCCAGTTGTTCACGTTCTCTTCTGCTACGGTCTTAGCCTCTTGATTTGGGATGGCAAACACTTCCGGCCACTTACTAAAGTAATCCATGATGACAAGTGTGAATCGGTTGTCATTAAAGGTTTCGGCAACGGTCTAGCGATGTCGATGGCTATTCTTGCTCCAACATTGTATTTTTGCACTCGTCCCTGTGGCTTTACTTTGGGGCCCTTGATGAGGTGTGCGGCTATTTATACACTTTTTGCACAAATTCTCAGCATCTTGTTTAACACTTAGCCAACAGAAACGTTCCCTTAAATTTTCCTACGTCTTGGGAATAACCAAATGGCCTCCTGAGATTCCGTCAGGTATTTTATGGAGTACTTAGGTGACTCTGGACGGCGGCACGATAGCTGCATACGAGATGTTGTTCCATCTGCACTTTTCCATTTTCTCTTCAGCAAACCATCTTGCATATAAAGCAAGTCCCACTGTACCCAATATGCTTTCAGAGTTTGGCCCCGGTCCGATATCTCCTGTCAACTTGGTCTTTCCTTGTGTTTCTTTTATGCCAATATTGGTTGGATGTCATTATCTGCCTATTGGGAATAACGGATTTCATCTGTACTCCAACCCTCTATTGGCTCGGTCCTGATCATGTAAATAGTGACCTCTTCCTTGGCTTCATTGCCAGTGACTACTTCTGCTGGGAGACTTCCATGGCATTGTTTTGCCTGCGATACTGAAATATTTGCCGTGGAATCGCCGGCTCCTGCTGCAGATTTCTGTCCCGCGAAGTAAGCATTTCCCGACTGATGGCTTCGAAAAGTTTGACCGGCTTCTTGGTAGCCGTTTCTGCCAGTTTTTGTCCTCTATTTGCCTATAACCCCTGTGAAGGCAGCCTTTTCGTTGTACCGGTTCTTTGCACTGCCCTTGAAAATATCCTATTTTATTGCAGTATCATTCTTCATCTATCCCGCGGAGTATCTTGTTCCTCGGCACTAATTCTAGTGCATTTAAAAGATCCCACTTCTTTGGTAAAATATTTTCCGTTGGAAGCCTGAGTGGCTGCTTCCATCGCCAGAGCGAAGGAAAGTGCTTCAGCAAGGTATCTGTTTCCGGCCATCCTTACTGCTGTCTGTAGCTCCGAATCTGCGATTCCCCTGATGAATGCGTCCTTTGCCATTTCCTCGATTATTTCTTGACTTGCAGTGGGATATAATAAATGTGTCAATCTATTGATGTCTGCTTGGAGCTGTTGCAGTGTTTTTCCTCGTTGCTACATTCGGCTTAACCTTCCGCATGTGGCTATCCCCAAACCTGCACTTAACCAGATAATCTCAAAGCATTTGTCCTCATTGTCCCAGTGGTTCGCACAGCAACCATATCGAACTGCTTCTTATTGGCAGACTTTTGCATTTGCTCAACTTTGATGTCCATTTGTTCGAATTTTCGCTCAACATTTTTCTCTATTCTTCCAAATTTGTTATCGATTTCTTCGAACTTTTTCTGTAGAACATTCTTTTGTTCTTCCAGTTTTTGTTCTAGTCTATTTTTTTGTACGTCGAATTTTTGTTCGATGCTATTCTTTTGTTCGTCGTATTTGTTCTTCAGATCTTGTTTGAGACTATTATTTCGTTCGTCCGTTTTCGGTAGGAGGAGTTGCATCACAGCAGCCATGTCGTTGCCAGTACTCGTTTGATCTTCCTCGTCAACGTCAAAGGAGTATGTATCCGGATCAAGTCCCTCGTTGCTCAAAGCTTCCTGAAGTCGGAGCACCAAGTCGCTTTTTCCTCCACTGGCAGTGAGGTTTCTCTTGTTCAACTTGAGTTGGACAGGGTCAGCCGCAATAAGTTTAGTCCCATTTTGCTTTTTCAAACAATCACAACACACTTTTTTTTACAATAAGTCCTATCCCACTTCTGACACCAATGTAAAATGTTTCAGTGGGTGCAAATGATAGAACTTATTACTTTCAATACAATCTCTTTATTGAATCCAATTAGAATTCACAATTTAATCGCTTATCTTAACCTTTTCACTTTTATTTATCTTGTACCTAAACCACTTAATCACTGTCTTAAATCACTCTTTAAATTCAACTGATGAACTTTTTTGCTTACCTTGGGGATGCCGATAATTATACTTGAATGACATATGTCGAAAAGAATCTGAGCCTTCCAGTATTCTATACATTTTCCAATTTGCTAGAAAATTCGATTCTACTCTCCACTGACTACTGGTTGATTCTTCTGCTATAGAAATCTTCTGTTATGGAATCAAAGATGGCGCTATTTACATTCAAATGGACATCACAGTATTTTATAATGTTTGTTAAAAGTTTCATCTGAAACAAAATGTTTTGTATATACTGATTTATAGGATTTAGCAAAATACTCTTTGTATACGATACTTTTAATTTTTTAAGGACATCTGTCCAAGACTCCATTTACAGTATTATTATGTAGAGTATTTAAAAAAAAATTATTAAGGTATTGTTTTAACTGAGGCTGCTCTATGAAAATATATGCCTCCTTTTTAATTTGTTATTGTGCAATTTATATATTTTAAGAATAAAGTTTGCACATAGTAGTGCTGTTATTATAACATTGACTTATTCTTATACCTTTACTTCATTTATTACATTTGTGTTTGAATTTTCATTTTTTGATTGTTCTTCCTCCATTATATTTAATGATCTTAATAGCTATTACGTTATATTCAATATCTACTTAGTAAAAAATATTAATGTTAATAAAATACTTAATTTGTTAACCGCATAATTGATGAATGAGTTCCCATATGATGGTGTCTGCTGTTAGGTTCTTCTTTCTTCCTTTCTTTTTCGCTTCTATTTTGTTTGTTATATTCCTTTAATTCAGGGCACACTGACTCTTTTGAAATTTTTTCTTTTTTTCGTTTCGCAATTTTGCACAAAATTCTTTTATAGAAATTTTTAACACAAATTGGTACATATATTTGAAGAAAAGAAAATGCAATTTTTCTATCCGCACACATATTTTATTTTGGATATTTCTTTTTTTTTCAACTATTGTTAAGAAGTTCACTTTATTTATATTTTCTCTTTACTTTGTCAAATGCAGAGAAAAATTCAAAACAATATATATTCCTAATCACAACACACTATTGTCAGCCATATTTTGATTCGTAGTTTTTCTGTTTACTTATGTAGTTTCATTACTGTCACGGTCACCATACCATATTACATTCAATGAGTAGTGTACTACACGCCTCGTTGCGGCATTCTGAGCACCTGCATACGAGTGTGAAATCTTTGTATCCCGCGAAGCGTGCCACCAAAGTACTATTAAGATACATCGCACTGTTATATGCGAAGCGAACGAAGTGATCCACGCATCCCACAGACTCATTTATAGGCGCCTGCCTGACAATTGTTGACATACCCTTAGCAAAGGGACAAAGTCGCGTAAGCGGCGTAGCCCTGCGAAGAAAAGGGTAAAATTCTGTTAGCAAGCGAGTCATCTACCCTAAACTTGAAATACGCCAGGCACGCTTATAGGCGACTGTCTGACAGTTGAGGGTTACAGTTACAAGGATTTCACACTACGGCCACATCTTCGACTCATATGCCGGGCTCCCTTTGGCCTCACAGGCAGGCGTTCATTGCGCCGCTACGCGTCATGTACTATAATATACTAGTCATTGAATGCAATATTGTCACCCTTTTTGAAGACAATACGTTAACTATAGCATTGAAGTGTTTACCATATTGGAATATTGATGCAAAAATGTTCCACTTCATTAAAGAATTTAAAAAAAAAAAATAGATCCTTTAGATCGAGAGATCAATAATAGATCCTAATTCAATATTTGGTGATAGACTTCTATGAAAAAATGCTCAGAAAAATGATGAAAAAAATAAAATTTCTGATAAAATAAATAAAATTATTCCTCAACGTAATCCTGTAGTTACTGAATATGTATGTAATCCTTGAAATGTTCTTTCTCGTGATACATCTCGTCATCATTGATAAACTGTTAAAATTGTAATTATTGTTCCAATTATAATTAGAGATATATTATATTGATGAAATCATTTTACTAAACCAGATACTAATGTTATAGTTCCAATGGCTCTTGTTAATGGTCATGGTCTATAATCAACTAAGTGGAATGGATGATTTGAATGAATTGCATAAAATAAATAATGGCATACCACAAGGATATCATTAGTGATATAAATTTAAAATTTAAAAATATTGACCATTTTCTTTTTGCTGACGACTTGTACTTAATATCCATTCTGGACGAAATTTGTGGTTGGTGTATCCAAACTGGAGAAAAAATATCTTAAATTAAAAACAAATATCTGCACATCTGCAGGAAACTGAATTGTTCAAGTTTTGATATTGAAGTGCGAGATATACAAATAAAAAATATTAGCTATTAAAATATCTTAGGAATACTGTTTGATAATAACTTTAATTTCAAAATCCATTGTATAGAATTAAAAAAAAAAATAGCTACTAGACTGAATATCTTAATTTATCTGACATCACGCAATAGTTGTATCCATACTAACACCCTTATCAACTCTACTTGACCATCAAACTTATCGAGTTGTAGGGGCTGAGTAAGATCAATGAATCTCGAGAAGTTTCTACAGACGAGAAGTTTCTCTGAAACTAAAGGAAGCCCTTCTTCCTTCCAACCTCCCGACCAATCCCTTTCCCCCTGAGTTGATATCACACGACCCGTGCCGATGATCAACCTGACTGATGGCCCAGCATCTTTAAAAATATCTCAGCCGCAAACGGAGTACCCGGATACCTGGCGACCTCCGAATTAGATAGCCTTATCTGTATACAGCGGATCTCTGTAAAGATGTACTATCCTTTCTCTGCCACTCTTAGGATCAAAAAAACAAAATCCGAGGACGGTACTTCTTTAAAACCGGGAGGAAGAACGGTAGAACGGTGTGGACATCAAGAGCAAGATTGAGTGGGCTAACAACATCCTAAAAGACTGATTGCCTACTGTACCCACTGCTCTCAAAACGCTAAAGGACTTCTCTAGGCGCCGGAGATCGTTGAAGAAAACCGTGCTGGTTTTCAAAAGGTTCAAAACCTGAAACACCGAAACCCCTGCGATATCCACCTCATCTCTGATATCCTTCGGCGAAGTCTTAAAAAACGCTATGACGATCGCGGTAATCGATAGAAGCGACGCCGACGGATCGATTACATCTGAACGGTGGCAGTTGGTCAAGTTGAAGCTTTCGAGAAACTTTTTGGCCATAATGCGGGAAAACTCTGGACCACCTCCCACAAACAAGCTACGCTGGCTGACACCTAAGTCACGTTAAGCTCATCACATGTGCCGACCAAAGATCTCTCGATCTTTTCACGAAAGCTATAGGTGGTTTAGGAGAAATTTTCCAAGTGCAAAACTCGAAGCCGTGCCTAGGGAAAATATCACTAGCAGACCTAGAACCCGTACCTGGATTCCAGACGAATCCTCCTCTCCAGAAAGCATTTTGGAGATCATCAGGCTCAGTAACCCGACCCTTCCGACCCCTTCCGGAGGAGCTAAGAGGCTCTTATAGATGCACGTTGATAGTGGTATAAGGAATCCCTTAGCCCTCTAAAGGCATGATCCGGATCGTTTTCGAGGGACTACACCTTAGGGTCTACAAAAAGGATGAGCTGGATGTTGACAAGCAACCTCCTTCTCCTTTAACCGAAATTACAAATTCAAAATTGGATCTAGCAGGATCCAAATCCTTTCCAGAAGTGGATAGCGAAGACTCCAATTTATCTGGGGCGACTATTAAGCCGTCGGTCTCCTCTTCTGACACTCTGTCGGAAATAAAAAGAGGTCCTGCTCATCAGAGGAGGAAGATGAGCTCATTTTCAGAATCGGAGGACTCGAACAACACCGTGGTGGAATTCATCCTAGAAAATTGTAGCAATAATATGGTTTCTCCAGATTAATCTCCACCACTCAAAAAAGGCTTCAGCCACACTTATTCTGCGGCTTTTCAAAAACGCAGAAGACATCATTCTAATCCAGGGACCATGGATCGCGAAAGGCTTGGTTTCGTGGACTTGGGACATCTTTATACGCTCCCCTCTATACAAAAAAGGAAGATAAGATAAGAACTTGTATATTAGTGAAAAATAGCCTTAATGCATATTAACTTCCTAATCTTAGCGATCCCGACTTGGCCGTTGCCAGGGTGGAGACTGCCAAAGGCTCCTATTGGCTGAAATTTGCGTATCTTAACAACAATCATGTGGGCCCTCTCCCTGGTGGTAACTTAGAAAGGGGGGTACTGGAAGCCAGAAGACAAAAAACTGGCCTCATCATCAGGTGCGACGCTAAGGCTCATCACACGGTATGAGGCAGTACTGATATTAACGATAGAAGTTGGTCCCTTTTTGAATATATTTTAAGTACTATTATTTGCAACATTGGCAATGAGCCCGACAGGAAGTGCTAGTTATCACTCTTGTCTCAGACAACATCACTCAAGTGTTACGAACTGTATGGTATCGTCAGAACACTCTTCTTAAGACCACAGATACATCCAATTCAGCTTGAGTGATGCTCCTGCAGTCAAACATTATTCCGGGACTACCGAAAAACTGATTGGCGACAATGCAAAGGAATTATGTCAGAAACATTATCCTCTGAACTCTCAAGTCTCCCGCGTGATACCAATAAGCTCGACATGAAAGTCAGGGAGTTCATCCTGGCTCTCAATAAGCAATTGGCTGCTTTCTGCCCTCTGATTCAAGAAATGAAAAGAAAAAGCTCCACTGGTGGACATCGGTGCTAGGACCGTTAAAAAACACCTGCAGACAACTTTTCAATTTTGCAAAAAGCAAAAGTAAAGTGACTGACTGGGAGTCATATAAAAAATCCATCACAATATAGTATAAAAAAAAAAAAGAACTGAGGAAAGCAAAGCGTCACTCCTGAAGATCATTCTGTAACAAAATCACAGAAACCTCAGAGGCATCGCGGCTAAGAAAAATCTTCTCTACAAATCCTATGATGCCTAGTTATTTGAAAAAAAAGATGCTCTTGGACAACTTCAAGTGACAAATCACTCAACTTGCCACTGGACACCCACTTTGCAGGTAGCTCCTTATTCGCGGCCAGTAGTAACCAAAACAGGACTACTGCAATGTGGACAAAAATTATGGTCCGACTATAAGAGACAAACTGCTTTAGGTGCTGCATAACTTCAAACCATACAAGTCTACGGGTCCGGATGGTATAATACCGGCCGAACAACAAAGGTCCTCAGATATTATCTTGCTCACGCTAGAGCTGTGTTGAAATGATCCACATTCCACTGTCATTGAGAGAAGTCAATGTAGTTTTCATTCCCAAGGCCGTAAAATGCCCTCATGACCTCAGGACCTCAGACCCATAAGTCTATCATTTTTCCTTCTAAAAACTCTAGAACGACTGATTGATATCTATATTCGAGCTAAGATTAATGCAAGGCTTTAGTCAACATACCTACTATAAAAGAAAGTCTGAGGAGACTGCTCTGCCTTTGCCGACTAGCCATATCAACCGATCCCTACAATATAGAGAGTAAAGAATGGTTGCGACACATCCGCAATCACGACTGCGCTGTCACATCTGCAGGTAGACGACTCACTAAAAGACATGTCCTTTCTCCCCTTCTCTGGAACTTAGTGGTAAATTAACGAGAGGAAGCAGGGTGATTGCCTATGCGGATGACGTTGCTATAGCCGTCTCAGGCAAGCATCTTAATACCGTCAAAGAACTCCTTCAGCTAAATCTTAGCAGATTAACCCGTTGGGCGGATCGCTGTGGATTGACAGTTAACCCCCAATAAAACTGATCTTGTCTTCTTTTCCAGGAAATATAAAGTTTCAACTATAGACCCTCTCTCAATAAAAGGTACCAGTTTAATGTTTTCCGATACAGCAAAATACCTGGGTCTTATTTTTGACAGGAAATTAAACTATTAAACTATTTCTATTTCAAGAAATCCATTAGAAACAAATGGGGCCTTCAACCTCGTATAATTCACTGGCTATACATCTCGGTCATAAGACAGATATTCATCTACGGTGTGGTTGTCTCGTGGACGGCCTTAGACATTGCAGCCAACTGCAACAAACTAAGCAGATTCCAAAAAACAAAATGTTAATATAAATGAAGCTCTGGGCTCCACTCCCTCCGCGACTTTAGACATTCGGTTTTATTTGACACCCCTCGACATCTTCAGCAGGCAGTACCTGCGACTGCAAAGTCTTGCTCAAAGTTATATTTCCTGCTATAAAAATGGTCGAAATAATAAGTAAACCTTTTTTATAACTTCTTGGAAATGTTAGTATAATGCTTTTTCCATTTATAAATATTTCGGATAGCTATTATAGGGTGATTCATCATGAGATTTTATTTATAATGTAAGATAAAATACACAAATCTGGGGTGGTCTATTCGGAAAGTCCAATTTTGGGCGACTCGTTCGAGCATAACGACTGGTATCTCGCGGATAAGACGAGTAATGTTGGCTAGCTCATTCCTGAAGACCTGAGACTTTACACATCCCAGAGAAAGTATGTGAAAAACGTGAAATTAAGTGCTCACCAAAATGATTTCTCAACAAGTCCATTGTTCCAAACCCGTATGGCTCGTAGCGACGTCTTGTTGAAACCAGAGCTAACCGAGACCATGTGCTTGAATTTCAGGAAGCACATAGTCCGTTAAAATAGCGCGATAACGGTTACGATTAACGGTAGCATTCTGATTTGCCTCATTTTGAATGAAATATTGGCCAATGATTCTACAAGCACATAAACCACACCCTACCGTTGTTTTAATGGATGTAATGGTAGCTCTTGGTACTCTTCGGGTTGCCCATCAGGCCTGATACGGAAATTTTGTTTATTAACGTATCCATTGAGCCAGAAATGGGCTTCATCACTGAACAAAGTTTCACGATAAAACACCGGATTTTCATTAAGTTTTTCCAGATCCCATTCACTGAAAATATGACGCAAATTAAACCCGCCTGGCTTCAATTCTTGCAAAAGTTCAGTTTTGTATGCTTTTAGACCGAGATCTTCACGTAAAATACGCCTCGAATCCCACGAAAAACATTTCTCACAGAACGCTGATTTTCGTAATACATCTGAAGAATTTGGAGACGCTGTTGTGATGTAAGTCTTTAATGATGACCTGTCAAACGATACTGAACAAAAATAACAAAGCAATTTGATAGGAGTCACTCGTGATCTGTCAAAAAAAGTCTTTTGAGAAACAAACCTCGCGTGAATCACCATATATATTCTTAAACTGTAATTTAAAAACGGAACAGCCCTTCTGATAAATGCGTTCATGGTGAAACAATAAATTTGGCCACAAAGGTGAAATAAAGTAAAATCCATTGTAGGCGTGAAATTTAATATTTAGTTTTTTCAATTTGAATTATATAAAACAATAAGATTAAGAAACAGTAGTAAGGTTTATTATGCGCAGACAAGATCTACGTAGTGTGATGCTTCCTCAAAGATAATGAAAGAAAAAGGAAAGATTGGTAGAATTGATATAACATACTTTAGTAAAATGGAATATTTAGTACAATAGAATATTTAAGTAGATTTGTTCAATGGTAATCACATCGGGTTATAAACAACAATTTTAATTAGATACAATTTTAGCTTAGTGTAATTTGAATTTGACAATGAATAAATTAAAAAGAAAGGTATTTAATAAATATGGTGGATAAATATGCGGATTTTATTAAAGAAGAAGCAAAAATTTAAGTGAAACAATTCTTTTTCTACTTTTTCTATTTAATAAAGTTATTAAGTTTTAATTTTTTAGACCAATAAATATGGAAAAGATTAGGAGATGCTATTTGGGATGTAAGACACATACCCATTTTTACCGCCCATGATGAGAAGAAGCGCCAGTCAAGTTTGTTATTAAGGATGAAGAAATCAAAAATATTTTTTTAAAAAGCTACGTTCTACCTTTTTTGTGAAAATCGAAGTCAACTGCTTTCTGCGCCATAGAGAAATAAGTACTAATACTAACTAATACTAAAGTAATAAGTACTCGTACTGTTAAAAACCCAAGAAAAACATTTGCTACAATGAGGTAGTTGTTGTTTTTTATATTTCCCACTAATATATATGCAGTGCTCGACCTATTAGTTGTTCTAATTTAAAATTAAATATTGAATTTGAAATTTAAATTTGAAAATAAATAAGAACTTTCATTATGAAAGAAGCTCTCAAAGCGCAAAAATTCAAACTAAAGGCACCTTAACAAGAATTCGCTAATGAAAACGAAAAACGTTAAACCACGATCAATCTGTGTATTTTGGAAGGAAGAGAATGGCAATCAATTAAAACTCTGTCATATCATTATTTGGAATAGCTTATGTATACGTACAATGCCATAATACTACTTGGGTTAGAAAAAAATATACAATAAAAATAAAATAGATTCTTTTTTATATAAAAGAGATAATCTATTTATAATCCCTTATTCTTTGTTTTGTTAAAAGTAAAAAGAAAGAGAAGAAATAGAAAAAAAATTTGTGGAATAGCACAATGCACTGACGAGAGGTCGGAAAAACCAAGTACTTATCTTACTACGTCGGAAAAACTCTTACCGCATTGTAGGTTAGTTTTTTTTTTCATAGATTAAGACTTAACAAAATATTGAAAATATATTGTATATACAGCTTGCTCAGAGATTTAATATTAAAATTTACAACTGGAAATGTTCTTAAACAGTTTTGAAATAAGTCTTAATTAGAGATACCCTTTGGAGGAAAAACTATGATTAAAATCGTCATTTAATGTGATTTTTAATTGGATTTTCCATAAAAAATAGATTGCCAGGATAATAGACTTTGAAAATAAGGAAATTGTCAGGTTGGAATACAAATAAGTTTAATGTTAATTCACTTTATTTTAAAAAGGTTTAAAATGAGGAAGGTTTGTAATTGGAAAACCAATAAACTACCACTTGAGCCACGGCCACCCACAATATTTAGATATTTAACTAAATCAACCCATGGGATATCATAACTGTTAATTTTTAATGGCCTGGGTTTTGTCAGGGCTTAACTTGAATCTATATACTTCACAATAATCAGCAAAAATGTCTAGGGAATGCTGCAAACCATTCTAAACTTCTAAAATAAAAAAATTTGGACTATAAATAGCAGTGTCATCTGCACTCATTGCTATTTTGCAATTAAAAAATTTATGGAAAGTCGGCTACATAAATTACATAAAATAACGGGGCTACCACTGATCCTTGAGAACTCCTGATGTGATGTTTTTGAAGCATGGGTATATGTTATTTACGTTCATTTGAAATTTTCTATTTGTGAGAAAACTTTGTAAGGACATACAAAGGACATCCAGAAGATTTCAGCTTGGTTTGCTACATCGATAAAGGACTGAGGAAAATCAAGTTATTCTTCGTTAATAATTTTTTTTTAATATTTTACTTAAGTTTCCAAGAAGATTTTTTGGCTTATGGATTTAGTTTGGAAACAACTTGAGACAAGCGCTAATAACAAAACATATAAAAGTTACTCCAATGATTGCTAGCTCTTCAAAATAAACATTTTGCATTTATTCGCTTTATTCAATACAATTTACAAATTACAAATTACAGTTTATAATTCAATTGTTTTTCTCAACCACTTTTACTCTTCTTTTTCTTTTACTTAAACCACTTTATCACTATTCGTAATTGACATTTAAAATCGACTTTAGAACTTGTTGAACGGTGCTATCCTGACATCTTTCGAAAAAGTTCTGTGATAATACATACAAATTTCCATTTTACTGAATATTCGTTAAAACTTTTTCCATTTTCCAATGGTTGAGTCTTTTGCTATTAAAATATGGAAATCTTATGCTATTTAAATATGTTTAACGTTGCTCGTCATTCATCGTTTCGTTGAAATGACACATTCTATTCATGTGCATCATTTTCACTTTTCCTCGATCTCCACGCTGTAGCTGGGTCCCGTAGAAAAGGTCATAAATAAAAGCTACATAAAACCTTGTATGTACTTTCTCATACAATTTTCAATTTTGGAGCCAGAAGGTTTTGCTTTGATGTCGTACTTAGTCGGTTGCTCGCTACAAACACGAAACACAAGCTCGAAACACGAAAACTTCTCAATGAACCGCAGTACGGTTTTCGTAGCAACAGGTCAATCAACATTAATCTGGCGGAAGCATATAGTTCCACTTGATATTTTAAAAGCATTTGACAGATTTTTGCACCAGGCTCTTTTGTCGAGAATGCGAGATTTTTCAATGGATTAAAAATAACCTTTCGAAACATTCAATTCAAGTTGTTTTGAATTGTTTCAATTCTGATATTCACAAAATAAATGCTGGTATACCTTGCTGGACTCCGTTCTGTCTTCGATACTCTTCTTAATTTTCATCAAAGATCTCTTGTCTGCTACTTCAAATCCAATTTATTCCTTTGCTATTGACAGTACTCTCTGGTTTTGTTATTCGTTCCCTGACTCATGTCCCTTCTCTTGGCTGTTAAACGGCAGCGTATGCTAAGCTCACTAAATTCTGATAATAACAGCATAATTAATTGGGGAACTACTCACAGAGTATAATTTAATGCTTCCAAAACAATGATGTCTTGTGTCGTTAGAGCGAAATTTAAACACCCAGCCATTTTTCATGAATGGCACTTGTATCCTCGAAACCGAAAAACTTTCTGTTCTCGGTATATATGTCAATGACAACCTACGTTGGAACGAACACATATTCGGTGTGGTCAAAAATGCTGCGAAATGTCCAGGATTTCTCAAGCGATATAAGAAATACTTTACCCAAATATATAAGGCATTGGAGTACAATGCCCAAATCTGGTCTGGTGTGCTAAAAACATCTATGCAACTGTTAGATATGATTCAAAACCGTACGTTGAAACTTCAGGTCTTCATAATATCACCCAGACAATCGATACCCTTGATCCCTGACGTAATGTTCTTCTGCTCACTCTGTTTTATAGCTATTTCCACCATCAGTGCTCCATAGAATATACCAGTAGCATTCCGCTCCTTCAAAATTTTTACCTTGAGTTAAATCTCATAGGTGATAATAATATTACCCAGACAATTGACACCCTTGATTATCAACGTAATGTCTCGTATCTCACTTTGTTTTATCGCTATTTCCGACATCAGTGCTCCATAGAAATCGCAAATCGCCGCTTCAAACTTTTTACCGTAACACCTGTTTTGCTATGAATGCTCTTTAACATTAAAATTGGACTTTAGTTTCACTAATTTTTCCAACCTTAAGTCTCTCATATTTTCTAGTTCCATTAAATAGACTCAATGGACCGTCTTCTACTTTGCAAAACAAATGCTTCCGACGAAGGCTTTAGAATCTGATTTCTGCAGATGACAATGGAAGTGTTGGCGTTTCCGTATACTACTGGTACCTGCAAGATTTCGTATTTTAGGGTTGTGCCCCAAGGTCTGTATCAATGATGCACTCGTCACATATGTCATGTGAGAAACATGTGAGAGAAGGTTATTCCGGTCAGCTGGATTTTTATTCGGACTTCATCATATACCTTAGCGGTTGCTGCCGTACCTTTTCGCAAGCTATAACTGATGCTGTTATGCAACTAAGACATTTGCACAAGATTCCTCCTGACAATTGAGACCGTTTTCGCCAGCAAGACTTGGATCATGGTCCTGAGGCTTTCAACTCCTGCTACCAACTTCTGCCCCGTGAAGATGTGTGCATGAGCATATTCTTACTGAATGGTAAGTGCGGTCTGGTTCTTTGTAGTCGTTTCTGCTGGTTTCTTCCCCTATTTGCTTGTTACCGCAGTAAAGGTAGCCTTTTCGTCGTAATGGTTTTTTTCACTGCTTTTGGAGATGCCCCATTTTATCGCAGTTCCAGCAGGGCATTCTTTGTATCTCCTACAGTGTTTCTCGTTCCTCGTCACTTACTCTTGCGCAGGAGCATTCAACAGTTGCTGCCTTCCTGACGAAGCCAGACGGCTGCTTCCATCGTCGGAGCAAAGGCAAGCGCTTTGTAATGTACATATGCTTAGTTGATCTATAATATAGTATTTCTTTCCCTCACCTTTTTGCATCTTTGCAATTATTATCTGACACTGCACAAAGCAGCGGTACTTGATATCGCGGCTTAAAATAACAACATTCCCTTCCCACACTGCAACTGGAGTCCGAAGTAATATATATGTACATTACAGCTCTTCGTAAAGACATGCGTTGCGTCGTATGATAAGGAAAAGATTCAGTCGAAATAAAGATACAGAAACAAAAACACACATTTGCGTTTAAATAAATATAATTATATGGTATTCATAAAAAAGTAAACTTTTCATTAAGTTGAAATAAATCTTCATCTGTGTAAAATATTTTCGCTTTTATTTTATACATAACATACTAAGTGATAGTTCTGGCTGTGCAGAGGCTTATGGCGTTTTCCAGAATCATAAGTTCTTTTCTTGATTTTATGTTAAAATGTTTGATAACATATATTATATAAAAATAAATGTCAAATATTTATTATTGTGTGTCAAACCAGGTTTTCATTTTTAGGCCATCGACTATATTTGGCTTCAAAGTCAGAATAAGTTTTTAGTGCTACATTGGAGTCCACATTGCCAAACTTCCGAAGAGAAACCAATGAAAAACGCCATTAGACAAGTGTTGGTGATTCATTTTGCAATTGGACGATATACTAAAGGCCTACTGCTTACCTTCTTTTTAAAATGTTTCATTGACACCCTTATTATCCTTTTCTGAAGGAAAATGTTCCGTTTGGATTTCATTTCACCCTAGATTTTACGTTGGAATGTACTAACACATATAAAAATAAACGTCAAGTAGTATTATGTGTCAGACCAGACTTTTGTTTTTGAGCGATAGCTCAAATTCGAAATTGAAATTGATTCGCAAGCAAATAAAAAAAATGGAAGGAGAGATGCTAAACTTTTCCAAACGCAAAAATTGCGAAATAAAAGTTCGACATTTAACAATCTCACGAATTCATGTAAAAATGTTGGAGCAAACTCAGAACGTGATGCACCATTGAAACCTGGGGCGAATAAATAGTGTTGGGAACTATCAAATAAAAATAATGAATTATCCGATTGTTACAAAATATTCATTTATTTGATTGTTATGAAAAAGTGTTCAGTTATTAGGTGCGCAACTAAGTTCAATACTATAGGTGTCAAATCCTTCGAAGACGCTGAATTGCAGGAATTGCTCGATGAGGATCCGTGCCAAATATTGACCTTGACCTTGAAGTTTAGGACAATTTGTCTCTATCTGAAATTTCTTTGAGTTTTAACTTCACTCGAGGCAATAATGACTTCCTCAAAACAAATCTCGACCTTCTAATACCCTAACAACGTTGGAAACCGATTAATGATTTAAGCGTGCCAGTGCAGTAGTCGTGTGCCCCATTGAGGAATACGATTGAGCAATGAAAAGTCAAACTCGTTGTCACCATCTTATGTCCCCTTCAGAACCTTGTGACTTTTGTCTGAAACATTTTACCCGATATTTCGTACTTTTTGAGTAATTTCGATGTCTTAAGTTTTATGGCGCCCTCTGACGTGAAAAGAACGCATTTTTGAAAAAGTGTTTCATGTAAAAGAATTGTAATTTTTCACGCAGATTACGAATCTGTTAAAAAAATATGGGTTCCTACTAAAAAAATCAAAAGTGACCTTAATCTGACCTTGAAAATATGGCAAAAGGTCAAACTCGTGGTCAGCATCTTATGTCCCCTTCTGAACCTTGTGACTTTTGTCTGAAACATTTTTCGCGATATCACGTATTTTTTTAGTAATTAAGTTAAAAAACTTACCCTGTATATCGGACAGGAAAGAAGTTATTAGGAAAACGAGATCCATCAAAATTGTCAAACGACTTAATGGAGGACTCCTCACATGTCCCCTGTACGTACTGAAAAGCATCGAAAAGAGACCGAAAACGGTTATTATATCCTATATATGGGATGATGTCACAACCAAGTTAAGGAACGTGCGTGCCATCAAGCAACGGGATTTTTTCTAAATAAACTCATCCATCCAGGCCTGTAATTGCAATGTCAAATCTTCGACATTATCCACCAAAATAAGCAATACGAATTCATCTACATCAGCGAAATGTAACAAATGTTTGGATAATTCCTGATACCGCAAGCAAATCGGCAGAAATTTCGGATTCTCTGGCGCCCAAACAAAACACAACCCTTGGGTGATTTTTAGTTAAAGATTGTGACATACTGTCTACAGTGGCAATATATGGCAAGCAATCCGAACAATCTACGCACCGGATCTGAAGACCAAAGACATTATTAAGAACTGATGATCTGTTTCATGGAGCTGAAGGATTTAAAGAATGTCAAGAACAAATCACTAAGATAACCTTAACCTTAGAGGCCTGAAAGTTGTCTCTGACAAAATAGTCAGCCAATAATCCAGCAGTCTTTCACAGTATAGATAGTAATAAAAAAAACTCGCCGCCTACAGAGACCGTCGATCTAACTATGAAAATCCTAGGTATTTTCTTTGATTAAGTAGAGGACACTTTCCTCATCCGTATCCCGAATCAAGATCAAGACACGGCTACTTAGCAATTATTTACAATAAAAAAATTGGAAGCCTACACAACTCGATAACTAAAAATCAGGGATCGAGTTACACCACTTAAGACAAGAAAACAAAGACAGTAAACTATGCACGATACCCAAGTTAGAGCTAGAAGAAATTGTGTTCCTAACCCAGCTTTCAGAAGTAAGTTCTACTATTATAATATCGCAGTGATCGTGTACACAGACCTTGAGGTAGCCCTTAGATTGGTGAGTAGTAACAACAAGATCGATAACAAATTTGTAAGTATAAGAGCTACCAAAATTTGGAAAGCCATCAGCCCGGCGGACATATATTTCATTACATATTGTTGGCTTTGGTTTGAGGGTCCAACCTGGTTAATGCATGACCAGCTTCCACTCACTCCTTTCAAAGATATGGAAATTGTCTCTCTCTTGTCTCTCGAAATATGGTTGATGAAGAAAACTTTATTGAGAAGTTCTCCTGCTTTAGCCGTGTACTACGAGTAACCGCTTATTTTCTTCGGTGGGCCAGAGAAAAGCCAACACGTGAGACCGACTCAATCTCTGCTGAAGAAATATCCAATGCTAAGGCAAAAATCATCTGGTTTCAGCAGCATCTATCACTTAGCCCACTCCAATATTTATTCTGGCTGACAACATTCTTCGTGTGGGAATGTCATAAGCATCCGATATTTTTAACTAAATGCCACTTGGTTGATTTAATAGTACGCCAAACACACCTGAATCACCACTATTGCGGGAATTCTTTAATAAGGGAAGAATTCTGGATTCATGCTGTAAAATTACGGGTTAGGAAATGTATCCGAAGTTGTCCCATATGCACTCGATGGAAGGCCAAAAATGCCCAGCCGACTATGGAAGATTTACCATAGCGAATCACCCAGCATCAGCATTTAGCAAAATCGATGTCAACTTGTGCGGTCCTTTCTGCATAAAAGCCAGTACAATAAGATTCGATAAAATTATAAAAGTTTGGATGGCGATCTTTGTCTGTTTAGTTATCAAAGCTGTTCACTTAGAAATTTTCTCGCATCTTAATACGAAAATGTTCTTGATACGCTTCGCAAACAGATGATGCTGGCTATTCCTGGTCCTCCCTGATAATGGTACCAATTTTATTGGACCAAAAAAGAAGATCAACCAAGAATGGAACAAGGTCACCAATAACTGCAAGGATGGACTAGCGATCCAGGAGATTTAATGAAAGTGTAGTCCGCCCTACACCCCTAACTTTCGCGGGCTATGGGAGGCTGTCGTTAAGTCTATGAAACATCTAATCGAAAAAATAATATAATATAAATAATATAAGTAATCTGACATATGAAGAATTCAACTCTTTATTATGTCGCATCGAAGGAATCTTCGGGAATCGCACTAGACCTTACATCATTCCATTTCATCGTGCAACGGAACGTCAGGAACTCTGTAAACGATGCAAGTCCATCAACTACCATCCCAATCACAAAACTCAGGTTACAAGTGCAACAAATTCAACAGCACTTCCCAGAGTACCCACCCACCAACTGCAAAGGAGAAATAAATGGAGATTCACAGCTCGAACACCTGGCATCGGGGATCAAACATTATAATAAAAACCAAGTGTTATTCCTGCCGATTGGAAAATGGGTTGAATTTCTTTAAAAACGCCATTATCTGCGTTCCAACATTGAGACTCATAGACACTTCGTGCAACAAATTGTGCCAACAAAACTTTCTTCGATCCAACTCAACCCATCGCTCTAGGGCACGGAAACTATGACAATGTTAAAAAAACGCAACAAAATTACTGCTGGAAAGAAATATGTTATTTCAAAACCTCTCGTCCCTCTCGCTTTTGAACATATGCACCTCAGTATCAGCCAACACGGAATTTGATAAGGTATACCGACTGCAGAGTGATCTTGCAGTCATATATAGAAAAAGCGCTAATAAAGTCAATATCGTATACAACGCCACACAGACTCCATTGGTTGCAAAAGTTAATCTGGTGAAATTTCCAGGTTTCAGAATCTGCGACACCCAGTCATGTCTCCCAACGAAAATATCAAAAAATTCGAAACTGATATCAAAAATTCCTCAACAGGAGACTATATGTCCCCTCCCAAAATCGATGTGGGACACCTGGCCACATCAGTACTGGTACTTAGGACCTATTTGTACTATGCTCTGCATCGCTCTATTTTTAGTCATCTGTGCCTGTAAATGCAGCCGAGGACAAAGGTCAGAGATTTCTACTTTCAGCTTCCCACACAAGAAAGACAAGATATCCCGAAGTTGGGTACAAGCATAAATGATTCACCCCGATACGGTAACTTAGGTAAACATCGATGCAGTTTAGATTTATAATTCCTTCGATAAGGAAACATAAGCAATATTTCCGCCGGGAGTTTGTTTATGAGAATTCGCGATATTTTGCCAAATAAGCAACTTCAATTATTACTGCCCTCAATAGTAGATTTGCTTATATGAGTATTTTACAATATCCTGCCCAATAAACAACTTCCAAAGTGTTATTGATTTGTTTACTGGAATAATTTATTGACCTTAAAAGTTGCGAAAATGCCGATTGTTAGTTTTAAGTACAAAACGAATAAAGAAAGTAAATAAAGCGCCAGTTCTCATACCAAGTACTACGTGTACATACCTTATTAAACAGTGCTGTTGAGCAATATCCCAAAATTCACGACTCCCTACCGACCTACTAAACCGGAGACACTCCGCACTGCCGCGTGCCCTGTCTCTGTCGCAGTTGAGTCGCCTGTCCGCAACTTTTCGAGCGATGTGAAAGATTAGCGGCACCTCTAGTCTAACCTGGATCATGCCTTTTTTTATCCAGACAGAGGAACACTTCTGATGAAATAAAAACGTTTAAGCGCACATTCTCGTGGAACATCGAATCGGCTTAATGACGAAATTGTCCACTCTTGTTAGATTCGCCCTATTTTACAAGACCTCATTATTATAGAATTGTATGTACTCCGACTCTGGTGTTCTATACAAGCGAAGACAAACCCTAAGTAAGCTCTCTCAAACACCCTAATATTTTCTATTACATTTGCTCTCACGCTGAACTAAACAGGACATCCAATTAATCGTATAAGCATAAGACGGATAAGGGCCATCTAGCAAATTACTTTTACCCTCGTATTGAGTTGGCTGTTGTAAAACCGTCTCTTTGTAAGGGCTTGTGTTTGTTAAAATATATCATATAATATATATTAATCTAACCACATCTAAAGGTATATGACTACATTTCAGCAAGCAAGTGGCTGCCTGTATTGTTCTGCGATCGAGAACTTTCGCCAGTTCTTTCTGGTATTCGTAGAGGTCCCAGATAAAGGCCTAAAAAAATGGTTTCCAAATTCAGAAAGTCAATCTTCAACTTCCAGTCATCGCAATACCGTTTTATCTGATCGAAGTCACGTAACAACAGAATTTTAATGATCTCGATCTTTGAACCTGACCTGATCAATTCGTCTGCATATGCTATGGCATGAAGAAGAAAGATCACCAGATCACTTGTGTAGATATTGAATAGGATCGGCGAATGAACCGCACCTTCTTGCAGACCGTTTTTAATCGCCATTCTTCACAATGAATTGTCTTCTGTAGAGCATATCAAAAGGGATATACAGCAGTGGTTTATTTATGCCAGCCTGTTCAACTTGTAGAAGAGGCCATCTAACCAAACGGTGTCTAAGGCCTTCTCCAGGTCAATCATGCAGGCCTCTGTACATTGTTCCTCGTTTTTGTTCCACTGGATATCAGATACCAGTTTAGCGCGGCATGTGAGATATCATGCCCCGCATTGAAACCAAATTGGTTTATATCCGGATCTTTATTAGTCGGACTCTATTTTTCACCTTTTTGAATACCTTGCTGATAATCGGAAGGAGACTTATCGACTGAAAATTTGCCCGATTGGATACATCTTTATTTTTTTTGGGAATTACATGGTATGCACTAGTGCTGTCTTTCAATGCACCAGATAAAAAGCATTATTCAGAGCATTTTTAAACAGGGTAGTAAAATTGTCCACCGCTTCCAGTGGGAGATACCGAAGAATAATATTTTTTATGCCATCGGTTCCCACTAATTTCTTACTTCTCAGCGATTCGAAGATCATTTGGAGTTCTTTCTTCGAAATGAAAGAGGGTAGGAATTGTGCAAAAGAACCTAATTCTCCAGGTCGTGGTCCGGGCCAATGATATTTTTTTTTATAACTCCGCGCGCGCACCAAGGGGATATGAATACCCTTTTACTTTTCACCAGGGCGCGGGCGGGTGGTGTAGTGGTTTTGAAACTCAGGTGTTAGGTTTCGATATTTTTCCCAGAGGTAGTTGTCAAACTGGACAGAACGAGCCAGTGCATCCTCAACCAGTGGGTCTTAAGTACGTGCTAGTTGTTAGTTCGTTACATTTAGCCCAGCCAGCAACCACTCCAACATCAGTGTTATGCCTTCATGTCGGAGTTGACGCCGACGGGACTTACATATAACTACATACAAATTCCATTAAAAGACTTTTTCAGAGAATTGCCTCGCACGGGATTCGATCCCGCAACCCTCTGCTTGAGAAGTCTATGCATATATCACCACACCACGGCCACCTATTTCTATTTATTTCCGGGAAAATATTTGGGTTGCTGGCGTTTACAGCTCGAATTTCATTGTTCCAATACAAACTTACAGATGCTCTGTAATTCGTCCTTCAAACCTTATCAGCGAATTTACATTCAATGCAAGGGTCTTCAGAGTTCGCTTCATTACGACTGGAGATGCGTTAGGCCCGGCAGCAGCGCGTAGATATGGTACACCCGTGTGGCCTGTTCCTGTATCTGCCCTTGGATAGAGAGCAAGATAGCTAGCACGTCAGATTCACCTTCCGGTACTTTAGACGCTTGGGTCTGAGAAGCTACCTTCACGGTACAACAAGCCGTACTACTTTTTCCTGCCGCCATTTGGGCGTAGGTAATTTGAGGAGCCATAGCTGATTTTTAAATGTGTGTTGAAGTACGTTTGATCTTCATTTTTTGGTGAAATTTCAGATTTTCTTTTTTTAGATTTTTTTTTTAATTTAGGACAACCCTGATAATTTGCTGTGTGTCCCAAGTTCATGCATAAAACACACGACAGCTGAGTTTTTTCGGTTATTCCATCTCTACCCAGAGCACATTTAGAAAATGTTTAGAAATTTAATGCTCCTTATACCATTCTGGTTGCTATTTGCAAGATATCTTCCAAAGGAGTTGAATGGGCGTTTAACTCTTCAGACAACCTATCCGAAGAGGGTGTGTGGGAAGTGTGTTAAGTGTGCTCAAGTGCCAAGCTGACCATCAACGAGACCACAAGCACAGGTGCACCCGCGCGGAAAAAAAACACCGTGGCAACAAAAAAATTATAATTAATAAAATAAAAATAACCGCGAGAGAGTAAGTGATAACATCAACAGAGCGGGCATTCCGCTGTCACTGTCACTGTCACTGTACGTGCTGTATGACAATGTAATACAGCAACGGCTGTATTACAGTATGTTACAGTAGGTAACAACCGATTTATAGCGGGCTGTGAGTATGAATTTTGTTGGTATGCTGTTTCCTAGTATCGTCTGTGTTTGTGTTTTTTGTGTTTACCTTCTTTTATAATTACTCGGGAATTTAGAGTGGATATAGCCAATATTCGCGGGCTTAAAAGTAATCACTTTTTTGCTTGCGTCCATGTCTGTAAATACAGACTAGTTGTTTTGGCACTTAGTAAAACACAGGCGGATCCCCGCCCATACCTCTCAGATCACTCTGATTTGAAACTACCTGGCTACGAACTGGTGCTCTTATTCTTCTTTAACCGAGGTCTCGCCACTTACGTGCGAAGTGATATAACTTACCAAACTCCACCACAGTATAGTCCAATCCGGAATTCAATTTCATGTGGTTAAAATTCCATCTCCGTAAGCAAACTGCTTTATTTACAGAAACTCTTAACTGGATAGCAAATCGACATTTGATACGCTGTCTGTCTCCATACAAAGAATTGTATCCCTGTATCATATCCTCATACTGAAATCGTGATTACGGGCCATTTGAATATACACAATTCTTGGTGGCTTCGACATTCTGGACAGACAACACCCGAAGGACGGTGTGTTGAGATCTTCGGTGCGGAAAACAACTTGACCCAGCTTGTAATTGAGCCCATACGAAAACCAGACGTTGATAGTCATACCGCCATCACACTAGACTTATTTTTAACTTCTCAACCTGATAAGCACACCGTTGATGTGCTCATCTTCTAGGTTCGTTGGACCATTGTGTTATATCAGATAATTTCTCGTATCCCAATACACAGTTAGAGAAAGAATTCCTAAAACAACCGTATGGCAATACGAGAAAGTCAATTGGAGCGGTCTTAACAACTTCTTTAGGAATTTTAACTGGTCGTCATGTTTCCTCGATAACGACGTGGATGCCGCTTCTGATATGATTACAGACACTATTGCCTTTCGAATGAGATCCTTTATCCCACATCGGGTGAAGAGTATCGATCGGTCTATAACTTAATTCTATTGTTATTATTCCATTGGAACTTGCGTTGGAAAGCTACTGTCATTGTACGTCATTTCAGTATATGTCATTCATTTGAAGCGTAAACAACAATAATTTTTTTTCACTCAAAAATGTCGAACTTTATGACTGAAAAAGTGTTTTTGCGGTAAGTTCTTTTTCATTACTTTAATATGAAGAAAACTGCTGCCGAAAGTTATCGTATTTTGGTGGAAGTTTATGGTGAACATGCGCTAGCTGAGCGAACGTGCCAAAAGTGGTTTGCACGATTTAAAAGTGGTGATTTTGGCTTGGAAGAGATGAACGTCCTGGGCAGCCAAAAAAGTTTTAAGATAAGAAACTGGAAGCATTACTCTATGAAGATTGTTGCCAAAAACAAGAAGAGCTCGCAGAATCTTTGGGTGTCACTCAAGCAGCCATTTCAAAACGTTTAAAAGCAGCTGGATATATTCAAAAGCAATGAAATTGGGTTCCACATGAACTCAAGCCGAGAGACGTCGAAAGGCGGTTTTGCATGTCCGAAATGCTGCTAGAACGCCACAAAAGGAAGTCATTTTTGCATCGGATTGTTACTGGTGATGAAAAACGAATCCATAACGACACCCGCAAGCGCAAAAAATCATATGTGAAACCCGGCCAACCAGCCAAATCAACGGCAAAGCCGAATATCCATGGCGCGAAGGTAAGCTCTGTTTTTGTTGGGATCAGATGGGTGTGCTGTACTATGACCTGCTAAAACTGGGTGAAACCATCAATAGACAACGCTACGGAACACAATTAATCCTTTTGAAGAGAGCAGTAGCCGAAAAACGCCCGGAATATGCGACCAGACACGAGGCAATAATTTTCCATCATGACAACGCTCGGCCCCAGTTTGCTATTCCGGTTAAGAACAATTTTGAAAACAGTGGATGGGAAGTCTTACCCCACCCGCCTTATAGCCCAGACCTTGCCCCTTCTAACTACCATTTGTTCCATTTCCATTCTTGATATGTGTCAATGACAACTTACCTTGGAATGAACACATTTCCGGTGTCGTCAAAAATGCTGCGAAACGTCTAGGATTTCTCAAGCTATGGAAGAAAGACTTAACCCCCTCTGATCTCGCCTCAATATATAAGGCATTTATCCGCACGAAATTTTAGTACAATGCCCACATCTACTTGGGTGTGCAGAAAACATCTCTGCACCTGCTAGATAGGATTCAAAACCGTGCGATAAAACTCGTAGGTGATAATACACCTTTCTGGCTATAAATGCTCATCAGGATAACCTCAAGCCCACTTACGGACATACTCGTGATTCGTCTTAAGCCGCACAACTCGCTTGTGTTACGAACTGTCTAGCTCTTTATTTCCTAGTCATTATAACATTCAAATATCTAAAACCAACGTTCAAAGGCACATCCACTTCCAGCCTCCCTGATTTTCCTTCGCCTGCGCTGTTTACAAGCATATTAAGGGTACTCAAATCCCTTGAGCGCGCGCAAATTATAAAAAAAGTGTTATTGCTTCATACGCTCAAATAAGTAGCTTACAACAGAAGCAGAAAATGTCGTAAATTTTTGCTTACTAACACATTTGCCGATAGCGCCCTATCAGAAAAAGCCACTTACGTCGAACCACTTTTTACTGGGTTCGCACAAATTGTGGGTCATAAGAAAGTAGTGATGTATCGCTCGTCAGTTAAGGGATCGACTATAGAAACAATGGGATGACGAATATCTTCCAACTTTGACTCGACCCAGTAATAAAAGGAGATTTAATGTTTATCTGTGATGCAAATATTGCAAGGAGGTAATGTTTTCGTGTTGAAATAAATGTTGAGTTTATCAAAAGTTCTTTAATTAAGATTTTAAAATTTCGTATCTCTTTCAATCGCCAGCGACGACACGCACCTTATGGAACCATCCAAAGAGAACTAAAATCTAAACGTAGAATGATTTTATTGGATTTAGATTATTAACATACTTTTATAAATGAATCAAGTTTCTTCGAAATTTGTTGAAGTATTTTTTTTAATGTAAAAATAATGTACATAATTTATCATAATTTAATTAAAGAATACGTATTTTTAAATAAAAAAAAGCTTTTTGTTATAATGCTTGATAGAAAATTGAGTTCCATAGATTATTGAGTATGGTTACAGCCACTTGATTATGATACTGGTGGCTGTGATCTGTAATGGATGAAATTGTTGTGTAGAGCTGCATAAACATTTAAAATTTAAGTTACTTTTTGAGGAGAATAGTGCAACTATCTTGCCCCGAGAACACCGATGGTCCTTTCAATGATGTTTCGTTTAATATACTGCGTCTTTCATTACTACCCTCGTCTACTTTCACGGGAAATATAAATATTTAAATGAAGTATTTTTTTAATACAATACAAAGAAGAACCTAAAAACTAAGATTTTTTTCGCCTCAGTCAAAACTTCGCTGAAACCTTCCTCGAAATTCACTCGCATTCCAAACATGTGAGTCGTGACTGGCTCCGGCATGTCTGGCATCAACATAAAGGATGGGTAGTGTGGAAGTTTTCATTAAATTAAACACACATCTATTGTCAATCAATATAGAATTTTATTGATTAATAAAGTTCGGTCTATGGCAATTATGAATGAAACACATCGTTTATGTTGCAAGCGGCCATCTGAAGGTCAAAATTATCGATGACATCGTAGATGATCCAAAGGCTTCAATTGCTATGTACTCATAATGAAGATCAACTTTTAAAATTCGCCGTAAACTGCGAAAAACTTGGCCCAATTGTTGACTTTGGCGACGAATTGAGGTGCGTGGCTGGTTTTGAACGCTTTCACTCGCAATGGTGATCTTTGGCATGTATGTGCTGGCTGAGCATACTGATATGGACTTTGATCCAATATCGAACCAGTTTCTTCAAAATTCTTCACCATTTCACGAATTCTCGACTCACTAAGGCAACTATGTTGATCGAAAAATTCACGAATTTTACGTAACTTTACTTTTACAAATCACCCATTTTCATAATATGATTGAATTACAAAAATGCGTTGTTGCGTGGTAAACGACTTCAAGACTAAACTTGCCAAGGATTGTATGACATCTGTCAAAAAGATCAAACACAATTAATTCAGTAATTAATAGTAATTGAGAGCCAACACCATCTGTTGGCTCACCCTTTAGTTGTTGAACATTCGATAATCACAAACCTAAAAGTATTGTAAAATGTATGTGTGGATACAAATGATAGAATTTATTCCTTTAAATACAATCACTTTATTTAATACAGTTACAATTTAAAATCAAGTCATTTTTCTCAATCACTTTTACTTTTCCTTATCTTTTGTCTAAACCACTTTATCAGTACTCATATCTCACATTTCAGATTCCACCTTAGAACTGACTTGCATATCCTGAGGATGAAATTTATATCGATATTTATACTCCGCTGACATCTTCCGAAAATATTCGTTTTCAAATTTTTGTTCCATACAAATTTCCATTCTGCTAGAAAATTCAATTCCATTCTCACTTTTCCAATGGTTAAGTCTTTCGCTATTCAAATATGAAAACCTTCTGCATTTCAAGTATATCATAGATAACGCTGTTCTCATTCAAACGGGTATCACACTGCTCGCTTCCTAAAGCTGTTCGTACTGAGCAACTTTGTCATTCATCGTTCCGTTGAAATGACATATTCTATCAAAATGGAACGCCTTCAATTTTCTTCGATCCCCATGCTGAATCCGGTAGATAACGTCCTTAATACGGGTTATCACCTTGTATGGACCAAAACTACAACAGTAAGAACAAAAGAACGTACCAGCAAAAGCTCCAAGAAGACGATTACAAATTTGCTAGAATTTGTTGTTGACAAATTTTATAGAACAGAGAAGAATGATGATGAAAAATTCGAACAAATGGACAGGAAAGTTGAGCAACTGCCAAAAAACCTCGACACTGTGCGAAAACAGAAAATCCGAAAATCTTCTTTAAGCGGTCCGAGAAGATGGCCAGATGGCCAGACCTCATTGTCCATAGACTATATGGCTTCAGTGCAGGCTATCGAGAAACGGTTTGGAAATAGCTACATGCAGGAAGCTTACAAGGTCCAATTGCAAAGCCAAAACCAGCAGCGAGGAGAAAAATTGCAACAACTGCAAGCAGACGAATAACTGAAGCTTGCCGGAAGATTACGCCAGAAATACTTCTCAGTTCCGTTGGTTCATTTAGAGCGCGGATAGACAAGTGTTTTCAAGTGAATGGTCACATTTTCGAGCATTTGTTGAAATAGTCTCGGGAAATAAACGTCGAAATAGGAAGAATTCAATGATTTAACAGTGGGAGGCAAGGGGAATCACTCTAATTAATCACCCCGAAGGAAACAAAATACTGCTACGTCCACGTTGTTGTTTCTGGGTTATGGTAAACGCAGTATGTAAAAACAAATGACAAGCCTACAAGCAATACGACTGAGCAATGAAAATCAGAAATTATCATTTGAAAAATCAAAAGTGACCTTCGTTTGACCTTGAAAATGGGTCTCAAGGTCAAACTCGTAGTCACCATCTTATGTCCCCTTCAGAACCTTGTGACTTTTGTCTGAAACATTTTTCGCGAAATCGCGTATTTTTCGAGTAATTTGGATGTCTCAAGTTAAAAAACTCACCCTGTATACTAACCTATCTGAATTTGACGAACAATTTGATAACATCTTTAAAACATTTAACGAATTAACAAGTTTTTGCCAGAAAACTGAACCGGAAAACTTTAAAATCTCTCAGTGCGAAACACTGCCTTTAGAAGCAAAAAGCACTTTTTGCGCACTGGTATCGCGTAAGTTACCAAGATGAAATTATTAAAAAATACTTAGGAACTACAAATGCACCCCGATTGTAAAAACGTGGATTAATAAATGTCGTTGGAACTTTTGCTGAACTTTAGATGACCGAATATTAACAAATTACACAGAGACCAAGCTCATATTACTTACCTCTATGAAAAACAAATCTTAGTATTTAAAAACTACATATATTACTCATTCGAATCTCACTAACATTCATTTAAATAATTTTGAACAAAAATCCAAAGACATGAGTTTCAGAATAAATCAAATACAAAATTTTACTGATAACAACAATGCAATGATACAATCCTTTCTCGAAATAACTAAACTATTTTCAATACTATCTTTAATTCCTTTAATTCGCTGCATCCCATGGCGAATTGCATCCCTATCTAATAGATCCACCTAGACTTATGGAAGAAATGCAAAAAACGCAATCTTACCTACGCAATGGTAGCCAATTACCATTTCTTTACAAGAACAATACTTAGATCTACTTTTTACTATAATTCAATGAAAAAACATGCCTACTATAGTAATAATGATACCTTTTGTACTAAACGTATTAAATAACTTCTATTCCTAAACCATTGTACAATCAGATATATTCGATTATTATCCCAGAAAAAATTATGCTTATTATTGTCTCAAAAAAACAATTTTACTTCCTTTACAACGAGCAGAACATACAAATGTTTCATAATCTTTTCAAAAATTATTATATTTGCAAAAAAAACCTATGTCACCCAATATTCCTCCAGTTAGCAGAACCAAATGCATGGATATATGGTATACTTCTCCAAAACCTGAAAATGTCGTTCTGAAATGCAAAGATTCAAGCTCACAAGTAACAATAAACTCAACAGGAATACTTACTTAACAATACTCTTTGTGATGGTGTTTACCATTCTTACGTTGCTGCGAAATCTTTCAATGAAAAATGAGATTATCAAGAAGCACATAGTATCCAAACCATATCCATTATCTGAAGTAAAAAATGAGTCGTTATCACTAGAATGCAACATGGTTCTGGCCAACTCCGTAACAGTCATTTACATTGATATTCCCTTTTCCAATAGTATCAATTATCTCTCCACTCCCAACCCGCACCTGTATTGGTGATTTAAACTGTTTAAAAGTGACAAGGCACTCTCGCGTATTTGTCATGTGATTGCTAGCACCGTTATCAAAATACCACTCACTTCTATTATGTACTGACACCATAGCTTCTACAATAAGAGCATCACTTTCATTGTGTGTGTTCCACGATTTCGCTGACGATGGAGCTGGCTTGTTCTTACCTTTGTTAGTTCGATCTTTCTTCCAGTGTCCTCTTTCTCCACAAGAACAGCATTTTCAGGTTTTTTTAATTTTTACATAAGTTGTGCGCTTTCTACCCCTCCGTGCAAGCAACGCCTCCCCTGCCGTCTCTCCTTTTTGCATCATCAAGCGATTTTCTTCAACCATCAACCTTGACATTAATACATCCAACGTCCGCTCCTTTACCACCGTGGATTTCCATGCGCTATAAATATGATTATATTCAGCGGGTAAAGTCATGAGAATTTAAGTAATCATCATCGAATCTGAAATCGGCTCCTCGAGATCTTTGAGTTTTATATGTAACATGCCATGGTTTCATCTGCACTCATACTCAAGCTGTAAAATTTTTGTTGCAGCAAATGAATGCTTAACGAAGATTTTTGTTCATATACGGAACACAACTTACTCCACATTTTATGGGATGTATCAAAGTTCATAATATGCAGAACAGGTTGTGACCTAACGGACGTTGCAATAATCTTTTGAGCTTTATAGTCACTTATAGCCCACAGTACGGCCTTGTCAGCTTCCGTCGGTATTAGCGTTTTTCCATAAACTATATTGAATAGTCCGCTAGCATTTAGGATAACCCGAATCTGAAATTTCCAAACAGCCCATTGGTTTGCATTAGGCAATTTTTCAATTTTGACTAAATCAGAGTTCTCCAACTCAAACGAATCTTTCGCCTGATACGGTTTTGTTCTACGGAATTTTCCTGTTTCCTCGACCACACTGGAAAGGCACACGATTTGTAAAAAAAAATCCGGCAGACAGTACTTCCCGCTCCATTAGAACAAAAAAAAAAAACAATTCTTCTTTAGCGCGTATTCCGAACTTTTTAAATTATTTAAGTTTTTCTAGGCCCATAACCTGCTGCCAAATTCAAATAAAACGCGAGTAGCTAGTTGCAATTATATGTACATTTTTATTGGCTGGAGGATTAAATAAGAATGACGATTGTCACCTGTGTCGGCTTGACCTTAAATACAAATTACTTACTAAACTATACATATGACTTTCCATAGGCTTTGAGTAAACCAATATAACACATGTATTACTTTATATTATAGGGCGATTCATCGTGAGGTTTGATTTATATGGTAAAATAAAACAAATAAGTTTGAAGGCGAACTTAAAATTTTTATTACTTGTTAAAAAAACAATTCATGGCATATGTTCTTTGAAAATAATATCATATAAATGTTGGCCAAGACTACATCGAAGGTGATCCATTCTAAATTTGGGCGACTCGTTCGAGCAAAGCGACTGAATTTGAATTTTGTACGCTTTTAGGCCGAGATCCTCACGTAAAATACTACGTGCTGGATATGGACTAACCGGTCGGGTGTCATCCACTAATGTAAACTGGGACTTAAATTTGTGAATTATATTGTCATTAGTGGTTTCAGTAGGTCCATTATGCGCATCCTAAGTTCCTCGAATGGCACGAAAACATTTCTCACAGAACGCTGATTTTCGAAATACAGCTGAACAATTTGAAGACGCTGTGGTGTGAGTTTTTTCATGTCATTCCATGATGACTTGCCAAACGGTACTGAACAAATGTTATAAAGCAGTGTCAAAAAAGCCTATTGAAAATCAAACCCAACGATGAATGACCCTATAACATATTTCAATACATGAACTCTAGTTTGCTGAATGGAATCTTTTTTAAACATTCTCTGAGTAAATCGAAGGTTGTCGTCTTGATCTAGATGGTGCTGATATTCCGTGAACAGGAAATCTTCTATTTCCTTTAAGCTGGGAAGTCTGGTCTTACAGTCTACAAAATCGTCCATTCTGACACGTGTGACGAGATAAAAGGATTAAATACGCCATTATCTGTTCTCCATTTATCTTATTACAATATTATTATCTTATATTAATCAAATGGATTTCTTCTTACCTGATAAACCGATATTATAGTGTTCGGTTTAGATTCGCCTTTTCAGTTCCATTCCTGGCCTAATCTGGAGTTCCACAAGGCAGTCATTTTGGCCCTCTTCTCTTCATTCTTACTATCAACGATGTTGAGAGGGTCATTAAACACTCCTCTTTCTCCCAAGATCAAGAAGACCTTAATCGATTTTCAATCTGGTGCCTCAAAAACTGTCTAGAACTTAATATAGCCAATTGTCAAACTGTAACCTTCTCACGTAAATACAACCCGTCTCCTCCATGACTTTATTTTCTCCGCGGTCAACCAATTCCCTTGGTTCAGTCTTTTCAAGACCTTGGCATATTATTCCACTGTGAGCCTTAATTTTCGTTCGCATATCGATAAGATGATCCTCTTGTCTGCTCAAACGCGAGTTTAATATTTTACAACGACGAAAAAAAAATAGATTTGGAGCTCAAAGCAAACCAAGATATCAACGACATAAGTTAAGTATTTATTTCTTAGAAACTCACAATGTGTGTTGTCACCTTGACGATCCATCAGCGAAAGAGACTGAAGCATAGCAAAAAATATGTTACGTTACATGCATGTACATATGTACTTCATTAATTTAAGTGGACTGTACAATTAATTAACTATTTACTTTCAATATTAAATACTCATTTGGTACAAGTTAAAATCAAATAGGGTAAGTATACAATGGTTGGTACGTTTCAAAAAATAGAGAAAACAATTAGGTAATATTACAAAGTAATGCAAGTGAGTTTATATGTAAAATTCAAAAATATGTATAAATCATGAACATTCAGCCCCTTCTGAAAGACCGCACGGACTTTCAGCTAGTGGTAGTGGAGCAATTTTAACGGTGTGTCGAATATAGTCACCGGATTGAGTTTTGACGGTGACGACTCGAATCTTGTTGTCTTTGCCGGGATGGGTATGAATAACACGACCAAGAATCCATTTTGACGGAGGCGTATTAGCTTCTTTAAGGAGAACGATGTCGTCTTTTTTTATGTTTAACTGGGAATTTTGCCATTTTGAACGCTGCTGAAGAGATGTTAAATACTCTTGGTGCTATCGCTTCCAAAAACCCTTCATGAGTGTCTGCAAAAGATACCAATTAGTTTTCAAAGAAGAAGAATTGAAAAAATCGGCTTGAGGAACAGCTGTATATGGTTGCCCTATCATGAATAGAGCTGGAGTCGGGGCAGTGGGCTTACTATCGAGTGTAGACCATATTGGCCGTGAATTGAGCAAGGCTTCGATTTTAGACAAAAGCGTATACATTTCTTCATAGGTTAATTTGTTCTCCCCAATAAAACGTCGTAGGTGCTTCTTGACGGATAACAGGGAATAAACCGCCAAACTGTGCTGTCTTTCGACAGATGATCAACAATAATATCGCGCTGTTTACGACTATGAAGACAGTCGTACATTTCCCCGATTAACCTCTTTGCTCCATGGAAGTTGGTGCCATTGTCACTCCAAATTTCCGATGGCTTGCCGCGACGCGCCACGAACCGATCCAAAGCCACCAAAAACTCGTTCTAAGACAATTCACCGACGAATTCTAAGTGAATACCTTAAGTAACAAAGCAGAACACGGCGATGTAGGCCTTAATAAATCGAGGATTCCTACCACGTGACAAACGTAATGTAATCTGTCCAGCATAGTCACAACCAACCTTGCTAAACGGGCGTGAAAACCGAATTCTTTCCGCTAGAAATTACCCATAAACTGCGATGAGGCACTTTTACGTTGGCGAAAAGAAACAACACATTTGTGTACTATACTACGTACCAAGTTTCTAAGACCGAGTGTGTAATACGTCTGTTGGAGCAACGCTAGCATTTGTGTTTCTCCGGTAAGAAAATACTTCAAATGAATATGTAACGCGATCAAGCGGGATATCGGATGCGATTTTTCTAAGATTATTGGATGTTTTGCACAGTATGACAGGTCCGATTCCTGCAAACGTCCACCAAAGCGAAGAACACCAACCGAGTCAAGGAATGGGACTAAAGAATTCAGCTTTTGTCCACTAAGTAGTTTATTTTTGTTTTTAAGATTTTCGATTTCGATACGGAACATTGTAGACGCTCAGTCTCAGTTATTAAGTGTGTTACAGCATTTGAAATTGCATTTGTTGTAAGTGCATTAAGAGTACGCCAATTTATTTCCGACCGCGAAAGAATGATATAAAACTATATAGGTAGGCTACAACCCGAGTAGTCTTTAACCAGCTTGAAGAGCTAATTACAAGGTTTTCTAAAATGTATTCATTTGAGGTGTTACATACAAGTACGTGGAGTTTAGATATACTTTTCTCTTCGAGTTCTTTACACTGCACCGTCACTGGTGCGAGAAATCCGATAGGGTCAAATATATGAGACGATTCTGACAGCACGCGGCGTTTCGTATGTACGGGTACAGCTGAATTGTTAAGACGTACCTTGAACGAGAAACAGTCCTTAGACGGACACCATTCTAGTCCCAGTAGCTTTACTGAGGTTGATTTTTCAAAATCAATCGGTGAGAACTCTCTCTGATCTTTTGGTAATGAAAGCAGCAACGGCCAACAATTGGTCGTCCACTTCCTCAAGTGGAACCCAGCTCCCTTAAGAAGACTAAAGAGCTCCGATTGAAGCGCAATGAGATCATCAATGCTGTCAGCTCCTGTTATAACGTTATCAACATAGAAGTCCTCGAGTAAAACCTTAGAAGCCCGCGGGTGTGTTTCCGATGAATCTAATGCTAGCTGCTTGAGTGTACGCACAGCGAGAAAAGGTGCACAAGATGTTCCGTAGGTGACTGTTAATAGCCGATAATGCTTATAAGGAAGTTGATTGGACTCCCTCCAAATGATGCGTTGGAAGTCGACATGCTTTTTAGAAACCAGAATTTGTCGATACATTTTTTCGATATCGCCCGATAATGTATAAACACGACGACGAAAATGAATACATATCGAAAAGATATCTGGCTGTATAGTGGGACCAACATATAAAGAAGAATTTATTGATACTGAAATGGTAGCATTAGCAGAACCGTCGAATACGACACGAATTTTAGTTGTACTGCTATCCATTTTATAAATAGCGTGATGAGGAAGATAAAAACACTCCGTTGTGGGTCGAATAACATCCAGTTCTGGAATTTCTTCCATATGTCCTAAGGACAGATATTCCTTAATGAATGAGTATTGTTGACTCATTTCTGGAGCAGATTTGAATCTTCGTTCGATCGACAAGAAACGGTTGAAAGCTACGTGAAAAGAATTACCGAAATCAACAACCCTGTCAGCATCTTTGAAAGGAAGCTCTACCACGTATCGACCATCAGAGCATCTGAAATGAGTTGTCGAAAAATGGTCCTCAGCCGTCTGCTCAGCTATGATTAAACTGGGTTCTGTATGAACTTCTTCCACATGCTAAAAGCGTTCAAGATTAAACTGTTGATCGAAGTCTAAATTGGTACAATGGGATTTTACTTCATGTTCTAAAGTAATAGGAACCGATTTTACAACCACGATCCAACCAAATATTGTTGGATCCATACTGGGAAAGCCTTGTGTATTATCCTTAACAGGTCCTCGAATAATATTAAATGCCCTATCAACACCTATTAGGATATCGATTGGACCTGGTTCATTAAAATAAGGAATAGAGAGTTGAAATGAATGAAGATATTTGCTATTAGGAATGGTTTCCAAGGATGGTAACAGTGAAGCTAACCTCGACAGAACAAAACAATCAACTTGGATGAACTCCGATGTGTAACAAGATAACAATTGAATTGATACTACTCCGTTTGAAGTTCCTGCAGACGTGGAAGAGATTCCCTTAACTGAAAACTGACCTGGTTTACGTATAAGTCCCAAGCGTTGAACAGTGTGTTCGGTTATGAACGAGACTTGGGATCCCGTATCTAGTAAAAGTCTTACAGTTTGGTAAGCTCCCTGCTTGTCTTGAATACGAGCGATAGTCGTAGGAAGAATAGCCACCGAATGATGAGTGAATTCAAGTGAGTGATTAGCAATAAAAAACTGACTTCAAGAGTCCTGCAATGACGAAGAGGTAGACGAGGGAATAACGTTGCTCGACGAAACGCGTTTTTATTACTCCTTGGTTTTTAGTACGTGTGTGCACAGAACGAGACAGGGAAAAACAGGATTCCAAGGAATCACACCGAGTATGAAGAAAATCAATTAGTTCGTCAATAGTTGAATCATATCTAGTGCCTACTTGTTCTGCCCACGCCTGTTTAGAGTCATGATCGATTTTTTGTAGTAAAAGGTAAACGAACCATGGGTCACGACTTGTTGAATTTAACGCCTTTAAACCCCGAATTACTTCATTAGCTCCGTCAGTTATTTTTAGAAGTGTCTGATTGTTTCCCAAAGATGTTGGAAGAGAAAGATATGACTGTACGAAAGATTGGACTCAAATGTTTCCTATCATACCGCTTTTCGAGCCTATCCCACGCCTCTACGTAATTGGTTTCCGAACTGCACATGTGTTTAATTAAATTAAAAGCATCACCGCTTAAAAACGACCTGAGATAATAAAATTTTTGAGAGCAACTCAACGATGGATTACTTTCTACGGATCCGAGAAATAAGTCTTTGAAAGCCGGTCAGTCCTTGTAATCGCCCGAAAAACTAGTTACTGATAATTTTGGCAATTGTGCTCATATCACAATATGACTTCACGAGATGACTATCACGAGATGACTTGTGCTCATATAAAACCCCAATGACTTTGAATTTTGTGCGGTTTTGCACTTTCAAATAGCTTCAGTTAATACTGAATGAGCCGCAAAGTACTTTATTTCATATTCAATGTACTCAGGTTCAGGGTCAGAGTAATCAGCTTCTCCGGAAAATCGTAAAGATTATTTTGAAGGGATCCGAAATCAGTCCACCCTTCATCGAGTTTTGTTAACCGATTTTCGATCATAGAAGGGGCGACCGATTGTTCGATTAATTCCGCAAAAGCTACTGTCCGCGTGATACAACCCTCAGCACGACCACGTTTTTGTTTTATAGTGTTCATTGCCTTGGCAGCCATTATTAATTCGGAAAACTATAAAAGGGAATGCCGTAACCGATCACGAATATTCACACATGCAATACTGAATATGTATAATTTTGTTATAATTTTTTTTCAACAGGTGAATTTATTAAAAAAAAAGAAAATGTACATCCATTCATAGATACATATACTATTATTATATGCTCTTACCCGCGGAACATGCTTAAACACGAGGAGCACGCTTCCCACATGCACATATATCTTCCAAATTTTGTCCAAATCAAAATACACCGGTCTCGCAGAGTTTGATTAATTAATCACAATAATTTTATAACTTCAATAATCCGCACAAGAAGGACCAAAATTGTCTGCTCAAACGCGAGTTTAATGTTTTACAACGACGAAAATAAAATAGATTTGGATCTCAAAGCAAACCAAGATATCAACGACAAAGGTTAAGTATTTATTTCTTAGAAACTTACAATGCGTGTTGTCACCTTGACGATCCATCAGCGAAAGAAACTGAAGCATAGCAAAAAATATGTTACGTTACATGTATGTACATATGTACTTCATGAGTTTAAGTGGACTGAACAATTATTTAACTATTTACTTTCAATATTAAATACTCATTTGGTAAAAGTTAAAATTAAATAGGGTAAGTATACAATGATTGGTACGTTTCAAAAAATAGAGAAAACAACTAGGTAATATTACAAAGTAAAGCAAGTGAGTTTATATGTAAAATTCAAAAATATGTATAAATCATGAACAGCTTTATTAAACGGTGGTCAAAGAAACTTTCCAACCCGTATATAACCAGATCTCTCTATATTACCTTTGTTCGCCCCCTGCTTGAATATGCCAGTCAAGCTTGGTCACCGATTTGCTCTCCGTGGTCTACCGTGGAACGACCCTATAATCTTACCTCACTGTGAGGACCGCCTCAAACTTCTAAACATGAATTCGTTAGAAGAACGTATGGATACGGCTGACATTTTTTTCATTCATCGACTTCTCTCAGGTTCCATCAACTGTGCATCCATTTTGAACTACATTTCATTCAATACCAACCCTCGCAATTTAGGTTGTCCTCATCTCTTCCTTTTTGATTTCCACCTGAGCACTCCTCGTCTCAAACAAGATCTCCTCCATCACTTCCTTGGTCCCTAGCTCTTAAATCTTTTTGTTAGTTTTTAAGTTTGATTAAGATTGTATTCAGCTAATAAATGGTGGCCTCAGCTCCCACAAAAATCAAAAATTAAAATTAAATTATTTTTTTTGAGATCGGAGACTCGTCCTTTAGTATAATGCATGTATGCTATTATATAATCTGCATTTCCTGGGATTGTTGATCGTTGGGGTAGTACTGCTATAGCCTCTAGTTCTAATTTAACTAGATGCCTTGCATTGTCAAACGTTCGGTCCAATGTTAATTTGGCAATTGGATAGATATCTCCAGTTAAATCTATGTCACACTAATTGTGTCCAATGCTTTTTCAGTTAACTTCGACTTGAGTAGTCCGAAGCGAGCGATGTTGGGCGTTCGACTTCTTTGCAGTGTATCGAACTGCTCCTTAAATTCTCGGTACTTCTTAATGTTCTCTTAAGTTGACTTCTCCGCGTTCTCCCGCTCTAGCGTGAGTTTGGCGATTGCGTGTACAAGTGCTTCGGTTGGGTTTTTGTTGTGTGGGACTGGTGTTGTACGTGGATACCCCCTGGTAAATTTGTTGGGCTTGGCGCTGTTGCTCTTAACCCCAGCTGTGATAAGCTGCACATTGCAGTTATAGCCAAATGCGAGAGAATAGGTTGTCTGGAATTTATGCGATGGTGCCAAATGGGGATGCTCTGGTGCAGTGATTCCACTCTTTCACACCTTAGATGGCATGGTAAACAGTTAAAAAGACTCGGTGCGGTGACAAAATAACAACGAGAATAAAGGGTATTATTAATAGACAGACACATAATTCCTGATATTAACGTGCAGATTGTAATTATTATCCATTTTTATATCGTAAAAACCGAATTTTTGAAAAATATTTTTAGCACTTTGTAACAATATAAATGCCTTAAGGGAGGAAGTACTAGCTGCTTAAACGAATCAAAACTTGGTGTTCCACGATTAGTCTTCGATAAGTTTCTAACGGCGTGTTTTTGTTTAATTAAAAGTGGTTTTATGGTGTTGAGATAGATACCACCCCAGCAAAAAATACCATATTACAATTTTTATTTCATTAAACCAATGAAGCCTCTGAATCCTGCACTATATAGTTTACTCAGCAGTAACATAAGCTTTAGTTATATCTATAAATAAAACAGAAATAATTTGCGAAATATTTAAGCTACTTTGTAACTCTCCACTGATAATTTTAGTAAGGCAGTTTCAGTCGAACAACCACTCCTAAACCCGAATTGAGACTTATCGAAAAAGTAAATTTTATCTAAGAAGAAAAGTATTCTGGATTTTATTCCTCTTTTTAAAACTTTAGATGAAACTGACAGAATCGAGATAGGGCGATAATTGCCCAGACACATTGCATCGCCTTTTTAATGAAGTGGCAATACAACAGCTACTTTCAACGAGTTAGGGAAAATACCTTTTTTACGCAAGTATTAAAAATGAAACACAAAACCGCTGCTTTAATTCGACTGGATGATGACATTGTAGAAATGAGAATGTGGATGAGCCAGTACCATCGTTGTTGTTATACAGACCTCTGTTTAGAGTAACACTCTTAGAAGTAGTAGGAGAATAAGTTGCGGTTGCATTGTTAATGGGAGCGTTAACAAGTACTGATATTGATTAAAAATCAATTTCCTTTTGTTGATTTTAACGCACTTAGCATGAAAATTTTCTTTGCGGTTGGTACATTGAATATTTAAATTGTCTTTCAATTTGTAAGTTACACGTTCCATACTTCACTATGCACGGCTTTACTTATATGGGATTTAAGTGCAAGTTTAAATATTAACTTCGATAAAATAGTGACTTTTTAACGTAAGAGTTTGAAATTTTTAAGAGAACAATTTTTATGCGTCTGTCCCTATCAACACTCAAAACTTGCTTCAAGAGGTATGTTGTCACTCACGTAAGCTGTTACGTTTAACTCAAATTTTTAATTTTATTTTTTTGTTTGGTAAAGTAAGCTACTACTACTACTACTTTTAAATATTATTGTTTCAATTTGATACTAGAATCTTTTAATTGTTGTAAATTAAACTGTTACCTTTAAATTAGAGAAAGCTATTACTTTTATTTGCTATAGTTTATAACCACCCTAGTGCAGCCTCACACTAGGAAATAAAAGATAGGCTTATTTATTATTTAATAAAATAAGTACACTCCGTACTTGATATAAGAACTAGCGCTTTATTTAATTTCTTTACTCCATTTAAATTTAAAACTACTGAAGTTTGCAACTTATCTGGTCAATAAATTATTCCAATAAACAAATCAATTACACTATGGAAGTTGCTTGTTGGGCAGAATATCGTAAAATACGCAAATAAGGAAATCCACTATAGAGGGCAGTAATTATTTAAGTTGCTTATTGGGCAAAATATCGTTAATTGTCAAACAAGCAACATGAATTTTTGTGGTTCTGTGAAGGAGAGGAAACTTTTAGAGTTGGTTGGGGTAAATGGGAACAGTTTCTGCAATTTCCTAAAGGCAAATTTTTTTCAGGAAAATAAAAAATATTGAATTTTTATAACTTTGGAAAACTGATATTATTTTATAATTTACAGATATTCTACTACATAATGTCCAAATTAAGGTATGAGAACCTAAATGTGATTTAGGGTGGTGTTTACATTTACCCCTGTATTGCACTGTATTGCAGATTATAATGTTCGTTGAAAGACATAGATTAAGTGTTAGGTTTAGCTTAGATTGGCCGTGTCGGGCCAGTAAGTTATAGCAAGTTTATTAAGTTGTTGAAGCTAGATTCTTAACGTTTTGTTTGCGACCACCTCTCAGGTACTGTGACATCAACAATGTTTTTAGACTCACTAGGTTTATATTTGCGCTGGCATAAAGAACTCTTAAGTGCATGCGAACATTGCTTTTCTGCGGCATGAAACACCTTTCGGCTCATTGACTCTTAACTCTCGCTGTCTTGCATAATGCATATTAGATTTGCAATCTCACTTAACCATTCACTGAAGTGAATAACTGTTGAATATGGTTGTATTTTTAATGCCCGTTCCACTCTCTTGTTCATTGGGTGATATTCTAATAACGTTGGATTCGCTAGGTATTGCTGACCATTTACTGATAGGTCAGCTTACCACAGCGTTTTCAAGAGTTGGCGTTTATTTTCGAATTTGGGTTAGCTGACTACGGATGAGCTATTCTGGGCGATCGAAGCGAACCCTTAAATGATCCATTATGGCACCGACGTTGTCCGGGTGAATTATTAAGGACCTTACTGTATCCCGTGCTTCACCTGTGAAACATTTTTGCAATCGCTGATTTTTTTTTTTTTTCAAAGTTTGTATATTTATAGGCGTTGGATTGCATACATCCAATCAACCTCCAGTGTTAATTGAATTCGAGAACGATGGTTAAAAAAACATATTACGAGTATTCGCTCAAGCCGCTCGCGTATCGTACTGCTGGAAGCCGGCACTAGTATGGCATGTAGCTCTCAGATTCATATTTGTGTCATATTAGCGTAAATTGGTGGCTGCATATTTGAGTAACTACAAGTAACTATGTTGTCCAGGCAGAAACCACGAATGTGCTGTAATTTCCAATGACGAGCTGAAAGGCGGTTTTTCTAAAGGAGAAAGGCTGAAGTAGCGAGTGGCGAAAATAATTAGGCCGTTTCTTGTGTGGTTGACATGAGTCCAAGGGAGACAGCTGCTGACGTTTTACTTTGTAACGTCATTTTAAGTGCTTGGCATTGTGAAGCACTTTTGGGTAACCTAACTTGCATACTTTTGAGAAGGTTGTGTTTTCGTTACCTACTGTGGTGGCGGCGACTGAGGCTGTGGTGGCAATAAGAATTGGCTTTATCTGTATTGTTGGTTTGCGGCTGTTTCGGTAGTACTTGATTTGGCGGTATTTTCTGGGTCCATGTATCTTGGACAGACATTCTGCTGGAAATGTTCTGAAGAAAAGAACTTCTTGCGAATTGTAAAATAAAAGCATCGCCGCTGGCGGCTGGAAGACATTCGAAACTTAAACATCATAATTAAACGAAACCTTTGACGTACAAATTCAATATTTATTTCTGTTAAAAGGAAAAATAATAGAAACGACAAATATTTTATGTTTAACTTACCGCAGTTTACTTCTTACTTTTCTGACTGTAAAATGGCGAATGAATAAAGAAGACATGAATAAATTTTTTGCGAATAACCGGAAATAAGGAAATAAGACTAAAAATATGACGGGAAGGAAGGCTGAGAGCAAAGCTGCGTTTACACCGTGTGCTAATGCTGTTTGTTATTCGAGCGTACGTTCTGTAACAGTGCATGTTTTGCTTTTCAATATCCATCTACCTCTTCCTGATTTCCAGATCCATCATTTTGATTTTCTGTTCTTTGATTAGTTGCTTTTCTTCACGTTCCAGTTGCAGTTTGTATAACTGAAATCTTTCCACTTCCAAGTAAAATTGCTTTCTATTATATCGTGCCCTGTCTTTTAGGTGGTTTTCAATGCGCTTCAGCAAATTCTTGAAACTTTTTCTAAACATTTTTTTTTTTTTTTGTGATTTTCGAAGGGGTGTTCTTCCTCAATTCTGTTTCATCTTCAGAAATTTTTCTTGGAGATGAAATAATTTCTCGATTGATTTCATCAATGAAAAATTCGAATATTTCTAATCTGATTATCTTTTGATATGTTGTTGTGCACGTATAAGGAAAAACGGATTTGATGTGGGTGCTAGTGAGATTTCTGTGGATGTTGATGGAAATTCCGATGGCATGACTGTTAATGCAATCAACGATGAGAATGTTTATCCAGGGTGTACTACCTGCATACCGCCAAATACTTTCCCTACCGGATTTACCACTTCGTTCAAAAGAAGAAGTTTCGATATACTTTCATCAGTTTCATTCAAATATTTTTTTATATTTTTGCTTAAATGGTCCTACTCCTGCGCCTTCCAAAACTTTTTTGTTAAAAATACCTTTTGTAACCTTGAATTTTGCATCGAACCAAATCTATGAAATATAATCTTTAAATTCTGTATTTTCAAATTTGAGTTTTAGATATATGCTTCGTGTCATTCTTTTCATTCTCGTATGGGTGGTCCTAAATCATTACTGTAGCAACATCTTTCCATCCAGTTTTAAATACATCCAATTATGGAAAACTTATTTTATGACTCGTTATTTTTATGAAGATGACCCAAAACAACATCTAGCGTAAACTACGTAAAACGACTCATAAGATGCCAATTATAGTGCCTAGCTCCCATTGTGGTTTTTTTAAACTGGCTTTAAACGTCAGTTACAATTAGGGTGAATATCGGTTTGTTTAAATTAATACTGACAGCTCTGGTCTTGTAAGAACAGAACAGAATGGCAAACTTTCCAGACATTGGAAAACCAAAACCGGGTTTCTGCTGACGGCCTCTATGTGTGTGAAACTGTCAGTAATACGTGTGAATTATCATCATTGGCAATTTCATCTACATTACGCACACGCGTGCAAATCGCTCCCAATGTAGCAACTTTTCTTATAAATTGTTTTCATTCTAGCAACTTTGCTTGTAAATTACTCTCACTCTAGCAATTTTACTTGTAAATTGGTCTCATTTTAACAACTTTACTTGTAATTGCTCTCATTCTAGCAAATTCTGGAAGGGTATAGGTTTCTAAAAGTGTTGATAATTCACTTAAAGTGTGCCTATGATTACTTTTTTGGTTATTTTGAACCAAAAACTTATGCCGTTTATAATTGTCACTTTTTCAGAATAAATATTTGGTTTCTAGTATTCATTTCAGAATGGCGGGCCTATAAAATAGCATATAGGTAGAATTAGGATAGAATTTTAGTTAAAATAAATCCATAGAAAAAGTATAAAACAGAAAGGGTATTAATTTCTATTAGGTATAAAAAAAGAAAACGTTTATTCTGTGTGTTTTGGATAGTGTCCAAGAGTTGCTAAGAGTTGCTTTGAAGATAGATTATAAATTTTATCCATTCTATAAAAAAATCCATTTATTAATTTTTTTGTAACAGATATTATTTTCATAGTTTTAATTTTAAGTCATTACTTTAAATATTTATACTGTAAGATATGATATGCAAAACATACTCGTATAGTCTGCTCCCTCGAGATTTTCGTAAAATTTTGTAAAAGATGAAGATGAAAATTAAATTTGAAGAGTAGAGAAGAATTTTCTCTTAAAAATGTATGTAAAACGTTAAAAGTGGCATTTCAAAACAAAACAAAATATCAAAGCAGGAGGAACATTTTCAGATTGATTTTTATTACTTTTTTATTAATATAATTGCCGATTTTTTCCTATAAATATAAAACATTTTTGTAAATACAAAGAATAAACTTTATTCAATGATATATTTTTATTTTATTTGATGACCTCTTACCATCTTTCATGCTACTTCAAAATTTCACGTTCGTTAAACTTCTGACTTTTATCGGCAAAAAGCTTAATTAAGTGCCATTTCACAGCGTTATCATCATTGAAAGTTTAACCTTCCAAAGTGTTATGCAAAGATCGAAATAAAAGGTAATCTGATGGAGAAAGGTCATATAATGTGGCCTAGCGTTGTACTGGTGAAAAATGACCTCTTCGAAGTACCAATTCTGGCCGTTTTTCTTTGATTGCTGTACTTAATCTGTCCGGTCGTTGACGGTACATATTCTTTGAAAGCAGCTCAAAATACACCACACCTTTTTAATCCCACCAAAATGAGCAAAATATTCTTTTGGTGAGTATCAGCTTTTGAAGTGGATTGTGTTGACTCATCAAGCCTGGACCATGATCGCTTTGGATTGACGTTACTATAAACAATCCATTTTTATTTTGTCAATGATGATTCGCTTCAAAATGGTAGCTAATGATGGCAGAAAAAAAGATACGGTGGAGTAGGCACAGCTAGATGCATCACGCTAGATACTGCAAGGAGAAAATTTATTTTTTTTTGCGGAAAGTGAACCGGTCGATAAAAAAAGAAAAAAAATGTATATACAATAAAAAAAAATGTTGGTGTACGCAAGTACCATATGAAACTAAACACAAAAACAAAAACCACGCCGAAACTACAAACATATATTTCAAAGCGAACAAACTCATGAAATAAGTCTCATCCTGCAATGTGTATGCGGACAAACATTTTGGATTAAATCAAATTATTAAGATTTTCATTTCCGACAAGACAACAACAACAAAAAAAAAAAACAAATCCCCTTTTTAATTGAGCATCTTCCTTACCTATGAAGAAAAGGCAATAGAAACGTGTTAGCAAGTGTACTTCGATAGTACAAGCAAAAAAGGGGTTTTATGACCGTTAAGAAAATTAGAAAGTGAAAAAAAAAATTAACGAAAAATAGGAGAAAAGCGAAGAAAAAATAAAAAGGCAGGATGTGACAAACCTACTGTATACAGTAGATATGTTAATTAATAATTAAATAATAATTATTGTTAATCAACTTATTGTTAGTTACGTCTTTTTAGTTTGAATGATATTTATTTATTTTATATTACATGTAAATGTCTTAATATCCCCGGAATGTCTAATTTTCCGTTTTTTTTATTTTTATTTACAAGTTTATCTAATATAAATAAAAATAAAAAATAAAAATTAAAAATAAAAATGCAGCGTCAGCGTGTGGCAGAGCGTGTGAACTTGTCGGTGACTCGACACCTGACACCTTAGCATAGCAGCCATGTGCTGGTCATTTGGGTGGAGATGTGTGGGATAGTGTTCAGCTCAGCAGTCATGCGCCGTACTTATGATGTTTGAAATATTTGTGGAGTATTGTGTTAACTCTTCCCCTCTAAGTTCATGTTATAAATTTTGCTTTGATGACTCAGTTTTGATGTCTGAGTTGATATTGGTTCTGTTGCTTGTTGCGGTGTTACGGTTATCCTTATGGTTGCCGTATTGGTCCTTTTGGTGAGGATTCTGATTGCGATTATTAGCCCCGTTTTAATATCCCCATGATCTGATCTGGATAAGTTATTAACAATTTCATATTTCTATATGAAATTTTTTTTCCATTATTCAACCCTAAAAGCACAGATTTCTCAACCTCTTCTGAGAATGTTTCTGCAAATCACCAAAGAATCGGAGATTTTATGGAAGTTATTTATAGTTACAACTATTCGGACTTTAAGAAAAATTTTAAAATTCAATGTATGAAGTCTATGAAGTCTCAAGTCTATATATATTTTGCAAATATTCATAGATCGCAACAAAATATAAAATAAAAAGAGGACTACCGATAACTTCGCCTGAAATGGAAATATATGTATTCCTTTGATATATGGCGAAAACAAACTTTCCGTGAAATCTCCAATTTATTTGGTGTATCGAGTTCGACGGCATGGAGCATTGTAATGAGGATAACATCGGGGATTATGTCCATTAGCCATGAATATGTCAAATGGCCAAACAGAAATGAAGCTGCACAAAATGCAGCATTAATGGAAGCGAAAACAAAGATCTATGTATTTGAATATAATAAATTATGAAAGATATTTTAGTATAGTATTTATAATTTTTAGTGTATGTGAAGGTGTTTTAGGTTTATCTATTTTAGTTTTAATAATTCGTATATATGGAAATGATTATTTTCAATCTTTTAGAATTTTACAATGTTTATGATGGTTCTCATATACGAATCAAAAGCTATTTCGACAAGATACGCTGTTTTAGTATTTCTATACAAGCTGTGGTGAATACCAAGAAAAAAATTATAAACATCTTCTGTGGAGAGCCAGGTAGCTTTCACGATAGCCGAGTTTTATGAAGATCTGATTTGTATAGAGAAAATTGTCAAGAAACATGAATTTTTTCCAGGTAACACATTTTTACTCGTCGATTCGGCGTATCCACGTCTAGAGTGGTTATTCCACCCTTTAAGGATAACGGAGCAGTGAAAAATGTGGAACGGAATTTTATTGAGATGCATGCATCAGGACGTATCATCGTAGAACATGCGTTTGGTTTACTGAAAACCCGTTTCCGAGCTTTACCGAGCAGACAAGTATAAGTTTGGTTTTAAATTTGATTGTCTGTATATGTATATCCCGGTAGGAGCACAATAGCAAATTTTTCAAAATCGTCATCGCCCTTTCGGCGGGTAATGGCAAGTCAAGTCAAATTTTGCCTATGAAAAAGCTTCTCAGTAGAGCCGTTCAGAACCGGCAATAAACAGTAGGCCCTGTTCAGGAGTGTAAAAACTTACAAAGTGAGAAACATAAATCAATGCGAGAAGCTAGGCCCACACCGGACTGTCGCGCCAAAAAATTTATTATTTATGTACATGTAATATATAATGCACAACATGTGCACCAACACAACGATGAATTCAAGGAAGAAGACGATCCTGAATTTTTTTCAGTCATCGAAGTTAACAAGAAATAGCGAATAGCAACAGACGGCAACGTATGATATCAAATTCATATTTTTATTATTACTTAAACCATAAATATTGCAATTCATAAACGAAAACGAGAAGTAAAAGAAGTAAAATAAAAACATAAAATACGAACTTATTCCGATGAAAAAAATTCGTCATTTCATAATTTTTTAAACAACTCCCTAAACAGAGTATCCTTTCTCAAAAATGGGATTCCTTTCCTTTTTCGGCTTCTTCCATTTGTTGAGTTTTTTTGCAGCATATTCCGCCAAAATGCTATTTCTTTCTTCAGCTGTTTTTCGCTTCAGCTCCAACTTTCTGCTCAAATACTTTTTCCTATAGCTCATCTTTTTTTGTCTGATGAAGATTGTGCCGAGGAATTTGACGTATATGGACTTTTGGACCCTAATAGAGCTGCACAAAAAAATGCTCTCTGACTCCAACAAATCAATGTCTTTGATGGTATCTGACATTGGCCGTTCTTTACGACAAATTTATAGTATGGCTATTGTTTATTTCAGGTCTAGTCCTGATATATATTAGGTATATTCATTAAACTCTCTTTCTCTCTCTATCTCTCTATCTCTCTATCTCTCTCTCTCTCTCTCTCTTACTAAAACTAAACTAACCTGTTAGTCATAAGCAAGGAAATATATAATGTAACATATATGTAATCAAGATAAAGAATAAAGCAGTTTTAAGCGGAATATTGACTCGGTTGTTACTGGCGTAAGATATATCAGTGGCGGCAAGGAAAATAAAACGTTAAAATTGATGGCAGAAAGTGATACAAAACTAAAAGTAAAAGAAGAGATTGAACTAATGGGTGTTTTGAAAAAAAAATTGAAATATCACGCGAAAAGACCAATAGTGACACAAATGTGACAAATCTTATTGAAAGAATATAATACTACAACATGGGAGATGATTTCCAGTTATATATTGAACGCATGCAACATTTGGTGAAATTAAATAAAATAGAAGACAGTGCAAGCAAAATTTTTTTTATGATTGGGGTTGGAGGCGCCGACCTTTACAAAGTGGAAAAGACGTTGGTGACGCAAAGGAAGCCAGACGACTTCACCTTCGATGACCTGGTAAAATTGCTTACAGCTCACTTTCTCCCGAAAAACAATATTATCGCTGAGAGATTCAAATTTCTGAATCGAAATCAAGATAATGACGAAACTATTTCCGATTACATAGTAGTGCTGAAGTCATTAGCTGATTCATGTGCATATGGAAATTTTTTGGACAAAGCGCTAAAAGACCGTTTCCTAATGGCAATTCATAACAAAAAAAATACAGTCAAAACTAATCGATGCAACAACTAAATCATTTGAAAAGAGTTGTGAAACGGCACTTAAAATGAAGATGATTCAGCAAGAGCTGAATGTCATGGGGACGACGACAACCGCTTTTCAATTGGTAAATAGTACATTCCACTCACAAAGAGCTTACATGAACCGCAAGGAAGAGACTTCTCAGAGTAGCAGAGCAGAGCGTTAACAGCAGCCGCAGCCGCAGCCGCAGCCACAGCTAAACACCAATAAACACAGTAATTATAGCAATTATGGTTGAAAAATGAATATTCAATGTTTTTGTTGTCAAAAATTTAGACATTTTTCTAGAGATTGTTTTATTAGAAAAGATTTTTTTTAAAAGGAAAACTTCAAAATTTAGTAAAAGTAATAGACCTTATATTTGTCACTTAGACAGACAGTTGTCTTTCATGTTGGGAAATATTCCTTTGCATAAAGATTTATTTTGTGACGGAAAACTGCTGAGTTTTTAGTTTTATACGGGAGCATGTACACCGGGGATCCATAAACATACATATAACAAGTTTTTCAAGTTTTTCGTGAGATACTAAAATTAGAACAGTCATTACCTTTGATTTCTGGGGGGCAGATAGATATTATTGGGTACATCTCGATTTTAGAAAGAACGGCGAAGAATGATACGGATGTTAAGCTAAACTTGACAATGATAAAAAAGCAAGAAATATTTTACTCCTCTTTTAGGGCGGTCGTGGCTAAATTATCTCTTCTTGTTCTCATTTTGTGAATAGTATGGAGGAAGCTTGAAGCAAGAAAACCCTTGTACATCATTAATAGAGAAATATAAAGACATGTTTAAAAAAGAAAAAAAACAACACCTACTCAAAAGTTTAAGGCTCGTATTGTCTGTGAGGAGAATAGTACTCCTTCTCCTCCTACTCTACTCCTCCTACTCCTACTCCTACTCCTTTGGTATGATAGAGGTTGTAAAGAAAGAATTAGATATGTTAGTCGCCGAAGGAATTATTTATCCCGTACGTCACAACAAGTGGGCCTCCCCGATTGTGGTAGTTATAAAATCTGACGGTGGTATACGAATCTGCGCCGACTGTAAGGTATCGATCAACCGGTATGTGAAAGACGATCACTATCCATTGAACAAATCTAAGGATATTTTTGCTGATCTATCTGGTTGCGGATGTTTTTTGTGCTTAATTTGCAGGGGGCTTTTCAGCAGCTAGAAGTAAAAAAGATGTCAAGAACTCTTGGCTATAAATACTCACAAGAGATTATTTAGGCACCGGAGACTTATTTTTGGCATAAAGTCGGCACCAGCCATTTTTCAAGCCATGGATGAAATTTTAGGAGGGATTCGGAAAACTAAAGTGTTTATTGATGATATTCTGATAGGTGGCAGGGATTTAAAAGAGTGTCTTGAAATCTTAGAAATGGTTTTGGAACGACTAGCTATATATAATGTTAGTCAATTTTAAAAAAATATCGGTTCATTAAAGAGGTCACGTAATTTGCAAAGAGGGTATTAAGCTCAATCCCGAAAAGGTTAACGCTATCAAGAATGCTCCTACTCCCCTAGAATTGGAGCAGTTAAGATCATACTTGGGGCTTGTTAATTACTATTCCAAATTCATTCGTAATTTATAGTCTGAACTTAAGGTATTATATGACCTTACGAAGAAAAATGTCAGATTTGTGTGGTCAAATAAGTGTGATATTGCCCTTAAGCGTAGTAAGGAACTTTTATTAGAAAATAATAGACTTGTTCACTACGATCCAAATAACAGGATTGTCCTTTACTGTGATGCCAGCCCATATGGAAGGTATACTATGGCATGTGAGATATGGGGTTGACCGTCCGGTCATGTTTGTATCGAGCACCCTGAGTCCTGCGGAACAAAATTATGCACAGCTTCAAAGAGAAGCTTTAGCGATTGTGTTCAGTGTCAAAAAGTTTCAAAAATCCATATATGGGAAAAAGTTTACGATTTTTTCGGATGGTCAGCCATTGAAGGAAATGTTTAGTCCTACGATGTCCTTTCCCCCCGTTGCAGCGGCTAGAATACAAAGATGAGCTATATTTATAAGTATGTATCAATATACCTTACGTAAAATATCGTAAGGGGATATTGATGAAAAATGCGGACGCTTTGTCTAGATTGCCTCTTCCTAGTTCTACGGGGTTAAAGAATATAACAGTTAATAGATTGCAGCCATTTGTGGGGGATCACATAAACATGGAAATTGTTGAGCAGGAAACATAAAAGGACACAACGCCCCAGGAAGTTAAATAATTAAGTAAAACTGGGTGACCAAGAAATGCTTCTATGCATTTAAAGTCCTATTTTCAAAGGCGTAATGAAATAAATTTTGAGAACAGATGCCTTTATTATGCAAATAGACTCATTACTTTTCCCATTTTAGTTTTTAGGGTTTTATAACTTTTGCATGATTCTCACATCGGCATAGTTCGAATGAAGATCCTAGCACGTCAGTATTTTTGGTGAGATGGCATAGAAAACGACATTGAAGATTACGTTAATAGATGTGGCGTGTGCTCTTTTTCCAACAAAATATCAAGTTCGACTTATAAAAGGTCCTGGCCGGAATCGAAATTCTTTTTTGAAAGGATCCATTTAGATTTTTTTTTTTAAGAAAAGCATTTCCTAATTTTGATGGATAGCTATAGCAAATGGATCGATATTAAACTAATGAGGAACACGTCATGAAGAATACTATATTTTCGTATTATGGGCTACCAAAAACTTTAGTGTCGGATAAAGGGCCCCTTACTCTTTTGAAGCATTCCTAAAGTTTTTTGGATCTAATAATATAAAATGTCTAAAAAGTCCTGCGTTCCACCCTCAGTCAAATGGGTCAAGAGCAGTACAGACAATTAAAAATGCCTTGAAGAAGATGTTACATGAGAGCACCTCGAGCAAGACAGTTCCGTTGCAAAAGAAAGTCGATCGATCAAATATCGTACCACGCCAGTTAAAACTAAGTCAGTATCCCCAAATGATTTGATATTTAGATATCAATTGTAGGATTAAAGAAAATAATGTTCATAATAAAATAAACATTTACAAGTCTACCGAGATTCCTTTAGGTTTAGTAAAGTAGAAAATGCTTATTTTAAACAAAAGAGTAAATTCAGTTATAAGTGGGTGCCCGCCATAATGATAAGTAGAGTGAGAAATGTCATTTTTTTAGTAAATATCGATGGGTATATACATTCGGCGCATATTAACCAATTGAGACGTAGGGACAATGTTAAAGTGTTAGATTTCGCACCTAGCAATATAATTTAAAATAACAATTAAGAAAAAAGTGTACCTATAGTTAAACCTCCTAGAAAAAGAAGGAGACCCTGCGATACGGAGTTCGCGGAATTTGTAGTTTGAATATCAGACCGTCTTAAACAAACTATGAAGGTTAAGAAATAGATATTATTCAAGTCATTTAATAAATTTATTATTCATTTTATCAGTGGAGAGCTTAATTATATTTAAAATGAAATTATATACATTAAACTAAGCACAAAGAACCGAAATTGTATTTATTAGTGTAAGTATACTATGATTATATTAAACCATATAAGTAACCTAGTTTTAGATACTTTCATTTAAGTGGGGGGGGGAAGTGATATGTATATATTAGGTATATTCATTCCATCCTCTCTTTCTCTCTCTCTCTCTCTCTCTCTCTCTTACTAAAATTAAACTAACCCGTTAGTCATAAGCAGGGGAATATATAATGTATATGTAATCAAGATAAAGAATAAAGCAGTCTTAAGCGGAATCTTAACTCGGTTATTACTGGCGTAAAATATATCAAGTGCATATGTATTCCATATGCTCCTCAATTTACCGTAGCAAAACGAGAAATTTAGTGCTCACCAAAATGATTTCTCAACAAGTCCATTGTTTCACGCGCTTTATGGCTCGTAGCGCCGTATTGCTGAAACCAGAGTTCACCGAGACCATGTGTTTGAATTTCAGAAAGCATATAGTCCGTTAAAATGGCGCGATAACGTTTGCTATTGACTGTAGCGTTCTGATTTGCCCCATTTTTGAAGAAATATGGACCAATGATTCCACCAGCCCATAAACAACACCATACCGTTGTTTTAATGGATGTAATGGTAGCTCTTGGTACACTTCGGAAATACAGAAATTTTGTTTATTAACGCATCCATTGAGCCAGAAATGGGCTTCATCACTGAACGTAAAATACACCAAGTTGTCGAATACGCCAAGCCAAGCTGCTGAGAACGTACTCTCTCAGTTACAGCTGCTATAGTCTCTTCACTACGTGCTGGATGTGGTATAACTGGTACTCAAATTTACGAATAGTAATGTTCCTCGAATCGCATGAAAAACATTTTTCACAGAACGCTGATTTTCGTTATACAGCTGAACAATTTGGAGACGCTGTTGTGGTGGGAGTCTTTCCATGATAACTTGCCAAACAATACTGAACAAAAATGACAAAGCAGTTTGATAGGAGTCACGCGTGATCTGTATTTAAGTAAAATGACTCCGGTTGCTAATTCTTCTATCGCTGACATGGGGTGACTATTTATTATTTTACATGCCATCTGGCTTCTTTGTGATTTTGGAATACATTGATCTTTGCTTATATCTTACAAGTTTTTTCTCTTACAAATCGATATATCGTTTACTGTTTTACATTTATCTTCTGACATAAAAAAATTAATTTTTTTTAAATATACTTTCATATACCATATAATTTTATTTATTATTTTACTTCTTTTTATTAGTTTTATTAACAATTTTTTATAAGTAGTTTCTTCTGTTTTAGGTACACTTATAATGTAAACTAGTGAGGTAACGTTTAGAGTGATTTTGACCTCTGAGATCTTTAATGCCTGTTCAATATCGGCATATGAGATATGGTTGCTATCTACATTACCTAATAATAGATCTATATTCTACTTTAGACAATAAAGAGTAGTTTTCTTTGACTATTTCTTATTGATACCTTGCAGTTAATTTAGATCCTTGGCGTTTGTTATGCTTTACATAAATAATTTGTCATACTTTGTAATCTTTAAGTGGTTGACGGTTTGATTGTGGACGTAAAGATTTTGCTTATTAATAAGTCGGTCTATATTATCCTGTCAAGACTGTTCGAAATGATCTGGATTAGTAGAGACAGTTTTGCCATAAAAGAGTTCAATGGGCTTTCTCTTCGTTGTTGGGTGAATACTAGAATTATATTCATATACAGATCTTTCCATTAATTCTTCGAAAGATCAATGTATGCCATCAGTTTTTAAACATCGCATAATTTCTGATAAGGTCGAATGGAATTTTGTGACCTGGCCATTGATTTCGCTCTTGTAGGAAGGGATTTTGAATATTGAAATATTGAGCTGGTCTTCCATCATAAAAGTAATGGAAGCTGAGTAATGGTAGCTGAGTAGTGGAAGCTGAGTAATGGAAGCTGAGTTAAGCAATTTTTCGTTGTCTAATACAACGCATCATGGGACGCCAAAAAAGAACAGAAGTTCTCTTAGTAGTTTTCTTATACCTTGTATTGATTTAGACATCAGCAATTTGTCCTGTACGAATTTGGTAAGTTTGCATATGGCTGAGAGGACCTAGTGCCTTTCGGTTGAATAAATGCCTTTATGAAAGGTGTGGCCGGGATATTCTGGAATAGGAGTGGATTTTAGGATGGGATTATTTGGGTGCCTTTCATATTTATTTTCTTTGCACGTTTAAAACTGTCTAACTACTGTTTTTAGTTTAGAGTTCATCTTTTTTTTTCCTTCTGTGTTTCTGTGGGCTCGCTTATGATATACTATTATAATGTTTTCTTGGTCAAATTCGTTTGGTATATTCTTGACTTTGTTTTGAGTAAACCGTATCTTGTAACTACTAAAATAAATAGGGTATATTTGTTGAATTACTCCCATGACGTCTTCTCTATATGACGTGACATGACGACTTCTCTTATACCGTTAATTACATTGGAATTCAAAAATCTTTTAAAAATTCCAATTATGTATATTCTCTTTCGTATAGCATGGTTCTGTGAATTCGTGTAGCAGAAGGGAAAAGGTTTTCGTAGTTGATATTCTTAGTTTTGTCATTATCATTATCATTATTGTGTTTTGAACACATTTAGGGGAGTTTCAACAGAGGAAATTAAATGGTGAGAGGAGCTTTCGTGGATGTGCTGTGTAATACTCAGTGAATTTATAGCTGTTTTTTTTTTTTTTTTTTTTTTTTTTTGCGGTGTGCTAGATAATGCGTCAGCAACAATGTTTGCTTTTTCAGGTTTATAAAATAGTCGTAATTCTTCTTCATAATATAATGCCCATATTATGGCGAGCATTTCTTTTTCATTAGCTGCATAAGTTTCTTTGGTGCTGCTAAGTGTACGCGAAAGAAATGCTATGGGTTTGATTTTTGAGAGAGGACTGCACTTATTGCGTATTGTGACGCATCGATCGTAAGTTTAAAATCATCTTCTAAATTAGGATAAGCGTGTATGAATTCCTTTGATATTAGGGCATTTTTTATGTTTGCAAATGCTTGTAATGCCTCTTAATGTAATTGCATGGATACCTTTTTAGACATGTTTTTTTAAATGCGCCCTTCCCCTCTTAAGAGGCAAGTTAAGGGTTCGGCTATGAAGCCAAGAAACTCTACAGATTTTCGAAAGAACTCACATTTATCAACCTGCACCTTCATATTAGCTCTTTCCTAAGTCTCGAAATTGAGAGAAATATTTTTAAAATGTTCATCTTCAGTTTTAAAAAAGATTATATGTAATATCGTCGATTTACATATTACAACGTGTACCTATGTGCGTTCTGAGAATATCGTCCAGAACTCTTTGGAAAATCGAGGGGCGTTTTTAAGCCCAAACAGGAGTCGTGTAGGCGCATATTTAAGGGTATTTGGTGGAGTCCACTCTATAAATCGATAATTGTAAACCACCTATTTTTTCCGAGGTTGGCTAAGACCTCGTTGATTTCTGGAAGAATTTGAGGGAAGGGTACTGAGGACCGGAACGATTTAACGTGGCGTGGTGTGTAATTTTAGTATTACCACCTACAGAGTTTACAAGGAATGGGATTATTGTTTAAGGTTGAACATTGGACACAACCGGGTTGAATATAATTTTTGTTCCTGTCAGTATCGATTAGACACTTTAAGATGTTTCCACTCTTCGCTCTGTACTCGAAATACGAGAGCGAAGAGCTTATTGGCTTAAAAAATTTAAATTTTGGAAACTTTGTTCCAAATATTATGATTCCTGCGTAAAAATGTCTGGTTGTTGACAATGTTGTGAGTGTGGTTGTTGGTATTGTTGTGAATCTGGTTGTTCATATTGTTGTGGATAATAGCTGGCACAGGTTTCGCTGTGGTTATTGATATAATCGTAGGCTACGATGTAATCGGCAAGTGCTTGACCCTGGTTCATGTCCTTTCTTTCTTTAGCTTGCTTATCTTCAGGTATTTACCGAGTTGTGTTGGTGGAAGTCATTTTGGCTTTAAAAGGATACGTAATATCTCTAATTTCTAAAGAAATAGTTTTGTACTTGAGGGGGATTTGTGTTCAGTTTAGGTGAACGTTGAGGTGGCAGAGGTGGGTAAGATTGGAATTGAAATCTTCGGAAGAATTGAGGTGTATGGTATGGAGGTGAGAAGTTTTGTTCGAGCCTTCGAGCTGTGTTATTATTGTGCGTCACATACTGTGTCTTAAAGTTAAAATTTTGCAACTAAGGCAGAGATGTAGGGCCTGTGGAAGGTCTGCGGGTTTCTCATGCCCAAAAGTCTCGGCAAATAACCTTTTAGACCTCGAACGAATGTATCGAGGGCCTTGTACCGATAAGTACGGACCTTTACATTTATTGCGTCTGGTCCAATATTCATATTGGGTATATAATTATATTCGTTTTTTTTTTTCAAAATTTGAACGTTTATTTAAGAAAAACATGTACAATAGTATTATTCAAAGTATTGTCCATCTGAAGCTATGACTTTTTCCCATCCTTCTGGCAATTTGTGGATCCCATCCCAAAAGAACTGCGCCGGCTTGGCAGCCAGGAACAAATCAAGCCAATCTTTGATATTCTGCTCTGATGTGAACCGTATTTCAGTGAGGGCGTTCTGCATCGACCGGAACAAATGGTAGTCAAAAGGGGCAAGGTCTGGGCTATTAGGCGGGTGGGGTAAGACTTTCCATCCACTGTTTTCCAAATAGTTCTTAACCGGAATAGCAACGTGGGGCCGAGCGTTGTCATGATGGAAAATTATTGCCTCGTGTCTGGTCGCATATTCCGGGCGTTTTTCGGATCCTGCTCTCTTCAAACGGATTAATTGTGCTCGGTAGCGTTGTCCATTGATGGTTTCATCCAGTTTAAGCAGCTCATAATATAGCACACCCATCTGATCCCACCAAATACAGAGCATTACCTTCGTGCCATGGATATTCGGCTTTGCCGTTGATTTGGCTGGTTGGCCGGGTTTCACATATGATTTTTTGCGCTTGGGGTTGTCGTAATGGATCCATTTTTCATCACCAGTAACAATCCGATGCAAAAATGACTTCCTGAAACCGCAACATGTTGCGTTGTCTTCATTCACTTTGATCGTTGCTGCAATCGAGAAAGATATTCGCTGCTCCACTGTTTCCAAGATGTCTGCTTAAGGGTTTATACTCTCTTCCTTCGATCGAGATGCGAGATCTTTACAAGCTGGTGTTGCGGTTCAGCTGGTATTAGGAGTGGTTCTCTGACGAGAAAATGAGCTGAAGTTAGTGGCTGAGGTCTAGAGTTCAAACGCGCTTGCACTTGAGTTAGAACTGCACCTCTCGCAGTAATTTTTGTAGGTCGCATGTCGCCTGCAATAAAGTTTCGTCCATAATCGCTATGTACTTCTCGACATAGTCCCTGCCGAGCGAAGAATCGTCGAAATGCACCTAAAAAAGTTTACGTTGTCATGTCACTTACGACTTCAATATGTATGGCCTTCGTAGCCATACAAACAGTGGCCAAATATCCCATCAGTGTTTTTGCGTTGCGGCCTCTTCAAGTCTTTATCTCTATGGGTACTGCATAGTCTACTCCTGAGTGACGCATCCCTGATTCTTATTCGGGGAATTGCGTCGAACACGACTTCTCCGCCGACATCACATACCTTTGGCTGTTTTCCGGGTTGCACCGGGGACATTTTGGGGTTATCACTCCCTATTGGCCACACCTGTAGTAGAACATATTTCTACACTTCCATGAAGGTGTGACCCTCGGCCCTGCAGTTCCAGCAAGATAATTTTCATGGCTCTGCAATATTTCGGACGTGTATCTATCTCCATCTCTCTAATCTCTGACATGTCATTTTCCAGATTTTCGTAATTTCTACTACTTAAATTACTTTTAAATTGATATTTTTCTCGAATCGGAAAGGCATTCTCTGCATCTTTACAGGCGTACCTCAGTTGGTACAGGGTAAAACGTGCCTTGGGATAAACCAACTTACCAATTCTCACGTTTAAATTTCTTTTTATTATTTTACATATTTAAAACTCTGGGGCTTAAATGGTCATTTGTGATCTGAGTTTGGCGATCACTGCGAAAAATTAATCGGTCTACTCTCCGGTATCTTGCCTGCGATCCATAAGGTCTTTCATTATCTCGAAGTTTGACTTCGCATTGCGGAACTGACGCACGAGTGCTTCACGCAGAGATGTCCAATCGGAAAAGTAGTTGGCTCTTTTCAATTGCCAATACCATTCATATGCGGCACCAGAGAGGAGGTTGTGGAAGTTGCGCAAGATCTCAGACTATGGACATTCGTACTGGCGTTGGGGTGTTACCAGCCGGAAAATGAAATCCTGCACAGTTAGCGAATCCGGTTTTTCTTCGAAGTAAATGCCCCACTTGTCGATTTTTATCGGGTCTCTTTTATTAGTGAGGTAGCTCAGATTGATTGCATGCTATGGAGGGCTCTGAACCATCGCCAGAGTTTGTCCTGGTGGTTAAGGCGGTTTTTTTTATCTCTGCTGGTTCAGGCCATGGTAACTTGTACTTGGGACGTGAGTTTCCCTTGTTCGAAATGGTTTCAAGGTTGAATATAAGTGGAAACCTAAATCTATTTAAGGACGATACTGTTCCGAATGATTTAAGACTGGTGCTTGTTTGGGTACAGGAGATTCTTTCTCAATTTGTTTTAGGGGCTTGATTCGGATCCTGGATTGAAAAAATGTTTGCTTGACTAAGGAGTGGTTGGATTAACTCGTTTATGCTTTTCGCAAACTCGTGGAAGCTTTTCCTCGTTTCTTCTTTCGACAGGTTTAAGATTTCTGCTTTCAGGGATTCGTAATATGAAAAATAGGCATTCACTACGGCCAGGTTAACATAAGACCTGATGTCTGATGGGATATTATTTTGTTCTGCGATGTTACTTTTTGTATTGCTATCGTATTTCTCTTTTTCTACTAACTGAGTGCTTCGATTGAGGGTTTCTACCCCTACGGCTCCCTGCTGACTAAGGCTACTAAACGATGGTGGGTCTATGGAATCGCTTGAGTAGTTGTAAAAGGGGTGGAAACGAAGGGAATTGTGAGAATAAATTTGTTGATGGAGGATAATTTGCCGTGACTGCTTGAATTTGTTGAAGTGTTCCAGAGAATATTACTCTCACAATTAATGTTGCTGGTGTCACTCTGCCAGCCGGTAGACTGTGTTATACTTTTGGCAACGCACCTGTTAACTTATGGGAAACTTGTGCACGGATATGTCTACGATTTTGTTCAAATTCGCTGTTTCTCATTTTTTGTCTTCGTTTTTTAGATTCATTTTGAAGAGAGTACTACCAAAGACAAACTGCAAACTAAATGCTTGGGATAATAAAACCTGTATCGTAGTGTTAAAGATTTAATTTATAATGCAAAATAAAGCACAAAAATTTGAAAGTAAATTTTAAATTTTATTTTTATTCATGGTATTTACTTTTTGAAAATGATATCATGTAAATTTTGTCCAAGACTACGTCTGAGATGGTCCATTCGCAAGGTCCAATTTTGGGCGACTAGTTCGAGCATAGAGTCTGGTATCACGCGGATAACATGAGTAATTTTGGATTTAAAAGCGTCAATCGTAGCTGGCTTATTGCTGAAGACCTAAGACTTTACATATCCCCAGAGAAAATATTCCAAAGGTGTGATATCGCACGATCTAGGCGGTCAATTTACCGTAGCAAAACGTTAAATTAAGTGCTCCCCAAAATGATTTCTCAGAGAAAAAGGAAATTTGATAAAAACAGACTTTAATTTTTAAATGTTAAATAAATAAAAATTTAAAATAATAACTGTAATAATGCAAGTGATAATAATGCATAACTTGCCTAATCCATTAGGCGACAATAATTCTGAAACTGATCAAGTTATTAACGAAGATCAAAAAGCTAACTTAGACGATATGGACAAAATCCCAGATGTTGTCCGCAATTTGAGGGAATTCTGGGGACAGCCCGAAGAATACAGTTCATGAAAGAAAAGCGTTGAATGTATTCTAAGAATCTACAATTCTCTCAAAGGCACACCAAAGTATAACGGGATCTTAACGGTGACCCTTAATAAGATTGAAGGCCAAGCCGATATGGCTTTCAAATCATACAATACACCCCTCAACTGGGAAAGGATCTCGAGATGTCTTTTTCTGCATTATGCAGATAAGCGGGATCTCGAAACCTTAGAATACTAAATGACATATTTGGTACAAGGTAATGAACCCATTGAAGGATTGGATCAAACGGTGTACCACCACCTATACCTCATCCTCAATAAAATTGCAAGTATTGGGTCTATAACTTAGCGGTTTGCTAAGAGATGGCGTAACTTGTATTATTCCATTGTTATTATTCCATTGAAACATGCGTTGGAAAGCTACTGTCATTGTACGTCATTTCAGTATATGTCATTCATGCGTAAACAACAATAATTTTTTTTCACTCAAATATGTCGAACTTTGTGCCTGAAAAAGTGTTTTTGCGAGGAGTTCTTCATTATTTTAATATGAAGAAAACTGCTACTGAAAGTCATCGTATTTTGGTGGAAGTTTATGGTGAACATGCGCTAGCTGAGCGAACGTGCCAAAAGTGGTTTGCACGATTTAGAAGTGGTGATTTTGGCTTGGAAGACGATTAACGGCCTGGGCAGCCAAAAAAGTTTGAAGATGAAGAACTGGAAGCATAACTCTATGAAGATTGTTGCCAAACACAAAAGAGCTCGCAGAATCTTTGGGTGTCACTCAAGCAGCCATTTCAAAACGTTTAAAAGTAGCTGGATATATTCAAAAGCAAGGAAATTGGGTTCCACATGAACTCAAGCCGAGAGACGTCGAAAGGCGGTTTCAGGAAGTCATTTTTGCATCGTATTGTTACTGGTGATGAAAAATGGATCCATTACGACAACCCCAAGCGCAAAAAATCATATGTGAAACCCGGCCAACCAGCCAAATCAACGGCAAAGCCGAATATCCATGGCGCGAAGGTAATGCTCTGTATTTGGTGGGATCACATGGGTGTGCTATATTATGAGCTGCTTAAACTGGATGAAACCATCAATGGACAACGCTACCGAGCACAATTAATCCGTTTGAAGAGAGCAGGATCCGAAAAACGCCCGGAATATGCGACCAGACACGAGGCAATAATTTTCCATCATGACAACGCTCGGCCCCACGTTGCTATTCCGGTTAAGAACTATTTGGAAAACAGTGGATGGAAAGTCTTACCCCACCCGCCTTATAGCCCAGACCTTGCCCCTTTTGACTACCATTTGTTCCTGTCGATGCAGAACGCCCTCACTGGAATACGGTTCACATCAGAGCAGAATATCAAAGATTGGCTTGATTTGTTTTTGGCTGCCAAGCCGCCGCAGTTCTTTTGGGATGGGATCCACAAATTGCCAGAAGGATGGGAAAAAGTCATAGCTTCAGATGGACAATACTTTGAATAATACTATTGTACATGTTTTTCTTAAATAAACGTTCAAATTTTGAAAAAAAAAAAACGAATATAATTATATACCCAATATGAATATTGGACCAGACGCAATAAATGTAAAGGTCCGTACTTATCGGTACAAGACCCTCGATACATTCGTTCGAGGTCTAAAAGGTTATTTGCAGTTCTTCCACAGGCCCTACATCTCTGCCTTAGTTGCAAAATTTTAACTTTAAGACACAGTATGTGACGCACAATAATAACACAGCTCGAAGGCTCGAACAAAACTTCTCACCTCCATACCATACACCTCAATTCTTCCGAAGATTTCAATTCCAATCTTACCCACCTCTGCCACCTCAACGTTCACCTAAACTGAACACAAATCCCCCTCAAGTACAAAACTATTTCTTTAGAAATTAGAGATATTACGTATCCTTTTAAAGCCAAAATGACTTCCACCAACACAACTCGGTAAATACCTGAAGATAAGCAAGCTAAAGAAAGAAAGGACATGAACCAGGGTCAAGCACTTGCCGATTACATCGTAGCCTACGATTATATCAATAACCACAGCGAAACCTGTGCCAGCTATTACCCACAACAATATGAACAACCAGATTCACAACAATACCAACAACCACACTCACAATATTGTCAACAACCAGACATTTTTACGCAGGAATCATAATATTTGGAACAAAGTTTCCAAAATTTAAATTTTTTAAGCCAATAAGCTCTTCGCTCTCGTATTTCGAGTACAGAGCGAAGAGTGGAAACATCTTAAAGTGTCTAATCGATACTGACAGGAATAAAAATTATATTCAACCCGGTTGTGTCCAATGTTCAACCTTAAACAATAATCCCATTCCTAGTAAACTCTGTAGGTGGTAATACTAAAATTACACACCACGCCACGTTAAATCTTTCCGGGCCTCAGTACCCTTCCCTCAAATTCTTCCAGAAATCAACGAGGTCTTAGCCAACCTCGGAAAAAATAGGTGGTTTACAATTATCGATTTATAGAGTGGACTCCACCAAATACCCTTAAATATGCGACTACACGACTCCTATTTGGGCTTTAAAACGCCCCTCGATTTTCCAAAGAGTTCTGGACGATATTCTCAGAACGCACATAGGTACACGTTGTTACATGTAAATCGACGATATTACATATAATCTTTTTTAAAACTGAAGATGAACATTTTAAAAATATTTCTCTCAATTTCGAGACTTAGGAAAGAGCTAATATGAAGGTGCAAATCTGTAGAGTTTCTTGGCTTCATAGCCGAACCCTTAACTTGCCTCTTAAGAGGGGAAGGGCGCATTTAAAAAAACATGTCTAAAAAGGTATCCATGCAATTACATTAAGAGGCATTACAAGCATTTGCAAACATAAAAAATGCCCTAATATCAAAGGAATTCATACACGCTTATCCTAATTGACGATCGATGCGTCATAATACGCAATAGGTGCAGTCCTCTCTCAAAAATCAAACCCATAGCATTTCTTTCGCGTACACTTAGCAGCACCAAAGAAACTTATGCAGCTAATGAAAAAGAAATGCTCGCCATAATATGGGCATTATATTATGAAGAAGAATTACGACTATTTTATAAACCTGAAAAAGCAAACATTGTTGCTGACGCATTATCTAGCCCACCGCAAAAAAAAAAACAGCTATAAATTCACTGAGTATTACACAGCACATCCACGAAAGCTCCTCTCACCATTTAATTTCCTCTGTTGAAACTCCCCTAAATGTGTTCAAAACACAATAATGATAATGATAATGACAAAACTAAGAATATCAACTACGAAAACCTTTTCCCTTCTGCTACACGAATTCAGAGAACCATGCTATACGAAAGAGAATATACATAATTGGAATTTTTAAAAGATTTTTGAATTCCAATGTAATTAACGGTATAAGAGAAGTCGTCATGTCACGTCATATAGAGAAGACGTCATGGGAGTAATTCAACAAATATACCCTATTTATTTTAGTAGTTACAAGATACGGTTTACTCAAAACAAAGTCGAGAATATACCAAACGAATTTGACCAAGAAAACATTATAATAGTATATCATAAGCGAGCCCACAGAAACACAGAAGGAAAAAAAAAGATGAACTCTAAAATAAAAACAGTAGTTAGACAGTTTTAAACGTGCAAATTTGAAAGTAAATTTTAAATTTTATTTTTATTCATGGTATTTACTTTTTGAAAATGATATCATGTAAATTTTGTCCAAGACTACGTCTGAGATGGTCCATTCGCAAGGTCCAATTTTGGGCGACTAGTTCGAGCATAGAGTCTGGTATCACGCGGATAACATGAGTAATTTTGGATTTAAAAGCGTCAATCGTAGCTGGCTTATTGCTGAAGACCTAAGACTTTACATATCCCCAGAGAAAATATTCCAAAGGTGTGATATCGCACGATCTAGGCGGTCAATTTACCGTAGCAAAACGTTAAATTAAGTGCTCCCCAAAATGATTTCTCAACAAAGCTTTATGGCTCGTAGCGCCGTCTTGTTGAAACCAGAGCTTACCGAGACCATCTGATTGAATTTCAGGAAGCACATAGTCCGTTAAAATGGCGCGATAACGGTTACTATTGACGGTAACATTCTGATTTGCCTCATTTTTGACAAAATATGGGCCAATGATTCCACCAGCCCATAAACCACACCATACCGTTGTTTTCAATGGATGTAATGGTAACTCTTGGTACTCTTCGGATTGCTCATCAGCCCAAATACGGAAATTTTGTTTATTAACGTATCCATTGAGCCAGAAATGGGCTTCTTCACTGAACAAAATTTCACGATACAACACCGGATTTTCATTGAGTTTTTTCAGAGCCCATTCACTGAAAATATGACGCAAAATCAAGTCGCCTGGCTTCAATTCTTGTACAAAATGTATTTTGTACGCTTTAAGACTGAGATCCTCACGTAAAAAATGCCAAGTTGTCGAATACGCCAAGCAAAGCTGCTGAGAACGATGAAGAATCGAGGAGGAAGAACGAGGGCCCTTAGTAATCCAGCAATACATCGCTTCAGAGAAAAAGGAAATTTGATAAAAACAGACTTTAATTTTTAAATGTTAAATAAATAAAAATTTAAAATAATAACTGTAATAATGCAAGTGATAATAATGCATAACTTGCCTAATCCATTAGGCGACAATAATTCTGAAACTGATCAAGTTATTAACGAAGATCAAAAAGCTAACTTAGACGATATGGACAAAATCCCAGATGTTGTCCGCAATTTGAGGGAATTCTGGGGACAGCCCGAAGAATACAATTCATGAAAGAAAAGCGTTGAATGTATTCTAAGAATCTACAATTCTCTCAAAGGCACACCAAAGTATAACGGGATCTTAACGGTGACCCTTAATAAGATTGAAGGCCAAGCCGATATGGCTTTCAAATCATACAATACACCGCTCAACTGGGAAAGGATCTCGAGATGTCTTTTTCTGCATTATGCAGATAAGCGGGATCTCGAAACCTTAGAATACTAAATGACATATTTGGTACAAGGTAATGAACCCATTGAAGGATTGGATCAAACGGTGTACCACCACCTATACCTCATCCTCAATAAAATTGCAAGTATTGGCTCTATAACTTAGCGGTTTGCTAAGAGATGGCGTAACTTGTATTATTCCATTGTTATTATTCCATTGAAACATGCGTTGGAAAGCTACTGTCATTGTACGTCATTTCAGTATATGTCATTCATGCGTAAACAACAATAATTTTTTTTCACTCAAATATGTCGAACTTTGTGCCTGAAAAAGTGTTTTTGCGAGGAGTTCTTCATTATTTTAATATGAAGAAAACTGCTACTGAAAGTCATCGTATTTTGGTGGAAGTTTATGGTGAACATGCGCTAGCTGAGCGAACGTGCCAAAAGTGGTTTGCACGATTTAGAAGTGGTGATTTTGGCTTGGAAGACGATTAACGGCCTGGGCAGCCAAAAAAGTTTGAAGATGAAGAACTGGAAGCATAACTCTATGAAGATTGTTGCCAAACACAAAAGAGCTCGCAGAATCTTTGGGTGTCACTCAAGCAGCCATTTCAAAACGTTTAAAAGTAGCTGGATATATTCAAAAGCAAGGAAATTGGGTTCCACATGAACTCAAGCCGAGAGACGTCGAAAGGCGGTTTCAGGAAGTCATTTTTGCATCGTATTGTTACTGGTGATGAAAAATGGATCCATTACGACAACCCTAAGCGCAAAAAATCATATGTGAAACCCGGCCAACCAGCCAAATCAACGGCAAAGCCGAATATCCATGGCGCGAAGGTAATGCTCTGTATTTGGTGGGATCACATGGGTGTGCTATATTATGAGCTGCTTAAACTGGATGAAACCATCAATGGACAACGCTACCGAGCACAATTAATCCGTTTGAAGAGAGCAGGATCCGAAAAACGCCCGGAATATGCGACCAGACACGAGGCAATAATTTTCCATCATGACAACGCTCGGCCCCACGTTGCTATTCCGGTTAAGAACTATTTGGAAAACAGTGGATGGAAAGTCTTACCCCACCCGCCTTATAGCCCAGACCTTGCCCCTTTTGACTACCATTTGTTCCTGTCGATGCAGAACGCCCTCACTGGAATACGGTTCACATCAGAGCAGAATATCAAAGATTGGCTTGATTTGTTTTTGGCTGCCAAGCCGCCGCAGTTCTTTTGGGATGGGATCCACAAATTGCCAGAAGGATGGGAAAAAGTCATAGCTTCAGATGGACAATATTTTGAATAATACTATTGTACATGTTTTTCTTAAATAAACGTTCAAATTTTGAAAAAAAAAAACGAATATAATTATATACCCAATATGAATATTGGACCAGACGCAATAAATGTAAAGGTCCGTACTTATCGGTACAAGACCCTCGATACATTCGTTCGAGGTCTAAAAGGTTATTTGCAGACCTTCCACAGGCCCTACATCTCTGCCTTAGTTGCAAAATTTTAACTTTAAGACACAGTATGTGACGCACAATAATAACACAGCTCGAAGGCTCGAACAAAACTTCTCACCTCCATACCATACACCTCAATTCTTCCGAAGATTTCAATTCCAATCTTACCCACCTCTGCCACCTCAACGTTCACCTAAACTGAACACAAATCCCCCTCAAGTACAAAACTATTTCTTTAGAAATTAGAGATATTACGTATCCTTTTAAAGCCAAAATGACTTCCACCAACACAACTCGGTAAATACCTGAAGATAAGCAAGCTAAAGAAAGAAAGGACATGAACCAGGGTCAAGCACTTGCCGATTACATCGTAGCCTACGATTATATCAATAACCACAGCGAAACCTGTGCCAGCTATTACCCACAACAATATGAACAACCAGATTCACAACAATACCAACAACCACACTCACAATATTGTCAACAACCAGACATTTTTACGCAGGAATCATAATATTTGGAACAAAGTTTCCAAAATTTAAATTTTTTAAGCCAATAAGCTCTTCGCTCTCGTATTTCGAGTACAGAGCGAAGAGTGGAAACATCTTAAAGTGTCTAATCGATACTGACAGGAATAAAAATTATATTCAACCCGGTTGTGTCCAATGTTCAACCTTAAACAATAATCCCATTCCTAGTAAACTCTGTAGGTGGTAATACTAAAATTACACACCACGCCACGTTAAATCTTTCCGGGCCTCAGTACCCTTCCCTCAAATTCTTCCAGAAATCAACGAGGTCTTAGCCAACCTCGGAAAAAATAGGTGGTTTACAATTATCGATTTATAGAGTGGACTCCACCAAATACCCTTAAATATGCGACTACACGACTCCTATTTGGGCTTTAAAACGCCCCTCGATTTTCCAAAGAGTTCTGGACGATATTCTCAGAACGCACATAGGTACACGTTGTTACATGTAAATCGACGATATTACATATAATCTTTTTTAAAACTGAAGATGAACATTTTAAAAATATTTCTCTCAATTTCGAGACTTAGGAAAGAGCTAATATGAAGGTGCAAATCTGTAGAGTTTCTTGGCTTCATAGCCGAACCCTTAACTTGCCTCTTAAGAGGGGAAGGGCGCATTTAAAAAAACATGTCTAAAAAGGTATCCATGCAATTACATTAAGAGGCATTACAAGCATTTGCAAACATAAAAAATGCCCTAATATCAAAGGAATTCATACACGCTTATCCTAATTGACGATCGATGCGTCATAATACGCAATAGGTGCAGTCCTCTCTCAAAAATCAAACCCATAGCATTTCTTTCGCGTACACTTAGCAGCACCAAAGAAACTTATGCAGCTAATGAAAAAGAAATGCTCGCCATAATATGGGCATTATATTATGAAGAAGAATTACGACTATTTTATAAACCTGAAAAAGCAAACATTGTTGCTGACGCATTATCTAGCCCACCGCAAAAAAAAAACAGCTATAAATTCACTGAGTATTACACAGCACATCCACGAAAGCTCCTCTCACCATTTAATTTCCTCTGTTGAAACTCCCCTAAATGTGTTCAAAACACAATAATGATAATGATAATGACAAAACTAAGAATATCAACTACGAAAACCTTTTCCCTTCTGCTACACGAATTCAGAGAACCATGCTATACGAAAGAGAATATACATAATTGGAATTTTTAAAAGATTTTTGAATTCCAATGTAATTAACGGTATAAGAGAAGTCGTCATGTCACGTCATATAGAGAAGACGTCATGGGAGTAATTCAACAAATATACCCTATTTATTTTAGTAGTTACAAGATACGGTTTACTCAAAACAAAGTCGAGAATATACCAAACGAATTTGACCAAGAAAACATTATAATAGTATATCATAAGCGAGCCCACAGAAACACAGAAGGAAAAAAAAAGATGAACTCTAAAATAAAAACAGTAGTTAGACAGTTTTAAACGTGCAAATTTGAAAGTAAATTTTAAATTTTATTTTTATTCATGGTATTTACTTTTTGAAAATGATATCATGTAAATTTTGTCCAAGACTACGTCTGAGATGGTCCATTCGCAAGGTCCAATTTTGGGCGACTAGTTCGAGCATAGAGTCTGGTATCACGCGGATAACATGAGTAATTTTGGATTTAAAAGCGTCAATCGTAGCTGGCTTATTGCTGAAGACCTAAGACTTTACATATCCCCAGAGAAAATATTCCAAAGGTGTGATATCGCACGATCTAGGCGGTCAATTTACCGTAGCAAAACGTTAAATTAAGTGCTCCCCAAAATGATTTCTCAACAAAGCTTTATGGCTCGTAGCGCCGTCTTGTTGAAACCAGAGCTTACCGAGACCATCTGATTGAATTTCAGGAAGCACATAGTCCGTTAAAATGGCGCGATAACGGTTACTATTGACGGTAACATTCTGATTTGCCTCATTTTTGACAAAATATGGGCCAATGATTCCACCAGCCCATAAACCACACCATACCGTTGTTTTCAATGGATGTAATGGTAACTCTTGGTACTCTTCGGATTGCTCATCAGCCCAAATACGGAAATTTTGTTTATTAACGTATCCATTGAGCCAGAAATGGGCTTCTTCACTGAACAAAATTTCACGATACAACACCGGATTTTCATTGAGTTTTTTCAGAGCCCATTCACTGAAAATATGACGCAAAATCAAGTCGCCTGGCTTCAATTCTTGTACAAAATGTATTTTGTACGCTTTAAGACTGAGATCCTCACGTAAAAAATGCCAAGTTGTCGAATACGCCAAGCAAAGCTGCTGAGAACGATGAAGAATCGAGGAGGAAGAACGAGGGCCCTTAGTAATCCAGCAATACATCGCTTCAGAGAAAAAGGAAATTTGATAAAAACAGACTTTAATTTTTAAATGTTAAATAAATAAAAATTTAAAATAATAACTGTAATAATGCAAGTGATAATAATGCATAACTTGCCTAATCCATTAGGCGACAATAATTCTGAAACTGATCAAGTTATTAACGAAGATCAAAAAGCTAACTTAGACGATATGGACAAAATCCCAGATGTTGTCCGCAATTTGAGGGAATTCTGGGGACAGCCCGAAGAATACAATTCATGAAAGAAAAGCGTTGAATGTATTCTAAGAATCTACAATTCTCTCAAAGGCACACCAAAGTATAACGGGATCTTAACGGTGACCCTTAATAAGATTGAAGGCCAAGCCGATATGGCTTTCAAATCATACAATACACCGCTCAACTGGGAAAGGATCTCGAGATGTCTTTTTCTGCATTATGCAGATAAGCGGGATCTCGAAACCTTAGAATACTAAATGACATATTTGGTACAAGGTAATGAACCCATTGAAGGATTGGATCAAACGGTGTACCACCACCTATACCTCATCCTCAATAAAATTGCAAGTATTGGGTCTATAACTTAGCGGTTTGCTAAGAGATGGCGTAACTTGTATTATTCCATTGTTATTATTCCATTGAAACATGCGTTGGAAAGCTACTGTCATTGTACGTCATTTCAGTATATGTCATTCATGCGTAAACAACAATAATTTTTTTTCACTCAAATATGTCGAACTTTGTGCCTGAAAAAGTGTTTTTGCGAGGAGTTCTTCATTATTTTAATATGAAGAAAACTGCTACTGAAAGTCATCGTATTTTGGTGGAAGTTTATGGTGAACATGCGCTAGCTGAGCGAACGTGCCAAAAGTGGTTTGCACGATTTAGAAGTGGTGATTTTGGCTTGGAAGACGATTAACGGCCTGGGCAGCCAAAAAAGTTTGAAGATGAAGAACTGGAAGCATAACTCTATGAAGATTGTTGCCAAACACAAAAGAGCTCGCAGAATCTTTGGGTGTCACTCAAGCAGCCATTTCAAAACGTTTAAAAGTAGCTGGATATATTCAAAAGCAAGGAAATTGGGTTCCACATGAACTCAAGCCGAGAGACGTCGAAAGGCGGTTTCAGGAAGTCATTTTTGCATCGTATTGTTACTGGTGATGAAAAATGGATCCATTACGACAACCCTAAGCGCAAAAAATCATATGTGAAACCCGGCCAACCAGCCAAATCAACGGCAAAGCCGAATATCCATGGCGCGAAGGTAATGCTCTGTATTTGGTGGGATCACATGGGTGTGCTATATTATGAGCTGCTTAAACTGGATGAAACCATCAATGGACAACGCTACCGAGCACAATTAATCCGTTTGAAGAGAGCAGGATCCGAAAAACGCCCGGAATATGCGACCAGACACGAGGCAATAATTTTCCATCATGACAACGCTCGGCCCCACGTTGCTATTCCGGTTAAGAACTATTTGGAAAACAGTGGATGGAAAGTCTTACCCCACCCGCCTTATAGCCCAGACCTTGCCCCTTTTGACTACCATTTGTTCCTGTCGATGCAGAACGCCCTCACTGGAATACGGTTCACATCAGAGCAGAATATCAAAGATTGGCTTGATTTGTTTTTGGCTGCCAAGCCGCCGCAGTTCTTTTGGGATGGGATCCACAAATTGCCAGAAGGATGGGAAAAAGTCATAGCTTCAGATGGACAATATTTTGAATAATACTATTGTACATGTTTTTCTTAAATAAACGTTCAAATTTTGAAAAAAAAAAAACGAATATAATTATATACCCAATATGAATATTGGACCAGACGCAATAAATGTAAAGGTCCGTACTTATCGGTACAAGACCCTCGATACATTCGTTCGAGGTCTAAAAGGTTATTTGCAGACCTTCCACAGGCCCTACATCTCTGCCTTAGTTGCAAAATTTTAACTTTAAGACACAGTATGTGACGCACAATAATAACACAGCTCGAAGGCTCGAACAAAACTTCTCACCTCCATACCATACACCTCAATTCTTCCGAAGATTTCAATTCCAATCTTACCCACCTCTGCCACCTCAACGTTCACCTAAACTGAACACAAATCCCCCTCAAGTACAAAACTATTTCTTTAGAAATTAGAGATATTACGTATCCTTTTAAAGCCAAAATGACTTCCACCAACACAACTCGGTAAATACCTGAAGATAAGCAAGCTAAAGAAAGAAAGGACATGAACCAGGGTCAAGCACTTGCCGATTACATCGTAGCCTACGATTATATCAATAACCACAGCGAAACCTGTGCCAGCTATTACCCACAACAATATGAACAACCAGATTCACAACAATACCAACAACCACACTCACAATATTGTCAACAACCAGACATTTTTACGCAGGAATCATAATATTTGGAACAAAGTTTCCAAAATTTAAATTTTTTAAGCCAATAAGCTCTTCGCTCTCGTATTTCGAGTACAGAGCGAAGAGTGGAAACATCTTAAAGTGTCTAATCGATACTGACAGGAATAAAAATTATATTCAACCCGGTTGTGTCCAATGTTCAACCTTAAACAATAATCCCATTCCTAGTAAACTCTGTAGGTGGTAATACTAAAATTACACACCACGCCACGTTAAATCTTTCCGGGCCTCAGTACCCTTCCCTCAAATTCTTCCAGAAATCAACGAGGTCTTAGCCAACCTCGGAAAAAATAGGTGGTTTACAATTATCGATTTATAGAGTGGACTCCACCAAATACCCTTAAATATGCGACTACACGACTCCTATTTGGGCTTTAAAACGCCCCTCGATTTTCCAAAGAGTTCTGGACGATATTCTCAGAACGCACATAGGTACACGTTGTTACATGTAAATCGACGATATTACATATAATCTTTTTTAAAACTGAAGATGAACATTTTAAAAATATTTCTCTCAATTTCGAGACTTAGGAAAGAGCTAATGTGAAGGTGCAAATCTGTAGAGTTTCTTGGCTTCATAGCCGAACCCTTAACTTGCCTCTTAAGAGGGGAAGGGCGCATTTAAAAAAACATGTCTAAAAAGGTATCCATGCAATTACATTAAGAGGCATTACAAGCATTTGCAAACATAAAAAATGCCCTAATATCAAAGGAATTCATACACGCTTATCCTAATTGACGATCGATGCGTCATAATACGCAATAGGTGCAGTCCTCTCTCAAAAATCAAACCCATAGCATTTCTTTCGCGTACACTTAGCAGCACCAAAGAAACTTATGCAGCTAATGAAAAAGAAATGCTCGCCATAATATGGGCATTATATTATGAAGAAGAATTACGACTATTTTATAAACCTGAAAAAGCAAACATTGTTGCTGACGCATTATCTAGCCCACCGCAAAAAAAAAACAGCTATAAATTCACTGAGTATTACACAGCACATCCACGAAAGCTCCTCTCACCATTTAATTTCCTCTGTTGAAACTCCCCTAAATGTGTTCAAAACACAATAATGATAATGATAATGACAAAACTAAGAATATCAACTACGAAAACCTTTTCCCTTCTGCTACACGAATTCACAGAACCATGCTATACGAAAGAGAATATACATAATTGGAATTTTTAAAAGATTTTTGAATTCCAATGTAATTAACGGTATAAGAGAAGTCGTCATGTCACGTCATATAGAGAAGACGTCATGGGAGTAATTCAACAAATATACCCTATTTATTTAAGTAGTTACAAGATACGGTTTACTCAAAACAAAGTCGAGAATATACCAAACGAATTTGACTAAGAAAACATTATAATAGTATATCATAAGCGAGCCCACAGAAACACAGAAGGAAAAAAAAAGATGAACTCTAAAATAAAAACAGTAGTTAGACAGTTTTAAACGTGCAAAGAAAATAAATATGAAAGGCACCCAAATAATCCCATCCTAAAATCCACTCCTATTCCAGAATATCCCGGCCACACCTTTCATAAAGGCATTTATTCAACCGAAAGGCACTAGGTCCTCTCAGCCATACGCAAACTTACCAAATTCGTACAGGACAAATTGCTGATGTCTAAATCAATACAAGGTATAAGAAAACTACTAAGAGAACTTCTGTTCTTTTTTGGCGTCCCATGATGCGTTGTATTAGACAACGAAAAATTGCTTAACTCAGCTTCCATTACTCAGCTTCCACTACTCAGCTACCATTACTCAGCTTCCATTACTTTTATGATGGAAGACCAGCTCAATATTTCAATATTCAAAATCCCTTCCTACAAGAGCGAAATCAATGGCCAGGTCACAAAATTCCATTCGACCTTATCAGAAATTATGCGATGTTTAAAAACTGATGGCATACATTGATCTTTCGAAGAATTAATGGAAAGATCTGTATATGAATATAATTCTAGTATTCACCCAACAACGAAGAGAAAGCCCATTGAACTCTTTTATGGCAAAACTGTCTCTACTAATCCAGATCATTTCGAACAGTCTTGACAGGATAATATAGACCGACTTATTAATAAGCAAAATCTTTACGTCCACAATCAAACCGTCAACCACTTAAAGATTACAAAGTATGACAAATTATTTATGTAAAGCATAACAAACGCCAAGGATCTAAATTAACTGCAAGGTATCAATAAGAAATAGTCAAAGAAAACTACTCTTTATTGTCTAAAGTAGAATATAGATCTATTATTAGGTAATGTAGATAGCAACCATATCTCATATGCCGATATTGAACAGGCATTAAAGATCTCAGAGGTCAAAATCACTCTAAACGTTACCTCACTAGTTTACATTATAAGTGTACCTAAAACAGAAGAAACTACTTCTAAAAAATTGTTAATAAAACTAATAAAAAGAAGTAAAATAATAAATAAAATTATATGGTATATGAAAGTATATTTAAAAAAAATTAATTTTTTTATGTCAGAAGATAAATGTAAAACAGTAAACGATATATCGATTTGTAAGAGAAAAAACTTGTAAGATATAAGCAAAGATCAATGTATTCCAAAATCACAAAGAAGCCAGAAGATGGCATGTAAAATAATAAATAGTCACCCCATGTCAGCGATAGAAGAATTAGCAACCGGAGTCATTTTACTTAAATACAGATCACGCGTGACTCCTATCAAACTGCTTTGTCATTTTTGTTCAGTATTGTTTGGCAAGTTATCATGGAAAGACTCCCACCACAACAGCGTCTCCAAATTGTTCAGCTGTATAACGAAAATCAGCGTTCTGTGAAAAATGTTTTTCATGCGATTCGAGGAACATTACTATTCGTAAATTTGAGTACCAGTTATACCACATCCAGCACGTAGTGAAGAGACTATAGCAGCTGTAACTGAGAGAGTACGTTCTCAGCAGCTTGGCTTGGCGTATTCGACAACTTGGTGTATTTTACGTTCAGTGATGAAGCCCATTTCTGGCTCAATGGATGCGTTAATAAACAAAATTTCTGTATTTCCGAAGTTTACCAAGAGCTACCATTACATCCATTAAAACAACGGTATGGTGTTGTTTATGGGCTGGTGGAATCATTGGTCCATATTTCTTCAAAAATGGGGCAAATCAGAACGCTACAGTCAATAGCAAACGTTATCGCGCCATTTTAACGGACTATATGCTTCCTGAAATTCAAACACATGGTCTCGGTGAACTCTGGTTTCAGCAATACGGCGCTACGAGCCATAAAGCGCGTGAAACAATGGACTTGTTGAGAAATCATTTTGGTGAGCACTAAATTTCTCGTTTTGCTACGGTAAATTGAGGAGCATATGGAATACATATGCACTTGATATATTTTACGCCAGTAATAACCGAGTTAAGATTCCGCTTAAGACTGCTTTATTCTTTATCTTGATTACATATACATTATATATTCCCCTGCTTATGACTAACGGGTTAGTTTAATTTTAGTAAGAGAGAGAGAAAAAGAGAGAAAGAGAGGATGGAATGAATATACCTAATATATACATATCACTTCCCCCCCCCCACTTAAATGAAAGTATCTAAAACTAGGTTACTTATATGGTTTAATATAATCATAGTATACTTACACTAATAAATACAATTTCGGTTCTTTGTGCTTAGTTTAATGTATATAATTTCATTTTAAATATAATTAAGCTCTCCACTGATAAAATGAATAATAAATTTATTAAATGACTTGAATAATATCTATTTCTTAACCTTCATAGTTTGTTTAAGACGGTCTGATATTCAAACTACAAATTCCGCGAACTCCGTATCGCAGGGTCTCCTTCTTTTTCTAGGAGGTTTAACTATAGGTACACTTTTTTCTTAATTGTTATTTTAAATTATATTGCTAGGTGCGAAATCTAACACTTTAACATTGTCCCTACGTCTCAATTGGTTAATATGCGCCGAATGTATGTACCCATCGATATTTACTAAAAAAATGACATTTCTCACTCTACTTATCATTATGGCGGGCACCCACTTATAACTGAATTTACTCTTTTGTTTAAAATAAGCATTTTCTACTTTACTAAACCTAAAGGAATCTCGGTAGACTTGTAAATGTTTATTTTATTATGAACATTATTTTCTTTAATCCTACAATTGATATCTAAATATCAAATCATTTGGGGATACTGACTTAGTTTTAACTGGCGTGGTACGATATTTGAGTAAAAATCGATCGACTTTCTTTTGCAACGGAACTGTCTTGCTCGAGGTGCTCTCATGTAACATCTTCTTCAAGGCATTTTTAATTGTCTGTACTGCTCTTGACCCATTTGACTGAGGGTGGAACGCTGAACTTTTTAGACATTTTATATTATTAGATCCAAAAAACTTTAGGAATGCTTCAAAAGAGTAAGGGGCCCTTTATCCGACACTAAAGTTTTTGGTAGCCCATAATACGAAAATATAGTATTCTTCATGACGTGTTCCTCATTAGTTTAATATCGATCCATTTGCTATAGCTATCCATCAAAATTAGGAAATGCTTTTCTTAAAAAAAAAATCTAAATGGATCCTTTCAAAAAAGAATTTCGATTCCGGCCAGGACCTTTAATAAGTCGAACTTGATATTTTGTTGGAAAAAGAGCACACGCCACATCTATTAACGTAATCTTCAATGTCGTTTTCTATGCCATCTCACCAAAAATACTGACGTGCTAGGATCTTCATTCGAACTATGCCGATGTGAGAATCATGCAAAAGTTATAAAACCCTAAAAACTAAAATGGGAAAAGTAATGAGTCTATTTGCATAATAAAGGCATCTGTTCTCAAAATTTATTTCATTACGCCTTTGAAAATAGGACTTTAAATGCATAGAAGCATTTCTTGGTCACCCAGTTTTACTTAATTATTTAACTTCCTGGGGCGTTGTGTCCTTTTATGTTTCCTGCTCAACAATTTCCATGTTTATGTGATCCCCCACAAATGGCTGCAATCTATTAACTGTTATATTCTTTAACCCCGTAGAACTAGTAAGAGGCAATCTAGACAAAGCGTCCGCATTTTTCATCAATATCCCCTTACGATATTTTACGTAAGGTATATTGATACATACTTATAAATATAGCTCATCTTTGTATTCTAGCCGCTGCAACGGGGGGAAAGGACATCGTAGGACTAAACATTTCCTTCAATGGCTGACCATCCGAAAAAATCGTAAACTTTTTCCCATATATGGATTTTTGAAACTTTTTGACACTGAACACAATCGCTAAAGCTTCTCTTTGAAGCTGTGCATAATTTTGTTCCGCAGGACTCAGGGTGCTCGATACAAACATGACCGGACGGTCAACCCCATATCTCACATGCCATAGTATACCTTCCATATGGGCTGGCATCACAGTAAAGGACAATCCTGTTATTTGGATCGTAGTGAACAAGTCTATTATTTTCTAATAAAAGTTCCTTACTACGCTTAAGGGCAATATCACACTTATTTGACCACACAAATCTGACATTTTTCTTCGTAAGGTCATATAATACCTTAAGTTCAGACTATAAATTAAGAATGAATTTGGAATAGTAATTAACAAGCCCCAAGTATGATCTTAACTGCTCCAATTCTAGGGGAGTAGGAGCATTCTTGATAGCGTTAACCTTTTCGGGATTGAGCTTAATACCCTCTTTGCAAATTACGTGACCTCTTTAATGAACCGATATTTTTTTAAAATTGACTAACATTATATATAGCTAGTCGTTCCAAAACCATTTCTAAGATTTCAAGACACTCTTTTAAATCCCTGCCACCTATCAGAATATCATCAATAAACACTTTAGTTTTCCGAATCCCTCCTAAAATTTCATCCATGGCTTGAAAAATGGCTGGTGCCGACTTTATGCCAAAAATAAGTCTCCGGTGCCTAAATAATCTCTTGTGAGTATTTATAGCCAAGAGTTCTTGCGTCTTTTTTACTTCTAGCTGCTGAAAAGCCCCCTGCAAATTAAGCACAAAAAACATCCGCAACCAGATAGATCAGCAAAAATATCCTTAGATTTGTTCAATGGATAGTGATCGTCTTTCACATACCGGTTGATCGATACCTTACAGTCGGCGCAGATTCGTATACCACCGTCAGATTTTATAACTACCACAATCGGGGAGGCCCACTTGTTGTGACGTACGGGATAAATAATTCCTTCGGCGACTAACATATCTAATTCTTTCTTTACAACCTCTATCATACCAAAGGAGTAGGAGTAGGAGTAGGAGGAGTAGAGTAGGAGGAGAAGGAGTACTATTCTCCTCACAGACAATACGAGCCTTAAACTTTTGAGTAGGTGTTGTTTTTTTTCTTTTTTAAACATGTCTTTATATTTCTCTATTAATGATGTACAAGGGTTTTCTTGCTTCAAGCTTCCTCCATACTATTTACAAAATGAGAACAAGAAGAGATTATTTAGCCACGACCGCCCTAAAAGAGGAGTAAAATATTTCTTGCTTTTTTATCATTGTCAAGTTTAGCTTAACATCCGTATCATTCTCCGCCGTTCTTTCTAAAATCGAGATGTACCCAATAATATCTATCTGCCCCCCAGAAATCAAAGGTAATGACTGTTCTAATTTTAGTATCTCACGAAAAACTTGAAAAACTTGTTATATGTATGTTTATGGATCCCCGGCGTACATGCTCCCGTATAAAACTAAAAACTCAGCAGTTTTCCGTCACAAAATAAATCTTTATGCAAAGGAATATTTCCCAACATGAAAGACAACTGTCTGTCTAAGTGACAAATATAAGGTCTATTACTTTTACTAAATTTTGAAGTTTTCCTTTTAAAAAAAATCTTTTCTAATAAAACAATCTCTAGAAAAATGTCTAAATTTTTGACAACAAAAACATTGAATATTCATTTTTCAACCATAATTGCTATAATTACTGTGTTTATTGGTGTTTAGCTGTGGCTGCGGCTGCGGCTGCGGCTGCTGTTAACGCTCTGCTCTGCTACTCTGAGAAGTCTCTTCCTTGCGGTCCATGTAAGCTCTTTGTGAGTGAAATGTACTATTTACCAATTGAAAAGCGGTTGTCGTCGTCCCCATGACATTCAGCTCTTGCTGAATCATCTTCATTTTAAGTGCCGTTTCACAACTCTTTTCAAATGATTTAGTTGTTGCATCGATTAGTTTTGACTGTATTTTTTTTGTTATGAATTGCCATTAGGAAACGGTCTTTTAGCGCTCTGTCCAAAAAATTTCCATATGCACATGAATCAGCTAATGACTTCAGCACTACTATGTAATCGGAAATAGTTTCGTCATTATCTTGATTTCGATTCAGAAATTTGAATCTCTCAGCGATAATATTGTTTTTCGGGAGAAAGTGAGCTGTAAGCAATTTTACCAGGTCATCGAAGGTGAAGTCGTCTGGCTTCCTTTGCGTCACCAACGTCTTTTCCACTTTGTAAAGGTCGGCGCCTCCAACCCCAATCATAAAAAAAATTTTGCTTGCACTGTCTTCTATTTTATTTAATTTCACCAAATGTTGCATGCGTTCAATATATAACTGGAAATCATCTCCCATGTTGTAGTATTATATTCTTTCAATAAGATTTGTCACATTTGTGTCACTATTGGTCTTTTCGCGTGATATTTCAATTTTTTTTTCAAAACACCCATTAGTTCAATCTCTTCTTTTACTTTCAGTTTTGTATCACTTTCTGCCATCAATTTTAACGTTTTATTTTCCTTGCCGCCACTGATATATCTTACGCCAGTAACAACCGAGTCAATATTCCGCTTAAAACTGCTTTATTCTTTATCTTGATTACATATATGTTACATTATATATTTCCTTGCTTATGACTAACAGGTTAGTTTAGTTTTAGTAAGAGAGAGAGAGAGAGATAGAGAGATAGAGAGAGAAAGAGAGTTTAATGAATATACCTAATATATATCAGGACTAGACCTGAAATAAACAATAGCCATACTATAAATTTGTCGTAAAGAACGGCCAATGTCAGATACCATCAAAGACATTGATTTGTTGGAGTCAGAGAGCATTTTTTTGTGCAGCTCTATTAGGGTCCAAAAGTCCATATACGTCAAATTCCTCGGCACAATCTTCATCAGACAAAAAAAGATGAGCTATAGGAAAAAGTATTTGAGCAGAAAGTTGGAGCTGAAGCGAAAAACAGCTGAAGAAAGAAATAGCATTTTGGCGGAATATGCTGCAAAAAAACTCAACAAATGGAAGAAGCCGAAAAAGTTTTGAGAAAGGATACTCTGTTTAGGGAGTTGTTTAAAAAATTATGAAATGACGAATTTTTTTCATCGGAATAAGTTCGTATTTTATGTTTTTATTTTACTTCTTTTACTTCTCGTTTTCGTTTATGAATTGCAATATTTATGGTTTAAGTAATAATAAAAATATGAATTTGATATCATACGTTGCCGTCTGTTGCTATTCGCTATTTCTTGTTAACTTCGATGACTGAAAAAAATTCAGGATCGTCTTCTTCCTTGAATTCATCGTTGTGTTGGTGCACATGTTGTGCATTATATATTACATGTACATAAATAATAAATTTTTTGGCGCGACAGTCCGGTGTGGGCCTAGCTTCTCGCATTGATTTATGTTTCTCACTTTGTAAGTTTTTACACTCCTGAACAGGGCCTACTGTTTATTGCCGGTTCTGAACGGCTCTACTGAGAAGCTTTTTCATAGGCAAAATTTGACTTGACTTGCCATTACCCGCCGAAAGGGCGATGACGATTTTGAAAAATTTGCTATTGTGCTCCTACCGGGATATACATATACAGACAATCAAATTTAAAACCAAACTTATATTTGTCTGCTCGGTAAAGCTCGGAAACGGGTTTTCAGTAAACCAAACGCATGTTCTACGATGATACGTCCTGATGCATGCATCTCAATAAAATTCCGTTCCACATTTTTCACTGCTCCGTTATCCTTAAAGGGTGGAATAACCACTCTAGACGTGGATACGCCGAATCGACGAGTAAAAATGTGTTACCTGGAAAAAATTCATGTTTCTTGACAATTTTCTCTATACAAATCAGATCTTCATAAAACTCGGCTATCGTGAAAGCTACCTGGCTCTCCACAGAAGATGTTTATAATTTTTTTCTTGGTATTCACCACAGCTTGTATAGAAATACTAAAACAGCGTATCTTGTCGAAATAGCTTTTCTTGTTAAAGACTGCCGCTTTGATTCGTATATGAGAACCATCATAAACATTGTAAAATTCTAAAAGATTGAAAATAATCATTTCCATATATACGAATTATTAAAACTAAAATAGATAAACCTAAAACACCTTCACATACACTAAAAATTATAAATACTATACTAAAATATCTTTCATAATTTATTATATTCAAATACATAGATCTTTGTTTTCGCTTCCATTAATGCTGCATTTTGTGCAGCTTCATTTCTGTTCGGCCATTTGACATATTCATGGCTAATGGACATAATCCCCGATGTTATCCTCATTACAATGCTCCATGCCGTCGAACTCGATACACCAAATAAATTGGAGATTTCACGGAAAGTTTGTTTCCGCCATATATCAAAGGAATACATATATTTCCATTTCAGGCGAAGTTATCGGTAGTCCTCTTTTTATTTTATATTTTGTTGCGATCTATGAATAATTGCAAAATATATATAGACTTGAGGGAATTCATATATTGAATTTTAAAATTTTTCTTAAAGTCCGAATAGTTGTAACTATAAATTACTTCCATAAAATCTCCGATTCTTTGGTGATTTGCAGAAACATTCTCAGAAGAGGTTGAGAATAACTGTGCTTTTAGGGTTGAATAATGGAAAAAAAATTTCATATAGAAATATGAAATTGTTAATAACTTATCCAGACCAGATCATGGGGATAATAAAACGGGGCTAATAATCGCAATCAGAATCCTCACCAAAAGGACCAATACGGCAACCATAAGGATAACCGTAACACCGCAACAAGCAACAGAACCAATATCAACTCAGACATCAAAACTGAGTCATCAAAGCAATATTTATAACATGAACTTAGAGGGGAAGAGTTAACACAATACTCCACGAATATTTCAAACATCATAAGTACGGCGCATGACTGCTGAGCTGAACACTATCCCACACATCTCCACCCAAATGACCAGCACATGGCTGCTATGCTAAGGTGTCAACTCAGATGAGCTTTCACTATTGACTTGCTCTTTCTAAACATAAGTTGATCCACGAACACATCACAGAATAGGGAGAAACGGGATGTTGCCAACCATCAAGAAACGAATAAATGCCCTCTAGTTGTATGTTGCGACATCTATAACTCAAATCTTTCGTAAATCTATCCTCACTTCTGAAAGTGATCCAAATTATTCCCACTTTTGATTTTGTGTTTGTCTTGTGTGGAAAAGTGGCTAAGCACTTTTAAATAACACACGACTATAGAAAGATGACGATTTTTCAAGTATTGTGACCGCAAATCTTTACTTTTCTTCCATTTTTTTATTTTTTTTTTTTTTATTTATTTATTTTTTTTTTTTTTTTTTGTCACGTAACCCTGAGTAACTCTTCTGTAAATTACGGCCCAAAATTGAAACATATCTATATCGGTTTTTATTTAAAATATTGCCTTTTTGTCCATACATGTATCTGAAAATCATTAATCATCCAACTTGAACTGACAAAAAAATGTACTATGCCATTTTGCAACTTTAAAAGATCGCGTATTTAGTCGATTCCAAAATGGTATGACACTTGTTAGACTAACGCTTATTTGGGGACAAAAAAATGTTTTGTTAAAGAAACCCGATTTATAGTTAATTCTTTTTAATAAGTTAAAATAAATACCAAATGTGAACGAAACAGACAGTGACGCTGTGATTGAGACGGATAAACACGCCATTTCGACTATTGACATTGTGCAATACTGCAGTACGTTACGCTCCTTTGCTTACAGCGCATTATTCTGTATGTGTGTTGATTTCGTGCTTACAACTTTGGCTTTCTTTATTGGACTTTATCGTATTGCGGCTTTGATTTGATCATCGAGTGTTTGTTAATTTGCACCGGTTATTCTCAGAGAGTCGCTTTCCAAATCTAATCTAATTGCCCTACGAGGACGAAGTCTTACAAGCCGTCGCACAAGACTCTTGGAAAAAAAATTTCATATAGAAATATGAAATTGTTAATAACTTATCCAGACCAGATCATGGGGATAATAAAACGGGGCTAATAATCGCAATCAGAATCCTCACCAAAAGGACCAATACGGCAACCATAAGGATAACCGTAACACCGCAACAAGCAACAGAACCAATATCAACTCAGACATCAAGACTGAGTCATCAAAGCAATATTTATAACATGAACTTAGAGGGGAAGAGTTAACACAATACTCCACGAATATTTCAAACATCATAAGTACGGCGCATGACTGCTGAGCTGAACACTATCCCACACACCTCCACCCAAATGACCAGCACATGGCTGCTATGCTATGGTGTCAGGTGTCGAGTCACCGACAAGTTCACACGCCCTGCCACACGCTGACGCTGCAGTCAAGATCCACAGAAATGCATGTCCGTCAAGGTATAAAAATCAATTGTATCTTAGAATAAGTTTTAGTTGTAAATTGGCATTTGAAAATAAATTTATATACATAAATTTTTATTTTTTATTTTTATTTATATTAGATAAACTTGTAAATAAAAATAAAAAAAAACGGAAAATTAGACATTCCGAGGATATTAAGACATTTACATGTAATATAAAATAAATAAATAACATTCAAACTAAATAGACGTAACTAACAATAAGTTAATTAACAATAATTATTATTTAATTATTAATTAACATATCTACTGTATACAGTAGGTTTGTCACATCCTGCCTTTTTATTTTTTCTTCGCTTTTCTCCTATTTTTCGTTTATTTTTTTTTTTTCACTTTCTAATTTTCTTAACGATCATAAAACCCCTTTTTTGCTTGTACTATCGAAGTACACTTGCTAACACGTTTCTATTGCCTTTTCTTCATAGGTAAGGAAGATGCTCAATTAAAAAGGGGATTTGTTTTTTTTTTTTGTTGTTGTTGTTGTCTTGTCGGAAATGAAAATCTTAATAATTTGATTTAATCCAAAATGTTTGTCCGCATACACATTGCAGGATGAGACTTATTTCATGAGTTTGTTCGCTTTGAAATATATGTTTGTAGTTTCGGCGTGGTTTTTGTTTTTGTGTTTAGTTTCATATGGTACTTGCGTACACCAACATTTTTTTTTATTGTATATACATTTTTTTTTCTTTTTTTATCGACCGGTTCACTTTCCGCAAAAAAAAATAAATTTTTTCCTTGCAGTATCTAGCGTGGTGCATCTAGCTGTGCCTACTCCACCGTATCTTTTTTTCTGCCATCATTAGCTACCATTTCCCACTAATATATGCATATTAATCACATGCAATGGCTGTTCTCTTTTGAACAGCTTCCTGCCTTATCAAATACCTAATATTTATGTTTCTAAGCCTTGCTGGCTTGGCACAGCGCCTTTACATTATTCGAGGATCGAGACTCATTCGAAGATCAAAATCCTAGCCCCACCACCTTGTTGCTTTTCTTTGACAGTTGTCAGACAAATTTAATTTTTGTACACAAGGCGTGTTTTATTCAAAAGTGCGTATCCACTTTTCCAAAAAACGCTCCAACTCACTTTTATACTCATTTTTACATATAATTTCAAAGTTGGCAGACCTGATTTCAGTTTGACATTAAATATCAAAACTGTTTTTAAAAAAATCGTACAAAGCCACCGTAAACAACAAATTGACAAAATAAAATGGACAACGAAGCAAAAGAGGTAAAAATAACAATTTATTTTATTTCAAATATTATTAGAGCTATTAGACATTTTGTTGATAATTTGTTTCCAATTTTCATTCTTTCGCAGTCGTAAGTAAATTTTCATTATTGCGATTTGACGTTTCAGAAAATTTCGCGGCTACGTTTGCAGTGTTCAATTCAATCGTACTTTTAAAATCATTTAGTGCGTTTGCTTCAGTTTATTCTAATTTATTAAATTCTAATTTAATTAAATAATTTCATAGCAAAATTAATTACTGTAAATTAAATTAACCCAACTCAGATGAGCTTTCACTATTGACTTGCTCTTTCTAAACATAAGTTGATCCACGAACACATCACAGAATAGGGAGAAACGGGATGTTGCCAACCATCAAGAAACGAATAAATGCCCTCTAGTTGCATGTTGCGACATCTATAACTCAAATCTTTCGTAAATCTATCCTCACTTCTGAAAGTGATCCAAATTATTCCCACTTTTGATTTTGTGTTTGTCTTGTGTGGAAAAGTGGCTAAGCACTTTTAAATAACACACGACTATATAAAGGTGACGATTTTTCAAGTATTGTGACCGCAAATCTTTACTTTTCTTCCATTTTTTTATTTTTATTTTTTATTTTTTTTTTATTTTTATTTTTTATTTTTTTTTTTTTTTTTTTTTTTGTCACGTAACCCTGAGTAACTCTTCTGTAAATTACGGCCCAAAATTGAAACATATCTATATCGGTTTTTATTTAAAATATTGCCTTTTTGTCCATACATGTATCTGAAAATCATTAATCATCCAACTTGAACTGACAAAAAAATGTACTATGCCATTTTGCAACTTTAAAAGATCGCGTATTTAGTCGATTCCAAAATGGTATGACACTTGTTAGACTAACGCTTATTTGGGGACAAAAAAATGTTTTGTTAAAGAAACCCGATTTATAGTTAATTCTTTTTAATAAGTTAAAATAAATACCAAATGTGAACGAAACAGACAGCGACGCTGTGATTGAGACGGATAAACACGCCATTTCGACTATTGACATTGTGCAATACTGCAGTACGTTACGCTCCTTTGCTTACAGCGCATTATTCTGTATGTGTGTTGATTTCGTGCTTACAACTTTGGCTTTCTTTATTGGACTTTATCGTATTGCGGCTTTGATTTGATCATCGAGTGTTTGTTAATTTGCATAGGGGTTATAAATAATTCTGAAATTTAAATATAAAATCACAAAAAACTAAAAACGGATAATATTGGTGTTGGTAATGATTATGAAGTTGAAATGGCACAATTCAACTTGTCCACAAAACTCAAAAATGTGTTGAACATACTGCAAAGAAGGCTTTGTCTTGTCTGGATAAAAAAATCGATATGAGCGAAGCAGAAAAAAGCCTTGCGAAGAGATTTTTATTTGAAGCGAGTTTTCCAGGTGTTATAAAATGTGACTATGGAGCACACATAAATATAATTGCCCCTTCCGAAGAAAATGGGATATAATACAATCGCAAAGTGAAGATTCCGACTTAGATGGGTTGAATACAGATATATCTATTTATTTTATATTTGATACAACAACTTAAAAATAAGTAGTATTGCTATCCAGGCTGGAATCGGAATCTAAGTGACGCGAAACGATAATTCCAATCAAAATGTCAAGAAAGTGAGAAGAATACTCGGATTCTAAGTTTGTATTAGCGATGAAATGTTATGCCATCTACTCTACATTTTGTGATATTGAGATGATGCCGGTTATGTAATGGAACCTTGGATGATGACTCCTTATCGTTGCGCAGAAGCTGGAAGTCCGAAAGGCATTTACAACAGTAAGCACAGCAAAACAAGAAACATTGTAGAAAGGGCTATAGGAGTTTTGAAAAACAGATTTCGATGCATACTTAGTGCACGTCAAATACACCATAGCCCTCAAAAAGCTTCACAAATCATCAACGTTGTTTGTGCATTGCACAATATATGCCTTCATTTTCGCGTCCAAAACGTGAAATTTAAATTTCGTTCGAATTCCGTGATACCAAATTTCCCGAATTTCGAATATGTTGCAGATTTTCCACTACGAATGGATCCCGTGATAGATTTTTCGGGATTCGTAATATATTTCCGATTTCGATAGAATGAAATGCAAGAAATCGATCGCTTTACAATATTTATATTTTACTGTAGCAGTGTATACATATACGATTATATCAGTATATATCTCGCCAGATAGTTTTTTTATTTAATTATTTTACATTACATTTTATATCTCATTTAAGCCTCCGTTTCAGAAGTAATTAAAAATTTAATCTCTTCACTTTACTATATTTCCCTGACAAATTTATTTTATATAATAGTATGAGAATAAGGTTAATTTGTATACTATACAGTTTTAAGCAACATGATAAAAAATAATATCCTTGTAGAATTAAGTTACTAATTTTAAATAAAAGGGAACTAACTATTTTAGAAAATTGACTATATCCTTTTGTGACAATGAAATTAAATTTGAGACTTGATCTGTATTACAATTTTCCACATTGAAGGGATTGGGTGTTTTTTGGGGCTTGTTGTCAACAATCCCGTATTGCATAGGATAGACATAGCTAATTGGTATATTTACAGATGAACATTCTTCATTAATTAAACCTAAAGTTGATTCAAATGATATTGTCGTCAATTGTTTATTAAGTACTAAAGGATTTGTTTGACTTTGACCTTTCACTGTATTAGTATTTCCAATTTTCAATATCGCTCGTTGTGCCTCTTCTTTTTTACTCATTCCTTTATTGTCAGACTTTAAGGCTGCCAATGATGTAAAGTTCTTCTGAGTGTGATCTCTGAAAATGAAAAGAAAACAAATTTATACATAGAACAATTAAAAAGATCTGCGAACAGGATAAAACAAGTATTTTTTATGTTTCTAATATATATTTTGTTTTGTCAATTATAATCGATAGCAAGCAATCAGGAGCTAAGCAACCTCAGGAGAAAAGATATTTTCAAACCTAAATTTGTAATCAAGAGACATTGTGAAAAAATACGCAACGAGTAAGTATTATCCACACTGATTTCTGTAGGAGTCTGTTGGGATAGATTCCTTTTTATATATGAATCTGTTGCACATTTCTAAGCGTCTGCCCTGGTTTGGCACGTACGCCATTTCTGGGCAATTATTACTACTACTATGGTTCCAGGTTCCACGTTAACACACAAAAAATTCAACTTCAACCATCAGAAGTTTCTAATCCTCCTCAAATGACGCTGACCCGAACGTCTGGATCATGCGACACCTATGCAAGTACGCGCATTTTATAACGTACGACGTAACCTGATGAAACCTGTGGGAACACTTCATCGCTGGATGAATGTTTGGAGCAAGTGGATTATTATTTAAGGTAATAAAGTTATAAAAGTTATTTAACTGGCGCCCGAGCAGTGACTGCGTAGTGTTATGAAGTGAGTATGTTTTTTTTTTTTTTTTTTTTTTTTTTTTGTAAAAAGGAGTAAAAAATAAAAAAGCTATATATTAATTACAATATTATATTCAATAAATGTTATATGGAATAAAAAAAAAAAAAAAAAAAAAAAAAAAATGAAATAAAAAAAAATAATAATAATAAAATATATTCTCTACGGAAAACAGGCTGGTCCCAACTTCCATAAGCATACAAAGTATTTGCAAGCATGAATTCTCAAATCAAAGGCGATAGAAGATGTACGCCAACCCCTAAGGGAACTCCTGTTTTCATTTGGCTAACCAGAAATAGTAGTAATTGATAATGAAAAATCATTTAGTACTACTTCTATAAATTTCATGTTGGATGACGAACTGAAGATCAATGTCTTTACAACACCCCAATATTCTAGGCATGGTCACTAGTCGAAATTATGAGATGTTTGAAAACGAAAAATCTCCGTGAATCCTTTATGGAACTTCACGAACGTGCTGTCTATGAATATAATTTATTGCTCTATTCAATCCACCACAGACATGAAGCCTATAAAGGCGTTCTTCTCAAGAAGAGTGAGTTCTAATCTCCAATTATTAGAGAAAACTCGAAAAGAAAACATACAGAGAATTCAAGATAAGCAAGCAGCTGATCTTGAATATCATAACAAAAAAACGTCAACCAATAGAAGAATAATATTCCGGTCGTTATTTATTATATAGGAACCGCAATACAGAATGGACAATTTAAAATAATACACCTTATCGATCTAGAAGCATATCAGAATTTACTCAACAATACAGAAGTGCTCAATTCAAGTTCGAGCAAAAGGTCATCTTCTTTGTCCCAGTCTATCCCAAGAAGTTCTCCGGATTAAAAATCGTTTCGCAAAGCTAAAAATATAAAAAAAAATATAAATAAATAAAATAAAAGGTCATTCGATTTTTTAGGCACCGCTTGGAATCGGATTGCGGGTAGCCCTGACCGACATGACCTTGAAATTATAACAGAAAAAATGAACAATGACCTAAAAAGAAATAACAAAAAGGCAGTAATAAACCAATTAACTTTACAGAGAATAAACGAAATTACTAATATGATAAATAAAATCGTAAGAATTGTACACGAAACAAAAGAAAATAATGATGAAATGATACTTAAAATTATGTAAAAATTAAAATTAATGAAAGAGGATGTAATAAATGCTGCTTATTCAATTTATTTGGGCAACAGCCAATACTTTTAATTCTTATTTATTTAGTAATATGGAAAAAAAATTTATTGAACAATTATTTCAATCGTTGACATAGACAAAGCTCTGTAATTCGCCGGTGGTAAAATAGCATCAGACGGCAAGAATATGGTTTATATCATAAGTTTAGCAACCGTTATCGTTAAAATGTGTAATATCTTTTTAATAAAAGCCGTCAAGCTTGATACAAAAAATAATAAAATGCCATTTACAAATATATAAAAATGTAACCATAAATTGACTTTGATTTAAAATAATTGTAAAGTATTTAATGAACATGCAATTTGTAATTGAAATAACATTATACATATAAGCAATTCCACATGCGTTCCAAGCCCTTTAAGAAGTAAAGCTCAAACCTGCATCATTACCAACAACCAGCATATCCCATCAGTCGAAGAAGTTTTACCTGACACTGTTCCTAACCCAATTTAATGGGTCAGTCTACACTGAGTAAAGAAGATACTTTCGTCAATAAGCAATAGCACGATCCGATTAACGGATACTATTTAGAAAAGATGAAGTTACCAAATACCAACCGCTACCAACAATATTACAACCAACACCTAAACGTGAAAGCAAGTATTATCCCTCGAGATGCTGAAGTAGTTACAAGTCAATAACACTCAGCAAATAAGCATGCTCAAAATCAAGAATAACATCAACTCGAGTATTGTATAAATACAAGTCTAGTTTAAGGATAGCTTTTCTGTGTTATCGAAGATGGTAAAAATCAAAAGCTCAGAAAATAGCGGAAGCCAGCATCCATAACAATATAGGTATGCAAAACATCCCACTTCATGTGAGGGCGGTGAACTCGACAAAGGAAGTTCGAAATTAAGGGTAAAGGTGTTAACACACAAAAAATTCAACTTTAACTATCAGAAGTTTCTCATTATCCTCAAATGACATTCTACTGGACTTCAACAGCCGACTGCTGACACGAGCGTCTGGATCATGCGACACCTATGCGAATATGTGCATTTCATCACGTAAGACAACGGTAACCTGATGACATCTGTGGGAACACTTCATCGCTGGATGAATGTTTGGAGCAAGTGGATTATTATTTAAGGTAGTGTAAGAATAATTTTTTTTTTTAGTCTTTATCTCTTATAGACATAACAGCCAATTTCAAAATGAGCCTCATCGGTGAAGATAATTTGCTTGAAAAAATTGTCATTTTGCTGTTGCTTCTCTTGCTCAATTTCGGACGCAATGCGTCAATGGCGGCCAATTTAAAATGATACGTCAAATTTTAACACCCGTTACAATGCTGTGATCAATTGATTTAGAAATTCCCTTCCGTTGTCGATAAAAGTTGTGATATTCTGAATTGTAACCAGGGTAATGTTATATTATACAGCATTTAGATTTTTGTAAAAGTTCTTCCAAACCCTAATTTTTTTCATTGTCCCTTATTTGTACAATAGATGCGGTAAAATTTACCTCAACAAGCTCTACTCTTTCTCTTCGTTCGGCCTTTCACTTACATTCTTTTCCGTTGGCTATTCAAAATCCTAGAAGGGTAGTGCGCAGCCATGGGTTTATCAGCCATTGGTGCACCCTCCTAGTATCATGAAGGATCAACCATCGCAGATAGGACGGACGGTCCATGTTGGAAGCGTTCAGAACAAAGGCCTTATTCGAAGTTGTTCTTGCCCTTGTGTGGTGTCGTCTCCCCCATCGTGTGTTCTCCTTTGAATTAGAAGGCATATCCGCCCCACCCATTTCTTTCCTACCCAATCCGTTTTTTTGGCCCACCCCTACATTTTATTGGCGGGATGGATCAGTGGGTTCTTAAACTCTGTCTTTCTGCTTCTATGCTTGTCAGAGAGGACAACAATGTGTCTGCGAGAAGGCAGAGACAGGAGTCTCTTCGGTAGTGACGGACGGTCACTATAGTAGACGCGCGTTACGCCTAGAGACAGATGAACGGTCTGGAATCCTCTGCGTGCAATAAACTCCAGAAAACTTAAAACTACTGACGTCCTATTTGGTGACGGACGGTTGCCCATCGAACTATCTTGCGCGAAAGATAAATAAAAAAAAGTCATTGTAAAAGAAAGTTATTTGTAAAGACTGGACCCCCATTTGCGTGCCCCGCACTAACGAAATTTAAGACAAAATGATTCACCGGGATGTCGTTGGTTAGTTTGCATTAGGTAGAACTTCTACCAATAGGCGCGTCATACGGGTAGTTCCCAGTTTCACCGTCACGATACCCCATAACATATCATAACAACGGATAATAATCAGGACATCAGGGAAATCCCAATTATGCGGAAAATTTCCCCAGATTTCGGAAATAAGAATGAGACCTTCATGGGTGTGCGCGTGTGTGTGTGAGATCAAGCAACGGAAGTCCAAAGCATAGTGGTACACTTCAGCAAAATTGCGGAGTGTTGCACACAAAACCAAAAAATTGGCCCGTTGCACCGGTATGAACGGTTGTATGAATGGACGTATGTGTCAGACCTACGGTCCGAGCCAATATCGAAGGGATAGGGTTAACCACGTCTTGGTTGACCATCAATAAGTTTAAAAGCAAGTTTTGCAAAAAAAAAAAAAAAAAAAAAAAGCGAGAAAGAAAAAAAAAGGGGAAAAGTTCAATCGTTTACAATAAAAAGAGAAAAAAAAGAAGAGGGAAATAGCTTTGAGAGAATAAGGGAAGAAACAGTGAAGAGGAAACAAGGAAGTACTCAGGACCAGAAAGGGGAAGACTATGAGATAGCTCTACGAGCAAGGAGCTTTCTGGAAAATTAGGAAAAAAGAGATAAGTACCCTTGTGTATAAGAAATAGTTGTTTATATATCGTGTTCCCCGTGCTGAATCCTTTCGATAAAAAATCATTTCGCGTTTTGATGCAGTTAGCGGTTCAGGCTATTTGGTGGTACCTTTAGTACCATCCTTAAATAAAAGCAGCTTGCTGTCGCCGCTTTTCGACTGTTATATTATCAACCAACCCTCGATTAATAATTGGGTTTTGAAGATGATCTCGCTAGTCAAGACATACCCCCTTGCGTATCCAACGAGGAGAGTAGAGAACGGTTGTTTGTTTAAATTCGTGAAAACCAGAAGGGTGATTGTGCACGAGAACAACGACGAGTGGAAGCTAGTAGTAGGGAAAATAAATAGGCTTAATATTTTGAAACAATGCCATGATAGTTCATCAGCAGGACACATGGGAATTGAAAGAATTTTGCTCGGACAGGGGGCTAGTATTTTTGACGAAAAATGAGAGGGTATATTACCAGATATATTAAGAGCTGCTACGCCATACGTACGGCTCAGCATGAGGTGTTAGGAGTGTCTCCATACTAGAAGACGATTACGGTAAAGAACGCGGTACATAGCACTGTAAGGACTTTAAGCCATATAACAATTGAACCCATTAAACAGTCAGAAGTCCCAATACGAAAATCAATTGAATATTAACATGTAGTTGAGTTAAATAAAGGTAGGTTTGAGGTTATACTTGTAATTTTTCGGATTTTTTTAATTTCACTTTTTCACTTACATTCTTTTCCGTTGGTTCTTCAAAATCCTAGAAGGGTGGTGGGCAGCCATGGGTTCATCAGCCATTGGTGCACCCTCCTAGTATCTTGAAGGATCAACCATCGCAGATAGGACGGACGGTCCATGATGGAAGGGATCAGAAGAAATTCGCAGGAACAGCGTCTAATGTATTAATTTATAGGAGCCTTTACCGAAGTTGTTCTTGCCCTTGTGTGGATTCTTCTCCCCCACAGGGTAGTCTACCTTTGCCTTAGAAGGCATCTCCGCTCCACCCATTTCTTTCCTGCCCAGTCCTTTGTTTTGGCCCACCCCTTCATTTTATCTTCGTTGTCTCTTTGGAAAAGCATATTGACCGGTTGGATCGGTGGGTTCTTGAACTCTGTCTTTCTGCTTCTATGCTTGTCAGAGCGGACAACCAATATGTTGGCGAGAAGGCAGAGACAGGAGTCTCTTTAGTAGTGACAGACGGTCACTTTAGTAGAAGCGCGTTACGCCTAGATCCAGATGAACGGTCTACAACCCTCTGCGTACAATAAACCGCAGAAAACTTAAAAGCAGGTTCATATTGATAAAGAGCTACCGGAGATGATGGTCGCGGGGGTTATTGAAAAATCTAGCAGTCCATGGGCATCGCCCTTAGTTCTAACTAAGAAGAAGGATAGGTCGTATAGGTTCTGTGTCGAGTAAAGGAAGCTTAATAAGGTCATTTCAGTTCAAGATAATGCCATTCGGCTTACACAATGCACCAGCGATTTGGCAAAGTTTCATCGACAAAGTGTTGGGTGCCGATCTCCAGCATTCGTGTTTTTGTATTTCGACGACATTATCATCGTCACAAACTTGTTCCATAAACACCTGGAAATACTGAAAGAGGTCCTCAGACGACTGATGAAGGCAGGTTTGAAAGTCGGTCATTTTTGTAAACCGTCTGTAAAGTTCCTAGGATACATCGTTGATCGTAATTTGTTGCATGCAGATCTGGAAAAAGTGGAGAGTATGGTAAAGATACCAGCACCCAAAAATACAACAGAGATTGGGAGCTTTATAGGAACCGTGTCTTGGTATAGATGCTTCGTACCGAATTTCGCTGTATTGGTTAGGCCCTTTTCAGATTTACTGAAAAAGAATAGGAAATTCATTTGGACCCATGAATTTGAGGGTAGTTTTAGAAAAGCCAAGGAATGCTTAGTAACAGCACCCATTCCGACGTGGCCACATTTTAATCGCCGCTTTGTAGTCCAAACCGACGCGTCAGATTATGGGATTGGAGCTGTTCTCTCCCAGAGTTTCGATAATGGGAAGGTCATTTGTTACCTTAGTAGGTCTCTTAATAGGTGTGAGCGCAACTATTCTACCACGGAAAAGGAGTGCTTAACTATGCTATGGGCGATTTAGAAGTTGCGAGCGTATATCGAAGAGAGTCGATTAACTATCATAACCGATCATTATTCACTGGTATGATAGAGTACTCTGAAGGATCCACAGGAAAGATTAGAGTGTTCGGCAGTTCGGCTCGAACAATTTGACTTGGAGATCGTTCACCGGAAGGGGAAAGAGCATGTGGTTCCTAACATGCTTTCGCAGGGAATCCCGGCAGTGGTCGAGATTTCGGATGCGGATTTGGACCCTTGGGTTTTGAAGATGATCTCGCTAGTCAAGACATACCATCTTGCGTACCCAACGTGGAGAGTAGAGAACGGTCGTTTGTTTAGATTCGTGAAAACCAGACGGGCGATCGTGAAAGAGAACAACGACGAGTGGAAACTAGTAGTAAGGAAAACAGATAGGCTTAATATTTTGAAACAATGCCATGATAGTTCATTAGCAGGACACATGGGAATTAGGAAGACTTCTGCTAGGACAGACGGCAACTATTAGGTATATATTTTAATTCGTGCGGTTTTTTTTCCAAAATTTGAACGTTTATTTAAGAAAAAGATGTACAATAGTATTATTTAAAGTATTGCCCATCTGAAACTATGACTTTTTCCCATGTTTCTGGCAGTTTGGGGATCCCATCCCAAAAGAACTGCGCCGGCTTGGCAGCCAAGAAAAAATCAAGCCAATCTTTGATATTCTGCTCTGATGTGAACCGTATTTCAGTGAGGGCGTTCTGCATCGACCGGAACAAATGGTAGTCAGAAGTGGCAAGGTCTGGGCTATAAGGCGGGTGGGGTGAAAATTCCCATCCACTGTTTTCCAAATAGTTCTTAACCGGAATAGCAACATGGGGCCGAGCCTTGTCACGATGGAAAATTATTGCCTCGTGTCTGGTCGCATATTCCGGGCGTTTTTCAGCTACTGCTCTCTTCAAACGGATTAATTCTGTTGGGTAGCGTTGTCCGTTGATGGTTTCACCCGGTTTTAGCAGCTCATAATACAGCACACCCATCTGATCCCACCAAATGCAGAGCATCACCTTCGCGCCACGGATATTCGGCTTTGCCGTTGATTTGGCTCGTTGGCCGGGTTTCACATATTATTTTTTGCGCTTGGGTTTGTCGTAATGGGTCCATTTTTCATCACCAGTAACAATCCGATGCAAAAATGACTTCCTTTTGTGGCGTTCCAGCTGCATTTCGGACATGCAAAACCGCCTTTCGATGTCTCTCGGCTTGAGTTCATGTGGAACCCAATTTCTTTGCTTTTGAATATATCCAACTTTTGTGTTTGACAACAACCTTCATAGAGTAATGCTTCCAGTTCTTCATCTTCGAACTTTTTTGGCTGCCCAGGACGTTCACCTTCTTCCAAGCCAAAATCACCACTTTTAAATTATGTAAACCACTTTTGGCACGTTCAGTCAGCTAGCGCATGTTCACCATAAACTTGCACCAAATTACGATGACTTTCGGCAGCAGTTATCTTCATATTAAAGTAATGAAGAAAAAACTCTCCGCAAAAACACTTTTTCAGGCACAAAGTTCGACATATTTGAGTGAAAAAAAATTATTGTTGCTTACGCTTCAAATGAATGACATATACTGAAATGACGTACAATGACAGTAGCTTTCCAATGCATGTTCCAATGGAATAATAACAATGGAATAATGCAAGTTACGCCATCTCTTAACAAACCGCACGCAATTAAGTTATAGACCCAATATTATTAACCAAAAATGAGAGGAGATATTACCAGATATATTAGGAGCTGCAAGGTTTGCCATGAGGTAAAACTGGTTAACGAAAATCCGACTGGTCTTATGACGGAGAAAATAGGAACTACATCACCGTGGGAAATGGTGTATGTAGATATGGTCGGTCCGCATCCAAGGTGGCTTAGGGCTTCACATATATTCTCACAGTCGTAGATTATTTTACCAAGTTCCCTCTTCTTTTCCCCCTGCGGTCCACAACAGCGGAATCTGTGTGGGGTGGCCGTGATGTAGTGGTATATGCATAGACTCCGCAAGCAGAGGGTCGCGTGTTTGAATCCCGTGCGAGGCAATTTTCTGAAAAAGTCTTTTCGTAGAATTTGCATGTAGTTATATGAAAATCCCGTCCACGTCAACTCTGACATGAAGGCATAACACTGATGTTGGAGTGGTTGCTGGCTGGGCTAAATGTAACGAACTAACAACTAGCACGTACTTAAGACCCACTGGTTGAGGATGAACTGGCTCCAGTTTGACAACCATCTCTGGGGAAAATATCCAAACCTAATACACCTGAGTTTCTAACTACTACCCGCCCGCGCCCTGGTGAAAAAAGCCAGTAAAAGGGTATTTATATCCTCTTGGTCCGCACGCGGAATTGTATATATATATAAAAAGAGAACAATGTCTTTCTTTTATTTGGCATCCCATCGGTAACCGTGTGTGACAATGGTCCCCAGTTCCGAAGCAAGGAACTGTATACACTATGCAAGTCTTATGGATCAAGCCTAAAATATACGGCACTGTAAGGACCTTAAGCCATATTACGATTGAACCCATTAAACAGGCTGAAGTCCCAATACGAAAATCAATTGAATATTAACATGTAGTTTATAGTATCGGTTGAGTTAAATTAAGACGGGTTTGAGGTTATACTTGTAAGTTTTCGGAATCTTTTTCGTATTTGCTGACGGGTTGTTCCTTGAATTCTTGTTATGGATATTGTCTCAGTCTTTAAGACAAAAGGATTCGTTGGTTAGTTTGAATAAGGTAGCGCACAGAGGTAGAACTCCTTCCAATAATGAACAGGACATACCATATAAACGCGAGTAGGCCATATATTGTTTCCCAAATTATATTTTTCCTTTTTTTATCTTTTGGGAAGAACTGGTGTTGCATTGGGTCTGAATGCAACCCCAAGGATTGATCGTAAGGAAAATATAAGCTCGGATCAAAGGGAAACCCCAATCTTGAGGAAATTTTCCCCAGATGTGGTAAATAAGTCTGAAACCTTCATGGATGCGTATTTCTTTGTAAGTGAAAGCAACGGAGGTCCAAGGCATGGTGGCACACTTCAGAAAAATTGCAGAGTGTTGCACATCGGTACGAACGGTTGTATGAATGGCCGTATGTGAGAGACCTACTGTCCGAGCCAATATCGATGGGATAGGGTTAACCATTTTTTGGTTGACAATCAATAAGTTTAAAAGCAAGTTTTGCAAAAAAAAGGGAAAAGAAAAACAAAGGAAAAATTTCGATCGTTTTAAAGAAAAAAAAAAAAAAAAAAAAAAAAAAAAAAAAAAAAAAAAAAAAATGAAGAAACAGTGAGGAGGAAACAAGAAAGTACTCAGGACTAGGAAGGATTAAAAATAGTTGTTTATATCGTGTTCCCCGGGGTAAAACCTTTCGATAGAAAAACATATCGCGTTTTAGTGTCAGGCTCCGCAATTAGCGGTTCAGGCTATTTGGTGATACTTTTAGTAACAGACTTGAAAAAAAAAATATCTTTTTGTCGCCGCGTTTCGGCTGTTATATAATCAACCAACCCTCGGTTAATAAAAAAAAAATCCATTTTAAAACGTATACCCAAAAACGTTGTTTTTCTTTCTGGTGTGTTTTATACTCTATTTCTTTTGCAGCATACGGGTTTGCACTTCCGATCGAAAAAAGTGCATGGCGCCTAGTTTAAACAATGTTTAAACAATCCACAAATTCACACTCTAAAAAAAAGCAAAAAAAAATGAAAGTAAATCTTAGCACATATTGTACCTTTTTCCCACCACATACTACAATAGGTAGGGTGAAAAGTAACCTCCTTGGGAATGGAAAAAAATTTTTTTTTAAATGTTTTTTTTTTTTATTTTTTTCAATATAGTTCCCTTTTCATTTGATACACTTATTCCAGCGATTTTCCAACTTCTTGATCCCGTCCGAAAAGTAATTTTCCGGAAAGTCTGCAATATACTCCTCCATGACGTCCATGATTTTCTCGAGTGAGCTGAATTTTTTATTGGTGAACCATCTTTTGATATTTGGGAAGAGATAATAGTCCGATTGAGCCATATCGGGCGAATACGGTGGATACGACAGCAATTGGAGTAGTAAGTCATTGATTTTGGCCATGGTTGCGATGCTCTTCTGCGCCGGTGCATTGTCTTGCAAACAAAAAATTTTTTATCGCTTCATGTGAGGCCATTTTGCAGCGGTCGGCCTTCAACCGCTCCAATAATGCACAGTAACACTCGCTGTTGATGGTTTTTCCTTTTTCGAAGTAGTCCACGAAGAGTATGCCATGACAATCCCAGAAAACCGAAGCCATAATCTTTCCGACCCATCGAACCTCCCTCAGCCTCCTTCAGCCCCCCTCAACCATCCTCGGAGCACTCGTGCCGGCTTCACTCCATTGCCGGGCACTCATTTTGTTCTCTGTTACCAATCGACGCCAAAAGTCCGCCCGATTCCGCAGCAGCAAGTCCCAACATTCTTTCGAAGTGCTCTCGCGTTCGTGTTTTTGGTCAGGAGTGAGTATGCGCAGCACCCAGCTTCAGGATAACTTTTTCATATGCAGCCTGCTGCTGCGGACTTGATCGATAGTGAAGTTGCGGCCACCACAAAACTCTCGAAACCAATATTTGACGGTGTAATCTGACGGAGCATTAGCCCCATAATATTTATCCAACTTTTCTTTTGTTTCCCTCGCCTTTTTGCCTCTCAAAAAATAATGTTTTATGAGACAACGAAAATCGTTTTTATCCATACTCAACATGATGCCAAACACGTCAACAATAATCAGCTGTCAAAACAAAACTAAAGACAGTATCTCACTGAAATTTGGCATGTCTACCTTAATATGAACGGACTTAAAGCACCATAACCTCTTTTGCAGTAGCAGCGCATTCTGGCGGTCAAGGAGGTTACTTTTCACTCCATCCAGTATAATACATTTATTCATACATAAATTCATATTTGTTTCAACATATATTTATATATACTCATAACCCGCAGTTATTATAGTTTGTTCTGACATTTGTTTGGCTCGTTTTCGTTCTTTTTTCTAACCCTTGTGAGGTCCTTGAAATCTGAGGCAAACAGCTGTTTATAAACTTCGGTGGATTTTGCTTAATTAAGGACTCGTATCCACTTCCTTTCATTTCGGCAACATTGGATAGACTTCGGAACGCACAGTATCTGCACTCAGTGGACATAAAGTCCACAAACTTGTTCCATAAACACCTGGAAATACTGAAAGAGGTCCTCAGACGACTGATGAAGGCAGGTTTGAAAGTCGTTCGGGATAAGTGCCATTTTTTGTAAACCGTCTGTAAAGTTCCTAGGATAAATCGTTGATCGTAATTTGTTGTATGCAGATCTAGAAAAAGTGGAGAGTATGGTAAAGATACCAGCACCCAAAAACACAACAGAGGTTGGGAGCTTTATAGGAACCGTGTCTTGGTATAGATGCTTCGTACCAAATTTCGCTGTATTGGTAAGGCCCCTTTAAGATTTACTGAAAAAAATAGGAAATTCATTTAGACCCGTGAATGTGAGGATAGTTTTAGAAAAGCCAAGGAATTCTTAGTAACAGCACCTATTCCGACGTGCACGGATTTTAATCGCACCTTTGTAGTCCAAACCAACGCGTCAGATTATGGGATTGGAGTTGTTCTCTCCCAGAGTTTCGATAATGAAGAGGTCATATGTTACCTTAGTAGGTCCCTTCATAAGTGTTAGCGCAACTACTCTACCACGGAAGTGGTATGGGCGATTTAGAAGTTGCGAGCGTATATCGAAGAGAGTCGATTAACTATCATTACCGATCATTATTCACTGGTATGATAGAGTACTCTGAAGGATCCACAGGGAAGATTAGAGTGTTCGGCAGTTCGGCTCGAACAATTTGACTTGGAGATCGTTCACCGGAAGGGGAAAGAGCATGTGGTTCCTAACATGCTTTCGCAGGGAATCCCGGCAGTGGCCGAGATTTCGGATGCGGATTTGGACCCTTGGGTTTTGAAGATGATCTAGCTAGTCAAGACATACCATCTTGCATATCCAACGTGGAGAGTAGAGAACGGTCGTTTGTTTAAATTCGTGAAAACCAAAATGGCGATTGTGAACGAGAACAACGACGAGTGGAAGCTAGTAGTAGAGAAAACAGATAGGCTTAATATTTTGAAACAATGCCATGATAGTTCATTAGCAGGACACATGGGAATTAGGAAGACTTCTGCTAGGACAGACGGCAACTATTAGGTATATATTATAATTCGTGCGGTTTTTTTTTTTCAAAATTTAAACGTTTATTTAAGAAAAACATGTACAATAGTATTATTTAAAGTATTGCCTATCTGAAACTATGACTTTTTCCCATGTTTCTGGCAGTTTGGGGATCCCATCCCAAAAGAACTGCCTCGGCTTGGCAGCCAAGAACAAATCAAGCCAATCTTTGATATTCTGCTTTGATGTGAACCGTATTTCAGTGAGGGCGTTCTGCGTCGACCGGAACAAATGGTAGTCAGAAGGGGCAAGGTCTGGGCTATAAGGCGGGTGGGGTGAAACTTCCCATCCACTGTTTTCCAAATAGTTCTTAACCGGAATAGCAACGGCTACTGCTCTCTTCAAACATATTAATTCTGTTGGGTAGCGTTGTCCGTTGATGATTTCACCCGGTTTTAGCAGCTCATAATACAGCACACCCATCTGATCCCACCAAATACAGAGCATCACCTTCGCGCCACGGATATTCGGCTTTGCCGTTGATTTGGCTGATTGGCCGGGTTTCACATATTATTTTTTGCGCTTGGGGTTGTCGTAATGGATCCATTTTTCAACACCAGTAACAATCCGATGCAAAAATGACTTCCTTTTGTGGCGTTCCAGCTGCATTTCGGACATGCAAAACCGCCTTTCGACGTCTCTCGGCTTGATTTCATGTGGAACCCAATTTCTTTGCTTTTGAATATATCCAGCTTTTGGAATAATAACAATGGAATAATGCAAGTTACGCCATTTCTTAACAAACCGCACGCAATTAAGTTATAGACCCAATATTATTAACCAAAAATGAGAGGGGATATTACCAGATATATTAGGAGCTGCAAGGTTTGCCATGAGGTAAAACCGGTTAACGAAAATCCTACTGGTCTTATGACGGAGAAAATAGGGACTACATCACCGTGGGAAATGGTGTATGTAGATATGGTCGGTCCGCATCCAAGGTGGCTTAGGTGCTTTACATATATTCTCACAGTCGTAGATTATTTTACCAAGTTCCCTCTTCTTTTCCCCCTGCGGTCCACAACAGCGGAATCTGTGTGGGGTGGCCGTGATGTAGTGATATATGCATAGACTCCGCAAGCAGAGGGTCGCGTGTTTGAATCCCGTGTGAGGCAATTTTCTGAAAAAGTCTTTTCGTAGAATTTGCATGTAGTTATATGAAAATCCCGTCCACGTCAACTCTGACATGAAAGCATAACACTGATGTTGGAGTGGTTACTGGCTGGGCTAAATGTAACGAACTAACAACTAGCACGTACTTAAGACCCACTGGTTGAGGATGAACTGGCTCCAGTTTGACAACCACCTCTGGGGAAAATATCCAAACCTAATACACCTGAGTTTTTAACTACTATACCACCCGCTTGCGCCCTGGTGAAAAAATCCAGTAAAAGGGTATTTATATCCTCTTGGTCCGCACGCGGAATTGTATATATATATATAAAGAGAACAATGTCTTTCTTTTATTTGGCGTCCCATCGGTAACCGTGTGTGACAATGGTCCCCAGTTCCAAAGCAAGGAACTGTATACACTATGCAAGTCTTATGGATCAAGCCTAAAATATACGGCACTGTAAGGACCTTAAGCCATATTACGATTGAACCCATTAAACAGGCTGAAGTCCCAATACGAAAATCAATTGAATATTAACATGTAGTTTATAGTATCGGTTGAGTTAAATTAAGACGGGTTTGAGGTTATACTTGTAAGTTTTCGGAATCTTTTTCGTATTTGCTGACGGGTTGTTCCTTGAATTCTTGTTATGGATATTGTCTCACTCTTTAAGACAAAAGGATTCACCATGATGTCGTTGGTTAGTTTGAATAAGGTAGCGCACAGAGGTAGAACTCCTTCCAATAATGAACAGGACATACCATATAAACGCGAGTAGGCCATATATTGTTTCCCAAATTATATTTTTCCTTTTTTTATCTTTTGGGAAGAACTGGTGTTGCATTGGGTCTGAATGCAACCCCAAGGATTGATCGTAAGGAAAATATAAGCTCGGATCAAAGGGAAACCCCAATCTTGAGGAAATTTTCCCCAGATGTGGTAAATAAGTCTGAAACCTTCATGGGTGCGTATTTGTTTGTAAGTGGAAGCAACGGAGGTCCAAGGCATGGTGGCACACTTCAGAAAAATTGCAGAGTGTTGCACATCGGTACGAACGGTTGTATGAATGGCCGTATGTGAGAGACCTACTGTCCGAGCCAATATCGATGGGATAGGGTTAACCATTTTTTGGTTGACAATCAATAAGTTTAAAAGCAAGTTTTGCAAAAAAAAAGGAAAAAGAAAAACAAAGGAAAAATTTCGATCGTTTTAAAGAAAAAAAAAAAAAAAAAAAAAGTGAAGAAACAGTGAGGAGGAAACAAGAAAGTACTCAGGACTAGGAAGGAGAAGACTAGGAGGTAGTTCTACGAGCAAGAAACTTTCTGGAAATTTAGTAAAAAAAATAAATAAGTACCCTTGTGTATTAAAAATAGTTGTTTATATCGTGTTCCCCGGGGTAAACCTTTCGATAGAAAAACATATCGCGTTTTAGTGTCAGGCTCCGCAATTAGCGGTTCAGGCTATTTGGTGATACTTTTAGTACCAGACTTGAAAAAAAATATCTTTTTGTCGCCGCGTTTCGGCTGTTATATAATCAACCAACCCTCGGTTAATAAAAAAAAATTCATTTTATAACGTATACCCAAAAACGTTGTTTTTCTTTCTGGTGTATTTTATACTCTATTTCTTTTGCAGCATACGGTTTCGCACTTCCGATCGAAAAAAGTGCATGGCGCCTAGTTTAAAAAATGTTTAAACAATCCACAAATTCACACTCTAAAAAAAAGCAAAAAAAAAAAAAATTAAAGTAAATCTTAGCACATATTGTACCTTTTTCCCACCACATACTACAATAAGTAGGGTGAAAAGTAACCTCCTTGGGAATGGAAAAAAAATTTTTTTTAAATGTTTTTTTTTTTTATTTTTTTCAATATAGTTCCCTTTTCATTTGATACACTTATTCCAGCGATTTTCCAACTTCTTGATCCCGTCCGAAAAGTAATTTTCCGAAAAGTCTGCAATATACTCCTCCATGACGTCGATGATTTTCTTGAGTGAGCTGAATTTTTTATTGATGAACCATCTTTTGATATTTGGGAAGAGATAATAGTCCGATTGAGCCATATCGGGCGAATACGGTGGATACGACAGCAATTGGAGTAGTAAGTCATTGATTTTGGCCATGGTTGCGATGCTCTTCTGCGCCGGTGCATTGTCTTGCAAACACAAAATTTTTTATCGCTTCATGTGAGGCCATTTTGCAGCGGTCGGCCTTCAACCGCTCCAATAATGCACAGTAACACTCGCTGTTGATGGTTTTTCCTTTTTCGAAGTAGTCCACGAAGAGTATGCCATGACAATCCCAGAAAACCGAAGCCATAATCTTTCCGACCCATCGAACCTCCCTCAGCCTCCTTCAGCCCCCCTCAACCATCCTCGGAGCACTCGTGCCGGCTTCACTCCATTGCCGGGCACTCATTCTGTTCTCTGTTACCAATCGACGCCAAAAGTCCGCCCGATTCCGCAGCAGCAAGTCCCAACATTCTTTCGAAGTGCTCTCGCGTTCGTGTTTTTGGTCAGGAGTGAGTATGCGCAGCACCCAGCTTCAGGATAACTTTTTCATATGCAGCCTGCTGCTGCGGACTTGATCGATAGTGAAGTTGCGGCCACCACAAAACTCTCGAAACCAATATTTGACGGTGTAATCTGACGGAGCATTAGCCCCATAATATTTATCCAACTTTTCTTTTGTTTCCCTCGCCTTTTTGCCTCTCAAAAAATAATGTTTTATGAGACAACGAAAATCGTTTTTATCCATACTCAACATGATGCCAAACACGTCAACAATAATCAGCTGTCAAAACAAAACTAAAGACAGTATCTCACTGAAATTTGGCATGTCTACCTTAATATGAACGGACTTAAAGCACCATAACCTCTTTTGCAGTAGCAGCGCATTCTGGCGGTCAAGGAGGTTACTTTTCAGTCCATCCAGTATAATACATTTATTCATACATAAATTCATATTTGTTTCAACATATATTTATATATACTTATAACCCGCAGTTATTATAGTTTGTTCTGACATTTGTTTGGCTCGTTTTCGTTCTTTTTTCTAACCCTTGTGAGGTCCTTGAAATCTGAGGCAAACAGCTGTTTATAAACTTCGGTGGATTTTGCTTAATTAAGGACTCGTATCCACTTCCTTTCATTTCGGCAACATTGGATAAACTTCGGAACGCACAGTATCTGCACTCAGTGGACATAAAGTCAGCTTACTGGCAGATTCTGATGGAACCAAAATCGAGACCCTTCACCGATTTACAGTGCCGAACAGAAGTCTCTTTCAGCTCAAGAGAATGTTATTCGGCTTACACAATGGACCAGCGACTTGGAAAAGGTTCATCGACAGCGTGTTGGGTGCCGATCTCGAGCTGTTCGTGCTTGTGTATTTAGACGACATTATCATTGTCACAAACTTGTTCCATAAACACCTGGAAATACTGAAAGAGGTCCTCAGACGACTGATGAAGGCAGGTTTGAAAGTCGTTCGGGATAAGTGCCATTTTTTGTAAACCGTCTGTAAAGTTCCTAGGATAAATCGTTGATCGTAATTTGTTGTATGCAGATCTAGAAAAAGTGGAGAGTATGGTAAAGATACCAGCACCCAAAAACACAACAGAGGTTGGGAGCTTTATAGGAACCGTGTCTTGGTATAGATGCTTCGTACCAAATTTCGCTGTATTGGTAAGGCCCCTTTAAGATTTACTGAAAAAAATAGGAAATTCATTTAGACCCGTGAATGTGAGGATAGTTTTAGAAAAGCCAAGGAATTCTTAGTAACAGCACCTATTCCGACGTGCACGGATTTTAATCGCACCTTTGTAGTCCAAACCAACGCGTCAGATTATGGGATTGGAGTTGTTCTCTCCCAGAGTTTCGATAATGAAGAGGTCATATGTTACCTTAGTAGGTCCCTTCATAAGTGTTAGCGCAACTACTCTACCACGGAAGTGGTATGGGCGATTTAGAAGTTGCGAGCGTATATCGAAGAGAGTCGATTAACTATCATTACCGATCATTATTCACTGGTATGATAGAGTACTCTGAAGGATCCACAGGGAAGATTAGAGTGTTCGGCAGTTCGGCTCGAACAATTTGACTTGGAGATCGTTCACCGGAAGGGGAAAGAGCATGTGGTTCCTAACATGCTTTCGCAGGGAATCCCGGCAGTGGCCGAGATTTCGGATGCGGATTTGGACCCTTGGGTTTTGAAGATGATCTAGCTAGTCAAGACATACCATCTTGCATATCCAACGTGGAGAGTAGAGAACGGTCGTTTGTTTAAATTCGTGAAAACCAAAATGGCGATTGTGAACGAGAACAACGACGAGTGGAAGCTAGTAGTAGAGAAAACAGATAGGCTTAATATTTTGAAACAATGCCATGATAGTTCATTAGCAGGACACATGGGAATTAGGAAGACTTCTGCTAGGACAGACGGCAACTATTAGGTATATATTATAATTCGTGCGGTTTTTTTTTTTCAAAATTTAAACGTTTATTTAAGAAAAACATGTACAATAGTATTATTTAAAGTATTGCCTATCTGAAACTATGACTTTTTCCCATGTTTCTGGCAGTTTGGGGATCCCATCCCAAAAGAACTGCCTCGGCTTGGCAGCCAAGAACAAATCAAGCCAATCTTTGATATTCTGCTTTGATGTGAACCGTATTTCAGTGAGGGCGTTCTGCGTCGACCGGAACAAATGGTAGTCAGAAGGGGCAAGGTCTGGGCTATAAGGCGGGTGGGGTGAAACTTCCCATCCACTGTTTTCCAAATAGTTCTTAACCGGAATAGCAACGGCTACTGCTCTCTTCAAACATATTAATTCTGTTGGGTAGCGTTGTCCGTTGATGATTTCACCCGGTTTTAGCAGCTCATAATACAGCACACCCATCTGATCCCACCAAATACAGAGCATCACCTTCGCGCCACGGATATTCGGCTTTGCCGTTGATTTGGCTGATTGGCCGGGTTTCACATATTATTTTTTGCGCTTGGGGTTGTCGTAATGGATCCATTTTTCAACACCAGTAACAATCCGATGCAAAAATGACTTCCTTTTGTGGCGTTCCAGCTGCATTTCGGACATGCAAAACCGCCTTTCGACGTCTCTCGGCTTGATTTCATGTGGAACCCAATTTCTTTGCTTTTGAATATATCCAGCTTTTGGAATAATAACAATGGAATAATGCAAGTTACGCCATTTCTTAACAAACCGCACGCAATTAAGTTATAGACCCAATATTATTAACCAAAAATGAGAGGGGATATTACCAGATATATTAGGAGCTGCAAGGTTTGCCATGAGGTAAAACCGGTTAACGAAAATCCTACTGGTCTTATGACGGAGAAAATAGGGACTACATCACCGTGGGAAATGGTGTATGTAGATATGGTCGGTCCGCATCCAAGGTGGCTTAGGTGCTTTACATATATTCTCACAGTCGTAGATTATTTTACCAAGTTCCCTCTTCTTTTCCCCCTGCGGTCCACAACAGCGGAATCTGTGTGGGGTGGCCGTGATGTAGTGATATATGCATAGACTCCGCAAGCAGAGGGTCGCGTGTTTGAATCCCGTGTGAGGCAATTTTCTGAAAAAGTCTTTTCGTAGAATTTGCATGTAGTTATATGAAAATCCCGTCCACGTCAACTCTGACATGAAAGCATAACACTGATGTTGGAGTGGTTACTGGCTGGGCTAAATGTAACGAACTAACAACTAGCACGTACTTAAGACCCACTGGTTGAGGATGAACTGGCTCCAGTTTGACAACCACCTCTGGGGAAAATATCCAAACCTAATACACCTGAGTTTTTAACTACTATACCACCCGCTTGCGCCCTGGTGAAAAAATCCAGTAAAAGGGTATTTATATCCTCTTGGTCCGCACGCGGAATTGTATATATATATATAAAGAGAACAATGTCTTTCTTTTATTTGGCGTCCCATCGGTAACCGTGTGTGACAATGGTCCCCAGTTCCAAAGCAAGGAACTGTATACACTATGCAAGTCTTATGGATCAAGCCTAAAATATACGGCACTGTAAGGACCTTAAGCCATATTACGATTGAACCCATTAAACAGGCTGAAGTCCCAATACGAAAATCAATTGAATATTAACATGTAGTTTATAGTATCGGTTGAGTTAAATTAAGACGGGTTTGAGGTTATACTTGTAAGTTTTCGGAATCTTTTTCGTATTTGCTGACGGGTTGTTCCTTGAATTCTTGTTATGGATATTGTCTCACTCTTTAAGACAAAAGGATTCACCATGATGTCGTTGGTTAGTTTGAATAAGGTAGCGCACAGAGGTAGAACTCCTTCCAATAATGAACAGGACATACCATATAAACGCGAGTAGGCCATATATTGTTTCCCAAATTATATTTTTCCTTTTTTTATCTTTTGGGAAGAACTGGTGTTGCATTGGGTCTGAATGCAACCCCAAGGATTGATCGTAAGGAAAATATAAGCTCGGATCAAAGGGAAACCCCAATCTTGAGGAAATTTTCCCCAGATGTGGTAAATAAGTCTGAAACCTTCATGGGTGCGTATTTGTTTGTAAGTGGAAGCAACGGAGGTCCAAGGCATGGTGGCACACTTCAGAAAAATTGCAGAGTGTTGCACATCGGTACGAACGGTTGTATGAATGGCCGTATGTGAGAGACCTACTGTCCGAGCCAATATCGATGGGATAGGGTTAACCATTTTTTGGTTGACAATCAATAAGTTTAAAAGCAAGTTTTGCAAAAAAAAGGAAAAAGAAAAACAAAGGAAAAATTTCGATCGTTTTAAAGAAAAAAAAAAAAAAAAAAAAAGTGAAGAAACAGTGAGGAGGAAACAAGAAAGTACTCAGGACTAGGAAGGAGAAGACTAGGAGGTAGTTCTACGAGCAAGAAACTTTCTGGAAATTTAGTAAAAAAAATAAATAAGTACCCTTGTGTATTAAAAATAGTTGTTTATATCGTGTTCCCCGGGGTAAACCTTTCGATAGAAAAACATATCGCGTTTTAGTGTCAGGCTCCGCAATTAGCGGTTCAGGCTATTTGGTGATACTTTTAGTACCAGACTTGAAAAAAAATATCTTTTTGTCGCCGCGTTTCGGCTGTTATATAATCAACCAACCCTCGGTTAATAAAAAAAAATTCATTTTATAACGTATACCCAAAAACGTTGTTTTTCTTTCTGGTGTATTTTATACTCTATTTCTTTTGCAGCATACGGTTTCGCACTTCCGATCGAAAAAAGTGCATGGCGCCTAGTTTAAAAAATGTTTAAACAATCCACAAATTCACACTCTAAAAAAAAGCAAAAAAAAAAAAAAAAATGAAAGTAAATCTTAGCACATATTGTACCTTTTTCCCACCACATACTACAATAAGTAGGGTGAAAAGTAACCTCCTTGGGAATGGAAAAAAAATTTTTTTTAAATGTTTTTTTTTTTTATTTTTTTCAATATAGTTCCCTTTTCATTTGATACACTTATTCCAGCGATTTTCCAACTTCTTGATCCCGTCCGAAAAGTAATTTTCCGAAAAGTCTGCAATATACTCCTCCATGACGTCGATGATTTTCTTGAGTGAGCTGAATTTTTTATTGATGAACCATCTTTTGATATTTGGGAAGAGATAATAGTCCGATTGAGCCATATCGGGCGAATACGGTGGATACGACAGCAATTGGAGTAGTAAGTCATTGATTTTGGCCATGGTTGCGATGCTCTTCTGCGCCGGTGCATTGTCTTGCAAACACAAAATTTTTTATCGCTTCATGTGAGGCCATTTTGCAGCGGTCGGCCTTCAACCGCTCCAATAATGCACAGTAACACTCGCTGTTGATGGTTTTTCCTTTTTCGAAGTAGTCCACGAAGAGTATGCCATGACAATCCCAGAAAACCGAAGCCATAATCTTTCCGACCCATCGAACCTCCCTCAGCCTCCTTCAGCCCCCCTCAACCATCCTCGGAGCACTCGTGCCGGCTTCACTCCATTGCCGGGCACTCATTCTGTTCTCTGTTACCAATCGACGCCAAAAGTCCGCCCGATTCCGCAGCAGCAAGTCCCAACATTCTTTCGAAGTGCTCTCGCGTTCGTGTTTTTGGTCAGGAGTGAGTATGCGCAGCACCCAGCTTCAGGATAACTTTTTCATATGCAGCCTGCTGCTGCGGACTTGATCGATAGTGAAGTTGCGGCCACCACAAAACTCTCGAAACCAATATTTGACGGTGTAATCTGACGGAGCATTAGCCCCATAATATTTATCCAACTTTTCTTTTGTTTCCCTCCCCTTTTTGCCTCTCAAAAAATAATGTTTTATGAGACAACGAAAATCGTTTTTATCCATACTCAACATGATGCCAAACACGTCAACAATAATCAGCTGTCAAAACAAAACTAAAGACAGTATCTCACTGAAATTTGGCATGTCTACCTTAATATGAACGGACTTAAAGCACCATAACCTCTTTTGCAGTAGCAGCGCATTCTGGCGGTCAAGGAGGTTACTTTTCAGTCCATCCAGTATAATACATTTATTCATACATAAATTCATATTTGTTTCAACATATATTTATATATACTTATAACCCGCAGTTATTATAGTTTGTTCTGACATTTGTTTGGCTCGTTTTCGTTCTTTTTTCTAACCCTTGTGAGGTCCTTGAAATCTGAGGCAAACAGCTGTTTATAAACTTCGGTGGATTTTGCTTAATTAAGGACTCGTATCCACTTCCTTTCATTTCGGCAACATTGGATAAACTTCGGAACGCACAGTATCTGCACTCAGTGGACATAAAGTCAGCTTACTGGCAGATTCTGATGGAACCAAAATCGAGACCATTCACCGATTTACAGTGCCGAACAGAAGTCTCTTTCAGCTCAAGAGAATGTTATTCGGCTTACACAATGGACCAGCGACTTGGAAAAGGTTCATCGACAGCGTGTTGGGTGCCGATCTCGAGCTGTTCGTGCTTGTGTATTTAGACGACATTATCATTGTCACAAACTTGTTCCATAAACACCTGGAAATACTGAAAGAGGTCCTCAGACGACTGATGAAGGCAGGTTTGAAAGTCGTTCGGGATAAGTGCCATTTTTTGTAAACCGTCTGTAAAGTTCCTAGGATAAATCGTTGATCGTAATTTGTTGTATGCAGATCTAGAAAAAGTGGAGAGTATGGTAAAGATACCAGCACCCAAAAACACAACAGAGGTTGGGAGCTTTATAGGAACCGTGTCTTGGTATAGATGCTTCGTACCAAATTTCGCTGTATTGGTAAGGCCCCTTTAAGATTTACTGAAAAAAATAGGAAATTCATTTAGACCCGTGAATGTGAGGATAGTTTTAGAAAAGCCAAGGAATTCTTAGTAACAGCACCTATTCCGACGTGCACGGATTTTAATCGCACCTTTGTAGTCCAAACCAACGCGTCAGGTTATGGGATTGGAGTTGTTCTCTCCCAGAGTTTCGATAATGAAGAGGTCATATGTTACCTTAGTAGGTCCCTTCATAAGTGTTAGCGCAACTACTCTACCACGGAAGTGGTATGGGCGATTTAGAAGTTGCGAGCGTATATCGAAGAGAGTCGATTAACTATCATTACCGATCATTATTCACTGGTATGATAGAGTACTCTGAAGGATCCACAGGGAAGATTAGAGTGTTCGGCAGTTCGGCTCGAACAATTTGACTTGGAGATCGTTCACCGGAAGGGGAAAGAGCATGTGGTTCCTAACATGCTTTCGCAGGGAATCCCGGCAGTGGCCGAGATTTCGGATGCGGATTTGGACCCTTGGGTTTTGAAGATGATCTAGCTAGTCAAGACATACCATCTTGCATATCCAACGTGGAGAGTAGAGAACGGTCGTTTGTTTAAATTCGTGAAAACCAAAATGGCGATTGTGAACGAGAACAACGACGAGTGGAAGCTAGTAGTAGAGAAAACAGATAGGCTTAATATTTTGAAACAATGCCATGATAGTTCATTAGCAGGACACATGGGAATTAGGAAGACTTCTGCTAGGACAGACGGCAACTATTAGGTATATATTTTAATTCGTGCGGTTTTTTTTTCAAAATTTAAACGTTTATTTAAGAAAAACATGTACAATAGTATTATTTAAAGTATTGCCTATCTGAAACTATGACTTTTTCCCATGTTTCTGGCAGTTTGGGGATCCCATCCCAAAAGAACTGCCTCGGCTTGGCAGCCAAGAACAAATCAAGCCAATCTTTGATATTCTGCTTTGATGTGAACCGTATTTCAGTGAGGGCGTTCTGCGTCGACCGGAACAAATGGTAGTCAGAAGGGGCAAGGTCTGGGCTATAAGGCGGGTGGGGTGAAACTTCCCATCCACTGTTTTCCAAATAGTTCTTAACCGGAATAGCAACGGCTACTGCTCTCTTCAAACGGATTAATTCTGTTGGGTAGCGTTGTCCGTTGATGATTTCACCCGGTTTTAGCAGCTCATAATACAGCACACCCATCTGATCCCACCAAATACAGAGCATCACCTTCGCGCCACGGATATTCGGCTTTGCCGTTGATTTGGCTGATTGGCCGGGTTTCACATATTATTTTTTGCGCTTGGGGTTGTCGTAATGGATCCATTTTTCAACACCAGTAACAATCCGATGCAAAAATGACTTCCTTTTGTGGCGTTCCAGCTGCATTTCGGACATGCAAAACCGCCTTTCGACGTCTCTCGGCTTGATTTCATGTGGAACCCAATTTCTTTGCTTTTGAATATATCCAGCTTTTGTGTTTGACAACAACCTTCATAGAGTAATGCTTCCAGTTCTTCATCTTCGAACTTTTTTGGCTGCCCAGGACGTTCATCGTCTTCCAAGCCAAAATCACCACTTTTAAATCGTGTAAACCACTTTTGGCACGTTCAGTCAGCTACCGCATGTTCACCATAAACTTGCACCAAAATACGATGACTTTCGGCAGCAGTTTTCTTCATATTAAAGTAATGAAGAAAAAACTCCCCGCAAAAACACTTTTTCAGGCACAAAGTTCGACATATTTGAGTGAAAAAAAATTGTTGTTGCTTACGCTTCAAATGAATGACATATACTGAAATGACGTACAATGACAGTAGCTTTCCAACGCATGTTCCAATGGAATAATAACAATGGAATATTGCAAGTTACGCCATCTCTTAACAAACCGCACGCAATTAAGTTATAGACCCAATATTATTAACCAAAAATGAGAGGGGATATTACCAGATATATTAGGAGCTGCAAGGTTTGCCATGAGGTAAAACCGGTTAACGAAAATCCGACTGGTCTTATGACGGAGAAAATAGGGACTACATCACCGTGGGAAATGGTGTATGTAGATATGGTCGGTCCGCATCCAAGGTCGCTTAGGGGCTACACATATATTCTCACAGTCGTAGATTATTTTACCAAGTTCCCTTTTCTTTTCCCCCTGCGGTCCACAACAGCGGAATCTGTGTGGGGTGGCCGTGATGTAGTGGTATATGCATAGACTCCGCAAGCTGAGGTTCGCGTGTTTGAATCCCGTGCGAGGCAATTTTCTGAAAAAGTCTTTTCGTAGAATTTGCATGTAGTTATATGAAAATCCCGTCCACGTCAACTCTGACATGAAGGCATAACACTGATGTTGGAGTGGTTGCTGGCTGGGCTAAATGTAACGAACTAACAACTAGCACGTACTTAAGACCCACTGGTTGATGATGAACTGGCTCCAGTTTGACAACCACCTCTGGGGAAAATATCCAAACCTAATACACCTGAGTTTCTAACTACTATACCACCCGCCCGCGCCCTGGTGAAAAAAGCCAGTAAAAGGGTATTTATATCCTCTTGGTCCGCACGCGGAATTGTATATATATATATATATATAGATATATATATATAAAAAGAGAACAATGTCTTTCTTTTATTTGGCGTCACATCGGTAACCGTGTGTGACAATGGTCCCCAGTTCCGAAGCAAGGAACTGTATATGCAACTGTATATGAACACTATGCAAGTCTTATGGATCAAGCCTAAAATATACGGCACTGTAAGGACCTTAAGCCATATTACGATTGAACCCATTAAACAGGCTGAAGTCCCAATACGAAAATCAATTGCATATTAACATGTAGTTTATAGTATCGGTTGAGTTAAATTAAGACAGGTTTGAGGTTATACTTGTAAGTTTTCGGAATCTTTTTCGTATTTGTTGACGGGTTGTTCCTTGAATTCTTGTTATGGATATTGTCTCACTCTTTAAGACAAAAGGATTCACCATGATGTCGTTGGTTGGTTTGAATAAGGTAGCGCACAGAGGTAGAACTCCTTCCAATAGGCCCGTCATATGGGTAGTTCCTTGTTTCGCCGTTACGACTCTCCATTCCTGATAATGAACAGGACATACCATATAAACGCGAGTAGGCCATATATTGTTTCCCAAATTATATTTTTCCTTTTTTTGTCTTTTGGGAAGAACTGGTGTTGCATTGGGTCTGAATGCAACCCCAAGGATTGATCGTAAGGGAAATATAAGCTCGGATCAAAGGGAAACCCCAATCTTGCGGAAATTTTCCCCAGATGTGATAAATAAGTCTGAGACCTTCATGGGTGCGTATTTGTTTGTAAGTGGAAGCAACGGAGGTCCAAGGCATGGTGGCACACTTCAGAAAAATTGCGGAGTGTTGCACATCGGTACGAACGGTTGTATGAATGGCCGTATGTGAGAGACCTACTGTCCGAGCCAATATCGATGGGATAGGGTTAACCACTTCTTGGTTGATAATCAATAAGTTTAAAAGCAAGTTTTGCAAAAAAAAGGAAAAAATTCGATCGTTTTAAAGAAAAAAAAAAAAAAAAAAGTGAAGAAACAGTGAGGAGGAAACAAGAAAGTACTCAGGACTAGGAAAGAGAAGACTAGGAGGTAGTTCTACGAACAAGAAACTTTCTGGAAATTTAGTAAAAAAAAAAAATAAGTACCCTTGTGTATTAAAAATAGTTGTTTATATCGTGTTCCCCGGGGTAAAACCTTTCGATAGAAAAACATATCGCGTTTTAGTGTCAGGCTCCGCAATTAGCGGTTCAGGCTATTTGGTGATACTTTTAGTACCAGACTTGAAAAAAAAAATATCTTTTTGTCGCCGCGTTTCGGCTGTTATATAATCAACCAACCCTCGGTTAATAAAAAAAAATTCATTTTATAACGTATACCCAAAAACGTTGTTTTTCTTTCTGGTGTATTTTATACTCTATTTCTTTTGCAGCATACGGTTTCGCACTTCCGATCGAAAAAAGTGCATGGCGCCTAGTTTAAAAAATGTTTAAACAATCCACAAATTCACACTCTAAAAAAAAGCAAAAAAAAAAAAAAAAAAAATGAAAGTAAATCTTAGCACATATTGTACCTTTTTCCCACCACATACTACAATAAGTAGGGTGAAAAGTAACCCCTTGGGAATGGAAAAAAAAATTTTTTTAAATGTTTTTTTTTTTTATTTTTTTCAATATAGTTCCCTTTTCATTTGATACACTTATTCCAGCGATTTTCCAACTTCTTGATCCCGTCCGAAAAGTAATTTTCCGAAAAGTCTGCAATATACTCCTCCATGACGTCGATGATTTTCTTGAGTGAGCTGAATTTTTTATTGATGAACCATCTTTTGATATTTGGGAAGAGATAATAGTCCGATTGAGCCATATCGGGCGAATACGGTGGATACGACAGCAATTGGAGTAGTAAGTCATTGATTTTGGCCATGGTTGCGATGCTCTTCTGCGCCGGTGCATTGTCTTGCAAAAACAAAATTTTTTATCGCTTCAACCGCTCCAATAATGCACAGTAACACTCGCTGTTGATGGTTTTTCCTTCTTCGAAGTAGTCCACGAAGAGTATGCCATGACAATCCCAGAAAACCGAAGCCATAAACTTTCTGACCCATCGAACCTCCCTCAGCCTCCTTCAACCCCCCTCAACCTCCCTCGGAGCACTCGTGCCGGCTTCACTCCATTGCCGGGCACTCATTCTGTTCTCTGGTGTTCAACAGTTACCAATCGACGCCAAAAGTCCGCCCGATTCCGCAGCAGCAAGTCCCAACATTCTTTCGAAGTGCTCTCGCGTTCGTGTTTTTGGTCAGGAGTGAGTATGCGCAGCACCCATTGGCAGGATAACTTCTTCATATGCAGAATATTGCCTAAAATATGGCGTGTGCGCTCAGTACTAAGCCAACGCCATTTCATGTATTTTTTTGACATTGTCCTCTGTAACCGGATCTGAGGGCCTGCTGCTGCGGACTTGATCGATAGTGAAGTTGCGGCCACCACAAAACTCTCGAAACCAATATTTGACGGTGTAATCTGACGTAGCATTAGCCCCATAATATTTATCCAACTTTTCTTTTGTTTCCCTCGCCCTTTTGCCTCTCAAAAAATAATGTTTTATGAGAGAACGAAAATCGTTTTTATCCATACTCAACATGATGCCAAACACGTCAACAATAATCAGCTGTCAAAATAAAACTAAAGGCAGTATCTCACTGAAATTTGGCATGTCTACCTTAATATGAACGGACTTAAAGCACCATAACCTCTTTTGCAGTAGCAGCGCATTCTGGCGGTCAAGGAGGTTAATTTTCACTCCATCCAGTATAATACATTTATTCATACATAAATTCATATTTGTTTCAACATATATTTATATATACTCATAACCCGCAGTTATTATAGTTTGTTCTGACATTTGTTTGGCTCGTTTTCGTTCCTTTTTCTAACCCTTGTGAGGTCCTTGAACTCTGAGGCAAACAGCTGTTTATAAACTTCGGTGGATTTTGCTTAATTAAGGACTCGTATCCACTTCCTTTCATTTCGGCAACATTGGGTAAACTTCGGAACGCACAATATCTGCACTCAGTGGACATAAAGTCAGCTTACTGGCAGATTCTGATGGAACCAAAATCGAGACCCTTCACCGATTTACAGTGCCGAACAGAAGTCTCTTTCAGCTCAAGAGAATGTTATTCGGCTTACACAATGGACCAGCGGCTTGGAAAAGGTTCATCGACAGCGTGTTGGGTGCCGATCTCGAGCTGTTCGTGCTTGTGTATTTAGACGACATTATCATTGTCACAAACTTTTTCCATAAACACCTGGAAATACTGAAAGAGGTCCTCAGACGACTAATGAAGGCAGGTTTGAAAGTCGGTCGGGAAAAGTGCCATTTTTTGTAAACCGTCTGTAAAGTTCCTAGGATAAATCGTTGATCGTAATTTGTTGTATGCAGATCTGGAAAAAGGGGAGAGTATGGTAAAGATACCAGCACCCAAAAATACAACAGAGGTTGGGAGCTTTATAGGAACCGTGTCTTGGTATAGATGTTTCGTACCAAATTTCGCTGTATTGGTTAGGCCCCTTTCAGATTTACTGAAAAAATAGGAAATTCATTTGGACCCGTGAATGTGAGGATAGTTTTAGAAAAGCCAAGGAATTCTTAGTAACAGCACCCATTCCGACGTGCACGGATTTTAATCGCCCCTTTGTAGTCCAAACCGACGCGTCAGGTTATGGGATTGGAGTTGTTCTCTCCCAGAGTTTCGATAATAGGGAGGTCATATGTTACCTTAGTAGGTCCCTTCATAAGTGTTAGAGTGTTCGGCAGTTCGGCAGTTCGGCTCGAACAATTTGACTTGAAGATCGTTCACCGCAAGGGGAAAGAGCATGTGGTTACTAACATGCTTTCGCAGGGAATCCCGGCAGTGGCCGAGATTTCGGATGCGGATTTGGACCCTTGGGTTTTGAAGATGATCTCGCTAGTCAAGACATACCATCTTGCGTATCCAACGTGGAGAGTAGAGAACGGTCGTTTGTTTAAATTCGTGAAAACCAGAAGGGCGATTGTGAACGAGAACAACGACGAGTGGAAGCTAGTAGTAGGGAAAAGTAATGAAGAGAAAACTCCCCGCAAAAACACTTTTTCAGGCACAAAGTTCGACATATTTGAGTGAAAAAAAATTATTGTTGCTTACGCTTCAAATGAATGACATATACTGAAATGACGTACAATGACAGCAGCTTTCCAACGCATGATCCAATGGAATAATGCAAGTTACGCCATCTCTTAACAAACCGCAGGCAATTAAGTTATAGACCCAATATTATTAACCAAAAATGAAAGGGGATATTACCAGATATATTAGGAGCTGCAAGGTTACCATGAGGTAAAACCGGTTAACGAAAATCCGACTGGTCTTATGACGGAGAATATAGGGACTACATCACCGTGGGAAATGGTGTATGTAGATATGGTCGGTCCGCATCCAAGGTCGCTTAGGGGCTTCACATATATTCCCACAGTCGTAGATTATTTTGCCAAGTTCCCTCTTCTTTTCCCCCTGCGGTCCACAACAGCGGAATCTGTGTGGGGTGGCCGTGATGTAGTGGTATATGCATAGACTCCGCAAGCAGAGGGTCGCGTGTTTGAATCCCGTGCGAGGCAATATTCTGAAAAAGTATTTTCGTAGAATTTGCATGTAGTTATATGAAAATCCCGTCCACGTCAACTCTGACATGAAGGCATAACACTGATGTTGGAGTGGTTGCTGGCTGGGCTAAATGTAACGAACTAACAACTAGCACGTACTTAAGACCCACTGGTTGAGGATGAACTGGCTCCAGTTTGACAACCACCTCTGGGGAAAATATCCAAACCTAATACACCTGAGTTTCTAACTACTATACCACCCGCCCGCGCCCTGGTGAAAAAAGCCAGTAAAAGGGTATTTATATCCTCTTGGTCCGCACGCGAAATTGTATATATATATATATATATATATATATATATATATATATATAATGTCTTTCTTTTATTTGGCGTCCCATCGGTAACCGTGTGTGACTATGGTCCCCAGTTCCGAAGCAAGGAACTATATACACTATGCAAGTCTTATAGATCAAGCCTAAAATATACGGCACTGTAAGGATCTTAAGCCATATTACGATTGAACCCATTAAACAGGCTGAAGTCCCAATACGAAAATCAATTGAATATTAACATGTAGTTTATAGTATCGGTTGATTTAAATTCAGACAGGTTTGAGGTTATACTTGTAAGTTTTCGGAATTTTTTTCGTATTTGCTGACGGGTTGTTTTTTCATCATTTTTCTGAGCATTTTTTCATAGAAGTCTATCACCAAATATTGAATTAGGATCTATTTGACCACCAATAGGAATTTCACCATTTATATGGATATTGTCTCACTCTTTAAGGAAAAAGGATTCACCATGATGTCGTTGGTTAGTTTAAATAAGGTAGCGCACAGAGGTAGAACTCCTTCCAATAGGCCCGTCATATGGGTAGTTCCTTGTTTCGCCCTTACGACTCCTCATTCCTGATAATGAACAGGACATACCATATAAACGCGAGTAGGCCATATATTGTTTCCCAAATTATATTTTTCCTTTTTTTATCTTTTGGGAAGAACTGGTGTTGCATTGGGTCTAAGTGCAACCCCAAGGATTGATCGTAAGGAAAATATGAGCTCGGATCAAAGGGAAACCCCAATCTTGCGGAAATTTTCCCAAATGTGGTTAATAAGTCTGAGACCTTCATAGGTGCGTATTTGTTTGTAAATGGAAAGAAAGAAAACCAAAGGAAAAAATTCGATCATTTTAAACAGAAAAAAAAAAAATAAAAAATCGCCCCTTTGAAGTCCAAACCGACGCGTCAGGTTATGGGATTGGAGTTGTTCTCTCCCAGAGTTTCGATAATGGGGAGGTCATTTGTTACCTTAGTAGGTCCCTTCATAAGTGTTAGCGCAACTACTAGGAAGACTTCTGCTAGGACAGACGGCAACTATTAGGTATATATTTTATTTCGTGCGGTTTTTTTTTTTCAAAATTTGAACGTTTATTTAAGAAAAACATGTACAATAGTATTATTTAAAGTATTGCCTATCTGAAACTATGACTTTTTCCCATGTTTCTGGCAGTTTGGGGATCCCATCCCAAAAGAACTGCGCCGGCTTGGCAGCCAAGAACAAATCAAGCCAATCTTTGATATTCTGCTCTGATGTGAACCGTATTTCAGTGAGGGCGTTCTGCATCGACCGGAACAAATGGTAGTCAGAAGGGGCAAGGTCTGGGCTATAAGGCGGGTGGGGTGAAACTTCCCATCCACTGTTTTCCAAATAGTTCTTAACCGGAATAGCAACGGCTACTGTTCTCTTCAAACGGATTAGTTCTGTTGGGTAGCGTTGTCCGTTGATGGTTTCACCCGGTTTTAGCAGCTCATAATACAGCACACCCATCTGTTCCCACCAAATACAGAGCATCACCTTCGCGCCACGGATATTCGGCTTTGCCGTTGATTTGGCTGGTTGGCCGAGTTTCACATATTATTTTTTGCGCTTAGGGTTGTCGGAATGGATCCATTTTTCATCACCAGTAACAATCCTTGACTTCCTTTTGCGGCGTTCCAGCTGCATTTCGGACATGCAAAACCGCCTTTCGACGTCTCTCGGCTTGAGTTCATGTGGAACGCAATTTCTTTGCTTTTGAATATATCCAGCTTTTGTGTTTGACAACAACCTTCATAGAGTAATGCTTCCAGTTCTTCATCTTCGAACTTTTTTGGCTGCCCAGGACGTTCATCGTCTTCGAAGCCAAAATCACCACTTTTAAATCGTGTAAACCACTTTTGGCACGTTCAGTCAGCTAGCGCATGTTCACCATAAACTTGCACCAAAATACGATGGCTTTCGGCAGCAATTTTCTTAATATTAAAGTAATGAAGAAAAAATTCCCGCAAAAACACTTTTTCAGGCACAAAGTTCGACATATTTGAGTGAAAAAAAATTATTGTTGCTTACGCTTCAAATGAATGACATATACTGAAATGACGTACAATGACAGTAGCTTTCCAATGGAATAATAACAATGGAATAATGCAAGTTACGCCATCTCTTAACAAACCGCACGCAATTAATTTATGGACCCAATATTATTAACCAAAAATGAGAGGGGATATTACCAGATATATTAGGAGCTGCAAGGTTTGCCATGAGGTAAAACCAGTTAACGAAAATCCGACTGGTCTTATGACGGAGAATAAAGGGATTACATCACCGTGGGAAATGGTGTATGTAGATATGGTCGGTCCGCATCCAAGGGCGCTTAGGGGCTTCACATATATTCTCACAGTCGTAGATTATTTTACCAAGTTCCCTCTTCTTTTCCCCCTGCGGTCCACAACAGCGGAATCTGTGTGGGGTGGCCGTGATGTAGTGGTATATGCATAGACTCCGCAAGCAGAGGGTCGCGTGTTTGAATCCCGTGCGAGGCAATTTTCTGAAAAAGTCTTTTCGTAGAATTTGCATGTAGTTATATGAAAATCCCGTCCACGTCAACTCTGACATGAAGGCATAACACTGATGTTGGAGTGGTTGCTTTCTGGGCTAAATGTAACGAACTAACAACTAGCACGTACTTAAGACCCACTGGTTGAGGATGAACAGGCTCCAGTTTGACAACCACCTCTGGGGAAAATATCCAAACCTAAGACACCTGAGTTTCTAACTACTATGCCACCCGCCCGCGTCCTGGTGAAAAAAGCCAGTAAAAGGGTATTTATATCCTCTTGGTCCGCACGCGGAATTGTATATATATATATATATATATATATATATATATATATATAAAAGAGAACAATGTCTTTCTTTTATTTGGCGTCCCATCGGTAACCGTGTGTGACAATGGTCCCCAGTTCCGAAGCAAGGAACTATATACACTATGCAAGTCTTATGGATCAAGCCTAAAATATACGGCACTGTAAGGACCTTAAGCCATATTACGATTGAACCCATTAAACAGGCTGAAGTCCCAATACGAAAATCAATTGAATATTAACATGTAGTTTATAGTATCGGTTGAGTTAAATTAAGACAGGTTTGAGGTTATACTTGTAAGTTTTCGGAATTTTTTTTCGTATTTGCTGACGGGTTGTTCCTTGAATTCTTGTTATGGATATTGTCTCACTCTTTAAGGGAAAAAGGATTCACCATGATGTCGTTGGTTAGTTTAAATAAGGTAGCGCACAGAGGTAGAACTCCTTCCAATAGGCCCGTCATATGGGTAGTTCCTTGTTTCGCCCTTACGACTCCTCATTCCGGATAATGAACAGGACATACCATATAAACGCGAGTAAGCCATATATTGTTTCCCAAATTATATTTTTCCTTTTTTTATCTTTTGGGAAGAACTGGTGTTGCATTGGGTCTAAATGCAACCCCAAGGATTGATCGTAAGGGAAATATAAGCTCGGATCAAAGGGAAACCCCAATTTTGCATAAATTTTCCCAAATGTGGTAAATAAGTCTGAGACCTTCATAGGTGCGTATTTGTTTGTAAGTGGAAAGAAAGAAAACCAAAGGAAAAAATTCGATCATTTTAAACAAAAAAAAAAAAAAAAAGTGATGAAACAGTGAGGAGGAAACAAGGAAGTACTAGGAGGTAGTTCTACGAGCAAGAAACTCTCTGGAAATTTAGAAAAAAAAAAGTACCCTTGTGTATTAGAAATAGTTGTTTATATCGTGTTCCCCGGGGTGAATACTTTCGATTGAAAAACATATCGCGTTTTAATTTCAGGCTCCGCGATTACCGGTTCAGGCTATTTGGTGATACTTTTAGTATCATACTTGAAAAAAAATATCTTTTTGTCACCGCGTTTCGGCTGTTATATTATCAACCAGACATCGGTTAATAAAAAAAAAAATCCATTTTATAACGTATACCCAAAAACGTTGTTTTTCTTTCTGGTGTGGTTTATATTCTATTTCTTTTGCAGCATATGGTTTTGCACACCGATCGAAAAAAGTGCATGGCGCCTAGTTTAAACAACGGAAATTCTTTTAAAGTGAAATTCGCTATACATTTACTTCCCTGAACCCAGCACAGCTGAACAGCCAAAAGGTTCAGCAAACGATTTTCTGCCAGTGCAAATTTCTCCAGGGCAGTTTTTTTCTCCTTCCATCCCCAAGTGACAGATCGTCACACGGATATTAATCATCAACCGCGTTCGGTTTTTTTCTTTTCGTAAGTTGAGTGAGTTTAGTTTTCTTCGAATAGTTTCGTGTCCAGTAATGATCCTTTTGATGAATGTGGAATCGGATTCAGACTCGCAAATCATCACTTTTGTGACGTCAACATGATCTCTTTTTTGCATGAAATTGAGGTCTTTTGGCACCAACTTTGCTGCTACACGACGGAAACCCAAATCATTAACTAAAATGTCTTGAACAGATCCATGTTCAAATCCTCCGCTATATTTCTGATGGTTAATTTGCGGTTATTGACCAACATTTCTTTTACTTCATCAGTGTTTTCGTTGGTTTTCGATGTCGATGGTCTGCCACTGCGTTCATTATCTTCGATTGACTCATGACCAATTTTGAGCGACCGTTTTCTTTAGAGAATCGTTGCCTAAAAACTTTTCCAACATTTCCAATGTTCGCGCATCATTAAATCCGTTTTTTACGCAAAATTTTATACAAGTTCGTTGTTGCAGATTTAAATCCATTTCAAAAATTGTAACAAATCGCCAACACACACAGCGTTAGATGTACTCTTGGCTACGTAACTTTTGCAATTATCGAGCTATGACGCTAAGATTTAGCGGACAATGGGAGCGCCACACGGTGGTTATTTTTTTTTTTTTTTTGATCAAAGTGGTATCTTCTCGATGACCGGCAATAGGGTTTTCGTATCAACAAGTCTACTTTTGATATAATGTCAGGTCTCACATCTTCCGTCGAAAACGCATCCATTTGGGATCGATGAATCCTTATTTCAATGGATTATAAATTATCTTTCGGAACAATAAATTGAAGTTGTTTTCGATGGAATCAAATCAAATATCCGCAAAAGAAATATGTGTTTTTAGCAGGGCACTATTTTAACTCGGGTACATTTTTCTATTACAGTTTTTCTTTTTTAGAAAAGCATAACTAACCCAGCAATTATTCAGGAATAGTACTTGCTTAGTCGAAAGCGAAAATATACAGGATGACTGACTCGAACTGCAACTTTTTAAAATGCTATAATTTTTTTATTTTTTAATAAATTTTTATGTGCCAAAGCAAAAAATGTTGGAAAATACATCAATTTTCAAATTGTATCAGTAGTTTTCAATATGTCCACCTTTGGCGCGAATAATGGCCTTAATACGGCCGAAGAAAGCATCACACGCTGCACGCAAGTGGCTCTGAGGTATTTTGGAACATTCCCGGTAAAGTGATTGTTTGAGGTGGTCCAAACTTTGGTATTTTTTAGTGCCAACCTTATACGATCGCATTAATTTTGACGCCACTGTCCAAAAATACGAACGGAGAGTGGCCATCGGTGGTTATGGCGGCCCAAACCATCACCATCGGTGCTGCCTGCTTTCTGGTGCCGTTTGAAGGTGTACATTTTCGAAGGACCTCTCTGGCAAGTAAACTCGATCATTTTGTTTATTAACATATTGCTCGATAACAAATGGCGACTCATAGGAAAAAACCATATTCGGCAACTCACCACTTTCGTGCAAGCTAAAGAAAGCTACTTGTGGTTTTCCAGCCAAATATAAAGCAATCACGCTATCACGTTTGAATTCCATCGCGGATAAAAATTTTTCAACACAACTGAGACGTTTAAAAGGCTTGTAAATATTAAAGTTATCTATCATGTGTCAAAATTTGAACTCACAGTAATGAACGGTTTGGAAATTATAGCAGTCTGAAGTTGATTGCAGTACGAGACAGTCAGGGTGTATATATATGATACATATATGGGTCAATGAAAACTAGAGAGCTGCATGAATACAAAAAAGTTACTTATAAGACATCCATAGAAATTAAGAAACCCGACTCATTTACTTCACACATAATGAGAATCAAATCAATGAGTGAAGAAAACTATGAATACCTTCAGATATGAAGGTAACGAGTTCGCTTAATTTGCAGCCTTCATACAACCCATGAGCCAGACTCGGTACAACTCACCATCCATACCATTTTTTATTTATGGTATGAATAAATATTGCACTGGAAAACGACGGTATGAATGCGACATGCAATAAGAGTGGAGAGCGCATGAGCGGAGAGGAATTTTATTAAGACAAAACATAAACTTTTCATTTTCTCGTCCCTTTTTTTTTTTAAAAAAAAACTTCACTAATAAAAATTAATAGTAACTGTTAAAAAAGGAACACACGGAAATAAATATTAAATTTAGTAATTAATATAGTTCATGACAAGAACACTGCCTTTATCATAGTGATTGAGATTACTCTAGAAATTGAGATTACTTAGAAACACTCTTCTTATATTCAGCCCTGTTGAATAGTATGAATGTGAGTTAATCTATTGCATGAGACGAATGAAAGCGAACTTAGACGGTCGACAACACAACCGCGCACAACACAACTCGGAAGGCCAATTTAATTGGTAATAAATACCTGACGCGGATCATTTATAGTACCAAGTGCAGAGCACGATTTCGTGGAGAGAAAGATACCATTACTATTGAAGAATTTATATCACAACCTTTAAGGAGTTTGAGAAGATTACCGACACTGGCACCATTAAAACTATGCCAATATTGCTGCAGGACTAAGCTGGATCGTGCTGAGTTGGACAGGTGCAAAATTAAAAATTAAAACTGTTGAAGAAATGGTCAGAGCTCTGCGATCGGTTTTCCTTCCGTGTGGAACGGCAAAGTGCAGATAAAGCAGCTGCCATTCGGGACATGTGGACAGTGCTAAATCTGGGTATACGCCGACAGAAGAGGCCTATTCGGAAACGCAAACTTTTTAAAGCAAGGGCAATATAGCAGTTGAAACGTCAAAAGCAAAACATTCGACGTTTACGAACAAATTATTTGCTTTTTTGCTTAAAAAAAAAGAAACAATGACCATTTAGAATGTTACAGCCTTTTTACGCCGAATCAAAAACCGGGTTTTTGCAAAAACAAAAACGCAAAAACCACATCAAAAACACAGGTTTTCCCATACATTTTTGGTAAACCACTATTTTTGATTAAACATATCAAAATCTACTTGAAATTGAATGTTCAACTAACCAAACAAACCTTTTGGAGCTAGTTCAATAAATTTTAGCGGGTTCACAAACTTTAAAAAACAGCTGGCAAGAAGCTGTCAGTTGAAATTTAATCAAAATTCTGCATCAGAATTTGGATTTCAAAATTGAGATGGTTCCGTTTACATTTTAATTGATTTCGAATAATTGAAATGTCAAACAAAAACCTATAAAAGTTTGATGTGAAAGCGTTTGGAGTTTTCGAAAACTTTTAGCCAAAAACCGCGTTTATGATTCAGTGGGAAAAGGCTATAACTCTTAACACTTCATTGGATTGTTAAAATTAGAAAAGCGAGAAAAAATGGGTTTAAAGAAAATCCATTTATATACCTTGTTTATATAAATTTGCAACATCTAAAAATCTGACCTTTTTGAGATTATAAACAGTTTTCCGGATGACATCTTGATTTCAAAATGAAAAGAACAACCTTTCAGATAAGGATATCTTTGCTCTTCTTACCTTTAAATTTTTTCGTAACCTATTTCTAGGAACTTGAGTTTATTTCAGAGCCTTTTTGGAAAACACGAGCTGGAAGGCCCGGACTAAATTTGTGTTAAGTGCTCTACACTACGTTATGGAACATAGCTAACAGTTGCCCACATCGCGACTTATCGGATCGATTTAATATTGGTCAAGGAACTTCGCATTCTATTTTTATCAAGATTATAAAGCTTATAACTAGACATCGAAAAAGGTTCATAAGGTGGCCAAGAACTTAAGTGGATTTGAACAAGAAGATAGACAAATTCCATGTTCTTACAAATGATGGCAGGCATTTTCAAATTTCCAAGCCTTCACGAAACGGTGACAGCTATTATAACCGACATGGAAGCATTCCGTAATATTGTAAGTAAATTTGTAATAAAAGTAATTTCTTTCCGCTGTGCAGTGATATTCTGTTACTTCTACAGACTGTGTGCGACGCTAAATTTATCTTCACAGACATATACTTTGGCTGGCCAGGAAGCACGCATGATACTGTTGTATGGCGAAATAGCCCTCAAATTTTGCGGGTTGAAATCTTTCCAAGTGTTAAAACTACTAGAGGCCAAGTAAATGGTGATACATCGTGAGGTTTGATTTATAATGTAAAATAAAACACATAAATTTGAAAGTGAACTTAAAATTTTTATTATCGGTTAAAAGAACAATTCATGGCATTTACTTTTTGAAAAAGATATCATGTAAATGTTGACCACAATTACGTCTGAGGTGGTCTATTCGGAAGGTCCAATTTTGGGTGACTCGTTCGAGCATAGCGACAGGTATCTCGCGGATATCACGAGTAATGTTGGCTTCCAAAGCGTCAATTGTAGCTGGCTTATTCCTGAAGACCTGAGACTTTACATATCTCAAGAGGAAATAGCCCTCACCGAAACTAGAGCTCACCGAGACCATGTGCTTGAATTTCAGAAAGCACATAGTTTTTTTTTTTATAATAACGCGCGCGCACCAAAGGGATATGAATACCCTTTTACTGGCTTTTCTCCAGGGCGCGGGCGGGTGGTGTAGTAGTTTGAAACTCAGGTGTGTTTGATTTCGATATTTTCCCCAGAGGTGGTTGTCAAAATGGAGCCAGTGTATCTTAGTACGTCCTAGTTGTTAGTTCGTTACATTAAGCCCAACCAGCAACCACTCCAATATCAGTGTTATGCCTTCATGTGGGGTTGACGCCGACGGAATTTTCATATAACAACATACATACGAACCCGCGACCCTCTGCTTGAGGAGTCTATGCATATACCACTACACCACGGCCACCAGCAAAGTCCGATAACATGGCGCGATAACGGTTACCATTGACGGTAACATTCTGATTTGCCTTATTTTTGAAGAAATGGATGAATTAGTAGCTCTTGGTACTCTTCGGGTAGCTCATCGGCTTAAATACGGCATATTGTTTATTAACGTATCCGTTGAGCCAGAAATGGGCTTCATCGCTGAACAAAATTTCACGATAAAACACCGGATTTTTATTGAGTTTTTCCATTTTATGACGCAAATTCAAGTCGCCCGGCTTTAATTCTTGCACAAGTTGAATTTTGTACGCTTTTAGGCCGAGATCCTCACGTAAAATATGCCAAGTTGTCGAATACACCAAGTCAAGCTGCTGAGAACGACGACGAGTCGATTCGTCACGGTCTTCGCATACACTCTCAGCTACAGCTGCTATAGTCCCTTCACTACGTGCTGGATGTGGTCTAACCGGTCGAGTATCATCCACTAATGTAAACTGGGACTCAAATTTGCGAATGACATTGGCAATAGTGGTTTCAGTAAGTCAAAGTAGGTTCAGTAGTTCCTCGAATCGCACGAAAAACATTTCTCACAGAACGCTGATTTGCGTAATACAACAGAACAATTTGGAGACGCTGTTGTGGGGTGAGTCTTTCCATGATGACTTGCCGAACGATACTGAACAAAAATGACAAAGCAGTTTCACAGGAGTCACGCGTGATCTGTCAAAAAAAGCCTATTGAAAATCAAACCTCTCGATGAATCATCCTATTCTTTGCATAATTTGCGCAAAGTTTGCGTTTCCGAATAGGCCCAAGTTATAACCATTGACGAACAACTATTCCCATACGATTTATACAATACATACCATCGAAGCCTGCGAAATACGGAATAGAAGTATGGTGGGCTTGTGATTCCACCAACAGATACCCTTGCAAAGGTATTCTGTATATAGGTAAAGAAGATGGACATCAGAGAGCTGTAAACTTGGGCGAGAAGGTGATAATTGAATTAACAACCAGGTACCAATCCAGCGGGAGAACTTGTTGCTGACAAGTTTTGAAGGTGTGATTTAGATTATCCGTGTTTAGATTTACGGATAATGTCGATAATGTCTTACGTGCCAAAAAAAATTCTAAGGCAGTCATTTTAATCAATAGTTCACTATGGCACCAAATTGGTTGGGACAACAAGAACGCCACAAGCAATTCTGTTTTACAACAAACATAAAGTTGGCGTCGACGTCAAGGATCAAATGTTGGGAGAACATATATGTAAACGACAGACAAAGCGATAGCCATTGGTTTTTTTCTACATGTTGGATGTCGCAGCATTATCATCTTTCATAATTTACAAAAAACTAAGTAAATAATATGAGTGCAACGAACAAAACCAATGCACGTCGAAAATTTTTACATTCTTTGATTGAGCAGTTAGTGACCCCTCACATCGAAGCATGGATTAACGATCCAAGAATAACAGGAGTGTTTTCCATTCGAAATGGCATCGAATCTGACTTTAAATTTTTATATAAAAATATTTATTTATTCATTAATATTAAAGTTGTCTCTTTCAAAGTAATTCCCGTGACAACTTGTGACAACTCTTTTTCCAATCCTCGAAGCACGTCTCATAAGCACTTTTTGATACAGCCGTGAGCTGTTCCAGCGATGCTGTAATTTTCATAGGTCTTTCCAGTTTTGAGAACAAGTTAAAGTTCCATGGGGCCAAAAAATCTCTCACAGGCAACGATGAATGAGCAGGTGCATTATCGTCATGCAAAAGCCATGAATTTTTTTTTCCACAATTCCGGATGTGGATTCGCAAATCGAATCGAGGCCTTTATCAAAACTTTTATATTTGATCGAATTTGGCGTGCTTTTTCCCGTCTTGGCTCTCCTGCGTGCTTCTATCCGAACGATTGAGCTTTGGTTTCGACGTCATAACCATATACCCATGATTCGTCATAAGTTATGACGCTTTTGAGCAACTCAAGATCATTCAACGGCATTCAAAAGCTCCTGAGCGATGGTCATGCGCAGGTTCTTCTGATCAAAATTAAGAAGTTTTGGAAGAAACTTCGCTGACATACGTCTCATGGCGAAAACATCCGAAACAACTTTCTTTGCAACTTCGTTATTATCATTTGTTGATGTGCTAGGGCGTCCAGAGCGAGATTCATCATTGGCATCTTCTCGGCCATCTTGGTAGTGTTTGTACCACTTGTAAATATTTTTTTTACCTAGAGCAGACTCATCGTATGCCACTGCTAACATTTCAAGTATTTTGGAGCACTTGGAGTCATTGCAATGACCTCATTGACCAACCTGATCTCCGAGGCTTACTACCCCAATTCTACTTCGATATGAAAGGTCTGCTCCAGGACAGGACATCTTCCATGTCGCAGAGCGTCTCCGGTTCAGTAGAGCGGTAAGTGGTCACGACATGAGGAATGTTGCCTCGGCAGCACCAACAATTTTGGTGGCGTATTGAAGGAGAGGAATCTTCTTGGTCGAATTCCTTTGGTACAAGATAGCTTCACTAGGGAGCAAAATCGGTAAGAGGTAATTCATCATATATATATATATATATATATATATATATATTTATATATATATATTTGTATGATATATACAATTAGCTAGAATTATTTGGTTAATTAATAAGTCGGTTGAAAAGTTCGTAGGCTAACATAGTAAATAAAAATAAATTTGGTAAAATTCGATTTTATGATTCAACATAGTTGCCTCCGAGGGAATTACAGCGATTATTGCGGTCATGTAATTTTTGATTTCACTTTAACCTCAAAATAAGCCTCAGTATCAGCGATTACTTTTTCATTAGTGCTGGCCAGATCTGGAGAATACGTTCGCAGAGGAAACAATTCGTTGCCCGAATTATGCAATTTTGCTATCGTTTTCATTTATTTCTGATATGCTCGATTGTGAGCGCACACAGCTTTTGATAACCATGGAAAAGAGGAAATATCGTGGCGAATAAAGTGCGTTATTGTATGTTGCAATGCAACAACTGCCCAATTTACAGAAAGGAAAATGCTTAAATTTACTAAAAAGGGAACTAAGAAATGTAATGGCTGACTAGCACAGACATAAGACTCCTGTGAAAATGTTGAAAATCATAAGCGGCCATACATTTGTAGTAAACATTTCGATTTGAAATTTTTTCGAAAAAAAAAAAATTAAAATACGACGCTGTTCCTACATTTTTTATGAAAAGGAGTGAAATTTTTTTGGAATCTAATGACATTAAACTTAATTTTGATTTTAATTTTAAGAAAAGCGAAGCGAAAATAAAAATTCAAAAACATTTTGCAAACCCATTTTCTCACAAAACAAACGACAATTTAACCAAGATAAAAAGTGGATTTGCCAATGTATATTTTTCCGCTCGTCGTCTGGATATAATTGAACTCACCACACCCAGCTTTATTGCATAGATGAATAAAACTTAAATGTTTATCTCCTGGCCTAAACGAAAATGTAGGAGGAAATACAAAAAAACGTTTTAACATTGGAACCAAACGACAAAGAAGTCATTTTAATATTCGATGAGATGAGTATCCATCGAATTTAACATAAAACAAATATAAAGACTTAATCGAGGGCTTCGTTGATTATGGAGAAAATCAACGATTAGATTTGTGTGCGAAATCAATTTGTGTGTTCATGATTCGTGGTATATGTGGTAAATATAAACAAGTGCTTTATCATGTCATCTGTCCAAGCAACATACCAACAAAGCAACTCGAAATCGAAGTATACAACTGACATTTGTAGAAAGCTGGTTCTTAACGTAAGAAGCATTTGCTGTGACCAAGACCCTACGAATAGAAGCCTTTTCAATAAATTAAAGCTGGATGAGGAGAACAAACAAAGAAGTGTATGGAATGTATGATGCGCCACATTTAATCAAAAATGTAAGAAACAATCTTTTATGATCAGACTTTCAAACTCTGGATGGAGTTGTAAGCTAGAAAATAATTGAGTATATCTATAATACAAAAAGAAATAATACCACGAAAGTGTGTCCAAAACTAAAATATGCTTATATATTGGGTATGTAATCTAATTCGTGCGGTTTTTTTTTTTTCAAAATTTGAACGTTTATTTAAGAAAAACATGTACAATAGTATTATTCAAAGTATTGCCCATCTGAAGCTATGACTTTTTCCCATCTTTCTGGCAATTTGTGGACCCCATCCCAAAAGAACTGCGCTGGCTTGGCAGTCAAGAATGAATCAAGCCAATTTTTGATATTCTGCTCTGATGTGAACCGTATTTCAGTGAGGGCGTTCTGCATCGACCGGAACGAATGGTAGTCAGAAGGGGCAAGGTCTGGGCTATAAGGCGGGTGGGGTGAGACTTCTCATCCACTGTTTTCCAAATAGTTCTTAACCGGAATAGCAACGTGGGGCCGAGCGTTGTCATGATGGAAAATTATTTTCTCGTGTCTGGTCGCATATTCCGGGCGTTTATCGGCTACTGCTCTCTTCAAACGGATTAATTGTGTTCGGTAGCGTTGTCAATTGATGGTTTCACCCGGTTTTAGCAGCTCATTATACAGCACACCTATCTGATCCCACCAAATACAGAGCATCACGTTCGCGCCATGGATATTCGGCTTTGCAGTTGATTTGGCTGGTTGCCCGGGTTTCACATATGATTTTTTGCGCTTGGGGTTGTAATGGATCCATTTTTCATCACCAGTAACAATCCGATGCAAAAATGACTTCCTTTTGTGGCGTTCCAGCAGCATTTCGGACATGCAAAACCGCCTTTCGACGTCTCTCGGCTTGTTCATGTGGAACCCAATTTCCTTGCTTTTGAATATATCCAGCTACTTTCAAACGTTTTGAAATGGGTGCTTGAGTGACACCCAAAGATTCTGCGAGCTCTTCTTGTGTTTGGCAACAATCTTCATAGAGTAATGCTTCCAGTTCTTCATCTTCAAACTTTTTTGGCTGCCCAGGACGTTCATCGTCTTTCAAGCCAAAATCACCACTTTCAAATCCTGCAAACCACTTTTGGCACGTTCGCTCAGCTAGTGCATGTTCACCATAAACTTCCACCAAAATATGACTTTCGGCAGCAGTTTTCTTCATATTAAATTAATGAAGAAGAACTCCCCCCAAAAACACTTTTTCAGGCACAAAGTTCGACATATTAGAGTTAAAAAAAAAAAATATTGTTGTTTACGCTTCAAATAAATGACATATACTAAAATGACGTACAATGACAGTACCTTTCCAAAGCATGTTCCAATGGAATAATAACAATGGAATAATACAAGTTACGCCATCTCTTAGCAAACCGCACGAGTTAAGTTATAGACCCAATAGATCCCACAGAATTGCAAAAAATGAATGAATGTATTGGATACTGAAAATAAAACAAAGATTGTCCTAACACAGGTGCAAGAGAAAAATGAAAACATATTCGATCTAGCCAAATATCGTGAATCCGAACTTCTAGCGATAGAACTACCAGATGAAGACACGATTTCAATAAAAATAACAGAAATGAATGATAAAGCCACAAGGTATTTTGCAAGTTACTGTTTTTTTTTAAACACTTAGAAAAATGAATTCAGTTTTTGAGAACAAAGAAATGACAAAAACAATTTTGATCTAACGGAAATATTGACCAAATTGAAAGAATATAAACACACGAATGAAAATCCAATACTTGCCTGGTCATCAGACAAGTATTTATCACAAGTATTTACCGTTTTCAGAAATGTTCATTTGCATCTAATCTTAGAGAAAATATAGTTCATCAATGCACTATCCAGATTGGTTTGAAACGAAAAATAAATGTTATTCGCACAAAATTTCCTAGTGGTAGTTCTTCTTTTGAAAAATTGTAAGTGGTTTATTGACAAGAGCATAAACAAGAAAAGGAATCCAAAACAAAAGACAAATTGCAAAATTTAATGAATATAAAATTAATATGTACATAATGTATGAACATTTGAAAAAAAAAAAAAATAAAAAAAAAGGTGGTTGGGGTCAATATTCTGCCAATCATACTTCTATGTAAATACTACTATGTAAATGTCTAAATACAAAAATATTTTGCAAATGCATTTTCACATGCATAAATGCTTTTAACTAAAGTGGGCTAAAGCAGAGTTGATTTTGTTACCTATTGTTTAACGTGCATGAACAAAAAAAAAAAAATAAATAAATAAAAGAGTTACTGTAAAATGTAAGGACTAAACATCAAACATAATCTAAATGAGAGTAGGAGTACTACAAGGATTAGTAAAAGACAGATGTATTTAAGCAATAAGAAAATAAATAAATATAATTAATAATTAAAAGAAAGGGCATAGAAATTTTATTTTTTTCTTTGCAAAGCAGAAAAGCTTTTTGTTTGCCCATCGTTGTTTGCTCATCGCAAAAAAAATCAACATTTTTTTGTGTGGGGATGCGACATCTGGGTAAGTTTACTATCTATACTAATAGGTATGTGAATATAAAATGTCGATTTGACTAACAGAAGACATAACTACTACATATGATTTGTGTCAATGATAAAAAATATATTTTGGAGGGTAAATATCTGTCAATAAAATCCAGTATGTCATAGGTTGTGATTGTACAAAAAATATTTTTTTTTGCCGCCTTAAGGTGGGGTAAGGTTAATTCGTACAAAAAACGGCATGGTTTTGTGAATTTTTTGTGACGACAAAGTTAAAATGTATGAAGATTGGAAAAATATTGTATAAAATTTTCACAAAAAAATATAAAAAAATACGGCAATAAAAACAATTATTTGGACGTTTTCAGAAAACGTGCAGTACCCTTCATAACTTGGCGCTGGATCATCTGAAATCAAAAAATCAAAGTTCAATCGTTAGATAATAGTTTTCCCCAGATAACGCTATAAGGGTTTTTCGAATTTTAAATTTTTCAATTTTTTGTAACACTTTGAAGGGAAAAACACGATTTAATTCGAAAAAAATTGGTTAATTTATTATTGTAAAATAAAAATTATTAACAAATTTGAAAACTCTCCAGCGTTACTTAGTAAATTATGTGCAGAAATAGTGTTCAAAATTTCAAAAAGATCGATGCAGTAGTTTTGAAGTTATAAGGGGCACCGACTGTGAAAACGTGAGTTGTATGGAAAACGCTCTAAAGTTTTGAACACTAAACAGTTTGGTATAAAACGTTCATAAGCGAATTTATAAAAATACTCGTAACTTCGTCAATTTTGCTTCAATGCAAACAAAACTTTAATACCTTACCCCCCCCCCCCCCCCCCCCCAAATAAAAATGTTGAATTTTGTCGCAAATAATAATCATTAGCGGAAAGTTATATTACATTTTGGCGATCTTGGCATCGACAAAAAAGAATTTAGAAAACTATAGAACAAATTCGAAGAAGCACAATTGCAAGAATTATTAAACGAAGACTCAACTTAAACAAAAAAAAAAAAAAAAAAACAACAGCTCGCAGAAGCATTAAAAGTTGATCGTACAACAACGCATAAAAACCCATATGCTTGTCCACATTTTGGAAGCCAAGTAAAAAACTATTTGGCAAATAAGGGACGATTCATCGTGACGTTTGATTTACAATAGGCTTTTTTTGACAGATCGCGCGTGACTCCATTCAAACTGCATCATCATGGAAAGACTCACACCACAACAGCGTCTCCAAATTGTTCAGCTGTATTACGAAAATCAGCGTTCTGTGAGAAATGTTTTTCGTGCGATTTGAGGAACTACTGAACCTACTTTGACTTACTGAAACCACTATTGCCGATACAATTTGCAAATTTGAGTCCCAGCTTACATTAGTGGAGGATACTCGACCGGTTAGACCACATCCACCACGCATTGAAGAGACTATAGCAGCTGTAACTGAGAATGTACGCGAAGGCCTTGACGAATCGATTCGTTGTCGTTCTCAGCAGCTTGGCTCGGCATATTTTGCGTTAGGATCTCGGCCTAAAAGCGTACAAAATTCAACTTGTGCAAGATGAAATGGCTCTGGGAAAACTCAATGAAAATCGGGTGTTTTATCGTGAGATTTTGTCCAGTGATGAAGCCCATTTCTGGCTCAATTGATACGTTAATAAACAAAATTGCCGTATTTGGGCTGATGAGCAACCCGAAGAGTAACAAGAGCTACTAATTCATCCATTAAAAACAACGGTACAAGGTGGAGTGAAAAGTAACCTCCTTGACCGTATGGCATGCCAAATTTCAATCTTTAGATTGTTTTTGACGTGTTTGGCATCATGTTGAGTTTGGACGGAAACGATTTTCGTCCTCTCATAAAACATTATTTTTTGAGAGGCCAAACGGCAAAGGAAACAAAAAAAATTGGATAAATATTATGGGGCTAATGCTCCGTCAGACTAAACCGTCAAATATTGGTTTCGAGAGTTTCGTGGTGGCCGCAATTCCACTACCGATCAAGTCCGCAGCGGCAGGCCCTCCGATGCGGTTACAGAGGACAATGTCAAAAAAGTAAATCAAATGGTGTTGGCTGACCGGTAAGTGAAGGTGCGCGAACTAGCAGATACCACAAAGATTAGAACTGAGCGCACACGCCATATTTTGGGCAATATTCTGCATATGAAAAAGTTATACTGCTGCTGGGTGCCGCGCATACTCACTCCTGACCAAAAACACGAGCACGAGAGCACTTCGAAAGAGTGTTTGGACTTGCTGATGCGGAATCGGGCGGACTTTTGGCGTCGATTGGTAACTGTTGAACACCAGAGAACAGAATGAGTGTCCGGCAATGGACTAAAGCCGGCACGAGTGCTCCGAAGCGGCCGAGGAAGGCTCGATGGGTCGGAAAGGTTATGGTGTCGGTTTTCTGGGATTGTCATGGCATACTCTTCGTAAACTACCTCGAAAAAGGAAAAAACATCAACAGCGAGTATTACTGCAGTATCGCTGCAAAACGGCCTCACATGAAGCGAGAAAAAATTTTGTTTTTGCAATGCACCGGCGCACAAGAGCATCGCAACCACGGCTAAAATCAATGACTTACGGCTCCAATTGGTATCGCATCCACCGTATTCGCCCAATTTGGCTCCCTCGGACTATTATCTCTTCCCAAACCTCAAAAGATGGCTCATCAATAAAAAATTCAGCTCATGCGAGGAAATCATCGACGCCACAGAGGAGTATTTTGATCAAGAAGTTGGTGTATCAAACTAAAAGGGGACTATATTAAATAAAATAAAAAAAAAAATTTTTCATTCCCAAGGAGGTTACTTTTCACCCCACCTAGTATGGTGTGGTTTATGGGCTGGTGATTGGTCCATATTTCTTCAAAAATGAGGCAAATCAGAATGTTACCGTCAATGGCAACCGTTATCGCGCAATGTTAATGGACTATGTACTTCATGAAATTCAAGCACATTGTCGCGGTGAGCTCTGGTTTCAACAAGACCGCGCTACGAGCCATACAGCGCGTGAAACAATGAACTTGTTGAGAAATAATTTTGGTGAGCACTTAATTTCACGTTTTGCTACGGTAAATTGGCCGCCTAGATCGTGCGATATCACACTTTTGGACGTTTTCCTCTGGGGATATGAAAGTCTCAGATCTTCAGGAATAAGCCAGCTACGATTGACGCTTTGGAAGCCAACATTACTCGTGTTATCCGCGAGATTCCACTCGCTATGCTGGAACGAGTCGCCCAAAATTGAACCTTTCGAATGGACCACCTCAGACGTAGTCGTAGCCAACATTTACATGATGCCATGAATTGTTCTTTTAGCCGATAATAAAAATTTTAAGTTTCAAATTTATGTGTTTTATTTTGATTATAAATCAAACCTCACGATGAATCGCCCTTTATTAATTGGAAACTTTGTTTTTTAGTTTTTTTTTTTTTTTTTTCGCTTAAACTTAAAAACTAGGACTTAAAAACTAACAAAATTTAAGGAGCTTGATTGGGAAGTTTTGATGCATTCACCGTATAGCCCGGACACTGCACCATTTTTCAGTCTTTGCAAAAAACTCTCTCCATGGTAAAAAATTGGCCGAATGAAGTGCCGCTAGAAATTACTTGACCAAGTTTTTCGCTGATAAACCACAGAAGTAGTTCTACACCAATGGAATTATGAAATTACCCGGAAAATGGCAAAAAGTCATAGATAATAATGACCAATATGTACTTGGTTGAAATTGATTTGGAATAAAGACATTTTTTTTTTTCTCAAAAATGTACCGAAAAACCGCGGAGACTTTTTATATGACCCAATAAGTTTGTAGTAGATCCCTCTTTCAGAAATCCATGCTGACTGGATGATATAAGCGACTTGCACTGAAAGCTTAAAATTTCATTTAAAAAAACCTTTAACATTTTAGGTAAGGGACAGATGAAATAAGGAGGAAAGGAGGGTGCTTTTTGAGAAACATTGCTGGGATCCCTCCGGCCCAGCTAAAATTTAATATTGAGTTTTTGTTATTTTCTTCGGTAAGAGTAGAATCAAAAGTTCGAGGGGAAGAGGGAACAGTGGAAAAATTGGGAAGGTATTTGAAATATATGGGGTCAGGTACGAAGAAGTTGTCTGCAAGTTGGCAGCAGTATGTAGGTCGGTTGATGATTTATTATCGAACGAGAAAGAAGGCGGATAACCGCCTGATTTTCTTTTGTAGTTGACGAATTGATAAAACGTCTTAGTAACGTTGATAGGGTTGGACTGCGCTGAGTCGAGAAAGCGCTGACAGAAGCAATTATAGAGCTGGATGAATTGGAGGTAGGTTTCAAAATAGTTAGAGTACTCAGAATAAGAATTGGTGCAAAGAAAAACTGCCTATAATTTGTTTCTTTTGTTTCTTAAAGAGCGAAGTTTTCTGTTATACCAGGGAGGGGAGTATATGATGTTTTATGCCGAGAAAAGGGGAGTTAAAAAGAAATATAATTCAATATTTAACTGTAAAAAAGAATTGATCATCTGATGGAATCCACTTTAGCATTGACATATTCAAGCCACCAAAGATTAGGATATCGTGGAACCATTTAGGTCAATAAGATAGTCAATCGCTTTAATAGCAAGGATGTCGAATTCGATAGGTTGAGCTAGGAGAATGTAGGAACAAACAACATACAGAGACCTATTGAAAAGTGTTATTTTAATTGAATCAAATCAAAGTTCATTTGGAGACCAGCATCTTTCCAAGGTTCAGGTTGGTATTGGATGGGTAAATAAATAAACATTCATACCTAGCCAGTAAGTTTAGCTTGAAATTACGTTTGTTTTGTGGTGAAATCTTGGAAATATTCTACATTGGCTGATAAGTGATGCCATACCTTTTTTTGAAAACTTCAGAAATTCAAACAACAGCTGCTTAATTTGGGGCACCTTTGACAAAGTGGTGAACATCTAAATCTTTGTGCAGAATCGGTTTAGTCTGTTTTGCCACTCTGAATGTGGCCACGTCGTGTTAAATTGTGTAACAAGTTTCCGTGAGGCGGTGACAGGAGGAGTTGTTGTTGGAGCAGTTATATCACCATAATATTTTCGGATTAAAGGGCTGGTGTGAGGAGTTGGAGGTTGGGTTGTCGGAACTGGATGTGGCAATAATTCGCTTCAGTTTGTAACAAATCCGCCAAAACTGACGTACTGTGTGCGTTGCGCGGCGGGGGGTGGGTTAGAAGACCATCGATTTTGTGGCACACTGTTTTAATGAGGTTTTCCAAATCATTCAACACTATTCTATTCATAGTGAGTTCATCATTAAACTCATTGATTTTATTGAATATAACGTCAAGCATGCACTCTTAATGCTTTAAGAGTGGATAATTGTATGTTGCAGATTGGATGAGGATGACTGCAGATAAATATCTCTCTCAACACTTTATCGAGATGGCGTTTAGATTTTTCTTAATTTCTTAATTGCAGTTTCTGATTCAATTAAACGCGCAATTGGTTTTTAAATACTCTGACCAAAGTTGTCCATATATCTTACACTGTGTTCGAAGATTGATAGTTTGTTTATTAGTCTGACGTTATTAGTAAGGAGCACATATAAGACATGACACGCGCGTCACAGAAAAACAACAAATTTCCCGAAAACTTTTTAATGAAGCATAGAATATTTTGCCGCAGATCTCCTTATAGGTAAGAAAGTCAGCATTATTGTCGTTAATGGAGCAGTTAGTTAATCCACAAGAAGACATGAGGACTAGGAAAACAAAAAGCTACACAAAAATAATCGTGGAGAAAAAAAAATAGATCAGCGATAACAATTTTTGGGTGAGTAATTAGGTTATTAGATTGATTAAGCTAGAAGAAGCGAAATAAAAATTCACAATCATGGAGTAAATTAAGAGGGCGACTGAATACAGTGAAGGTTTGAACTTGAACTGAACTGAAGTTCTACCCCACCCGCCATATTTACCAGACTTGGCCCCCTCTGATTTATAGTTGTTTCGACCGATGCAGTACGGAATTTCGGGACAGCACCTTCATTATTACGAAGGAGTGAAAAATTGGTTTGATGAATGGTTGCCTTCACAAGACGAGCAGTAGTATTGAATCGGAATCCATCAATTTAAAAAAAAATGGGAAAAAGTCATAGCTAACGATGGCAAGTGGTTATTGAATTCATTCATCATGTCGTTTAAATAGATGGGGTTTTTTGAGCAAACAAAAAAATCTTTATTTAATATTCATACCCCTATTAAAAATCAAATAAATATTCAATATAGTTAAACTAATAGTTTTGTCTTTAAATTGATAAGCTTGATTGTATAAAAGTAATAAACCTTAAGTATTACCTGTTTCCATTATTAGTTGTAGTAAATGTTTCTAATTTCGCCCGTTGTTCCCTTTCCACTCGGTCAAACATATCTTTTACGATTGTTATTAGAGATGTAAATTGGGAAATAGTCAATTTGTTTTCCATACAAAGTGGCACTAAAAACGGAATGCACTTATTACCCATAACTTGAGATGTTATTCCAAGGCTAGGATCAGCAAGAGCAATTTTATATATGCCTAAAAAAAAAATTATTAAACTCACAATTTTTCAAGATATACAAATTTATATATATACCAACGATTGCCATGATAATTGGTGGTTCGCGGGTCTGAACTTGTTCTAAAAAAGGTAAAATGTCTGATAACAAAATCCATTTATCCAAATTCTTTAAGAGTTTTCCAATACATATAAGACACTTTACTTTTATTGCTATATCTAAGCTTTTAATGCAAAGTTTTTTTATTCTTGGCATAACCGAGGTTTTTAACGAAACACCTCTTATTAAAGGCGCTAAGGATGGTAGTGCTTCTAAACACAGCTCTTGCAGTTCTACCAACTCGCATTCTAAGGATCTATAAATTAATGGGAGGATATGTACTTCTATATCATCCGATGGCGTAAGTTTAAGCAAAACATTCATATTTTGCATAAATATTAAGAGTACTTGTACCGGTTCTTCTATCGTAAAAATTAATTTAAGGTGTGGTAATATAAAGTCCGAATATTCTTGTTTTGTACCGACCTTTGCTATTAATAAAATGTTTGGCAAAACAAAGGGCACCATTGGTAAATTAATGAACTCTTCCACCAAGTATGGTATAACAGTATATATATTAACTTGATGTGGAAAATTTGGAATTATTTCCAATAAGCTTTTATAAAACTTAGATTTTTGTAGATTGTTCAGTTGGTAAAGTGTATCTAAATAGTGCAGGGTCCTTACACCTACATCTTGAAAAGTGGCCGACTAAAAAATATAAAAGAAATTTAAAAACATAGATATTTAAAGCAGTTTTTCGTTTGATAATCAGGTAAATTACATTTCATTATTCGTCTGTATAAATTAATTTAGATTATTATTAAAATCAGATGCAAAATGTAAAACAGATTATATATCGATTTTAAGCTCTCATTCTGTGAAGAATGTCGGCTGATGTTGAAAACAGCATCATTTCGATGTCAGCAAGTGGTCACTCGGCTTGAGAATTACCCAATGAAATAAATGTTTGCTATTGTAGTGTTCTTATGACGTGAAAAATAAAAAAAATATTAATATAGCATGCAATACTGGAGGTTGGCCAAAACTTTTAACAGAAGGAGATGCTCGTCTAATGGAGCAATTTGTGAAAAATAAAGACAGTAGTTCGGCAAATGCCGGCAAACAGTACACCATAGAATAAAGTAGCAGTTCAAAAATTTTTATTAAAATCCGATTTGAAAATGTACGACTATTTAATAAAAACTAGGAAATAGGAAATTATGTGTCCACTTTTGTTCGCCAATGTAAAATCAATGTAATAAAATGTAATAATAACCAGGCGATGTATTATATAGTGTTAAAACATTAATTAAATACCTTTATTTGTACTTTTTTTCATAAATAATAAAATATTTAATAAATAAAATTCTTTTTTGTATTGAATCCTATAACCGTAAAAAATTCCAACGTAATATTAAATAAAAAAAAATTCAAATATCGTATATATTCATAGTCTGCTTTTACGCAGTGAATCTTGAGTCACGACTCTTATTTATTGTGAACTTTCATTCTGTGAGGCTCTTGCTATTAGACGTTAACTCTTTTTCACGCCTCAACAAACATTTTTTATTTATTCTTTGACCAATTAATTTCTTCTGTCATTTTTATGCCATCTGCCCCCATGAAAGGACGAGAAAAAATAAAGTAAAAAAAAAAAAATAATAATAATAATAACGGAGAAACATTAGAAAAGAAGCACCGAAATTCTTCTCACGACTCATTTTTTCTTTTACACCTTTTGCATTTGTGTAATTTCAAAAGAGTCATGACTTACGTGACAGTCATAAATAACTTACTGATTAATAAAGAACTTTGCTGTCCAATAGTATGGGTATATTTCTGAAAATTGTCCAAAAAAACAATACGCAACAAAGACACATGGTTCGAATACTGCGACGAATGGTATGTTGATTCGGGGTCCCCGTCCATATGTCTGTAAGCATGACTGTCTTATTCCCGATTTGTGGAATCTTTTATGTAAAAACCAAGTTTACAAAATCCAGTTGGATTCTCACTACAAAATCTGGTTCAACCAACCAGAAATTAACATTTGCGGTGATATGCTGGTATACAGTCACAGCTGCTCGAAAAAAACGATCTAAAGCGGGACTTCATCTTTATTTGAGCCAGCCGCGGTGCATATATGCCTCAAATTAGATTTGCAGCTGAACACTTGGAACCGCGGATTTTTAGTCAGGTGAACTTTAGCACGCATGTGCTAAAGACATCTCTTGCCAACCTGATAGACAAGTGCCCTTAGATGCCTAAAAAGAGGGCAGCGGAGAAATTCCCCTCGATAAATCAACAAGGAGACAGGGAGCATTCGGAAACTTACTCTAGGAATTAAAGCCAAGGACTTCGACCTTCATGTTGCGGGTTGTGCCTCGAGATAACTTTCCTTCAATGGATATGGATGGCCTTGCTTTTGAAGATCCCAGCAAACGAAACAACTACCTTCGGACTCGTTAAGATTCCGACACGCAGTCGAAAAATTAGCAAAGGCCCTTAGCTGCTGTTATGCAGATATCACAGCCATCCAGAATGCGATTGAATGGACCCAACGAAATGGGGATGAAAAATTGTGATATTTGTTATGGTGATTGTTATAGAGAACAAAACCAGCGTAAATATATGTGCAGATAAATCATACGCGGAAGACTGTGGCAAGAAGGGTTATACCTTCCGACATGTGACCGAGTGATTTATGACAATCTCTCAACAACCAATATGCCGCCATCAAAGAAGCAGTGAAGAACATCGCTCTAAAAAAAAAAAGGAAAAACGCGCGATCAAAGAAATTGACTGTCTTCCAGGCACAACGAACTGAAGTTTTACCAATGAGTAAAAAGAACGTGTCAAAGCAACAAGACTCGTACAGAAACCTAGAGATGTAAAGGGTGTCCCAAAAATAAGAACTATTTTGGTAGAAAACACAGGTTTTTAATTAAAGATTGTAATTTTTGTATTGATTCACATTGTATTGATTAGCATATCGGGTATATGAACACCAAAGCGGGAAATTACACGACCAGGAATTGGCTCATGTTGTAATTGAATTGATTTTTGGGCTGTATGAAACCACATGTCATCCACATCCAATCTTGCGATTTAGGTACCATTAACTGTTATTGCCTAACTATCCGCATATTAAAAGATGAATAGTCCAATGATGCCCTCAGCCCAAAATCCGTACCATACAATGATATATTGTGGATGTATTTGTTTCTCAACAATCACTCATGAACAATCACTTCTGAACCCCAAATTCGACAATTTTGACGATTAATAAATGTTGAACATCTCTGACAATTCGTGATCACGCATACCAACATATAAACATATTCATCTCTCATCTAATTTTCATCTGCCGTTCTGACATAACCTTTTTCTTTTTATTCCTTTTTTTTATTGACGTTCATTGAATTCAGAACTGATTCAAATTGAAGTAATCATGTAAAGGTATAGTTTGATTTTCGCGTTATTTGTTCTTTATTTATTTATTATTTGAACCTTATATTAAAACAATATACACGTGATTTGACAATGGTAAATACTTCCAATGTTATCTTAAAATGTTATCCAAAGACGACTATGATACATGGTGTTTGCAAGCAGAAGCACTGCTTATTAAAAATGGCACATGGGACTATGTGACTGGTGCAGAAGAAACTGGAGTCCATCTACGCCTCATCATGTCCAGCTAGAAAGGCCACTTTATTGGAACAGTTAGCTCCTCAAAAGATGAATGAAGGTGAGCATGTGAATAAATTCTTTGATTCAATGGATGTTAAAATCCACAGAGACTTATTGAGCATAATTCTTTTGTACAGTTTACCTGAGTCCTTGGAGAACTTTCGTTGTGCTGTTGAAACGCAGGATGCCTTGACTGACGCTGAAAGGCTTAGAATCAAAATCCTAGAAGAAGCAGAAATCCAACGAGTGCGAATCATAAGCTATGCTAGCAACAAAGAGTTTTCCTAAAAAATAATCAAATTTTAATTCGAACCGGACAGATAAGGTTAGTCCCGCAAGTATCATGAAAAAGTTCCCATTTCGATGTGGTAAATGCATTAAACATGGAAATAAAGCTACCGACTGCCACGTTAAATGTCACACTTCACAACGTGAGTGTGTAAAAGATTAATTTTATTTTTTATTTTTATTATTTAGCTTATGGATTTAAAACACACCTGGTGTTTAAATAACGGTTGCACTTCCCACTTCCAACTTAGCAAGCAATCAATCTACCAAAGTCAAAGTTATTGGAACTGTAACACTCCAAACAGCCTTCGAGACAAGGTCAGTAAATTTTGATAATACCTTGATCTACGCACAAATTTACTTTCTAAATTTAAATTTACTTTTAAAACTACTTTTAAAGCGCAACGATGCATTAGTTCGTGATAAAAATGGGCAGATCAAACTTTTGTCTTCGACAAACAAGGGAATCTGCCCGTGTTGCTGAATCAACAGCACCGATAACGTCTAGGTCATTTAAACTTAAAGGATTTGATCGCCATGACCTAAAACATATGTGAAAAATCATATGTGAAATCCGGCCAACCAGCCAAATCAATGGCAAAGCCGAATATCCATGGCGCGAAGGTAATGTTCTGTATTTGGTGGGATCAGATGAGTGTGTTGTATTATGAGCTGCTAAAACCGGGTGAAACCATCAATGGACAACGCTACCGAACACAATTAATCCGTTTGAAGAGAGCAGTAGCCGAAAAACGCCCGGAATATGCGACCAGACACGAGGCAATAATTTTCCATCATGACAACGCTCGGCCCCACGTTGCTATTCCGGTTAAGAATTATTTGGAAAAAAGTGGATGAGAAGTCTTACCCCACCCGCCTTATAGCCCAGACCTTGCCCCTTCTGACTAACATTTGTTCGATGCAGAACGCCCTCACTGAAATACGGTTCACATCAGAGCGGAATATCAAAAATTGGCTTGATTCATTCTTGACTGCCAAGCCGGCGCAGTTCTTTTGGGATGGGATCCACAAATTGCCAGAAAGATGGGGAAAAGTCATAGCTTCAGATGGGCAATATTTTGAATAATACTATTGTACATGTTTTTCTTAAATAAACGTTCAAATGTTGAAAAAAAAAAAACCGCACGAATTAAAATATATACCCAATATAAAAGGAAAGATGTCGGCGAAGCCATTTCCTACGAACGAAATAAAAAGCGATGAACCCTTAGTGATTGTCCACTCTGACAGCTGTGGGCCTATGCAGTCACAGTCCCATAGTGGAGGCAAATATTTTGTTTGTCACTTTTATAAAGGGTGGTTCATCGTGAGGTTAATCTATAGATTAGATTAAGAGCAAAAGCGATGTATTTAAAATGTTCTTATTAATCTCGTCGAAAAACAAAGGGGCCGTAAAATAAAAGCGCTTCAGACGGATAAAAGTAAGGAGTATTGTCCAAACTCTATTGATGAATATCTAAAATCAAAAGGGATCAGAAGGTTTTTCGCACCATACAAGCCACAACAGAATGGTGTAAGCGAAAGGAAGAACCGAACCTAGGTCGAAATGGCTAGATGTATAGCTCTACAAGCTGGATTTTCTCCTTCATTTTGGACAGAAGCAATATGTTATGCGAATTATTTGAGAAATCGTTGTCCAATGGCAGGACACTTTACGAATTATGGACAGGAAGAATCCCAAATTTAAAGCATCTTCAAATGTTCGGTTGCAGAGCATTTGTTTTGAACAAACAACCCTACAAAGACAAGTTTGGAGCCCGTTCATCTGAGGGAATATTTGTTGGGTACTCCAATGAGTCTAAGGCTTATCGAATTTGGATGCCGTCAGAGAGAAAAATCTACGTCACAAGAGATGCTAGATTTGTAGATGTTCATACAAGTATGCTAGGGGATGGAGATATCATCTCAAGCGAGACAAAGTCTGGTGTTGTCTAATTGATGGAAATTCCATATGATGCTGCTGTAGGTGAACAAAATTCTGCTGAACTATTTGGTGGTAATGACGGCGATCAAAATTCAGTTGAAGAATTCAATCCGATTCAAGCTACTATTCAAAAGAGTGAAAATGTGTTGGATGACGACGTTGTAGCCTACGCGTTTAATGGCGAAATTATTTTCAAGGAAGCCGTACAAGGACGATATTGTGCTGAGTGGAAGAACACTATTTTAGACAAAGTCAAGAGCTTAATTAAAAACCACACTTGGAAATTGGTTCGTGAACAGGAGGATCAAAACAAGGTAGGATGTAGGTTTGTGGTAACGAACAAATACATTGAGGAGGGTGTTGTAACGTGATGAAAGGCACGTCTGGTAGCACAACGATTTAGTCAACAACCGGGTGTAGACTACACTACAACTTTTACTCCTGAAGCTCGTCTAAAGTCTATACGCTTTATGCTTGCGTTTGCTGCTAAATATCAACTCAAGGTTGATATAACCTTAGCTTATTTAAATGGATATTTGAATGAACGAATTTATATGAAGACGCTGCCTTGATTGGAACATTCTTTAGAGGAAATCATTCAAAAAGAGCTAATAGACAGTGTCATTGTAAAAAGGGCAAAAACAATGCTGGACAAGCCGGACAAGAGCTAAATGTCAGATTTGACCATAAATTGCAACGGATGGGTCTCAAGGCGACTACCGCAGATCCTTGTGTATACACTGAGGAGCAAAACTGTAACATCATGCTACAATTCCTATTTCAATTTTTATCAAAACTGTGAAATGGCTATGTCTTATTTTTTGTTCATTAATACTCTCTCTCTATAACTGTCTAACTGAAGGGAATATAACAACAACAAATTATTATTGTACAATTGGTAAATCAAAATATAAACAAAGCCAAATGTTACAGTTTGGCACTTCATATATTGTTTTTATTTTATAAAGTTTAATAATAATTTTTAGTATGATGTCCAATAGCCTTTGGATTTTTTAATTCCTCGATTCTGTTTGATAAACTTCTAGTATAGTTTTGAACAAACTCTGCTGGAATTGCCTCCCATACATGTTTAGTGCGCTCCCATAACTCATTAATGCCTTATGGTGGATATGGGTATTTTGCTAGTTGCACTTTAACGTAGCTCCACAAATTCTCAATAGGATTCATGTCTGGAGATTGTGGGGGCCACGTTAAACTGTTGAATTTTTGCCTCTGGATCCACGTTTGTACGATATGTGCGGTGTATTTGTGGTCATTATCTGCCTGAAAAAAACTTTTTCTGAAGTAATACCCATTTACAATACACTAAGTGACAGTACTACTCGTCACCAAGTTAGCTATATGACGAGCGTCACGATCATTTAATTTACGCTGCCACCCTCCTTTATTTTCTGGATTTATTTCTGGTATGCTTTTACGCATCCTCTTAACTTTCATGTTGCTTATATTATATTTCTTAGCCACATTTCTTAAAGATCTACCCTGCAGAAGCAATTTTAAAATTTTATTTTTAAATTTAACTTTGTTTATAATTTGACTTACCAATTTTGTTGTTGTTGTTATATCCCCTTCAAAACAGTTATAGAGAAAAAATATTAATGTACAAAGAATAAGACATAGCCATATCACAGTTTTGATAAAAATTAAAAAAATATATGAGAAGTTGAAATAGGAATTGTAAGATGATGTTACAGTTTTACTCCTCAGTGTACGTTGCGTGGAAAAATGGACGTATCTTAATCCTCTCTATCTACGTTGATGATGTTTTACTGTTGATATCCAAGGATATTAACTGGATAGACCATGTTAAAAATAGTTTAAAGGAAGACTTCAAAATAAGGGATCTTGGGGAGGCAAAATATTGTCTGGGAATTGAGATAACTCAAAATTCGAAGCATATATCTATAAGTCTAAAGGGGTATATTCGTAATTTATTGCAGAAATTTAATATAGAGCATTCGAAGCCACTAACTATACCCATGCAACCTGATTCGAGGCTCGCGAAGGATGGAAATTTATCTGAACAGGAAAAGCGCCCGTATAAAGAATTGGAGGACTAATGTATGCTGCTTTTTGTTGCCGCCCTGATATAGCTCATGCTACAAGTGTTCTTGTCCAATTTAATAATTATTTCACTGACGTTCGCTGGGGTGCTGCGAAGCGTTTTCTACGTTATCTTCAAGGAACTATTGATTATGGATTACAGTATACCACAAATCAAAAGGGCGTAATTGGATTCGTCGATTCTGGCTGGGGAAAGAATGCGGATACGCATTCATGTTTTTCAAACCCTGAATTAGTTGGAAGTCCCAAAAACGAAAAACAGTGGCTTTGCCTTCCACGGAAGCTGAGTACATGGGGATTTCAGAAGCTATGAATGAAGCCATTCATTTTAGAACATTCCTAAAGAAAATTTGTTTTCAAAATTTAGGTGATATAACCTTATATAACGATAATCGAGGTGCAGGATTTCTTGCTAAAAATCACGTATTTCACCAAAGGACTAAACACATTGATATACAGGATGACTGACTCGAACTGTAACTTTTTAAAATGCTATAATTTTTTTTTATTTTTTGATAAATTTTATTGTGCCAAACCAAAAAATGTTGGAAAATACATCAATCTTCAAATTGTATCAGTAGTTTTCAATATGTCCACCTTTGGCGCGAATAATGGCCTTGAGACGGCCGAAGAAAACATCGCACGCTGCACGCAAGTGGCTCTGCGGTATTTTGGCCCATTCCCGGCGAAGTGCTTGTTTGAGGTGGTCTAAACTTTGGTATTTTTTAGTGCCAACCTTCGCCTTCAAAATACCCCAGACAGAGAAATCCAACGGATTTGCATCCGGAAAATTTGCAATAAATTGTGTCGAAGAAATGAAGTGTGGAACATTTTTTTTTAACCAATCTTGGTTGACGCGCGCTTTGTGAGACGGTGCCGAATCTTGTTGAAATGTCCGCGTTCTCCGACCGAAATGATTGTTTGCTCAAGGCTTCAATACTGTCTCTAAGACAGTTTCACGGTATACGATCGCATTAATTTTGACGCCACGGTAAAAAAATACGAGCTGAGAGCGACCATCGGCGGTTATGGCGGCCCAAACCATCACCGTCGGTGCTGCCTGCTTTCTGGTGGCCATCCGAAGGTGTAAATTTTCGAATGCTGGAGGGCTCTAACGATAGCCACGTGTGGTTTTTCAGCCAAATATAAAGCAATCACACTATTACGTTTTAATTCCATTGCGGATAAAAATTTTTCAACACAACTGAGACGCAAATCGTTTAAATGGCTTGTAAATAATAAAATTATCTGTCATGTGTCAAAATTTGAGCTCACAGTAATGAATGGTTTGGAAATTATAGCAGTCTGAAGTTGGTTGCAGTTTGAGTCAGTCGCCCTGTACGACATCATTTCATTCGGGACATTTTATCTCAAGTATACATTAAGCTGGAATATCTACCAGAAGAAATGCCTGTGGATGTCTTAACCAAGGCATTACCTGGACCGAAGAGTTTTCGCTGTTTATCCAGACTTGGAGTTACGAAGGTTTGAGGATCATCTCATTGAGGGGGCATGTTGAACATCCCTGACAATCCGTGACCACGCATACCAACATATAAATATATTCATCGCTCATCTAAGTTTCATCTGTCGTTCTGACATAACCTTTTTCTTTTTATTTCTTTTTTTTCTTGGCGTTCATTGAATTCAGAACTGATTCAAAGTAATCATTTAAAGGTGTAGTTTGATTTTCGCGTTGTTTGTTCCGCTTCACAATAAAGCCATCAACACCAGAATGATCTTAATTGTTGAACATGATTTTGTTTTAAAAATCAGCATCCACCGGGTGTTGTTCCATAGTGTGTTGGCAGTAGGCTTCAGTTCTTGAGTCATTTGTACTTTGCATGCACAAGGATGCAAATCTTTCGTGAGAATAAACTGTCACTCGTTTTTTTTTTTTTTTTTATTGGCAATTCTTTTTTGCACAAATGGCGCAGAATTCAAATATTGTGGGAATTTTGCGACAAACTTTACAAGGAAACATTGTAGTAATCGTATTTAGTGCTGAAAATATAGAAAAAACTTCTTCTGCCAAGTGTATAACGCCGACGAAGATCAATATTCCGCCGTCAGGCGAATAGACGACGATAGTAAAAACTTCCGTCCACCTGAAGAAAAGGAAGTATTGACAGCAATATCTATCGACTGCGCGTGCGGACCTGGACAAATGAATGTGTGAACGATGAATGAAATCTCGATATCGTTTTTATATCCATATAAAAAAATTTGCTGAATTCTCTCTAGAGATTAATGCAAAAATCGAGAAGAACGCACTCTTATGAAAACAACACGATTAAATTAAACATGATGGATAAAATAAATAGCCTATAAGCTCGCTGTAAGGAGCTGGTATCACGAATTGACACCCGGATGTTTTATTGGTAGGTATACCAGCCATGTGAATCTTGAGGAGGTACTAGTAAACATTTGTTTAAGCTGTTAAAAAAAATTTCTTCTGCAACGATGAAAAATTGGCTCGTGCATATACACACATTAAATAGAGAACAGTGATGAGTAAATCAAGAAAAGAAGCTGTACAATCAGCCATGTATACCAGAAAACAACAACAAAAAAGTGATCTCAAAATTTACTACTCTTATTTCTACTCTCTGCACTTATTTTTCCTTTACTTCTCTCTTCTTTTATTATTTTCTTTTCTGTCATCTCTTTGAATTATTATTAATTTTTTTTTTTTTTTCTAAATCAGAATATCTATTTTTATTAATTATTTCTAAAGGCTTGTTATCGTTAATTGCTTCTCTAGTGATATCACTCTTAAACGAGTTACTATGTTTTTCTGTGTTCTCTTTGTCTCACTTGTATGATATGTTTCGTAAACAATGTAAGGATTAAGCGATATGAGTGGGAGTTGTGAGTATTCACTGGTGCAACGTTATAAAAACTCAAGGATGTTGCTAATCATTTTGTGTGTAAGTAGTAGGGGAATCACCTTTAGTCATTTCAATGTGCAAAGCATTGTTAATAAAATAGATGAATTTTTGTTTAAGAATGGATCTATGGACATCATTTGCATCGCAGAAATTAGGCTAAATCAGGATATGATGACATATCTTTTTAAGGTGAATGTGTATAAAATGTATATAAAATAAAACGGGTTGATCGACTTAATAGGTCTGGGGCAATCCACACTTTTGAATGATACTGAATATATTTTCATAGAAATATGTAAAATGTAAAATTTCTTACAGGAGCAAAATATATGTGGCACTAATTTTTACTAATGTAAAAAGTAAGAAATCATCTTGAAAAATTAGGACCCCTGTACACTAAAGTCGTTGCATGTGGTGATTTTAATCTCGACATTCTAAAAGGCAAAAATAAGCAATTTGTAAATGCGGTCAATTCTGTGTTTTTATTTTGCTAATGAAGTCAACCCCATTCATTTTCAATCTCACAAAGTGCTATCACTGATATATGTTTTTCTTGTTTCTGAAAATGACTTGATAACACACTATGATGAAATTTCTTCACCAGAAATCTCATACAATGACATGATTATACATTTTTTTTAAAATATTGCTCGTCCTAGTTCAAGTTATGAATTTTGTATAATTTCGTCAGCTTTCGTCTATTTATTAATCTCCTTACACTATTTAATGACTGTGATAACCTTATTTGGTCACCTATACATATATTACACATCTGACGTAAATTTTCAATTTTCTAGACCCAAAAACAACATGTACCACTGGTAAAATTGAAAATACAAAAACTCAGCATTCCTTGGTTGACTCAACAGAACGAAATTTCCTGTACTCACATATATATAACGAACTCCGACAAGTGCGAAACGCTTTTACCTGCCTAATTCATAAAAACCAAAATAAGTACTATCAAGCTAAGTTTAGCTTCAACAAATCAAATTCAGCATTCACAGCATTACAAATAGTGAATCTGACTGTAACAATATTAATCTTAATAAACTTAATAAAGAGTGTATTTGTGGACGAAATTAATACGAAATTCATTAAAAACTTGCTGCTAGTTCTCCCTGAACATATTAAAAGCTTGTTAAATACAATCATTATAACCGAAATTATTTCTGATGAATGGAAGCAAACCAAAATTATACCTGCTCTCGAAATTGCTCCTGCAAAATATTTCTGAGTACAGGCCAAGGTGTTTGAGGAATTTGTAAGTAAATAATTGAAGACTTTTCTTGAACTATTTAATTTGCTGACCCATAACCAATCTGGATTTAAAGCAAAGCATAACTGCGTTACTAAAAATTACTGACAACATCCGTTCTGCCATTGATAGAGATATGATGTCACTTGTGGTATACCTGGCATTTCATTCCGTACACCATGACATTCTTTTATACAAATTAAAAAATCAATTCCCTTTTGATTGTAAAGGTTGTCGCCTTGTGGCATTATATAATAACAATCGCAACCAAGACGTCTTTCATTGTGACGAAAAATTGTCGAGTCTGCCGGAAACATCAGGAGTGCCCCAAGTTTCTGCATTTGGCCCTATTTTGTTCACGATGTTCATAAATAATATTTATAAAAATATCATTCACTGGCATTATCATATCTATGTGGGTAATGTGCAGTTATATAAAAAAGAACCTAAATCTAGAGCGTCTTCTAGTATAGCAAATATAAACGCAGACCTCTAATCCATATTTGTTTGATCTGAAAAAAAAAAAACTGTCTTAGCCTTAACTCGTCAAAGACCAAGATGCTGCTGATTGGTAGTAACAATCGGGAAATTGTGAACTGTGAATTTGCCTGTATTTATTAATAATGGTCTCATTGACCTTGTTACCAAAACAATTAATTGGGAATGTACTTCAACAAAGACCTTACTTGAACCGATCATATAAACTAAGTTGGCTCAAAAATATACGAGTTCCTAAAACCTGGTGAAACCGTTAATACAGATCGCTACCGACAACAAATGATCAATTTGAACCATGCAGTGATCGAAAAACGACCAGAATGGGCCAGAAGACACAAAAAATCATTTTGCTCCATGACAATGCACCTGCACACAAAGCAAAGCTGATTCAGGATATAACCAAAACACTTGGCTAGGAGCTGCTATCCCACCCGCCGTATTCATCAGACTTGGCTCCTTCCGACTACCATTTGTTTTCATCGATGGGACACGCAATAGCTGAACAGCACTTCAAATCCTACGAGGAAGTCGAAAATTGGGTGACTTTTTGGTTTGCTTCAAAAGACGAACAGTTTTATTGGCGTGGAATCCATAAATTGCCTGAAAAATGGGAAAAATGTGTACCTAGCAATGGCCAATACTTTGAATAAAATGTTTTTTACTTTCCCATTAAAAATTAGTGTTTTATTTTCACAAATTATTTTCATACCGGTACACCTGGTATATCACAATATAGTGCAGATTTTTAAAGAATAAAATAGGCTTAATATTCAAAAAAGTTAGCAAAATACATTAGCCTTAAATTTTAAATTATAAATATAACTACCATGAATCTAAAGAAATTTATTTAAATGAATCAAAAAGATTACGAAGGAACTTAGTTACATCATAATGTACACAGTTGTTCTACTTTTTAGAATTTTCAACTGCATTGCGTTTTCCTTCAGTTCGAATTTAGTACGTACTTTATATGACTATATGGCCTAATGTGTAAGTGCCCTGCTTATGGATCCCCAGTTCCACCACCAGATCGAGCTACATTGTTAAACAATAATATCATTTTCTTTTAAAAATTCTATAAATTTATTATATTTTTTCTATAATCTGACATATCCCTAAATTGAGGATATGTCTGATTATTCCAAAAACCAGTAAAATATACCTCAACTACTTTTTTTATATCTTTCATCATTTGTTTCTTTTTCTTTATTAATTACAAGAAAACCATATTTTTCATTCCGGTTTTCATTGCAATATTTTTGAGAGCAATCAAAATCTATGTCAGTTATATGATCATCAAAAATATAATTCCAGTTGCTTTTATCTTAATTGAATAAAATAATAATAATAATAATAACAAAAATAAAAATGAAAAAGAAATATTATGTTTACCATATGCAAAATAATTAGAAATGATGTCTTGAGATTCGGTAAAAATGTCATCAAATACTATAACTGAATGAAAATGAATTTCTTCTGAATTAGAAAGTGAAACTAATGTTAAGCTTTGAAATTTTCTAGGTATGTTTTCCACATATTTTATTAAATTCTTCAAAAATACTTTCCAAAAATCTATTTTTATTTTGACAAGAAGTTTTTGAGCAAATTATTACATCAGCAAGATGAATTTGATGAAGTTGTTCAATAAAACATTTGTTTTTCGACAACTGCTTGGACCGCAAATAATTGCACTTATTACATTTAGAAACAAATCATTTAGCCTTCTGGCTGATGGTAATGTGTCAAAATTTTTTAATTTAATTTTTAGTTTAGAATTCCCATCTTGAGTTTTAATTTTTATTAAACCCGTTAAATAATAAAAAAAATATTCTTGTATAACTTGATTTGTTAGTTGATTGTATGAGAAACTATGAGAAACAACTGGAAAATCATTACACAATTTAAAATAAATTTTTATGTCAATAACTGCCTCCTTTATTATTTCGTTTTGTTTTGAAGTACCTATACTTATAACTAGATATTCCTTTAAGAATTAATTGTAGTTAATAATTGGTAAATTATGACCATTTTCCCCATAATATGAGTTTTTAAAATCTGAAAACATATTATGTTAAATATCACATTTATTCATTTCATTTATTTATTTATTTGCTTCATTTTCAATTACTTCAAAAATATTGATCTCAAAATAATGATCATATAAGTTCTAACTTTTAAAAAATTCTAAAAATTAAATTTGCATAATCTCGAGAAAACCTATTATAGTACTCAAAACGAATACTAAAAGAAAAATAGCCTTCTTCATTGAATACAGCTCCTTTGTTAATTATTTTCCATACAGCATTATTTAAAGCAAAGTCATTAGAACAAAAATGAATTCTTTTAATATATATATTAATATACAATATATATATATATTATATAAATATATATTAATATGTATATTTTAATATATATATATATATATATAATTTGTTATGCCTGGATTATCAATTTAATTTATCACAGTTGAATTAATTGAATAAGAAATTTTCTAAACATCCAAAAGCTTTATTATCTTTCACAATTAATTTTCTTCTAATAAGTAATATATATTAAGGTGGAAATGCTTTTATATCTTGACTATTAATATCAATTAATATTAGTCTAATAGGCCTTTTTATTTTGTGTTGTGTTTAATGGTAAAATTGGTAGCTTTCGATACCTTTTTCTTCACTAACATATGATTTCATTTCATAAAATTAAATTTTTTTATTTTTTAATCTATGAGGTAAGCAAGCCTACCCAATAAAAAAAATATATCTACACATTTATATTTTCCGAAAATGTAATCTAATATTGATTTTTTCATTTCTAAAACCAATCTGATTCGTATATCAATTTCTCCTATTAAATTATTAGTTATTGGAAAATAAATCAAATTTCTTGGAATTTCAAAAAGTTTTTTCACCAGGTTTATCATTTATAAAAAAAAAGAACAAATCAAACTGTTTTTGTGAAATCTAGTTCATATTGACTAAAAATTTCAACTTTCGGAGTAGTCACGTTTGGATTTATTAGAATTTTTAATTCTTTATCAATAAAATTGTTAGTGTTGGTTCGCAACACAGTTGGAATATTTTTTGGAATAAAAGGCCACTGACCAGCAGAATAACACAAAACCGAAGGTCAACAAAACACATGTAACATCCCTACATTCATCTGCATCAACATTCTCTCTCTCTCTCTATCTATCTATCTCTCTCTCTCTCTCAAAAGTATGGCGAAGTGGAAACGAGATTAGCAAGGATCTCTCTTGCAACAAATTGATCATGGCTGACTTGAAGACAGGGAAAAAGGATGCACTATCTTGAAGGCTATCGCTTCCTACACACATGCCAATATTCATAGTGCATTAATTGTTTAAATATAACACTTATCAAATATTTTATTGTAAACACATACACATAGTCTCTAGAAGACTTTGGAGTGCAAATTAGACGTTAATTAGAGGCATTTTTTGCAACATAGTCTGCAGTCATTTTCTGGGATTTGAATGTGACTCGGGATCCATATAAGTATTATGTTTGGGTGGTTACCTGAGATGATGTTTCTTACAAGCGTTGAATAGTAGTCTGTATTGTTAATGTTGGCTATGACTTCTATGGATGACAATGAGTCAGTGCAGATCACATATTTCTTTCTAGAGGACATTGCTTGGTTCATGGCGACAAAAATAGCTATTATTTCCGCTGTGAATACTGGAAGTATACAGTTCCTGATTATCTTTTTGACGTTGTGACACTGCAGCCTGTGTTATTCGTTTTAGATCCGTAAGTATATATAAGGTGATTCATCGTGAGGTTTGATTTATAATGTAAAATAAAACATAAATTTGAAAGTGAACTTAAAATTTTTATTATCGATTAAAAGAACAATGCATGGTATTTATATCACTTTTTGAAAATGATATTATGTAAATGTTGGCCACGACCACGTCTGAAGTGGTCCATTCGGAAGTTCCAATTTTGGGCGACTCGTATCTCGCGGATAACACGAGTAATGTTAGCTTCCAAAGCGTCAATCTTAGATGGCTTATTCCTGAAGACTTGAGACTTTACATATCCACAGAGAAAATAGTCCAAAGGTGTGATATCGCACGATCTAGGCGGCCAATTTACCGTAGCAAAACGTGAAATTAAGTACTCACCAAAATGATTTCTCAACAAGTCTATTGTTTCACGCGCTGTATGGCTCGTAGCGCCGTCTTATTGAAACCAGAGCTCACCAAGACCATGTGCTTGAATTTTAGGAAGCACATAGTCCGTTAACATGGCGCGATAACGGTTACGATTGACGGTAACATTCTGATTTGCCTCATTTTTGAAGAAATATGGACCAATGATTCCACCAACCCATAAACCACACCATACCGTTGTTTTAAATGGATGTAATGGTAGCTCTTGCTACTCTTCGGGTTGCTCATCACCCCAAATACAGCAATTTTGTTTATAAACGTATCCATTAAGCCAGAAATGGGCTTCATCATTGAACAAAACTTCACGATAAAACACCGGATTTTCATTGAGATTTTCCAGAACCCATTCACTGAAAATATGACGCAAATTCAAGTTGTCTGGCTTCAATTCTTGCACAAGTTGAATTTTGTACGCTTTGAGGCCGAGATCCGCCAAGTTGTCGATTAGGCCAATCCAAGCTGCTGAGAACGACGACGCATCTATTCGTCACGATCTTCGCGTATACACACTATGGGTGGACGTGGTGTAGTCGTATATGCATAGACTCCTCAAGTAGAAGGTCGGGTATGTAGTTATATAAAAATCCCGTCGGCGTCAACTCTGACATGAAGGCATAACACTGATGTTAGAGTGATTGCTGGCTGGGCTGAATGTAACGAACTAACAACTAGCACGTACTTAAGACCCACTGGTTGAGGATGCACTGGCTCGTCGCGTTCAGTTTGACAACCACCTCTGGGAAAAATATCGATACCTAATACACCAATAAAATAGTAATCTGATTCGTTCTATATATCAATTTCTCCTATTAAATTATGTTATTGGAAAATCAATCAAATTTCTTGGAATTTAAAAATTTTTTTCACCAGGTTTTTCATTTATAAAAAAAGTGAACCAATTGAACTGTCTTTTGTGAAATCTAGTTTATATTGACTAAAAATTTTAACTTTCGGAGTAGTAATGTTTGGATTTATTAGAATTTTTAATTTTTTATCAATAAAATTATTAGTGTTGCTTGCCAACATAGTTGGAATATTTTTTCTAATAAAAGGCCACTGACCACCAAAAGAACACAAAACCGAAGGTCATTCTCTCTCTCTCTCTCTCTTTCTCTCACCTATGGCGAAGTGGAAACGAGATTAGCAAGCATCTCTCTTGCAACAAGTTGATCATGGCTGACTTGGAGACAGGGAAAAAGGATGCACTATCTTAAAGGCTATCGCTTCGTACACACATGCGAATATAGTGCATTAATTGTTCAAATATAACACATCAAATATAGTATTGAAAACACATACACATAGTCACTAGAAGTCGAATGTTAGTGTGCAAGTAGTTTAAGAATTTAAAGTTCAAGTGGTCATTAAGTTTCTTAAGTAAGACTTCGATTCTCTGTTAAGCTGTAATTAAGCAAGGTTTCATGGGATTTTGGGTGGAATTTATACGACTAGTCTATTAACGATCGAACTATTCACACATAATAAAGATATAATTTATAACGTCGTGGACATACAGTCTTTAATTTGTACTGCACAGTTAATTTTTTACTTATTCCTTTATCCAGATTTGCGATATCTGTTATAGTTTATCTGTAAAGTGAGATAATATGAAGAAGGCCTGTGGGCACTCTTGTGCAAATGGGTATGTAAAAGTGAAACAGGGTTGAATATGAATTCAGTAGATACCGGTTTTATATTGAAAATAACCATAGACTTAAAGATAAATACAGGTAGTTATAGGTTAATAATAACTATGCCTTAGTATGGTATGCTAGAAAACAATTTTTAGCTGCACTGCAACACAAGTGAAGGCCACATTTACTGCAAACACATTGATTTTGTGAAATCTTGTAATGTTTACATTTCCTTTTGCCATCTTTCTTTGGTAGCCATATTGGCATATGGCCGGATTGGTCATATAACGTACTTTTTCCGCTGGATGTTGAGCTCGTTAACCAGATGTACTTGGCTGTGGTGATTCTTCTGATGCAGTTGATGGTCTTCCAACAGGTCGTTTTTTGGTATATGCACAAAGTGCGGCAATTAAATACATACAAAATTCAGGCAATGATAACAAGTCTTCTTCTTTTATTGGTGGTTTTTCTCGAGTCGTGCTCCTTTGTACAATGTAAAGGCATTTGTAATGGTCATGTTAACCAGGTGATAGAAAATACGTGTAACAACATCACGTCCATGAGATCAACACCACCCATGTGTGCGTTATATTCTCTGATAATCTGTGGGCAATTTATTTCCATGTATTTCTTTTCCTGTCTATGATACCTTGCAATTTTTATTAGTTCTGCGTTTCCAGAGCTTCGTGAAAATGGAGCAATTCCTACGTAAGTAGATGCTAAACGAGCACATCTTGTACCTTTCCACAGCATGGTCGATAAATCGATGCCATAAGCTATGCCAACATATTCAGTGGAATAACATCTAGGCGCTTTTGTAACTTCTCGATCTTTAGTGAAGGTAGTTTGCAATTAGGCACCCTATTTGGATGAATGGTACCTAATGCATAAATTCCACGTGCACGAAGATATACTAGCAGAGGCAATGTGGTGTAAAAATTGTCAAAATATATAACATTATGGACATAGTCAGGTATTTTCTGAGACAAGCGCACAACTACATTAGCTGTAGCGCCGAGATCTGGAGCACCATTGAAAATTTCGAACCGATATGAATAGCCATGTGAATCACAAAGTGCGAACCATTTATGAGGTTTATTTGGCATATATTGTCTCAGGTGATGTTTTATTTTGGTGCTGCACATTTGCTCATCGACACACAACCGAGCTGTTTTTGAAATCGAGTCGAAACTTTCGTTCAATCTGTTTGATAGCTTACTGATACGAAACAGAGGATCATAGCCTTCTTCACCTCTTTTTATTCTATCTCCTTCATTTGAGAAGCATATGTACCTTTTAATCTGCTCAAACTTTCTGAGGCATGACGTTTTTTTATTTTATTCACTGGAATTTTTCCCCAGTACCAGCGTGTGTTAGGAATAGTAACAATTGTCATGTACACCAGAAAACCAAGAAAGTGATGAATGGTTTCCGAGTCCACGCGAAATTGTGTGCTAACATCATCTGCAACAGCTTCTGCTCTACAATAAAATCAATTCCTACTTCCCTATCACTGATAGGGTGATTCAAACCCAACTACTTTGCCCGACAGCTTATCACTCCCCTTGAATGCCATTTCATTTACATGATGCAAACTTTTTTTTCGCCATAATATATTTTTGAATTCATGGGACAGCTTTCCAATATCTAACAAATCTGAAAAAGATCAAAACGCTATTCATTCCACTCTTGGAATGAATGACTATTTCATGGCTTACTTTGGGCTATAAAACCACCTGAACCTAAATTCGCTGATGGACCGTCTTCTTCGTGTTCAGGTAGTGGTGAACGTGGTCCTTTTCTTTGAATAGTTGCTGCCTCAAGCGTCGTTGTTGATGTTGATGTTGTTACTGGTGCAGTGTCTGATGTTGTTACCGACTCTCCAAGCGAAATGTGAACTGTTTGGACAAATGCAACAGATGCATCTGCTGAGTTCATGGTGTTCTAACATTCATCTATCATTTCACTATATTCTGAAGTTATCTAGTCTGGCTTGTAATCCGGATCATTAACATCATCGTCATCAAAATCGCTTTCATCCGGTCCAATCACCGATTCCATAACATCAATTATTTGCTCGTCACTCATTGAGCTCAAATCATTTTTTTTGTCTTTCTGTTGGCGACCAGTCTTCAATTTTCCTCCTTTTTCCCTCTTGTACGAGTCATTTACGTCGTTCAGATATAGCTTTAGAATTATCTGACATGATTTTTCAGCACAGGTAAAAATTAAACGCAAACAAAAGAAGACCTAGGAAAAAACAATGCACGGGCACTGCAAAAGAAGGAAATTTTTTTATTTAGGCACGAACAGAAAACTATAGCCAAACCACAAAATTTCTTTTTTATTTAGCTAACGGACATGAAAATATCAACACTTATACTTACGTGAAGCTTTCAAAAAATTATGGACTCAGTACGGCTAAAAAATAACATTTTTTGACTGCCGAAAAAACAAATAAATAAATAAATCACCCTATATTTTTTCTTGTTTTTTCGATGACTTCTGACACTCAACTAATAATAATGTTGCAATATTTCAAATCGAGTTAATTCAAATTGACGACTGGCAATAGCAGGCGGTGCGAAAACAGTAATTTGAATTAAAATAACTGACTTTAAAAATGAACGCCCTGAAGCATCCTTGTGCATTAGAGCGTTAACAAAGAATCGTAGTTTTACATAAGAAACTTAATGACCAATTGAATTTTAAATTCTTAAACTACTTCTACAACACATTCGACTTCCAGAGACCATGTGTATGTGTTTACACATAGTTTATATCAATTTGTTGCAAGAGAGATGCTTGCTAATCTCGTTTCCACTTCGCCATACGTGAGAGAGAGAGAGAGAGAGAGAGAGAGAATGTTATTGATGTAGATGAGTTTAGGGATGTTGACATGTTTTGTTGACCTTCGGTTTTGTGTAATTCTGGTGGTCAGTGGGATTTTATTCCAAAAAATATTCCAACTGTGTTGGGAGCAAGTGTTGATTGGGACACATGCATAGATAAGCACTCCAGTGAAAAGTATTTTTTTTAAACCTCAGTTCTTTAATCTTTAACATAAAAAAAAATAAAAACTAAAAATGAACTGCGGCTCATGTAAATTAAAAGTTGAGAAATGAACTTAAGATTCAGTGCATAGATTGTAATGAATCATATCATGGAAAGTGTGTCAAAATGAAAAAAAAAAAAAAAAGAAAAAAAAAAAGACTATTATAAAGAAAGTGTTCAACGGTACAAGTGTATTAGTTGTGTTACTCTGCGGAGGAAATCAAATTTTGGAGATGATCCCATTAATTCATCAACTAATAGTCCGTCAACCATACCGTTTAATCCTCCTCCCTCAAAGATGACAACATTATAGTTCAGCAATCAGTTACCCCATTTCTCAAAAGTGACAACATTATGGTTCACCAAACAATTACTCTTCAAATGCTGTACACCGAAATCATGCAGCTAAAACAAGTCAATACCCAGGCGCTCACGAAAATAAGTCTCTTGAAGAGTACAATGCTTCTCTCCATAAAAGAGTTGATGACCTGGAGCCGAAACTGAATCTGCTGGAACAAAAGGGAAAACAGTGCTGAGTGGATATTATTGGTATCCCAGATGTTAGTAATCATAACGTATGTGAGAGAGTAAATGAATTGGTAACAAGTGTTATTGGTAAGGAGATAAACTCATTCAGCATTGATTCTTGCTTTGTTAAGAACATTCAAGGCAGAAACAAAAACTCCGCTACCAGCAACATCTCTTGAAGAGTACAATGCTTCTCTCCATGAAAGAGTTGATGACCTGGAGCCGAAACTGAATCTGCTGGAACAAAAGGGAAAACAGTGCTGAGTGGATATTATTGGTATCCCAGATGTTAGTAATCATAACGTATGTGAGAGAGTAAATGAATTGGTAACAAGTGTTATTGGTAAGGAGATAAACTCATTCAGCATTGATTCTTGCTTTGTTAAGAACATTCAAGGCAGAAACAAAAACTCCGCTACCAGCAACATCGTATGCGTAAAGTTCACAACATTGTTGCAAAAGATCAATGTAATGAAAAAAATTAAGGAGAAAAAGAGCATTTTGTCATCTAACATCTACTCTTGTTCAGAGTAGCGACAGAAACACCAACAGTGGCAGCAAGAAGATTTACATCAATGATTGTCTAACCAAGTACACTAGATCTTTACTAAAAATGGCAAATGAGCTTAAACATAATAATAAATGTATGTTTGTATGGGTTAGAGACTCTACTGTTTGTATTAGAAAAAATGATGGAGATAAAGTTATAAAAATTAAATCTTTTGAGAACATTTATACATTTAAATTAACTTAAATAATATATTAGATTATGCTTAGTCATAGTTTAGGTATACCTCCTCAAAATGGTCCAAGCAATAGCTATAATTCTTCCTCTTTTATTACTGATGATGTTAGATGTTTTTGTATAGAACATCAAAATAATAAACTAATGTCTGGTTTTTCTGTTATACACCAAAACATTCGCAGTATGCGAACTAATTTCAATACTTTTCTCTCTCATCTCACACCTCTGGATCATTTACCAAATTTAATTTTTCTTACTGAAATTTGGATATTTGAAGAAGAAAAAGATTTTTATGATTTAATTCCAAACTTTTCTTTTGAAGCGACTTATAATGAATCTTATGCTGCTGGAGGCGTCGGTGTATATTATAACACCAATAAAACGAATTGTATAGTTAACAAATACCAATTTGAAAGTGCTGATATTACAAGCGTTAATTGCAAAATTTCTGGCGTAAGTTATTGTTTTATCCGTATTTATAGATTTCATAAATGTTTAGCAAGATGCTTCTTGGAAGAAATGTCGAGATTTTTAGATAGCCAAAAATGTAGAAATATAATTCTTTTAGGTGATTTAAATATTACATTACATTACATTACATTACATTCTGTAAGATTCACAGGATGTTGATAGCTATCTAACTGCGTTTTCATCATTTGGTTTTGAGTTGTGATAAATGAACCTACTAGATCAAATTCTTGTCTAGATCATGTGTTTTTAAGATTTCATAGAAACATATTGGTCGATCATAAAACAATTGTCCTTGATTTAAAAATAACTGATCATCGTCTAACTGGTATTCAACTCAGTTGTTGTCAGTTTTGAGAATTTTGATTATCAAAAAACTATTTTTTTAGCCTTAAGAGCAAGTTTAAATCTAGAGTTTTGGGATGAAGTTTACTCTGCGATCGATTCTTCAGTTGCATTTGATTTGTTTCTTAAAAGACTACAATATCATATTCACTACTGTATTCGAATAATGTGTAAAAGTAACAACAAATTTAAATGCGTTAAGCAATGGATGACTCCGTCATTAGTTAAAAAAATCAAAAAGAAAAATAAACTTTCCTTTATTATGAAGAAACATCCAAGAAATCAGAGATTAGATAATTATTATAAAAATCTATGTAGAAAGGTTAATACCGAAATTACACTTTGTAAAAATTTATATTATAGTAATAAACTAGCACGAAATATTGGGAACTCTAAAGAAGAATGGAGAATTGTTCAGGATATACTTAATAAAAATAAACCTCGTTCTAATATTTTTATTCAAAACGAAAATCTTGTTGTTTCAGAACCCTCTGAAGTTGCTAACCTGTTTAATATTTTTTTTTTTTTGCTAATATCGGTCATAATAATGGTGATTCAAATGTAATTAATCCTACACTTCTTTGTGAGACTTCTTTAGTTCATGACAATATTCAATCCGATAGTTTTTGCTTTGATCAATTGTCTGCCCTTGAAATTACAAAAATCATTATGTCTCTTAAAACATCTAATTCCTCATCCACTGATAATGTTTCAAGTTTCCTTTTAAAACATATAAGTTTTCATATTTTTGATGTTATTTGCTATATTTTCAACTTTTGTGTAGAAAAAGGAGTATTTCCTAATAGCTTGAAAACTGCTTTAGTTCTTCCCTTGCATAAGAAAGTTGATAAAATGTCACTAAGAATTATCGTCCAATTTCTATATTACCTGTTTTTTCTAAAGTTTTTGAAAAGGACATTAAAACTAGAATGTTATCATTTTTAGATAGAACTCGTTTTTTAAGTGATTGCCAATTTGGTTTTAGGAGTGGAAAATCAACAGAAGGTGCTTTATTGAAGTTATTTGGTGAAATTTATAACAGCTTAAATTCTTCTTAAATTCCACCAACACTTTTTTATTGACATAAGTAAGGCCTTCGATATGGTGAACCATTCTTTGCTGCTGGATAAGGTCTATAAGGCTGGTTTTAGAGGCTTGATTTATAAATGGTTTGCATCCTATTTATCCAACCGTAAATAAGTTGTAAAGATTAAAAATGCTTTCAGTTTACAATACTTCTTAAATATGGGTGTTTCCCAAGGATCAGTTTTAACTCCAATCCTCTTTCTTATTTATGCTAACTCATTATTTTTACAACCTTTCAAAGGTAAAATTACAGCATTTGCTGATGATACATCTCTTTTCTATTCAAACAATAATTTAATTGATATGTTTGCAGATGTTAATTGTGACCTAGATATTATTAGAAGATGGTTTAATTTTCATAAGCTAAAAATAAACAACAAAACGAAGTTCATGTTATTTAATATCAGAGGTAACGTTTTCCAAGAAATACCTTTATATTATCATTCACCAACGTGTAAAAGATTTGTCTAGGGAGATATGGTTTTCAACAATCATAATACCTGCTACGCAAATTGTTTTTTGATCGAATGTGTTGACAGCTTTAAATATTTAGGTATTATTTTCGATCGAAAATTTTGTTGGAATGACCATTCAACCTATTTAAAAAAAATATATGAACGGAGTTGTAAGACAATTATTCCACCTTAGTATGTACTGCAATCTTCCTGTTTTAAAATTAGTTTACAACGGATTATTAAAATCAAAATTGGAATATGGAATTTCTTGTTGGGGTGGTACGTATTTCAATAAAATAAAACCCTTATTAATAAAACAGAACCATTCGATAAGAATTATTTCCAAAGCTAGTCGCAGGACACCAAGTTATGAGCTATTCAGATCTCTAAGGCACCTTTACTGTTACAAAGTGTTAAAGATTTTTTTCATTAATTCAGACTATTTTATAGCTAGAGTGCAAGGCGACTATAGCTTGCGAATTTTACCTAAAAAACTTAGGTGTGAAAGCGTAAAAACAGGATTTTTAAATGAAATAAAAAGTGGCTTTTCTCATTTAATCATACATACAAATTCTATGAAAAGACTTTTTTCAGAGAATTGCCTCGCACAGGAGAATTGCCCCGCGACCCTCTGCTTGAGGAGTCTATGCATATACCACTACACCACGTCCACCCATGGTGTGTGTACCCGATGACCGTTACGAATCTATGCGTCGTCGTTCTCAGCAGCTTGGCTTGGCCTATTCGACAACTTCGCGTATTTTACTTGAGGATTTCGGCCTCAAAGCGCACAAAATTCAACTTGTGCAAGAATTGAAGCCACCATTCAAGTCGAATTTACGTCATATTTTCAGTGAAAGGGCTCTGGAAAATCTCAATGAAAATCCGGTGTTTTATCGTGAAGTTTTGTTCAATGATGAAGCCCATTTCTGGCTTTATGTATACGTTTATAAACAGAATTGCTGTATTTGGGGTGATGAGCAACCCGAAGAGTAGCAAGAGCTACCATTACATCCATATAAAACAACGGTATGATGTGGTTTATGGGCTGGTGGAATCATTGATCCATATTTCTTCAAAAATGAGGCAAATCAAATTGTTACCGTCAATGGTAACCGTTATCGCGCCATGTTAACAGGATATCTGCTTCCTAAAATTCAAGCTCATGGTCTCAGTGAGCTCTGGTTTCAACAAAACGGCGCTAGGAGCCATACAGCCCGTGATACAATGGACTTGTTGAATATCATGCATTGTTCTTTTAATCGATAACAAAAATTTTAAGTTCACTTTCTAATTGATATGTTTTATTTTACATTATAAATCAAACCTCATGATGAATCACCTTATATATACTCACGGATCGAATACGATTTAATCAGAAACTGTATACTTCCAATAAATAGTTCAGTATTCTCAGCGGAAACAATAGCTATGTCGACATGAACCAAGCAAAATCCTCTAGAAAGAAACATCTGATCTGCACTGACTCATAGTCATCCGTAGAAGTCATAGCCAACATTAACAATACAGACTACTATTCAACGCTTGTAAGAAACATCATCTCAGATAACATAAAACTTATATGGATCCCGAGTCACATTCAAATCCCAGAAAATGACTGCAGATTATGTTGCAAAAAATGCCTCTAATTAACGACTAATTTGCACTCCAAAAATTGCTTTTAGTTACAGCTGTAAGCTTAACAGAAAATCGTAGTTTTACTTAAGAAACTTAATGACCACTTGAACTTGAAATTCTTAAACTACTTCTACACTAACATTCGACTTCTAGAGACTACGTGTATGTGTTTACAATAATATATTTGATAAGTGTTATATTTGAACAATTAATGCACTATGTATATTGGCATGTGTGTAGGAAGCGATAGCCTTCAAGATAGTGCATCCTTTTTCCCTGTCTTCAAGTCAGCCATGATCAAGAGAGATGCTTGCTAATATAAATTGGTAAATTATTTTGTCCATAATATGAGTTTTTAAATTCTGAAAACATATGTAGAATATCACATTTATTTTGTTTATAAGATAATCTTAATTATGGATATTTAGTTGTATTCGCTGGATTCACTTGAATGTTTTTTAATCTACATAAAACCAAATAAAAAATATCTAGGCTTTGCACTTATTGTAGTAATTCTCCAAGTATACTCTTTAAGATTTGGAATAGAACGTGAGTAAAAACATTTCCAACTTCTAAAATACATATTAAAAATAGTATTAATAGAAATTTTTTTTACTTATTTCATGTTCAACTTCAACGGAAAATTTAGTTTGCGGCATTTTCTAAATTACTTCAAAAATATTGATCTCAAAAGTATGATCATTAAGTGCAGTCAGCAAACAATTATTATCATCATCAGATCAAATAAGTTCTAACTTTTGATTAATTCTAAAAATTAAATTTCTATAGTCTTCGAGAAAACCTATTACAGTACTTAAAAGGAATACTAATAGAAAAGCAGCCTTCTTCATTGAATACAGCTGATTTGTTAATTATTTTCCATACAGCATTATTTAAAGCAAAATCATTAGAAAAAAAATGAATTCATTTAATATATATATTGGGTCTATAACTTAATTCGTGTGGTTTGCTAAGAGATGGCGTAACTTGTATTATTCCATTGTTATTATTCTATTGGAACATGCGTTGGAAAGCTACTGTCATTGTACGTCATTTCAGTATATGTCATTCATTTGAAGCATAAATAACAATAATTTTTTTTTCACTCAAATAGGTCGAACTTTGTGCCTGAAAAATTGTTTTTGCGTCGAGTTCTACTTCATTACTTTAATATGAAGAAAACTGCTGCCGAAAGTCATCGTATTTTGGTGGAAGTTTATGGTGAACATGCGCTAGCTGAGCGAACGTGCCAAAAGTGGTTTGCACGATTTAAAAGTGGTGATTTTGGCTTGGAAGACGAAGAACGTCCTGGGCAGCCAAAAAAGTTTGAAGATGAAGAACTGGAAGCATTACTCTATGAAGATTTTTGCCAAACACAAGAAGAGCTCGCAGAATCTTTGGGTGTCACTCAAGCACCCATTTCAAAACGTTTAAAAGTAGCTGGATATATTCAAAAGCATGAAAATTGGGTTCCACATGAACAAGCCGAGAGACGTCGAAAGGCGGTTTTGTATGTCCGAAATGCTGCTGGAACGCCACAAAAGGAAGTCATTTTTGCATCGGATTGTTACTGGTGATGAAAAATGGATCCATTACAACCCCAAGCGCAAAAAATCATACGTGAAACCCGGGCAACCAGCCAAATCAACTGCAAAGCCGAATATCCATGGCGCGAAGGTGATGCTCTGTATTTGGTGGGATCAGATAGGTGTGCTGTATAATGAGCTGCTAAAACCGGGTGAAACCATCAATTGACAACGCTACCGAACACAATTAATCCGTTTGAAGAGAGCAGTAGCTCTCTCGACCAGACACGAGGCAATAATTTTCCATCATGACAACGCTCGGCCCCACGTTGCTATTCCGGTTAAGAATTATTTGTAAAACAGTGGATGGGAAGTCTTACACCACCCGCTTTATATCCCCGACCTTGCCCCTTCTGACTACCATTTGTTCCGGTCGATGCAGAACGCCCTCACTGAAATACGGTTCACATCAGAGCAGAATATCAAAAATTGGCTTGATTCATTCTTGGCTGCCAAGCCGGAGCAGTTCTTTTGGGATGGGATCCACAAATTACCAGAAAGATGGGAAAAAGTCATAGCTTCAGATAGGCAATACTTTAAATAATACTATTGTATATGTTTTTCTATATTAAGATATAGACCCAATATAATTTGTTATACCTGGATTATCAATTTAATTTATCACATTATGAATTATTTGAATTAGAAATTTTACTAAACATCCAAAAGCTTTATTATTTGCATCTTTCACAATTAATTTTCTGATAATACATTAAGGTGGAAATGCTTTTATATCATTTTATTTTGGGTTGTGTTTAATGGTAAAATTGGTAGCTTTCGATACCTTTTTCTTTACTAACATATGATTTCATTTCATTTCACCTCTCAATATAGTGCATTAATTGTTCATCGTTGTTCATTGTTCAGTGAACATCGTTTTCTTCATCGGTTTAAGCTTTGTACTATTGTACTCCTATATTTTCTTAAGAATTTAATTAAGTCAATCTTTTTTTATCGTTTGCTATAAAACCTACTGTACTTTCGAGTGTTATAGTTATTTCGTGAGTTCAGTTTTTACCTCGCCTGAACACATGGCTCCGGGGCCAAAGAAAAAACCCGGGAATCGGTTCGCCGAGCTTTCGGAAGACCCTCCGTCTTTACCTCAAGCCAAAAAACACAAACCCTCATCTTTTTCTGATGATTTTCCTACTCTACCTACGACTTCTTTCCACAAAAATCCTCGTCTAGCGCTTATCTTTCCTAAATCTCCTGGGAATCCACTGAAATCAATTAGCGTCTATCTGCTTAAAAAAGTCATTGACGGGATAAGCACTGAGTATGATCATATATCCAAACTTAGGGACGGGAACCTTTTGGTTTTAGCCAGAGCCAAAGAGTCGCTGACAAATTTCTTTCAACTAAAACTCTGCTCAACACATACCCAGTCACTGTGTCTTTGCACCAACAACTTAATTCCTGTAAGGGAATAATTTACGCCCCCTGTTTAAGCAATGTGAAGGAGTCTGAAATCATTTCGGAAATGAAAGAACAAAAAGTGATCGGCGTTTTTAAATTCACAAAAAAATATGATGGTATCGATCGCCCAACGGGTTTAATTCTCCTTACTTTCGACCTTTTTCAACCTCCTAGTACAGTTGAAATCGGCTGGTATTCTACGAAAGTAAGAGAGTAAATACCCAACCCCATGCGCTGCCGTAATTGCCAGCTTATGGAGCACACCACCAAGAGATGTGCGAGCCACCATTCGCAATCTCTGTTCAAACAACAACGTATTGATGATTCAGAGAAGTGTTTAAAGCTGTTCAACCGTAATAAAGCTGAATTTTTGCGTCGGTATGTGATAATGTTGATGAATGTTGGCTCCATCACTTCACACTAGAATCAAGTCGGCAGTCAGCTGAGTGGCGAGCAGGCGACGACCAAAACGACCAAAAACTCAACAGTCGGCTGGCAAGGTTATGGCATCCGTATTTTGGGATACACATGGAATAATTTTCATCGACTCCAAAAGGGGCAGACTATCAAGAGCGACTATTACATTGCGTTGTTGAAGCGTTTGAAGGACGAAATCGCAGATAAACGGCCGCATTTGAAGAAAAAGAAAGTGCTGTTTCATCAAGACAATGCACCGTGTCACAAGTCGATGAAAGCGATGGCAAACTTGAATGAATTCGCTACGAATTGCTTCCTCACACACCGTATTCTCCAGATTTGGCCTTCAGCGACTATTTCCTGTTCGCAGACCTCAAAAGAATGCTCGCCGGAAAGAGATTTAAGACCGATGAAGAAGTAATCGCCGAAACAGAGGCCTATTTTGAGACTAAACCGAGATCGTATTACAAAACTGGTATCGAAAGATTGAAAAATCGTTTCAATCAGTGTATCGCCCTTGAAGGCAACTATATTGATAAATAAAGTTGAATTTTGCAAAAATTTTGTGTTTTACTATAAAACGGCACTGAATTTTCAGCCCATGTGTATTCAAGAAACTCACTGCCCCTTTCAATCTACCCCAATCACACAAAGAACCTACAAACCTTTTTTACCAATTTCCCACACATCAAGACCTCCAAGCAAGGCATTGGTTTAGTAATAAATAACAATGTGCCTCATAAAGAATTGCACATCCATTCTAACATTTTGACCCTTGCTTTTGAAATTCTTCTAGACACCAAATTCACCATTGTTACGCTATATATTCTTCCCGATCAACAATTCACCAAATCTGACATAATAAATATACTAAACCAAGTGCAAACCCCACTGGTAATAGCCGGGGACGTTAACGCTTGGAGTGTTTTATTGGGATCCAACACATAATTTAGAATCTAACCTCATGGTACTTAATGATGGGTCACCGACACATCTTTCCACTCACATAACATAGCATAACAATGTGTTCCCCGGAGCTATTTCCAAAAATATCTTAGCTTATTCTGGACGACCTTTGGTATAATAATTTCCCTATTATCACCTCGATCAATTTGGGAACAATGGCTCTCAAAAATTCAGTAAATTTAAAATTTAAAACCGACCAAGCTAACTTGCCTTGGTTTACCAAGCTCATCTTAGACTATTTATCGGCACACCCTTCTTCACCTAATATCAACAAAGAATCGGCGGTTTTTGTAAGAGCGATTCGAACGGTAGTAAATATCGCGATCTCTCAAAGCAATCCTTTATATCTTAAGAAAAGAGAAAATGGCAGCTTGGCACTATTTTAAAAGATCTCCCAATCAAAATAACATCATGTTATATAAAAAAGCCAATGCCAAATTTCGTAGAGGTTAAAAACAGTAAACTCCAAACCTATCAACACCTTACTTCTACCCTTTCTCCCCACTCCATACCAAAATATATCTGGCATAGAATACGCTGTCTTACAAGTTACTTTGCTTCTATATCCATTACTTCGCTCGAAACTCCCAAAGGTACGGTTATTTCTTCGACAGACATCTGTAACCATTTTGCTTCTACCTGTTCTAACCAGTCAAGGGATGAACATTTTTCAATAGTTTTTAATAGAAAAAAAAAAACAGCTTCATTAAATTTGTCAGTAAATCCCAATAACGTATCTGCAAAAGCTAAACTTATCGAAGTTCCGATCTCTACATTAGAACTTGAATCCTGTCGTTCCAAGCTTAAAGGGAAAACTCCTTCTAGAGATAGAGTCTCATACCCTCTGCTAAGGAATCTTTGTTATTCTTCCAAATCCAGACTCATAAAACTTTAAAATAATATTCTCGGCAGTGGCATTATTCCTTAACATTGGAAAGTTGCTACTGTCCTTCCACTCCCAAAACCAAATAAAAACTTAAATTCCTCAAATAGCTTCCGCCCGATATCTCTTATACCTTGTACTTCCAAAGTCTTCGAAAAAATTGTGGCTAATCGTCTTTTTTGGTTCATCGAGGCAAACAAACTTATTAGCCCAAATCAAGTAGGTTTTCAACGCAACAAAGGCTGCACAGACGCTCTCTTACACATGGATTTCTATATATCAAATGCTTTATCTTCCCGCAACCATGTTACTATACTCTCATTGGACTTTAAAAAAGTCTTTGACAAAATCGGGATACACTTAATCCTCGAAAAATTAATTTCTTGGAATGGTGGTCCTAAAATGTTTAACTTTATCAAATCTTTCTTAAGCAACAGAAAAATGTGCGTCAAAGCTAACAATGATTTTTCCTCCACGGTTCCTTTATTAAATGGAATTCCCCAGAGCTCTCCTTTGTCGGTAGTCCTTTTTATTATAGCTTATGATGATTTAAGCCGCATCATATACAGCCATTCAAAGTTTAATCACTGCATTTACGCTGATGACTTATATATTATGTGCTAACACAATGATTTATTAGAGCCATACAATTTTTTTTCTAACGTTGTCGAAGATATTATTAAATGGTCCGATTTCTCGGGTGCAAAATTAGCACTCAAGAAATGAAAAACGCTACATATTGGTGGAAAGAAGAATTGTTGTGGTCTAATCTTAAAAATTATTTACAAAAGTATTGAAAATGTTACCTCATTGACTATTCTAGGACTTAAGTTTAGTAATAGATATCTTTGGAAAGAACATTGTATAGATTTAAGAAAGAGCCTAGCTGCAAGAACCAGTATTGTTAAATATTTATCTCAAAAAAAATTTAATACACATGTTACCACTCTATGTCAAATAACAAAATCCTTAGTCTTAAATAAAATAGATTACGCATGGTTTATCTTCGGTAGCGCATCTAAGAGTACACTCAACGCCATCAAGCAGTCCGACGCAGTCTCAACGCCTTTCCAACTAGTCTTCACAGATGGCTCCAAACCTAAATCTGGTGCCTCTTTTGCTTCCACATATGTAAATGGCAATCTCTTCAAAATAGGCATTTTAACACAATCTGTTTCTATATTTACCGCCGAAGCTGGTTCCATTCTTGAAACTCTGACCTACCTTTCGAACAAACAGGGGAAATATGCAATATGTTCCGATAGTCTTTCGGTACTAAATGCAATAAGTAACCCCAACTACAGAACCGAAGTGATTGACAAAATTAGAGACTATCTAATAAGATTCCACAACAAATTTAGACTTATGTGGATACCAAGCCATGTTGGGATTTTGGGAAATGAGCAGGCCGATGCTGCCGCCAAATATGCTCACAATAGCCCAGTCTTCCTTTTCCAACATCTCAGCAAGAAGGACTTATCAAACCAAATAAACTTCAAACTAAAGGCACAATTGCTAACAGATTGGCCCCAATACAAACACCACTACACTTTAATTAATTCGGACAGGTCCTTCCCTAACTACCCTGCTATATCACGAACATCAATTACGATTTTGTCCGACTACGCCTAGGGCATACCTTCACAACCCATCAACATCTCTTAAAAAAGGAAACACCACCAACCTGCCCCACGTGCTCTCTAACGGTCGACATGATGCACCTACTTGGGCTAGTGGACTCCCCATCCAGCAGACTATTTAAACATCTGTTAAAAACAAATGCTACTCCACACGAATCGTTACGAGACCTTTCACCGGAAACATTAACCGTATCTATAATATAGTTAAAATATGCAATTTGAATATTTAAACCACTAAGATTTAAATTAAGGCCGATAGCCATTGCAGCTAGTGCTTATTAGTTTTAGTTAGCATTTAGTTTGAAATAATTGTTTATAAATAAATAATAATAATAATAATAACATTTATCAAATATATTATTGTAAACACATACACATAGTCTCTAGAAGTCGAATGTTAGTGTAGATGTAGTTTAAGAATCTCAAGTTCAAGTGGTCATTAAGTTTCTTAAGTAAAACCACGATTCTCTGTTAATCTTACAGCTGTAACTAAAAGCAAGGTTTCATGGGATTTAGGGTGGGATTTATACGACTAGTATGTTAACGATCAAAATATTCACATATAATAAAGAAAAAGTTCAACTCAGCTTAGAAGAGTTAGTATCAATAATTTCATAAGAGCCTGTCGGAAAAATAATATCAGTCATTTCCTTATTTTTTATGTAAGTCAAAACATTATTACCTAGTTGTACACATGGTCTGATATTAAGTTAGTCAGTAAGACAATTTGTCCACGATCTCTCTTTGCTCTGCCCTCTTCTCTCGCTCACTCTTTTCGCATAACATGTGCCTAGTTACTTCTCTTCTACTCACTGCGTACAGACTACATTTATCGCATTTACGTACAAACACCATCAGTCGTCGACTAACCGCGGTACAGGCAACAGCTATCAGCGAGTTCTTATTGATTCATCAAAAAGTCCCGCTACTACGCAAGCAAAAATTCATTTTATTTTTCTCTTTGTTCTCTTAAACGTTACCCCTAAATCTAGAGTGTTATTAATACTATAACGTTATAGAAAAAAGAAAAACGCGTATCTCCAATCTGACATATTTAACCTTTCAGTTTCAACATCTAACCTTTCTGACCCCAAATTTATCATTATTGCCACGAGTGATGAAACGAAACCCCTAACCTCATTCAGTGTCTTTCTCCTCAAAAAAGCTATCGATGACATAAGTACCGGTTATGAATCTATAACCCAACTTCGGTATGGGAACCTCCTAGTGCTGGTCAAGTCGCAAATAATTGCGGTCCTGTTTAAATCCAAAAAATTATTGTCCAATATCTGCCCCATCAGTTTCCCTTCACAACGCTCTAAGCTCCTCCAAGGGTACTGTATACGCTCCTTGCCTCATACACGTGCCAGAAGAAGAAATCATCAGTGAAATGAGATCACAGAGAGTTACCAAAGTATTCAAATTAAAAAAAAAGAAGGCTCGCAACGCGCTACCGGTGTTGCTCTCCTCACTTTTGACCGCTTCCGTCCTCCACCATCAGTAAATATCGGCTGGTACAACGTGAAAGTTAGGGAATACTTCCCCAACCCTATGGGCAACTGCCAAATTCTAGGCCACACCACCAAAAGATGCAACAACCCACCTCGTTGTGACAAGTGTAATCTGCCCCCTCACAACCCTACCGCGCGTAGTCGCATATTCTGCGCCAACTGCTCTGAAGACCATGTAGCTTCCTCAAAGTCATGCAAGGCATACATTAAGCAAAAAAGAAATACTGAAAATAAAAACAATCAATAAATGCAGCATATCTGACGCAAACAAAATTTAGAGGACCCAAAACCCTTCATCCATACTTTCCACTTCATATTCAGCGATAATCAAAAATTCTTCTTAATCACAATCCTCACAAGCAACATCTCTCCTAACAAATTTCAATCGGAACTCTTCCACCCTCCCTTCCCCCCAAATCTAATACCATCTAAAAAACAAACCAGTGCACCTACAACCAAGCCTTGTGAAAACACAAACGGCAAAAAGTCATTCACAATAAACCCTTCAACACAACCCATACATACAAACACAAATAAACCTGATGATCACCTTCAATCCACCTCTTCAATCCAGCCAAATTCCACAAACATTTATCTTCAACTTACACAACACAATATAAACACCACAATGTCGCCAATTTCAAACCTAACCCAACAACTTATTCGCGAAAACAAATATTATAACTTACCAAACCAACCGCAAACTACTTCCTGCTACAAAACATATATCAAGAATCACAACACCGAAGATAAAAAAAACCCTTCACTGAGCCCAAACAAACCACTAACAATGAATCGACTTAACCGAAGAAACACTAACAACACCAACGACCCCACCATCGTCAATCCGTCCATCCCGGGCTTATCATTGAGTCCTCAACATTCCAGTCTAGGATGGCGGGGTCGCATCAATACCAGCAACACAACAAGCACTGCAAATCATCTCCAAATCATCACACCTGCATTAAAAAAAAAATCAGGGGAACATCAAAGGCTACCTGAACAACTATAACGAATTATTAATTCTTATAAAAACCATTTCCCCCAAAATAATAGCTTTACAAGAAACTCATCTTACATCCACTAAAAATATTCCCATACCAATCAACTATGGTGGAATTGCTTTCCTAGTTCACACTTCGATACATACAATCTGAAAAACGTTCTTGACCAACAACATCGATCCACTCTGGTACTAGCTGGGGCTCGCCCAAAAACAGTCATCGCGGCAACACTATTTCCAAGTTTTTAACTAAATCCGACTATCAACTTCTCAATTATGGATCCCCCACTCACTTCAGCACCCACTCCACTTTCACCCACATCGACCTATTCTTTTGCTCCCCGAATTTTGGCTGTTGACACTAAATGAAATGTCTTCAATGATCTATGTCGAGGTGACCACTTCCCCATTATTATTTCCATGTTACACACGGCCCCCTCCCCCCTAAAAATAAGACCGAAATTCAAAATCTACGAAGCTAACTGGGAGTTTTATCAAAATCTTGTAGAAAAATATAGTACTGAACACCCCATCAGTGATAATCTTAACAAAGAAGCAGCCAATATCCATAAAATTATCCTCCAAAGCACCAATAAATCCATTTCAGAAAACTCCATCTCTACAAAAAGACAAAAGGTCCCTTGGTGGAACAAGGAACTCGAACAATTGAAAGCAGAAAAAAACAGACTTCCGAAATCAATCAAAATACCCCCTCTGCGAAAATCTGGTCCACCATAAGAAGATTCTGCGGTGTTAAAACCGTCCCTTCCATGCACTCTATTACTCCTACAAATAATTCCAACGTCAACATCACGAACCCCTCCAGCCTTATCAAATATTTCGCTTAATTTTGATTTAAAGAATCGCACGATTCTAACTTCCCGCACACCTGTTAATATAAACCAATAATTTCACCCACCATCTCACACGTACCATCAAAAAATGCTAAAACCATAGACAGCGATATCACTCCCTCGGAACTAGACTCAGCATTAAACAAATTAAAAGGCAAGACTCTAGCCAACGATAGAATATTATATCCTATGATAAAAAACCTCTCCCTCTCCGTAAAAAACTGTCATCTGAACTATTATAACTCAATCTTCCATAGTAATATCCCAAAATTATACAAGAACAGTACGGTCATTCCCATCCTTAAACCTAATTCTGACAAATCACTCCCGAAATCCTACAGACTCATCTCTCTTAACCCCTTCTGCGCCAAAGTTCTCGATAAAATAATAGCCAATAAACTCTGGTGGTTTGTTTCGCACGATAAACTTCTTAGCAGTCATCAAATGGGATTTAAAAAAAGCAAATCTGTAATTAATCCTCTACTTTACCTTGACCATTACATTACTGAAGCCCTTTCAAAAAATAGCCACCTTTCCCTTATCTCCCTTGACTTTGCAAAAGCATTTGATACAATTGGTACACATACAATTATCGATCAACTTATTGCTTGGAAAGTAGGACCCAATATCATCAGATATATATATTGTATAATTTTATGTAATATATGATTGTCTCCTTTACCTCTCTACAACGGTATTCCTCAAGGGTCCCCATTTTCTGTTCCTCTCTTCCTTATAGCCTACAATAAGCTCTCCCACGTCCTATCACTCCATAAAGAAATTAAGTTCTGTGCGTATGCTGACGATTTCACAATCATAAAAAATATAAACAAAAAAATACCTCCTCCGACATTGATCTTAACTCTATCATTCAAGACATACTATCCTCGTGTGAATATTCTGGGGCCAAATTATCCTTAATAAAAAGCAAACACCTTCATATCTGTCGAAAACATAAATGCTCCTGCAATATTCTATCAGGGAATATAATTTTAGAAAAATTTGATAAACTTAAAACCATAGGCATTGTTTTCCAAAAAAATTACAAATGGAACGCGCACATCGAGTATATCCGCCCTGCTTTGGAACACAAGCTAAATATAATTAAATCCCTTTCCCATAAAAAATTTAATTGGAACCCATACACCCTAACTTCAATCGCCCAATCCATAATAATCTCTAAAATAGAATAGTCTATTTCTTTACGGTTATTCCGCCAAATCCCACCAAAACAAAATCAAAACCATATATAACTCCGCTCTAAGAAAAGCTCTCAACGCTTATCGAACAACTCCCATTAACCACCTCCTGTTCGAATCGAAAATGTAAACGATTGAAACCTTACGCTACCAGTCAACGATAAAGCTATACAAACCCATTTTATTCTGCAAAGACACCCCTTTATACAAAATAGTAAGAAACCCAAAAACAGCGAAAAAGACTCCATCTTGTATTGAACGCTCCGCAGTCCTCTATGAAGAAATCAACATCCCTCACAAACCCATTCAACCCTCTCCATCCTTACCCCCATCTTCCTACCTTCCTGCGTTATATCATCTCTAAGAACCAAAAAAAAAAAAACCCATACCCCCCGGAGATATTCCGCGCGCGTTTCCTGGAACTGAAAAATAGTTTAAGCGACTACTCCTTCATTTATACAGACGGCTCCAAAGTAGAGGATAACGTAGGCTTTAGTGTCACCTTTGAAAATGAGGCGATTTACTCCTTCCTACTCCCGATGTACAGCTCTATATTTACCGCCGAAATATTTGCCATTTTAAAAGCCTTGCAATATACAAATAATTTCAACAAAAAATTTGCCAGCTGCACTGACTCACTGTCATTTATTGACGCAATTCTCAACGTCAATAACATAGCCTAATACTCTTTCCTAATCCGTAACCTTCTCTACCTCCAATCTCCTAAGATTAAACTAATATGGGTCCCAGGCCATGTCCAGATCGCGGGCAACGAATTCGCAAACAAATCTGCCAAAAACACTCTTAGAACCCCATCCTTTCTCGCTCCGAACTTCAACCCTCAAGATCTCAACAAGTTTATTAAAAAGCAAGCCAAATCCAACCAACTACTCCTCTGGGACAAAACTTCTAAATGGTATAAGGCCAAAATCAAAGTGTCTGTCAAGGATTACGCAAAAAATTTAGAACCTTCTACAATTACTCGCACCGAAGTAACTAAAATAACTAGGCTTAGACTCGGTCATAGCAAACTCACTCACGAGCACTACATAAACAAAAATAAATCATCTCAGTGCACCTACTGCTCTGGCTATCCAGATAATTTATAATTTCAATTATAAGTTAGCTTTCCAAATAATAATAATAATACGTACAAACATTTTTCTTTTATATTGATATGGCTACTACAAAGTTCTGCGTTTAGAGCTATGCCATGTTACTTAAATTCAAAAACAAAATTACTTATGTACAGTAGTCTCGATGATCCATTAACCGTCATTTCTGTTAATCATCACACTGTCATTTCGATTATACGTCAATAATCTGGTCCGCTGCCTGACGGATAATCGAGACTCCGAGGTGTTGGGACCCGTGGAACAGCAAGCAAAGGGGGGTCCCCTTTCCGTGTACTGGACAATAATTTCATTGAATTAGCAGACACCTTTGCATGAAATTATTTCCTTCTAGATGTGCAGAGTTTCTAAGTCACATCGCATAAAGTGCCGGGCGTTCTAGTTTTTTAATAATTCGGATATATTTGAAATTGATAAGTTCTAAAATTTAGCATAATTTTACATAAAATACACTTTTCTTAAAATTTTTACTAAATAAATTTTCTCAAATTTTATGAAATTTGTATCTGCAAAATTTCCTAAAAATTATGTCTAGAAATTTTTTTACGTACGATCAACAGATTTTGTAGTAAAAGCCATTTTTTGTCAGAAAAAAATGGCCAAAAAGAAGTGTACCTATTGAATCACTCATAAAATCTGTTAGATATTTTTTTGTGGTCCTAAGATGAAGTTGTTTACAATTATCAAATTCTTACCTTTGAAAGGATGTTCTGTGTATTAAATGAGGATTGGAATCTGACCAATGGTGCAAATTACGGTCGTTTGTAACCTCAACCGCCCTTCGTCAGTCCACAGAATTTTCTGCATGTTTGCGCAGAAGATATTGGCAAAATTCCACTCCTTGCGCATAACCTGATAATAAATCCTGTACCGGTGTCAAATGGAAAGGACGTAATCTGTTACTCTATAGAGTCCTGTGAATTCTGGTTCTAGGAAGTTCCAACTGAACAGCTATTCTACAGACGCTGACTGAGGGCTGAGCTTCCACAGCACGCAAAATTCATGCTCAACTTCTGCCACCGCTGCGTCTTAACGAGCTTTTTTTTTTTTTTGGTGCAGTTGACCCAGTATCAACGAGGCGCTGGTACTCCGTTGATACTCCAATCTTGCCAATGAAGCGTTGCCATTGCAGAAACCGTATACAAACAATATTTCCGCGAATTTACGTTTTAAATACATTTTATGGAGAACGACTTATCAATCTTCGACTTTTGTCGACTTTTGTTCACTTACAGAGCAAAATATCGATTGTAAATCAGTTAAAACAAAATTGCGGTACATTTGCAATGCTGTGGTAATAATTATAACATCAGTCATTTCATTTCACCCAGTACATTTCTTTTTGGCCATTTTTTTCTGACAAAAAAATCTACTACATAATTTTTTAAGAAATTTTGCAAGGATAAAAATTTCTTAATATTATAGAAAATTTATTAAGTAAAAATTTTAATAAAAGTGCATTTTGAGTAAAAAAAATGGAACCGCAAATTTTCATAATTTTAAGTTAATGAGCCATAACTTTTTTGTTGCTGCAAAGCATTTAAGACTTGTATGCACTACTAAATTATCTTTTCGAAATGTCTAAAATTATTTTTGTACCTGTACTAGTTTAGAAGTTTATATATTTAAAGTGGTTACACCTCCAAAATAGAGATCTCCCACTTTGATGGGCTGTAATTTGAAATGGAGTGAGAATAGACCCCCCTGCAATCCAATAAATAGTCAAAATCAAATTACAAATGAAGTTAAAAAAATGTTAAAGTTACAAGTAGTACAAAATGTAAAATAACAGTAAATTCTATAAATTTAAATTTAAAAACTAATGAATGTACAGCAACTCTTGAAAATAGTTATGCCGAAGCTGATGATTTACTAAAGGGGGACCAGATAAGAATGTAAGCAAAACAACGATGTGAGATATAAAATTGATGCTGTCTTTATTTTAAAGCAACGTTTATGCCATTATGTGTGGAATAGCACATTATTCAATTGGCCGTCTTGGCTTCGCTAGCAGTGCTTCCAGCTGTCGGTCCAACTTTTGATGACTCGGTCCAATATGTGGGGCTTTATTCCGGCAATAGCGTTTAGTTTTTGGCGTCGAGCTCGTCCAAAGTAGTTGGCTTGTTAGCGTTGACTAACGACTCGTTTAGCTCCAGAGAAAATAATCGAGTGGTATCAAGTCGCATGCTCGCGTAAAATGATCCAGTCGGCAAATTTCTCCTTCACAACTTGCGTCGTTTGTATGGCATGCAGCATCGTCTTCTTGAAACCATAGCTCGAATATATCTATGTTGTAGAGCTCTGACCACAGAATGTTGGTTAACATCGTTTTATACCTGAAACCATTAACGGTAAGTGTCCTTCCTCAATTCGAAAAATTTGAAAGAAATAAAGTCCTGTGGTGCCACCAAACAGTCAATCTTTATGGATACATTGATGCTTGACCAAACACTAATACATTGACTGCTTAGAATCCCACTTCCGTTGTCTAATTTAAGAGGCACACCTAGTTGATTTTTGGGATTTTTTTTAACGAAAACTATTGCATCGAATGTTTTAAACTTTGGAGGATATATTTATACATAAATAATGAATATACACTGAAATTTAAATTTTCAGCTATATATTCACTATCTCCGAAGTCACAAAAAAAGGTCTCCCACTGCTGTATTGATTGCGGCTAAAAAAAAAAAATATTAAACTAGAAGGTATTGCCTATACAATGACCTACGATTGTAGAAAAAAAATCAAATTAAACAAAATGGCAGTTTTGAATTTTTATTTTAGCTAATGACGTAATGACGTATATTCATTTCTCTTAAATGATAAAGTTTTATTAGATTTTGTTTTATTAAAATAATTATTACTATTATTTTTTGTCGTATCAATATTATTTTATTATTTTTTAAATGTAAATCTTCCTAAACCATCTTTATACTTTTTGACTGATTATCTTTTAATATATTCAATATTCAATTCTTTAAGTTCATTAATTTATTAATCCTACAAATTTGTTTAACTGAGCCATTTTTATAATCGTATGTTTGTATTTCATTCTGTATTTCCTCTTCTCTTGTCATATTTTTAATTTATTGTAAATAATAATCTTTTAAAGTGCAATAGTGTAATGAAGTAATGGTGTAATAGTGTAACGATGTAATAGTCCAATAGTTTAATGGTAGGGTGTAATGGTGTAATAGTGCATTAGTTTAATGGTGATAGTTAAAAATATCTAGTATTTTTATAATAATAAATGGATAAACAAATAAAAGCCTACATTCCTTCACCTGATGACTTAAAAGTAATAGGTGATTTAATATCTAAAAACGAAGATGTAGAAAATAGTAGTTACAATAACTTAGATAATATAATTGATCAAATAGATCATATATTTAATATAGCTGAAAAAATTAAAATTTAAAATCATATTTAAACATGCATTTGCAGAATTACAAAATCAAAAACTACCAATTGATGTATAGGGTTTTCTAATAACGACTTGACTTTTTTTTTTTTTTAAATAAAAGGCAAACCATTTGAGATATTTTAGAAACTTTATTATTGGCTTGAAGTAAAATCAAAACATTTATGAATGGAACTCGACTTCGTTCATATTGCCACCGCGGACACGTTTGCAGCGGTCGATTCGTTGGACCCAATTTTCAACGACTCCGCGATATATTTCAGCCGAAACGGCCGCTATTTCGCGTTCAATGTTAGCTGTGAGCTCTTCCAACGTCGTCGGCGTGTTGGCATAAACCAATGACTTAACGTAGCCCCACAGAAAATAGTCAAGCGACGTTAAATCGTACGAACGAGGCAGCCAATCGACTGGCCTATGTCTTGAGATAACACGCTCACCATACTTACTCTTCAATAAGTCGATTGTAGCGTGTGCTGTGTGGCTTGTGGCACCATCCTGTTGAAACCATATGTCGTCCAAGTCCATATCTTCCAATTCGGGCCAAAAATAATCTGTGATCATGGCGCGATAACGCTGACCATTCATAGTAACGTGACGATAATTATCGTCAACGAAAAAATATGGCCCAATAACGCCGCCGGCATGCAAACCGCACCAAACAGTTATTTTTTATCACCATTTTATTCATGAAGTACATGTGGGTTTTCACTGATTGACAGTGAAAATTTGATTAGTGAAAGAGTGCGTTCACAAATTAAATGCAAAGTTGTCAAGTCCCTATTGGAAAACCCTATATTTAAATACGCAAATTTTAAAAATCAAGGGAAAAACAATACGAGTATAAAAATATAATTAAAACAGAAACAGAAAAGCATAATGATAAAACTGGTTTAGAGGAATTATATGCAATTTTTACTAAAACCTCATCGTGAAGTTTGATTTATAATGTAAAATAAGACACATAAATTTGAAAGTAAGCTTAAATTTTTTATTATTGGTTAAAAGAACAATTCATGGCATTTATTTTTTAAAATGATATCACGTATATGTTAGCCACGACTACGTCTGAGGTGGTCCATTTGGAAGGCCCAATTTTAGGCGACTAATTCGAGTCTATATTTAATTTTTTGATGTTGACAAGGGTTATATTTTTACAAGTAGGGAATTTGAGCAATTGACAGACTGATGGATGTGTGTTTTGATTGCAGCGTGCGAGCCCCAGAATGTGGTTGATGTCGTACTGTCTAGTGCAGGTATTGCATGTTGGGGGGGAGGTGCCTTTAAGTGCTGGTGTGTACAGACTGTGTGTCCCAAGCGTAGTCTTGTGAAAATGGTGTTTGATGTTTTTGAGGTGGAGCGATCTGGATTGAGCGACGTGTAATGATGTTGATAATTTTGACAGTTCGATAAAAGTTTAGCGTCAAGTTTGTTCTTTAGAAAGCGTAAGTTGTCTTGCTTAGTGGTAGCATCGAAAAAGTACAGCGAGGCACGGTGAGCAAGACCACAAGCTTCTGTGTCTGCTAGTTCGTTTCCCTTTATACATATGTGGCTTGGAATTCACATTAACTTGATTTTTTTGGGTGCCTTGATGATGCTGTTGCGAATTTCCGAGATTATTTCTGTGGCTGTTATAGGGTTTCTTATTGCATTTAGCATTAACAGACTGTCAGAGCAGATCACATGTTTGCCGGAGTGTTTTGCAGTTGTTGCTATAGCAATGTAGGTGGCTAGGACCTCTTCCGTGAACACAGATGCATGTGTAGGTAGTATGTTATACGTGCGGTAATTAGTTCCCCGTTTTCTTTGGTAACTGCAAGAGGTACTGTTGTTTATTTTAGAGCCGTCTGTAAAAATGAGTGTCCACCCTGCCTCCTTTAGGGATGAAGCAATGCGAAGGTAGTCAGTAAGATAAGAGTGTTGTTTTTGTTGTGGCACGCTAAGTCCAAAATTAGTGATCCTGGCTTAATGGTCCACGGAGGTACACATAGAGTCTTTTGAATGTGCACCCTCTTTGGGAGGTCCAGACTTTGGGCAATAATTATGGCTCTTGTTATAACCGATTGAGCTCTTATTGGACGCTTTATAGTTTTTGCTGAATCAAAGTCCCTTTGGGAGTGGCGTTGTTTGAGTGAAGGAGCCTTATATAGAGATTTGCCCTATGCGTTCTTCTACTGTAGGGAGTCCCGATTCAAAGAGAACATTTCTTACTGGGCTTGTTCTGTAAGGAGGTTTGATTATATTGATGATTGATTTTGGAGCGTTACCGTAGATGCATAGGCCGTAGTCAATGTTGCTCAGGATTAAGTATTTTGAAATATTACATACAGCAGTTAATAACATTTATTCTGGCAACAAAGCTTTTCTTTAACCCTTAAATGCATCTTGTTGCCAATTGGCAACAATGCCTTTACAACACTTTTATAATACAAATTTTTTTTTTTTCATGGAAAGGTGAGACATCTTTATAGACACTATAGGCTCTGAGCCTATAGTAGTGTGAGATTTTTACTCACTAAAAAACACCTCCCTTATGCAAACCACGACTGAGTTCACACTCAACAAGCAGTTCTTCTATCGCATTTTATTTTGTTTTTATAAGATATCCTGCAGGCGATTTTCTATTGAAAATTCCTGTGTACTTTCACCGCGCTAGATCGAGAGGCTTAGTCCTTTTCAGACGGCGCAATAAATTTGTCTCGTCGAGGATCTGTTGAACAGAAATATTCGTACGACCTTGTAATCGATTATTATGTTTTCGCGCAAACATTTTAATTACGTTCTGAATGTTTTCGACTCCTTAGTCTCTGTGGATATCATCGTTTCTAATGTACCGCGGCGCATTAACAATACCTCGAGAACTTTGTTTTGGAATGTCTGTAATACATTAATGTTACTATTTTTAGTACAACCCCAAACTTGTACACCATATGTCCAGATCGGTTTTAGCACTTGCTTGTATAACAGCAGTTTGTTCTCTAAGCTAAGCTAAGCTAAGCCAATAAGCCAGTTGATATCTCTATATTTGATTTCAAGCTCTTCACGTTTTTTCTTGACGTGTGCTCTCCATTTTAGTTTAGCGTCGAGTGTCATTCCGAGATATTTGGCCTCGTTCGCGTAAGGAATTCGTACTGTGTTGATAAACACCGGTGGATTCTCAATTTTCTTGAGAGTGAAGTTCACGTGGACAGACTTGTTTTCATTAAGCGCGATTCACCAAGTCTTTGTCTTTGTTAATCCGTGTAAGGGCACGTTGCAACTTGACAGTTGCTTCTTCGACTGTTTTAGCCGTTGCCAAAATGGCAGTGTCATCAGCAAATGTAGCTAGGACAGTGTCGTCCGTTTGCGGTATATCGCGGGTAAAAAGCAAATATAGCAGAGGGCCAAGTACACTTCCCTGCGGCACCCCCACCTTTATTATCTTAAAAGTGGAATATTCCTTTCCGTGTCTCACACGAAAGAGTCGGTTTTCTAGGTATGAACCTAAAATACAAGACAATTGCTGGGGTAGGGCTTGTCGGAGTTTATATTTTAATCCTTCGTGCCATACCTTATCAAAGGCTTGCGAAACGATTGCTCGTTCAATTACATCGGTTATTCGATGCACTTGGTCAACTGTAGAATGTTGGCTTCGCCAAATTGATGATCAGGCAAGGGGGAAGTTGTGTTGGTAATTGGTTTAAGACAATTAAGAAGGATTCGCTCGAAGACCTTCGATGTAATCGGAAGAAGCGATATTGGTCTATATGACTTGACTTCAGTCAGCGGTTTACCGGGTTTCGGAACCATAATAACTTCGGCTACTTTCCACTGGTGCGGTACGTGCTCTAATCTAATGCTGGCATTTATAAGATAGAGCAGCTTTAGCAAACCTTATTTCGGCAACACTTTAAGTATTTCTCCCGTTATTAAGTTATATCCCGGGGCTTTATTGGGCTTAAGCGTGTCTATAACTTGTCTAAGTTCCCTAAGTGTAGCCTTTTCTACTGGAAAGTTTGTCGTCACGTCTAGCGTATTGACATTCTCAGGAAGCACCCCCCCATCGAATGGTTTGAACGTTTCTGCAAGATGGTCAGCGAAAACATTAGCTTTTTCCTTATCTTCTTTCGCCCAGTCATCCTGGTTTCTTCTTATTGGCGCCACGTGTATTTGGGGCTTTCGAACACTTTTAACGGCTCTCCATATGGAGTAGTTGGTTTCCTTTGTCGCTGTGAGTCTTTCAAGGTAGTTATTAATACCTTGATTATTGAAGTCCTTGATCGATTTTTTCAACAAGTTACAAAGCCTATTGAAGGACGTTTTATCTATTTATCTTTTTCCGCGCTCTTCGTTACTTCCTTATTATTTCTCTGATTTCCGGTGGGTATCTTATGCCGACTTTGGGAAATTTGTTCGATTCGTTCAACTTCTTTTTCAAGTTGATACGGCGTTCTAAGTGCTACTTTCAACTCAGCATTGTCTACAACGTTTATTCGGAAATCTTCCCAGTGAGTTTTGCTATTAGTTAATCTGAGTGGTTTGTTTCTTAACCAAGGATTCGCACAGTGAGAGGATAAATGGAGGATGATCGGAGGAAAGATCGAAGTCCTCTTCAACTTTGACTTAACTAGCGTTTACTCCTTTTCCGGTAAAGAAGTCTATTAGATCGGGTGTTTTGGCGACATCCGATAGCCAGTATGTCGGCTTGCCTGTTGAGTAAAAATAGCAACCACATTCGATACCAGCCCTGTAAAGAATTTTGACTTTTTGAGAGATACATCTTGAGTCCCAAAAGGTGTGCTTCGCGTTAAAGTCGCCACTAATAATGAAGATTGGTCCAAGAGAGTTGAATAGGTCAATAAATTCGTGTTTTTCTATTTTGCAGCGCGATTGGCAATAGATTGAGGATATATTAAAAGAGTAATTTTTATTTTTAGCGCGCACCACGGTCATTTGAAATTTGTCAAGTTCAATTAATGCTTCCAGAGTATGTTCAATGCAATCTTTTATGAATAGGGATGACCCGCCTCTTGCTTTTCCCGATGGATGATGAGCGTGGTAGTCGCGGTAACCTTTCAGTTCCACGCGCGATTCTGTCGCCAGGTGAGTTTCAGAAATTAAACATGTGTCAATTACTTTTTCCTGCATGAAAATATTTAGTTCATCAAGCCTTTCTGTAGCCCGTTGGCATTCCACGCAAGTATATTGAGCTTCTTTGCCATAATTATTTGCGGAAATTGGCTTCGAACTTAAGAAGCCTTTCGACTATTATCTTATTTATTTTAGTCTGTTCTTCTAGTCTCTCGAGAATTACTGATAACACATTTGAGGCAGGATCAGGTGATGTACAGTTAGTCATGTTTACTCGCGCTGCTATTTGCGCGTAAGTTTTTCCACTTTCCACTTGCGCGTAAGTTTTTCCACTTTCCACTTGCGCATTGTTTTGACGTTGTTGTTATTGGTGATTTTAGCGTTTGTTACCATTAAATTCTTTAAAGGCTTTGGAGTAGGACCGCTGTTGTTATTTCTCATTCTAGCTGTCCCTGCGTTTTTCAAAGGCTTCGCGACTTCGCAGCCTCGATAATTAGCTGGATGTTTTCCCTTGCAGTTAATGCATATCGCTGGGGACTCTTTCGCGGCATTGCACTCTTGAGTCAGAAGTTTGCCAGCGCATTTTACACAGCGAGGTTCCTTCTGGCAGTAGGCCTGAGTATGGCTGAATCCCTGGCAACGTGTACATTGGGGAATCAGCCCAGAGTTTTTCCGCGGAGGTTCAATTTTAACAACAAGTCCCAAAATTGAATTTATTGCATAAATTCTTTCTAGGCTTTCGGGGAAAACCGCGTCTTGGGGTCGTCCTCTCGCTTTCAACATTGCGCTGTTTTTCGCAAGTATATTAACTGCGTCGATTATCTTAAAGTCTTTATTTTTAGGGTCATTTACGATGTCTTCTTTAAGGCAAGAGGGATGCAATCCTCTAGCTACAACGCGTATGGGTCTTTCCGTTTTATTTTCGTACGTATGCTATTGAATCTTCTCGACATTTAATTTTTGCGAAAACGAACGGTAGTTGTCTGGATTAAGGACATTAATAGTCCATGTATCATTATTGCGAGATCTTACTTTATAATCTGTTGAGTACAGTGATTTCAAGATTATGTGCAACTTGTTATAGTCCGAGATTCCAAAAATGTTTATTGGCGGCGGCGGTCTTTGTTTGGTTTGCTTTGTTGCCTTATCGACCTCAGCAGTGTTAAAACTGGCTTGCTTCTTTGTTTGTTCGATATCAGTCGGGGAAGTAGCTTTGCGTTTCTTACCTGGCTTTTTTTAAGTATCCAGTCCGTTTCGCGGACTAGCACTTCTTCGTCCGTGTGAAAACTCGAGTTTTCGGGGCGGTCAAGTAACGAAACAGACTCAGATTTAGATTGCAGCTTAATGGCATCTGGTTGCTTTTTTAGTTCGGCACAGAGCAATTCCATATTTTGCAGTCTGGCCCGAAGATCAGAATTTTCGCGTTCGAGATTTTGTAGTTATTCGGTGTAATGCTATTGCCCTGAGCTACCGACTGTGTTTGGTCTTTGCATTCGCATGATTTTCCTAGCGATCCGCGTTCTGGAGATCTCGTGACCCTTGAACATTTTTTAAAGGGGTCCTGGTTTATATTTGTATGTATAGACATTTATAATACAATGTGAAAGTTTTAGGGTTGAATTCATACTGTTGCCATTCGGCAACATTCTTCCTATATATTTTAGTAATTTAGTCGTAGATTGGGATTATAGAATACTGTTATTGTATTTTTTTTTTTTATTGTAAGTTAGCAATTCTTCAAGAACACGTGCAGTGTGGAAATTGCTATAAAAAGGTTTGTTGCCAATTGGCTACATTGCGCGAGTGGACCTACTCATTTTGATAATTTTTAGCAAAAGTTCAATATACCATTTCAGGTTTATTTTATCAACATAATTTGCGATTTCACCATGACTGAACCTTTTATATCTGTTGAAGAACTGACGCAAAATTTGTTGGAATACAACAGTGGAGAAAGCGAGGATGATTTTTCTGATGACAGCGCGGAAGACCCAGATTTTGAATTGGATTTGTTAAAAAAAAATGATGAAAATGAAGCAAATGTAGTGGTGCTATTCTCACCTCCGACAGATTCTCAAATTGAGTGTGAAGAGGTAGCCTCCTGCTCCAACAATAAACCACGTAAGGAAAGCCAACTTCAAAAAAATATTGTATAGAAGAAAAAAAATTTGCAACTAAATGAGGATCAACTAGAATTTCGTGGGCTTTCGGAAATTGAAGGTAAACTACTGACCTTGGAAACTAAATTTCAATTTTTCAAATATTTTTTTTTCTGATGAATTGATACAAAATATTGTCGCGCAAACGAATTTATACAACATTCAACAAAATCCTGAAACCGTAAGTGCATTCTCTGTTTCCGATATACAACAATATATGGCAATAGTGCTTTACATGTCACTCGTACATATGCCTGATATAAGACCATATTGGAGTGATGACCTTGGATTTTAACCAATAATTGACATGATGCCAGTGAATAAGTTTGAAAAATTACGGCAAGTTATGCTTCAATGACAATACAACTTTTATTGCAAGAGATCAACCAGGTCATGACAGATTGCATAAATTAAGACCATTCATAAATTTTCTGCTATCTAAGTTTAACACCGTTCCGCTAGAGAAAGAATTATCCATTGATGAGCAAATGTGCTCTACAAAAGTGAGGCATTATATGAAGCAATACATGCCTATGAAACCACACAAATGAGAATTTAAATTATTTGTTCTTGCTGGAGTCACTGGATTCGCTTATAATTTTGAAATATATACAGGACGTGCGGATAATTCGTCACCATCGGATATCTAACCTGTCCTCGGAGCAACGTTAAACATAGTTTTACGAATGTCCCTAATTATACCTCGAAATCAAAACTATCGTCTCTATCATAACAATTTTTATACCGGAATTCACTTAAGGTTCATTTGGCAAAAGAGGGCATATTTTCATTCATTTCGAAGAAATAGACTTCCGAATTGTAAACTGCCCACAGAATCAGCAATGAAAAATGAGCCGCGTGGGCAATGTCATGAATATATAACTACAATAGACGACGTTGATATAACATCAGTTGTCTGTAAAGACAATAAATATTGGGTCTATAACTTAATTGCGGTTAGCTAACAGATGGCGTAACTTGTATTATTCCATTGGAACATGCGTTGGAAAGCTACTGTCATTGTACGTCATTTCAGTATATGCCATTCCTTTGAAGCGTAAACAACAAAAAATTTTTTTCACTCACGATTTAAAAGTGGTGATTTTGGCTTGGAGGACGATGAACGTCCTGGGCAGCCAAAAAGTTTGAAGATGAAGAACTGGAAGCTTTACTCTATGAAGATTGTTGCCAAACACAAGAGCTTGCAGAATCTTTGGGTGTAACTCAAGCAGCCATTTAAAAACGTTTAAAAGCAGCTAGATATATTCCACATGAACTCAAGCCGAAAGACGTCGAAGGCGGTTTTGCATGTCCGAAATGCTGCTGGAACGCCACAAAAGGAAGCAATTTTTGCATCGGATTGTTACTGGTGATGAAAAATGGATCCATTACGACAACCCCTAGCTCAAAAAATCATTTGTGAAACCCGGCCAGATGGGTTTGCTGTATTATGAGCTGCTAAAACCGAGTGAAACCATCAATGGACAATGGTACCAAACACAATTAATCCGTTTGAAGAGAGCAGAAGCCGAAAAACGCCCGTAATATGCGACCAGACACGAGGCAATAATTTTCCATCTTGACAACGCTCGGCCCCATGTTGCTATTCCGGTTAAGAACTATTTGGAAAACAGTGAATGAGAAGTCTTACCCCATCCGCCTTTTAGCCCAGACCTTGCCCCTTCTGACTACCATTTGTACCGGTCGATGCAGAACGCCCTCGCTAAAATACGGTTCACAACAGAGCAGAATATCAAAAATTGGCTTGATTCATTCTTGGCTGCCAAGCCAGCGCATGGGAAGAAGTCTTAGCTTCAGATGGGCAATACTTTGAATAATACTATTGTACATGTTTTTCTTAAATAAACGTTCAAATTTTGAAAAAAAAAAACCGCACGAAAATAATTATATACCCAATATGTAAACCTTATCTCCTCCTATTCTGGAACTCAGCCTAAGGCATATGATCGCAAGCAAAAGAAAACTATAGAGATGAAATGTCCTTTCATAATACAGCAACACAACCATCATATGGGCTGCGTAGACCTTTTAGATAGCCTAATGGGACGTTGTAAAATTGGCATAAAAAGCAGAAAGTGGTATATGCGCCTTTTTTACCACTTGTTTGACTTGACAATGGTCAATGCATGGTTGGCATATAAAAGAGTGCTAAAACAAAATGATAAAAGACCCTGAAATTTTAAATCAAATTAGTTTTCGTCTAGAGGTAGCGAAATGTTTAAGTAAGGTCAACAAAGGACCGAAACGTGGTAGATCAGGTACCATTGAAGCTGCCATACAAGCCAAGAAGAAAAAAGGGCCAGCGCAACATGTACCACCAAAAGACATTTACAGGGATCAAATCGGCCACTGGCCTCAGCACACGGAAACTAAAATTCGATGCAAATACCCTGATTGTAAAGGATTAAGTCGCACAAAATGTGAAAAATGTGGCATTGCACTATGTTTGAACAAAAACAACAATTGTTTTAAAAATTTTCATTTGAACTAATTTCTTATCATACTATTCATATATATATTTTGTTTATTTAAAAAAAATCAATTGAATTAAAACATTTAATTATTTTCATAAATCAAATTATCACCTTTTTAGTATTCTTTAAAAACATAGTGTAGCCATTTATCAATAGACCTTTGTTCTTGAAAATAAAGGTCGATCTCAATTTATATGGTTGTTTCACTATATTTCACTATGATTGAATGATACAGTGAGACTTCCAGTTGTACTTATTACTAACTATTAGACCTAAGATACTTAAACTATTTACTGTAATAATGTCTATGTTATTAAATTTAAGTGATAATGTGTCGTTGTTGCAGAACCTTTTCCGACATATGTGTACATTTGTCGAGAGAAAGGCTTGCACCAGATGTGTCAGACCATTTTATGATGTCTTTGACTAGCGATGTAAATATATGTCTTGTTTTGGCTAGATCATTATTTTTACACAGCACGAAAACATCGTCCGCGTAAATGCAATGATGTGCGAGTATAAACTAATTATAGTTGACAAATTGTCAAAGGCTATCATGAATAAGAGCACTGAGAGTGGGAAGTCTTGAGGAATTCCGTTAAATAGCGGGAGGATTGAAGAATAGCTATTGTTGACCCTGACGCAAGTTTTCCTATCTATCAGAAAAAAACGAACGTAGTTGTAGATTCGTGGTCCAATGTCCTAATCATTCAGGTTGTGTAGGACTAAGTGGATGCCTATTCGGTCGAATGCCTTTTCAAAATCCAGCGAAAGAATGGTAACATGGTTACGAGCAGACAGTGCCAATCAAGGTGAGTGCGTCTATGCAACCCTTGCCCGGTCTGAAGGCTACCTGGTTATGACTTAGGCGGCGTTTTGATTCGATGAACCACAGTTAACGCTGAGCGACTATTTTTTCTAGAATCTTGGATATGCAAGGCACCAGTAAGATCGGACGATAACTATCTGGCGTCGAGTTGGGATTAATGGCAGATGTGAATTCACATAGACTTTTGGCTTTATTTGTCTTTACTTCCCTGTGTAATATTGCATTCGCCGTCTTGTAGTTTATAAAATTTGTTGTGCTAGGATGCCTTTAAAAAGTTTCCATTTGGATTGTTTTTCGTTTCGGAGGGTTGCTAAAAGGGGACTCCACCATGGAACTGTTCGTTTTTGTATATGCGGCTTGTTTTGTGGTATAGATACATTGAAAGCTGTTCTTATGGCTCTATGTAGGGTTGCGCCCTCTTTGTTGATATTTCCGGAAATTAATTTATCGGACAGGTAGTTTAAAATGTGCTTGCTGAATTTAGGGTTAAATGTAGTCTTCCAATTAATCTGGCCAAGGGTTATAATGGAGATAATTGGACAGTGATCGCTGTTGCAGAGATCATCCAGTATTTCCCAATAGACTGATGTACCGCTGTACTAGGAGTACCACGTCGACCAGCGAAGAGTGCACACGTCACCCACAGCACTCGTAATTTCTCTTGTGCTGCACACCAAAATAAAAAAAAATAAAAAATTAAAATCACACAGTGCGGGTATCCACCTCTCCCGCTCATAATCTTAGTACTGGCACTGCCGTTACTGAGTGTATAACAACAATGTGTGTAAAAATTATGTTGTTGCACTGATTCATATTGTTGTAAGGGCATAACACCTACAGCAATTTGATTCGGTAAACCATCACCAAAATTTTCACTTCAATATACGCGGACTAAAAAGTAATCACTTTTCTGCGTACGTCCACGTTTGTAAGTACCGACCAGCTGTTTTGACACTAAGTGAAACACAGGTAGATCCCCGCCCACACCTCTCAAATCACTCTGATCTGAAGTTACCTGACTACGAACTAGTGCCACTATTTTTTCCCCATCGCGGCCTCGCCATTTATGTCCCTGTTCCAATCCGGAATTCAATTTCATGTGGTTGAAATTCCATCTCCGTAAGCAAATTATCCACTACTGCTTTATTTACAGAAGCCCCAAACTGGAAAGTAACTCGACCTTTCAGGAGTTTGATACGCTGTCTGACTCCATTCAAAGAATTGTATCCCTGTATCCTCATACTGAAATAATGATTACGGACGATTTCAATAAACACAATTTTGGTTTGCTTCGACATTCTGGACAGACAACACCCGAAAGACGGTGTGTTGATATCTTCGCTGCCGAAAATAATTTAACCCAACTTGTGAATGAACCCACACGAATACCAGACGTTGATAGTCATACCGCCAACACCCTAGACTTGTTTTTAACTTCTCACCATGACAAGTACTGCGTTGATGTGCTCTCCCCTCGTCGGACCATTGTGTCATATCTTCTAAATCACATAGTTAGAGAAAAGATTCCTAAAAGAACCTTATGGCAATACAAGAACGCCAATTGGAGCGGAGTTTATAACTTCTTTGGGAATTTTAACTTCTCAATGACCGGTAATATGATTTTCGTAGCAACAGGTCCAGTGGTGATTTGATGGCATGTCACACCGAAAAGTGGAACCAAAGCATACATCAATCTGGCGAAAGCAAGATAGTTGCACTAGATATTTCTAAGGCATTTGAGAGAGTTTGGCATCAGGCCATTTTGTCGAAAATGCATGCTTTTGAGTTCGATGACTCTCTTCTTCAATGGATTATAAATTACCTTTCAGAACGTTCAATTCGTCTTGGTTAACAGCATAACCAATTGGGGAACTATCAACCGAGTGGAATTTAATGCTTCCAAAACTCAATGCTGCCTGCTGTCATTAAAACGAAATTCAAATACCCAGCCATTATTCAGGAATGGCACTTGCATCGTCGAAACCGATAAACGTTCCATTCTCGGTATGTGTGTAAGTGTCAACTTACGTTGGAATGATCACATATTCAATGTATTCGACGTCGCCAAAAATGCTTAATGTCTAGGTTTCCTCAAGCGACGTAAATATTTTACACCCTCTGATCTGGCCACAATATATAAGGCATTCATCCGTCCAAAATTATAGTACAATGCCTACATCTGGTCAGGTGCTACTTAAACATCTCTGCAGCTGTTAGATAGGATTCCAAACCGTGCTATAAAACTCATTGGTGATACTAATATCAGTCAATCAATTGACACCCTCAAACATCGACGTAATGTCGTCTGTCTCACTTTATTTTATCGCTATTTCCACCAAAAGTGCACCATTGAAATCGCCAGTAGCATTCCGCCTATTCAAACTTTCAACCGTAACACCCGTCTCGCTATAAATGCTCATCAGTTTACCCTCAAGCCCATATTCCGAAGTACTCTAAAATATTGTGATTCTTTCCTAAACCGTACAACTCGCTTATGGAATGTCCTGCCGACCTCTGTGTTTCCTGGTCGTTATAACTTACAAATATTTAAAAACAATATACATCGGTACCTGTCTTTTCTTCCTCCTTAAATTTTCTTCGCCCGTGCTGTGTACGAACATTTTAAGGGTACAGAATCCCCTTGAGCGCGCGCTGATTACAAAAAAAAATGTTATATCTATGTTTGTTAGTGTGACGTGAGTGGAGAGGTGTGTAGGAGAGCCGTTGTTTAAAATTATGAGATTGGCATTAACGATAAAATTTTCAACTTGTCAGCCCCTGGAGTTTGAGTTGCTTGAGCCCCACAAAATACTCCAGGCGTTAATGTCGCCCACGAGGATGATTGGGGTTTGAACCTGGTAAAAGATGTTTAACAAGTCGTCGTTTGAAAAGGTTTGGTCCGGTAGAATATATATAGAAAGAACAGTAAATTAAATAAACAGGAACTTTTTTATATAGTATTTTGTTTTTTATTAGGAATCGTATACCTTGCTTTGAAGAATGTTTTGGACATGATTGTGAAAGTATCCTGTGAATTCCTGAGGTGTATGTGGCGTAAGGGAATATGCACAGTGAGTCTCTTGTAGAGCTATTACACTTGGGTTGTGTTCAATTAAGAGGCGTAATTCGTCATAGTTGTTGACGAAGCCTTTTATGTTCCATTGAAGGATTTTAAACTTTTTATCAGTGAAAGTTGGTCTTGCGGTGGGTTGAGAGAAGGGGCGCAGTCTAGGATGGTCAGAATCCACCCACAACCAGTGTAGACTGGGACCCGTTAGCTGTAGAATTAACAGTAGTGTTATATGTTATCATCCGTATCGGATGTGGACATAAAGTAGTTGTTGTTATCTAAAAGGTTTTTGGCAATAGAACTTAGAGGAGAGTTAATAGAAGATTGGTTTATTGTGGTTGATATTGATGGGAGAGGGAGGCTTTTATTGGTGAGTTGGAAAGTTTGGATCTTGGTAATTGAGAAGATAGAGGGTTTGTAAGATTGATCCCTGAAGCTAACAAAGTGTAATTTACTTTGTTGATTGTAAGATTGGATGATGTTGATGATAAAGTTGAAGTTAAGGTGGAACTTGCAGTAGCAGTAACCGCAGGGCTGTTACAACTAGCAATAATTTGGTTTTTTTCTGTTTTTTTTTTTTCGGCGTACGATTGCAGCGAAGAAGAGGTGGGTAGAGGTTGCGATTGGTCGTAGATTCGCTTAGCTTTTGCCATGCTGCATTTTCTTCTTGTTTTTATTTTAATAATCTCTATTTTTTAACTATTTAGGACAAGTGTTGGAGGAGAAAGTGTGAGCTTGTGAGAAATTAGCGCACATAGTGCGGTTGCATTCAGTGGATTCATGTGGAGGAAGGTTACATGTAACACACGTTTTGGGCCTATTGCACTTTTACTTTGTACGACCCGATATCAACGGTTTTTGGAACTTGGTAGAGGTCGAACGTCAGTAGGAATAAACCTGAAGGGAGTCGGTTTCCGTCAAAAGATTTTGTAAATTTATACACAAAAGTTACACCTTGTGACTTCATCTCGACAATAATATCTTTTTCAGGGACGTTTATCAAACAAGGGGCATATACAGGTTTGCGCGCAATTTTAAAATTTTACATAGCAATGTTGGTTATCCGGAGGAATTTGTCCGCTGCCTTTTGTGATTTGGTCAATATTAGTATACTACCATCTCTTAACTGAAATATGCTCTCAATTATATTTTCGATGGCTTTGTTGAGAACAAAAATGCTAACCGAAGTTAGAGGTTTGCTTGCGTCGTTTGGAGATATCAATACAAATCTGGGATTTTTGATGTTAGTATTCAAGGGGAGAGAGGGGAAATCGGTGTCGGTATTTGACTTGTTCTTTTTTGAATAAGGTTTAAAGGTTAGCAAGTCGACTTCCTAAATCTATTTACGTGTTTGGTTTTATTTGGCCCCGGGATCATGATTCTGTTTAAGACGAACAAGTGACACTTGTTTCAGAAATCAGGCCACGTGGTATGGGAAAGGGAAGATGTAAAAACAGGTCAACACTAGAGAGCGAGCGAGACAAGAACACTTACTCAGAGTAAGAAAACGATATCTGAGGGAAAAAAATCGACAAAGAAGTCACATGACTTTGACGCTACGAGAGCTAGACGGAGACTGAATAATATTTTAAAATATGAAATAAAAGGATCTACAATTTATCATCCATTTACTAGTTTTTTTGTTATTAATAATGTTACATTAATAAAAAAAAGTATTACGTTAATTAATGAGCGATTCCGAATGTGGTATATACATACCGTAAATATACATATACACATACCGGTTTATGATAATTGTTTTAAAAAATTATATAGTTAGACAAATTTCGGCGAATTGTTCGCCTCAATATAAAAGAACTTATATTACATCAATAAAATAGTAATAATAACCAAATTTAAAATCTTTCTTCTGTTTTACAATTTCTTTTTTGCTTTGTTCTTACATGTTACTTTTGACATTTCAAACATATTTAACAAAAATGTGTTCCCGTTGTTGACCTATTCTATTTTAAACTTCAATTCAAAACAGAAAAGAGAAAATGGTCGTGACTTAAGAGTCACTGTGTAAAAGCAGACAACAAACATTTTAATTTTTCTTTTGAACAATAAATTTCTTCGGAACTTTTGCCAAGAAATAAAGCTATCTGAGATAATCTCCCTTTCACCGTGTAATAGCAGACATTTTTAAATCACCGTGTAATTGGAAAATAGCGCAAAGAGAGCCGTTAAACCTATGCTATTAATAACACACGGGCTGTTTTATAGTAAAACAAAATTTTTGCAAAATTTAACTTTATTTATCAATATAGTTGCCTTCGAGGGCGATACACTGATTGAAACGATTTTTCAATCTTTCGATACCAGTCTTGTAGTACGATTTCGGTTTAGCCTCAAAATAGGCCTCTGTTTCGGCGATTACTTCTCCATCGGTCTTAAATCTCTTTCCTTCGAGCATTCTTTTGAGATCTGCAAATAGGAAATAGTTGCTGGGGGCGAAATCTGGAGAATGGGGTGGGTGAAGAAGCAATTCGTAGCCGAATCCATTCAATTTTGTCATCGTTTTCAACGACTTGTGACACGGTGCAATGTCTTGATGAAACAGCATTTTCTTTTTCTTCAAATGCGGCCGCTTTTTTTGCGATTTCGTCCTTCAAACGCTCCAACAACGCAATAAAATAGTCGCTGTTGGTAGTCTGCCCCTTTTGGAGATAGTCGATGAAAATTATTCCATGTGTATCCCAAAATACGGGTGCCATAACCTTGCCAGCCGACTGTTGAGTTTTTGGTCGTTTTGGACGAGGTTCGTCGCCTGCTCGCCACTCAGCTGACTACCGACTTGACTCTGGTGTGAAGTGATGGAGCCAAGTTTCATCCATTGTCACAGACCGACGCAAAAATTCGGCTTTATTGCGGTTGAACAGCTTTAAACACTCCCCTGAATCATCAACACGCTGTTGTTTTTGGTCGACTCTGAGCAAACGCTTTGAACAGAGCTTTCGCATGTCCAAATATTCGTGTATATCCAACAACCTCTTTTGATATCTTCAGAGCCTCTGCTATCTCGATCAACTTCACTTTACGGTCATTCGTAATTATTTTGTGGACTTTTTTGATGTTTTGATCTGAAACAGCCTCTTTTGGACGTCCACTCCGTGCATCATCTTCGGTGCTTGTATGACCACTTTTAAATTTTTCAATCAACTTGCGAATGGTTCGTTCGGCTGCACTTTTTCCCAGCATATGATAATCAATGATAAATCAACACGAAATTGCTTTTAATCCATTTATTTTTTTCACAATAACAAAAGTTGCTTCACTCACAACGCTATATCTCGAGAGCTAATCGTCCGACAGCTGTCAAAATTTACACACGTATCTTTTGAAGGTTGATGTTAACTGAATGGTATGGATTTAATTCAAGTGGTGCCCTCTCTTAGAAACTTTTCAGCCTATGTATTATACTCACTGAAAAATATTTAGGAAATGGCTGAAATTTCTCCATTTCCCTTCATATTTAACCCGTTTGCGCATATATAAGCGTATTTTGCTTGGCCACTACTTTTTATGACAAAATTCAATACTTACTGCAATAAATCTGTATATTATAAAAAAGGACTCATTTCGAACACACCTTTTTTTATGAAAAGGGTTAGGTAAAAGATATATATTCTGACTATTTTTTGTGAATATAAATGCGCAAAAATGTAATCTTAGTTTTAAAAACCTTTGCATCAGCAGGCCATGAGGTACTCAGGATACCACCTTACTATCCGGACTTGAACCCAATTGAAAATATATGGGGTATTGTAAAATCAAGAGTCTTAGGTGGAAATACCACGTTTTAGCTGGATGACATCAAGAAAATAGCAGAAGAGTTTGCAAAAAATACTGTAGAGGAATGAAAAAAAAAAAAAAAAAAAAAAAAAAAAAATCCGATAAGGCCATAAGGACAGAAGAAAGTTATTTGAGTTATGCACTGAGTCGGAATACCTTCACCGATAGAATCGTTATTAGACCCGACGAAGATTCAATAACTGAAATTGAAAGCAACGGCGAGGATGATAATACTACTGATGACGATTAAGTGCACTGATCTTGAAAAAATAAGTGTTGGATCACACAACACCTAAGCACTTAACTTCAATTTATTTAATTTTTATATTCATATTTTAAGTCAAATTAATATTTGCAGAACATTATTTCTTCTTTTCAACACAATAATTGCAGAGACTGCTTTCCATAAAATCGTCACTGCCAACTTACTTGAAAAATATACAATGCACACGCCTTCCACGTCCATAAATTTTCTCTACACTCTGGTTTCGCATCTGTCAATACCGGCTCCTTATCTTTTCCACAATACATTATCTAATGCCATTCAAGCAGATAAAGGCCTGAGGCCTGAGACTCAGTGGAATCAACATCAAAGTATGGTAATGCTTGAATTTCTGGGTTACTTCCAATTCCAATTGCAGGCTACAAAATTGCACGGTGATTTGAAACGGACTATAGTAAACAAATTATTGTTTGCCTGAGTGAGGTATTGGAATGCGGCTCAATTACTCTTATAATTCTTAAGAGAACATGCGATGAATTGAGCATCTTCGAAAAGTATAAGTTTATTTATTTTTTTTTTTTTTTTTACAACAAATTTAAGTTGTTTTGTACGGAAACCGTTTTAACAAAACTACGACCAGTATGATTTTAGAAAGACTTACAAAATTTGCACAAAACTAATGTTACGTTTGCTTATTTTTGTATGTTTCTTGTTTGATAATATAGATGATTTTAAAAAAAAAATAATACTTTCAAGTAAAAACATAAATAAAATTGAAATATTTGTATTAAATAATCTTTTAAAACAGCCTGATTTCGGCAGCTTATCTGGAATAATGTTCAGGTTTAGGATTTTATTTATTATAAAATAAAAAAAATTATATATTTTCCGGGCAAAATCACTTAAAAGGATTTTTAAGGTCTTAGAGGTTCTTTTACATGTGTACGTTTCCCTTGGGTAACAGTAAAAAATCGGTCTTACCATTTTTATACAAATGTCAATATCATGACATTTGTGAAATTGTGAAACATTGCAATTCAAAACTTTGAACAATTACAGACGAATAAGTACTACACAAAAAATTTAATTTTTACTTGAATTAATCCATTCAATTCTGGCCGAAATTGAAAGCAACGGCGAGGATGATAATACTACTGATGACGATTAAGTGCACTGATCTTGAAAAAATAAGTGTTGGATCACACAACACCTAAGCACTTAACTTCAATTTATTTAATTTTTATATTCATATTTTAAGTCAAATTAATATTTGCAGAACATTATTTCTTCTTTTCAACACAATAATTGCAGAGACTGCTTTCCATAAAATCGTCACTGCCAACTTACTTGAAAAATATACAATGCACACGCCTTCCACGTCCATAAATTTTCTCTACACTCTGGTTTCGCATCTGTCAATACCGGCTCCTTATCTTTTCCACAATACATTATCTAATGCCATTCAAGCAGATAAAGGCCTGAGGCCTGAGACTCAGTGGAATCAACATCAAAGTATGGTAATGCTTGAATTTCTGGGTTACTTCCAATTCCAATTGCAGGCTACAAAATTGCACGGTGATTTGAAACGGACTATAGTAAACAAATTATTGTTTGCCTGAGTGAGGTATTGGAATGCGGCTCAATTACTCTTATAATTCTTAAGAGAACATGCGATGAATTGAGCATCTTCGAAAAGTATAAGTTTATTTATTTATTTTTTTTTTTTTACAACAAATTTAAGTTGTTTTGTACGGAAACCGTTTTAACAAAACTACGACCAGTATGATTTTAGAAAGACTTACAAAATTTGCACAAAACTAATGTTACGTTTGCTTATTTTTGTATGTTTCTTGTTTGATAATATAGATGATTTTAAAAAAAAAAATAATACTTTCAAGTAAAAACATAAATAAAATTGAAATATTTGTATTAAATAATCTTTTAAAACAGCCTGATTTCGGCAGCTTATCTGGAATAATGTTCAGGTTTAGGATTTTATTTATTATAAAATAAAAAAAATTATATATTTTCCGGGCAAAATCACTTAAAAGGATTTTTAAGGTCTTAGAGGTTCTTTTACATGTGTACGTTTCCCTTGGGTAACAGTAAAAAATCGGTCTTACCATTTTTATACAAATGTCAATATCATGACATTTGTGAAATTGTGAAACATTGCAATTCAAAACTTTGAACAATTACAGACGAATAAGTACTACACAAAAAATTTAATTTTTACTTGAATTAATCCATTCAATTCTGGCCGACAGTGAGGATTAGGGTGAAGCATACTTTTCAAAATACTTTGTAGGTTGGTCGGTATTTTATGCACATCTTGATTGTTAAAATGACTTGGATGAAATGAAAATTTTGTAATTGAGTTGATACTGTTTTCAAATTCCATCAAAGTCCGACCACAAAAAATTCGGTACATAAGCATTCCTAAATAAAAAATAAGGTTGTAATTTCAAAAATAGGCAAAGAAAGTGAACATATTTTACCTAACGAATACACATCATTTTCGGGAACATTAATCGCATTTGTTATTTTTTCTGGAGCTAAATAATTCAAAGAAGGGTACAATAGAGGATTTTTCATATGGTCTCTTTTAGATAAATTGAAAGCTGATCCTTTAATATCAGCAAAATCTAAACCAAATATCTTCCAGCTTCTGCATTTGTTTATAACTATTGATTCAGGGACTAAATTTCCGTGTATTAAATTAACATCAGAATGAAGAAATATTAATCCATCCATTAGTTGTTGATAACCACGAATTATTTCGACGTCAAATAATTTAATTGAATAAAATGAATCATCTAATATTTCTGATAAACTTGCCAAAATAGGCTCTGTAGCAAAGGCCAAGCTGTCTCTACTTTCCTCCAAAGGATGTTTTACAGTTAAAATACGCGGATGCTTAATTTTTGTAAGTTGCTGAACACCATGTCTCAATATACTTAAATATGTTACTTTATCTTCTTTCGACCATTTTTCAATTATTTTTTTTTCAAATACAAATATGGACACTTCTTGTTTGGTTGTCTTCTTAAAACCATTATATATTTTCCAATGCATACCTAGAAGACGAACAAAATTTTTTTCTTTATTTAGCGTCGTAAACATCTCTATGTTTAAGTTACCTACACCAGCGCTGGCAATTTGATTAGAAATTTCATACTCTTTGGTTACATTGTTGCTTGGTAAAATTCCAGATAACTGAGAAACAGTTGTTTGTACAGAGGAATAAAATTTGTTTATAACATCCATTGCCACAATTATTATTTTCAAGAAAATATCAGAGGATAAATTTATCAAGTTAGTGATCATAAATAAGCCTTTTATCGAATAAAAATATTCCAGAATTAGACATTTCCAAAATTAGCTTTTGACACCAAGAACTACAATGCTACCTTAGAGTTCGTGCCATAGAATCCGTTGCGCCGAAATATTCAATTGACAGTTGGATAGAATATACAATAGATAAATAACTTAACATAGATGACAAACTCTATTAACATATGCAAGCACTTAACTATAGATATTTTACCTTAGATGTCAATTTCTACTATTCCATTTGCAAACGCTTAACTTTCCTCATAGCAAACTAAACTAGATGTCAAACTCTACTCATCCATTTGCAAAACCGGACCTTTCGACAGACGCACTGTAAGTAAATTACCAAATGCTCTCCATTTCTAGAACCTGTCAGAATAGCCAAAATGACAACAAATTTCACAAAGTTTCATTTGGTTGTCTTCAAGCTTGAAGGCTTATTTGATTCATAAGAGTCAAGTCAATGCCTATTTGAATTTTCTGAAAACAATTCTAGAAGTAAAATCTTTTGTTTTTGTATCTATCAGTAAAGTCTTCTCCTTTTTTATTTGCCTCGCTGATGAAAGGTTTCCTTCTAGCAGTATAGCATTTATATTCAAATCGTTTTGTCCGTCCACATACTGTGTACCCTGGTTGCGTTAGGCCAATTTGATTTCATTGACATTCACGACAACCCCGCCAAATTTTAGCATGACAACAGGATCTTTGTGAAAGGTACAGAGTTATGTTTATATCTTAGCGGAAATTTTTCAAAAAATCGGGCAAACAATGGCGTAACAGAAATAGGCATTTTAAAATTAAAATTGTTGACCGAAAACAATTTTTTTGAAATTTTGAAATTGGTATACATCCATTTGCCGTATAATTCAGATTTTTTCTCTATTCTGAGCTGAATGTGTCCGGTCACACCCATATGTTTTTAAAAAAGAATTGGTCAATTCTTCGTTGTACCAAATAGACTACATTTTTTTACTTTGTTTATTATTTTTCTTGTTGCTATTATCAATATTTTAGATTCAATTTTGCAAAAGGTTTGTGTAAAGTTATATTTTTACAAAAGAAAACAATGATTAGTTTCATTTATCCTTATCTATTGTTTCTTAAGAGAAATTAATATAAAATTTGAATTATAATACATACATGTAAGTATTTTCCATTTAATCTAATAAACCAAGTTATTCATGAATTGTAATTTACATTTTTTCGGAACATGCTCTTCTGGCAAAAGCATTGACGGTGAAAAAAATTTTACCCACATCGTGGTGAAATGAACAAATGTCAATATATTATTGAAGAAGTAGCAAATATGTAAGTAAAAAAATTCTATTGTTTTAATTTACTGAAACTAATTTATTTTTGTTTTACATAAGGATAAAAATGGAGAAAAAAATATACAATACATTTGTACCGCCCAGGATTAGAGCTACAGGTATTATATATGGAACAAGTTTCTTTCAGCCATCTTTGAAAAAAAAACAGCTGTCCATTTTTGTGAAACTATTTTTTATTGTTTATTTTCAAAATGCAGAACGATTGCAATAGGCTTACAAAACCGAATACCCAGTAAAAAAAATCAGTTAACGTGCCACTATGCATACCTCAAAGGTAATGGGGAATTGCATAATCTGAAGAAAAAAACAATTTCATTAAATTTATTTTATTTATTGAATAAGAAAACCAAAACAAAATTCGAAAAAAGGCATTAAATACCTATTTATATTAAACATGTAGCTAATATGCAGTGAGAAGAATGCATTCTCTCGTTGTAGTCCAAATCGTGAATCTGCAAAAAAAGGCTTTAAGTGTATTATTAAATCAAAATGTGTAATTTTCAATCACATGTTTTCAGTTAGTATAATTTATCCATATATCTTTAAGCTTTTGAGTACCACAATAAACATTTATTGTTCTCACTGTAAAAAAGAAGTAAAATAAATTATTTTGAAACTAAAATGTTTTTACTTACTTACAAGAAAATGTAAACAAACAATTGCAACAGCTTTTGTCACATCCCTAAAAAATTAGTTTGTTGGTGGAAAATGTATTTTGTAGGAAACTATTGTTGGTGGCAGATTTGTTCTGTAGCAAATTATCTCTTCTTGCTGAAGATGTCTTGATTTTTCTTTTTTTGTTTTCCTAGATAATGTCGAAATAGGAATTCACCGCGTCATATTTATATGGGATACGTCACTTCTCGAATTTTTACATTGCTGAAAATTCACATGCATCTCCTGGAGCGATCAGGAGAAAATCGGTTTTGATATCTGTAAAGTTTATTTAGTTTATTTATGCTTCTGGTCGTCTGAAACAAAAAAGCCGAAAGAATTCTCAATAAGCCTAGATGCCGCTATAGCCCAAACCTTGGAAAAGTCAACAATTTTTTTTCCACAAAATGGCAGCCGTTTGAAAAAAATGTATTGATTATTATTTAGAAAAGGTGTCACCATCTCCGACTTTGATGAAATTTTAATATGTGAGAAAGGGCATTTTTTGGTAATTATAGATTCCTTTTTATGCCGGACTCTTATATAGGCTTTCCTAATAACGACTTGAAAATTTTTTTTTTTTAATAAAAGGCAAACCATTTGAGATATTTCAAAAACTTTATTATTGGCTTGAAGTTCAATCAAAAATTTATGAATTAAACTCGACTTCGTTCATATGGCCACCGCCTGCACGTTTGCAGTGGTCGATTCGTTGGACCCAATTTACAACGACTCGGCAACACATTTCGGCCAAAACGGCCGCTATATCGCGTTCAGTGTTGACTCTGAGCTCTTCCAACGTTGCCGGCGTGTTGGCATAAACCAATGACTTAACGTAGCCCCACAGAAAATAGTCAAGTGGCGTTAAATCGCACGAACGACGCGGCCAATCGACTGGCCCATGTCTTGAGATAACACGCTCACCATACGTACTCTTCAATAAATCGATTGTAGCGTGTGCTGTGTGGCTTGTGGCACCATCCTGTCGAAACCACATGTCATCCAAGTCCATATCTTCCAATTCGGGCCAAAAATAATCGGTGATCATGGCGCGATAACGCTGACCATTCACAGTAACGTGACGATCATTATCGTCGACGAAAAAATATGGCCCAATAACGCCGCCGGCATGCAAACCGCACCAAACAGTTATTTTTTGTGGATAAAGTGGTGATTCCTGAAGCATGAAGGGTTTTCACCCGACCAATAACACATATTTTGCTTATTGACGAACCAATTGAGCCAAAAATGAGCTACGTCTTTGAAAATGATTTTGCGACTCCGAAAATCTGTAGAAAATTTTTATAATTTGCAGACGTTGCTCGTTAGTGCACTTTCCCACGATAAAAATGTTGAGTTTACTGAATAAATTGACAGTGACAGTTTGATGATTAGTGAAAGAGTGCGTTCACAAATTAAATTCAAAGTTGTCAAGTGCCTATTGGAAAACCCTATAGTTTCGGAGATATACGCTTTTAAAATTTCCCATACAAAATGCAACTTAGTTTCGCCTGGGGTTATGCTACCATATTTTTTATATTATTATGATATGAATAGCTGCCAACAAATAACCGTACATTAAAGTTTTTGCAGTTTCGTAAACATTGTTGTTGGTCGTTTCTTCTGAGAAAAGTTTGTTAACAAAGAACAAACTACACTCATTACGGTTAAGGTTTGAAAAGTGAAATTAAAAAAATTATGAAGCTGAATAAGTTTTTAACTCTTTGCAGTGATTTGGATTCGTTTCTAAACTTTTTGATACAACGCAAAGTGTTACCTGGTGCTCGCAAGTGTTTTAAATGCAAAAAAAAAAAAAAAATATGACTCTCAATGGACGTACCTTAACTTTTCGTTGCTTACATTCGTATTTTATGGTTTTAAACAAACGCATTTATCTTTACAAAAAAGCTGTCAATTTATTGTTTACCATTTTATGCAATTTGAGTTAGATTTAAGTTCCTCTACTGTAGTGAAGTGGGCAAGTTGTTGCCGAGAAGTGTGTATTTTGTGGACAGAGCAGAATTCAGAAAAAATTGGAGGTGTGGGTGAATTAGTCGAAATAGATGAAACAAAGCTTGGGAAATGAAAATTTAACAAAAAGAGAATATTAACTGGTCAAGCGAACGAATTTTTATTCAGCCAGTTTCCGATAGATCCTCAGCAACCTTACTCGATATTATTAAAACATGGATTCGGCCTGGTACTTGTATCGTGTCTGATTGTTGGCGTGCATATAATTGCCTCAATGATAAAGGCTACCAAGTCTTTGTGTCTGTTGAGTCTTTGAGAATGTTGCAAATACCTAGAACATCGAACGAGCTTGAAGGGAAACACGGGGAAATATTCTTCGTTACGTAGCACTACGTAAAGTATTTAAGCGAATTTTTATTTCGCTGAAGATATAGTTTTAATGCAAGGATTAATGCAATTTTTAATGCAATGGCAGAAACCTTTCCGATAACTACGTAAAACAATAGTCTCCTTTTACCAATAAATTATTATATGAGCAAACATTTTTGCTGTTTTATTTATAATATTTTGAGCGGTATGTCAAATCACCCGAAAAATAGAAATGTCCAACTACCTAAAGGCTGTGCGAATAATCGTCCAAATCCAAAAGTGAACATTCACCCAAAATGTTTGTTTCTTTTTCTTTTGGCGACTCCAGCAGGATGATGTTTTGGACTGATTTTAAGAAACTTCACATATACATAACCTCGCACTTACCCCAAATCTAACAGTGTACCCAAGGAGGTTTTTTGAGGTGGGGCAGCATATGCATTGCATTGTTTTTTAACTTTACTTTTGATTTTGTAACTCTACATTGCCACAAATAATTACAAAAGAGATCTACGACGTTATCAGAGAAGATTCCATTAACAGTACGATGTGTATGTTGGGGCATGCTGCCCCCTGCAACTCCCCTGCTTGGGCACACTGTTGAATTTGGAGAAGTGCGAGGTTATGTACAATATTAAAATAATAAGAACAAATTTTATCTCTAGCAAACAGCCAAAATATTTACTATGTTTTGTAACATATGATAAAATACAAATTTACCTGGCTTCCTCGCATTCTGTGCGGTACAAATTGATGTGGGTCTTATATCATAAATTGTACAATATTTCTTGTTTTTTCGCTCTAAAAGAATAAAAACGGATCAGTTCATTGAAATAAGACAATAGACAATTTTTTTCACTTACATTTTTGTCCCTTCTTCAATAAAATATTAACATTTGTTCATTTCACCACGGTATGTGTGGAAAATTTTTCGCTTCACCATGAATGCTTTTATTAAAAGACTATGTTTCGAGTAAATTGGATTATTAGATTAGATAGAAAATACATATATATAATTTAATTATTGTATATGATAACTTTTTATTAGAAGTAATAGAAAATGATTAATGATTATTCTGATTGTTTTTATTTGTGAAAGTATAACCATACACAAATCTTTTACAAAATTGAATTTAAAATATTGGTACCAGCAACAATCAAAACAATAAATAAAGTAGACAAAATTTATACAACGGAGAATTAACTAACTCTTTATTAAAAAAAATTGGGTGCGATCGAACACATTTAGCTTACAATGGAGAAAAAAATGTAAAATATCTATCGTTTTAAATCTATCGATTTTAAAGTGAACAATTCTGTACGATTGGCCTGCTCGTTTAAGAAGTCGTCGACCGTACTGACAGTTAATCTATTAACGCTGAAAACCTGGTGTTGAGGGACATTTATAATGCTTTTGTGGTATTAATTTTATTACTAACGCAACATTTTCGAATTCGTTGCTCAATTTTTGCATCCAAAAATTTACAAGAAGAAAAAAATCGATGTAAACAGAACGCGGTACCTTTCAAAAATATCACTTTGTCAAATATCATCGAAAACAAATGGGCCAAACGTAAGCAGCATATACAGTAGATAGACACAATGAGCTAAGTATAAATCCTAGAAGGAAACCTTTCGTCAGCGAAGCTAATAAAAAAAGAAAAGACTGCTGATGAAGACAAAAACATAGGATTTGACTTCTAGGATTTTTTCAGAAGAGTAAAAATTTAATATTTATGGGTCAATAAGGCCTTCTATACTAAAGTATAAAGATAACCAAATGAAGTTTTGAATCCAAAAACTCAAAAAAAAGTAAAGCACGGAGGTAGGGGGCTAAATGTCTATTATTGGAATCGGTAATTTAGTCATAGTTATTAGGATCGTGACAAAAGAAGTATACTTAAAAATTTGCTTCAAAGTACAGAAAAAACGGTTACTGCGAAAGATTTTTCCTCCAACAGGAGAGCGATCCCAAGCATGTCGCATAAATGGTGAAGTGTGATTGATACTTAAAGTCCCTCACTTTCTATTAACACCACCACATAGCCCCGATCTTAACCCAATAGAACGTCTTTGGAATCTTTTAAAGGAGGTCTTACGAAAACATATCTTTAAGTTAACACATTCTATGCCAGCTTAAAGAAGTTAAAAGACTTAAAGGGTACTCAACAAAGTATTAGGTAAGTCTTAAGTTATTAAAACTTAAGCTGATCTCATTTTACATGCAACAGAGCAATTTTACTTATTTATATATTTTTTCTAAACGAAATTTCATTGTTTTTGTTTCTGCCTCTAAGAAAGTACAGTTAAACATTTATTTCTTGCAAAAAAACAGATTTACTGAAAACAATTGTAAACATAACTCCCTTCGACAAAACCAAATTAAGTTGGGATATCAAGAGTTTTGCTGTACATTGTTCGCTTGCTATTCTGGAATTTTTTTTAAACAGATAGTCATTGAAGATACCACTCCTTTTGGTCTTTATAATGCGTGAAAACGTTCTCAAAATATTTGGGAAAACCTTTAAATTCAATTAGGAAAACAAATATGTACCTAAAATCTGATCCCATTCGGTTAAACAGTTCGGTTGCCAAGTGAAACAAAATTCGGATCGCCATCTACGGAGCCTAAAAATGTGAACGACTATGTGGATAACTTGCACAGCAGGATTCACTTAAAATTTTACCAAAAACCCCAAGTAAAGCGGTCAACCGCATGAAAACTTGGCACGACATCAAAGTGAAATCCTCCGGCTTCAACGAATGAAATTTGGTGTGGCTGTATAATCCTCTGCGTAAGAAAAGAAAATCACCAAAATTGCAACAAGATTGGTAAGATCCATACAAGGTGATAACCCGCATTAATGATGTTATCTACCGGATCCAGTGAAATATCAGGATCGAGGAAAATTGTAGGTGGTCCATTTAGATAGAATGTGTCATTTCGACTGAACGATAAATAACAAAACTGTGAGGGACGTAAAAATTTAAGGAGGGAGCAGTGAGATATCCATTTGAGTGTGACCAGTGTCAAATATATTTCCCTACCAAAAGATTTCGATATTTGAGTAGCAGAAGCCTCAACCATTGGTGAATGGAGAATGGAATAAAGCTTTCTAGCAAAATGGAAAATGGCAAGGAACGGTGGATAGATCAGATTGTTCCCAAAATATGTTAGGGAGTATATATATCAGAATCCCAAAATGTATAAGGGAGTTCATCTGTTGAATTTGAATCGTAAATTAAGAGAAGTGATGAAGGGATTTAAGTAAACGATAAAAAATTATACAATAAGTGGTTTAGAGGTGATAAGATTGGTAGCTAAAAGAGACGGGGGCAGCGTAGATTTCGAGGGTTAGTGTAAGAGAAAATGGAGTTGTGAAGAGACGTGCAATCAACGGATCCTGAGAGGAGTCGGTGAAGTAGGTAAATTCGGGGAGGAGACTTGTTGCACTTACACTTACTTACAAGCTATCGATTGACATTTGGTGCCATTGAGTTATAGTTTTGAATGACTCTTTCAAGATCATTAATGGTTACAATGAAAAGAAGTGAACCTTGCGGAATACCCGAAGTGGTCAAGAAGAGGATGCTTGAACAGATCTGAAACGAATACTACAATACATAAACGATTATCTAGGTAAATAGATAGCCATTCATTTTACCAAAATGGGTTCAAAGCTCGTAGAAAGGGTTTTATTGCGCGAAAAGGGGACACAGAGAAAAATAGAATTGAATAATTATCTGTAAAAATTGAGAGAGCACGTAAAGGGATATATTGGCGAAATCAAAAGAACACTTACTAAGATATACGTTAATTTTGCGGAAATTCGCTTTATTAAAGTCGCAGGAGACCCCACTAACTTGGCATAAGCCAAAGTCTGTAAGCTTATCCAATAAGTGGCACTCTTTACTCGAGTTAGTGTTTGAGATAACAAAAGATTTATTCATGAAGATACGTATATTCTCGTACGTCTTTTTTTCTCTGAGTATAAAAAGTGCATAACTACATTCTGTTGTGTCAAACGTTCGTTGAGTTATTTTAACTGTTGGAGGCAGAAGGGGGTGAAAAATGGGGCTAGCGAATGAAGATGTTGAAGGCGAATGGGCATTAGATACATTTTCAGATAAGGGATTTAAGATCAGCAATAAAAAACAAGCAAAGGTTGGTAGTTGCCAGTTGAAAGAGATCGATAATGCGATGCACCCTCACACGAAGCTTAATTCTCCGAGATAATTGCGTTGTCCATATGATTAAACTCTTTTTGGCAAAAGATAGAATATATATAAGCTAAATGTGGCATTCCCGGACACGCTGGCCCCCCTGAAGGAATTTCAGAAACGGTAGAATAGCCAGCTTTGTAATTGGACGTTTAAAAATGCCATTTTTGGTACGAAAAGAAACCACTCGTCCAAGATTATCTTTTCCCGGATGAAGTGAGTCAATTCATCCTAGTGCCCATTTTGATGGTGTTATTTTGGACTCCTTTACAACAACTAGGTCACCGATTTGAAATTCCTCAGTCGCATTTTTCCATTTAGGACCTTGTTAACGATGTTAGGTAGTCAGAGTGCCAACGACGCCAAAATCCTTGCATCATATTTTGTATGAGCTCCCATCGTTCCAATCGATAAAGTGGCGCGTCTAGACAGCTAGGCTCCGATATCGCCGTGTACGGTCTGCCTATAGGGAAATGTGATGGAGTTAGAGAACTTAAATCTCAGTCAGATATAGCACAAAGAGGCTTAAAATATAATAGTGCTTTAATTTGAAAAAGCAAAGTAGACATCTCCTCAAAGATTGATATGTTATTCCGTACAACGGTGTTGTTTCACGCATTTGATCCTCGCTTTCCAAAGCCCTCTAAATTGAGGACTGTGAGGTGGAATGAACTCTCACTTGATGCTTTCCGCCGCCAGTGTTGTTGAAATTCGTTCGTTGTGTTCCTTGGATCGTACCAACGTATACCATTCGGTAAGTGTTCTCGCAGCTCCTTGGAAACTGGTTCCGTTGTCCTGTAGAGGACATTGAATTTTCCTCTTCTGGCAATAAATCGCCGCAGCGCTGCTAAGAAGGCTTTAGTTAACAAGTCACTAACGACTTCCAGGTGTAAAGTCTTTGTTACCATACAGAAAAACAACGCGAAGTACCCTTTTGTTAGCTTTGGATTTCTTCCTCTGGCTAGGCGAAGTGTTATTGGTCCAGCGCAGTCGCAACCAATGTGGTCGAAAGGAAAATATGGCGAAAGTCGTGAAGAAGGCAAGTATGTGGCTTGACATAGACAAAAACATTTCACGCAATCGTGTACGATTTTCCTGATTAGATTTCTACTCCCAAGGATCCAAAACTCCTGACGTACAATTGAGAAAAGTTCGGATACACCTGCATAGAGAAATTTTAAATGAAGAATCAATTGGTTGGCCGGATGCCTATAGGCAGGACTATAGGATTTTTTATTGCATATGGAACGTCTACAGCGTTGGACAGTCTTCCTCCAACTCGCAACAGGATAAGCTTATCAAGAAAAGGTAACAATTGTTGTGTGTTTAAGAACACATTTGTCAGATTTTAGACCTTCAACCTTTTCCATAAACTCCTTTTGAGCCCACAAAAGGCAAGTTTTCTTAGCAGAAAACAATTCTATTGATCTAATAAAATATAGCAAACGATCTGTTACCAACAATTGCAATCCGAATAAGACGAAACCATGAAGATACCATTTTTGCCAATTGATCTAGAAATCCTTAAACTGATAATATATTGGCAACAACAGATTCCTTCCACCTTTCTGGTTCATCCCCTAATTTAACATTTTCAGTAGCAATCGCCCAGAAACCAGAATCCTTTCAGAGCCAATCCGGACCTTTCCTCCAAAGTTCCAACTGCAGTAATTTTCTGGGCTCGACTAATCTCGATGTACAGTTAGCTGGGTTTTCCTCTGAGCGAATATAGTTCCAAGCAGAACAAGGAAGAATATTAAGAATCTCTGAGGTACGCTTCGCGATGAAGACATTCCATCGACTGGGGGATGCTAACACGATTTGCGAATCACAAAAAACAAGTGTTTGGAGAGGTCCTACACCCAGAGAAGAACGAATGAGTTAAACCAGACGACTTAAAAACAGAGCCCCACACAGCTCCAGACTAGGTATGGTTAACTGTGTGACAGGAGCGTCACGGGTTTTAGCAGCAACACGTTGAATCTCTATGGCTCCGCTTTCAGACAACTAAGCACTTAAACAACTGCCGAATAGGCCTTCTCAGAAGCATCTGAGAACTCAATCAAATCAAACCGATTCGAATCTAACACACATCTTCTCACGATGTCGATCTTTTCGAAATAGAGTAAATCCTTTCGGTAGAAAGTCCATTTGTCAGCTATTTCAGTGGGCAGTGGATCATTCCATCCAATTTTTGTCTCATGCACCCATAACTCCTGGAACAATATTTGAACAAGATAAGGACAGGCGCAAGAAAGCCCAACGGATCAAATATTTTTGGAAGCTTTGACAACAGCATTCGCTTAGTGGGAGACTATGAATATTCCTTTTCTACCGAAATTTTAAAGGTGAAGGTGTCGCGTTGAGGACTCCAAACTAACCCTAGAACTTTTGTGCAAATTTTAGCGTTGTCAAAATCTAAGGAAAAGGTTGGTTCGCAATCCAAACCCTTGAAAATGGGTTGGAGTTCCATTTACTCAACTGCAAACCTCCACAGGCCAGTAGCGCAACCAGCCTTTTTTTTAAGCCTAAGATTCCTGACACTGAATCTGACCCTGTCATGACTATCATCAACATAAAAATCGGGCAAAGTACGAGTACAATGCGACGCAATGGGAAATTGGTCCATGTAATCTGAAGCGATTTGTTTCAGTACTCGCATTGATAGAAAAGGGGAAGGTGAAGTACCGTAGGTAACAGTACGTAGCCGATAACGTCCAATAGTTCTGTTAGGACTTTTTCGCCAAACGATACGTTGAGAGTCACAATGTCTCATATTGACCAAAATTTGCCGAAACATCTTAACAATATCAGCGCAAGGAACATATTTATGCATCCGGAAACGTAAACAAATGTTTATTAAGTTGCGCTGAAGTGGGGGCCCAGTATGCAACATTTCATTAAGGCTTATACCATTTCCATCCCCATGGGCCCCAAAAAAAAAACTCGTAATTTATTTGTGACCACAGCATGATATGGCAAATAGAAAATCTTCCCAGAGGTAGGTTCGATCTCGTTTCCTGGAATAAGCTCCATGTGCACTTACTCCTGATAAAACCACAATACTCCAAGCAAAGATGTCGAAACGACAATACAACAATATATTTATTATCAGGTGCACGAGAAAAGGTCTTAGAAAAGTTAACGTCTGCAATGTCCTCAGAATAAGTACTGTGAAAAAGTTCTTCCATTTTCCAAAACGACTTCAAAAGAACATCAACGTCCAGTTCCATTTCTACACGCAACTAGAAAATGTCTGTAGCTGCGATGTTTCCGGATATTACTCATCTAAAAATGATATTGTGCGCAGTCAAATTAGCTACTTCATCTGTACGACGGAAGTCAAGCAAAATACTCCAGGCTTTGTCAGATTCAAGCGAATCATCAATACGACCTGGGGTATTAAATCCTGGATCAGCCAATTTTAAGTCATTCAGCATCACAGATTTATCAAAATCAAAAGGCAGTAGAGAGGTTTTTGAAGTTATATGATTCATGAAGGCTTTCACTTCCATTTCATTTGCATTTGCATTTTGATTTTGATTTATGGTGTAGGCTTACGACGCCTTGGTAATGTTAGCTTGTGGAGAGGAAACACTAAGAACAGGAAGACGAGCATGATGACGAAGAAGGCATAACCTTTTCACCAACCCTTCCGTTACAAAGTAAGCTTGTGACCCGGTGTTGAGCAGCAAACGACAACGCTGTGCCCTAACAAAAACGTCTGCAAACTTGACCATAGCTGTCAATAGCGGAAAGACGAATTTCATTTTGTATATGATTGCTAATAATCGATAATAGAGGCATTTCTAGATGCGAAGTTTTCCTGCCTTTGGGTTGTTAACATCATTACTATACTAGGACATGATGACGGATATGGCAATGAGAACGTCAGTTTTTGAACGTCACCTCAATGACGAATAGTTACTTCCTGAACAGTTATAGCATAACTGCGAGGAGACATAATGGGAAAGGCAATAAATTGAGGGCATTGCGGCAAAATATGGTCAGCTTTGCATAAGGGACATACCGGATTTGAACGATTTGAAGTTTTTGAACGACACCTCGATGACGAACGGTTACTCCCTGAACAGTTATGGCATAATATTTGATCGCTAGCATAACTGCGAGGAGACAAAATGGGCAAGGCAATAAATTGAGGGCATTGCGGCAAAATATGGTCAGCTTTGCATAAGGGACATACCGGATTTGAAATCGCAAGGTTTTTCATGTTTTTCGCAGCACTCTTCGAAAGCGTCAAATGTCTATCCACGTTGTTTTTCAAGTAGCTCGGTCGCGTTTCGCATGTTTCTAAAGCATTGCATCGTTCCTCCAAAAACTCAATAAATTCTTGAACGGTTGCATTTTCGGAATTTTTGTATAGAGCCCCCAGGCTCAACGCGTATCAGAGGAAAAAATAAATCAACCACTTGTCTCTGCTTTCAGATTGTAAAGCCTGCAAAGCTCGTATAACTTCATCCTATTAATCCGATATCTATCTATCTATCCGCGACTATCATAGTTGGCATTTTCAGAAAACTTTCAATATGTAAATATTGATAATAATATAATGGCTTATCAAACAGACGCTTGAATTTTTTCCATTCTTGTACATAATTCGAGTCCGGAAAATTCTCTAGATTACCTTTTACCAATTACATAATTGTATCCAATGTCTCCGGATCCAAAAATCTAGAAAGCACTATTCAGTTTCAAATTACAACAAAATCCGGCTTTCAAGAAGGACTAACCTTGATCAGCAATGAAAAAAAAAAAAAAAAAAAACACAACATTATAATTTTTATTTTACTTCTAATTGCCAGCGATCAAGACAAAATTTTAATTAAACGGTGTGGGCTGTTAGCTGAAGTTTCGCGGTTGGTGGTTGCTAGTTAAAAGAGATGGATGATGCGATGCACCCACACATGAAGCTTAATTCTCCGAAATAATTCCGTTGTCCATATGATTAAACAAGTAAAAAAAATTTAATTGTTAAAGAAACTATACATAGGGTATTGTATGACATGTTTTTTTTGGCAAAGTATTTGGGAAAGAATGGGCATTTGCAGAAGGGTTGGGTGTTTCAGTGTAGACAGTGTTGGGTTAATTTGAAGCAGCTGCGTTGACGCGGGGGCTTGGGTGGAACGGAGGAAGCTGGTGCTATATAATTGGAGGACTGGTAAGGTTGGTTTAGGATGCGGGTGGGAGAGGCGAAATTGAGGAATATCTGAGTTTTAAATCTTCAATTAGAATCAGGTTTGAAACGGGGATTGAGACGGCTTGGAACGGGTTTCGGTATGTTTACTTTATCCTGCTTCTTGGTCGAATTTTTCATCCATTTAGAAACATGCATCTTTCCAAGATTGAAATAGTTTCTGGCTGGATTATAGAATAACCATTCATATTGAACCGGGTTCTGATTGCTTAGGAGAGATTTGTTTGTGTGGTGAGGACTGGAAATGAGTACCAAAATCGTCACGCATAAAGCTTATCAACTCGCACGTGTTTTAATTGGATATATTCTGCGCAGATATCATTTAACACTTTATCCAGGTGATGCAAGCGATCTTCTTCATTCCTGGATCTCCCGGAGTCGAACTCCATTAGACTGGCAATTTGGATTTTATAACATCAGCTGAGTCCTGGAATAAATTACGTAGTGCTTCAAAACTTTTAACACGGTGAAATGTGAGCTTCAAGATACAAATGTCTCGATAGGTGACATTTATCGGGAACGGGCCTTAATTTTTTTTGTTTCGTTGTTATGACACCTTTCAAATAAATTTAAATTACGTAGTGCTTCAAAACTTTTAACACGGTGAAATGTGAGCTTCAAGATACAAATGTCTCGATAGGTAACATTTATCGGGAACGGGCCTTAATATTTTTTGGTTTCGTTGTTATGACACCTTTCAAATAAATTTAGTATACATTAAGTCATTGAGCAAACAACATCATATATTTTCATCGTGTTAAAAATGTCGAATTTTGTACCAGAAAATGATGACTTGCGGAAAGCATTAATTTTTTGCATTCATTTGAAGAAAAGTGCTGTAGAGCCGCGTCGAATGTTTGTCGAGGCATATGGTGATCATGCTGTATCAAAAGCAACACGCAAAAGATTGTTTCAATGGTTCAGAGATGATGATTTTGATGTGAGAAATGAAGAACGTGGAAGACCACCAAAAAAGTTTGAAGACGACGAATTGCAAACAATATTGGATGTAGATGAAACTTTGAGTCAGAAATAAATGGCAGAAATGTTAAATGTTGCACACAAAACATTTTCTGACCGTTTAAAAGCTATGGGAAAGATCCAAAAGTCTGGAAAATGGGTGTCACATGAATGGAATAAAAGGCAGATGGAAAACAAAAAAACCACTTGCGAATATTTGCTTCAAAGACACGATAAAAAATCAGATTTGCATCGAATTGTTACTGGCGATGAAAAATGAATTTATTTTCAGAATCCTTAACGGAAAAAATCATGTGTTAATCTGGGACAACCATCAACATCGACTGCAAAACCTAATCGATTCGGCATGAAGACATTGCTGTGTGTCTGGTGGGACCAGAAAGGTGTGGTGTACCACGAGCTCCTAAAACTTGGTAAAACCGTTTATACGGATCCTAACTACAATAAATGATCAATGTCAACCATATATTGATCGGAAAACGACCAGAATGGGCCAGAAGACATGGCAAGGTAATTTCGCTCCACCTGCACACAAAGCAAAACTGGTTCAGGATACAACCAAAGCACTTGGCTGGGAGCTGCTACCCCACCCCACCCAGCCTACTACATGGTATTCACCAGACTTGGCTCCTTCCGACTTCCATTTGTTTCCATCGATGGGACACGCATTAGCTGAGCAGCACTTCGAATACTACGAGGAAGTCGAAAATTGGGTGACCTTTTGGTTTGCTCCAAAAGACGAACAGTTTTATTGGCGTGGAATCCATAAATTGCCTGAAAGATGGTAAAAATGTGTAGACGGCAATGGCCAATACTTTGAATAAAATGTTTTTTACTTTCGCATTAAAAATTAGTGTTTTATTTTCACAAAAAAAAAAACGCTCAAGAAGAACAAGAAACCTACTCCAACTTTAGAATGCTTTGAACAACGAGGGACATGATCTTTTGATTTTGACGAGGAAGATCAAATGAGTACTGGCTGCGATGATATCTAAAATGGACGAACAAAAGAACAGCCTCGAACAAAAGCTGGAAGAACAGAACAAAAATCTGAACAAACAGAAAGACAGCCTCGACGAACAAAAGAAAAATCTGTAAGAACAAAAGATCATTCTCCAACAAAAATTCGAAGAAGTCGATCACAAATTTGATAGAATAGAGAAGAATGTTGATAACAAATTCGGTAGAATAGAATGTTGATGAAATTTAAAGCAAATGGACAGCAAAGTTAAGCAACTGACAAAAGAGCTCGACACAGCGCGACAATAGAAACTCCAAGAAAGTTGATGAAAGGGTCCAAGGAGAAAAAAGCTGAAGCCTCTCCTTTTCGATTTGTCCTAGAAAAGGCCTATTTGTCCCTGCCGCAGAATTGTTACATGCAATCGATATTGAAAAGCATAAAAACTATATGACGTTAGTGCAGGATATCGAACAAGATTTTAGGGATGGCCACATGCAGGAGGTTTAAAAAGTTAAATTGCGAAATCGAATGCAACAATAAGCAGAAACACTGCAACAGTTCAAAGCAGACGTCAGTAGACTAGCACATTTGTCATATCCCACTGCAGGCCAAGAAATAATCGACGGAATTGCCACGGACGCATTCAGGGGAATCTAACCTTCAAAGCTACGGACAGCCGTAAGAACAGCCGGGAAAAGAACCTTTGCTGAAACACTTGCCTTCGCTCTGTCCATGTTAACAGCCAATCAGATTTTCAAAGGAATGCATTTGGTCAGGGAAGTAGCGGTGAATGGCTGTGGTTCAAGTGATAGTGGGCTGGCTTCCAAATCGGAAGGTTAGAAATCAACAACAAGCCAAACTTACACTAAGAATTAAGTCTCCCCTTTAAATGTTGGAACGAAATTTAACCCTAAGCCGAAACGTCTTTCTTTCTTTCTCTAACACATTTTCCAAAAAACTAAACACATGCTGAGGAATTATAAGTAAATTCACTCCCACTTGAGTGGAAAGTTCTTTTTTTAAAAAGTCTGTTAAATACTCCAGTACAAACTTGGTGTCAAGGAACGAGATACTCCGCTGGAGAGACGAAGAATGTAGTGCTGAACCTGCGGTAAAAGTAAAATATCTTCATGGGCATTGTTAAGAACTAATACGGTGAAAAGGATGCCTTCACTGGAGTTATAAGCAAATAAAGGGTTAAACCGGCAGAAATGGCTATCAAGAAGCCAGTCAAATTGCCGAAGCCATCAGTCGTGAAATGCTTACTTCACAGGGAACGTTTTTATTCGCTTAGCGCAAAACAAGATATCGCACTTTCCATAACGTATGTGGCTACCAAGGGCCCAAAAGTAAAGCAACGGAAACGAATGCAACAGTACAACGTCGAAGCCCCATTCGAATTAAAAGCTATACACATCGCTGGCATTTTTCTCAAACCTTTAATGGCAACCGATACACACTCGTGCTGTACTTCCAAGGAAGCGTGCCAATATCTGAAAATAAGGGCAACGCCACTATACCTTTAGCTTGATGGAATAGTCGAGCTATTCAATAGAACCTTGAATAAGCATCTGTCTAAGGTCATCGGCAGCTGCCAGCGAATCTGGAATCGTCAAATACCTCTCTTCTTAATAACCTAACGAAACGCGTTCCATAGTTCAACAGGATATATACCATGCGAGACCCTATTTAGTCAAACAGTTCGGTTGCCAAGTGAAACGAAATTTGGATCCAACCTATGGTGTCTTAAAAGCTGAACGGCTATGTACATGACTTACGCAGCAGAATTCATAAATTTCATGAAAAAACCAGAGTAAAGATGAAGCTAGCGAGCAGTTGCATCAAGTCTAGGTACGACATCAAAACAAAATATTCCGGCTTCAACAAAGGAGAACTGGTGTGGCTATATATTGCTCGGCATAAAAATGAGCAAAATTGCAACAGGATTGGGAATGTCCATAAAAGGTTATACCCTGCATTAGTGACTTTTTCTACCGGATTCCCGTTTTCTGGGGTTCGATAATATGTGGATAAAATGTGTCATTTCTACGAAACGATGAATGACGAAGTTGTTCGGAACAAAAAAAATTAGGGAAAGAGCAGTGTGATATTCATTTGTATGTGAATAGCGTCATCTATTTTTTAAATAGCGGAAGGTTTCCATATTTGAGCAGCATAAAACTCAACCATTGGAGTATGGAGAATGGAAACGAATTTTGTAGCAAACTGAAAATTTGTATTGAACGCTGGATGGTACAGAATATTCCCGAAAGATATCAGGTGAGTATAAATATCGACATCCCCCAAGATATGCAAGTCAGTTCCAAAGTGGAATTTGAAGACCGTGCTGATTGTTATACTTCATTAACACCGACTACTAAACCGAGATTAACCAAAATACTTCGTTTGGTTAACTTGTTTTGGTAAGAATTATTGCAAAATATAAGTTTTTAAGTTATTTAATTGTTTTTAATATTCTTGTGTTTATATACTGCAGAACATGGAAAACGAAAAGAAAATGAAAACAAAAATACATAATTTGACAAACAGACACAGGTAGGACTTTGTTTTCGTCTGCTTTTTTTGTTTTTGTTGTTCAATTAAAATAACATAATTTATTTCTAAAATACAAAAACGGTTTATTGGGCCTTTAGCAGGATTTTCTTCCAGTTTGCAGATTTTACATAAGGTGCATGAAATGTTTGAAAAGCAAAAATGTAAACAATTTAGAGGTGTTGCATAAAGAAAGTATTTCCGAGTTATGTGAGAGCTTATGCTCGACTCCAGGTGTCTTTCGTTCTCGAAATTTAAAGAAACGGGAAAGAGGGACATTTCAGGTATTGACTGATGCTATGAAAATATTAAGCAATGCTGAAAAATAATTAAGAAGCCGGTTCATGGAATCAAATATATGGACAAGAAAATGGTGTAAATCGAAATTAGCGACATAAGATATTGGAAAGACTTGTCGAGCCATTTGAACTTCTGCAAAAAGATCTTCACAGCATGACCGACAAATCCTAGTTTTATTTATTTTGTTTGATGAAATTAAATATATATTGTTTTTTTATGTTTATGTTATGAAGGAATTATTTTATGTTATGAATTATGAATTTAGATTTAAAAATTTATGTTTATATATATTAAATAAAAGAATTCATACTGTGCATGAAATAAATGTGTTTTGACTTTTGTACTAATCTTGTTATTGCCTGTCTACTAGGGCGAGAACAACGACCTCTTAAAGGTGCAGTCGCCGACTCCGAATATCTGTAGAAAATTTTTATAATTTGCAGACGTTGCTCGTTAGTGTACTTTACCATGATGAAAATGTTGAGTTTACTGAATAAATTGACAGTGACAGTTTGATGTTTAGTGAAAGAGTGCGTTCACAAATTAAATTTCCTTATTGGAAAACCCTATAGTTAGTAATTGCATTTCTCATATTTCTAGCGCTAGGGTTGTTTTCCTTGATTTGAAATGTGTTTTTGATGTTGTTCCCTTGTTAAATGTTCAGATGAAAGTTGCATCCTTTGACTGTTAGTGGTATCATTGTGAATATTCAAGATATTATAATGCGGGCAACCAGCTTTAGTGATTAGATTATAATTATCGATGTGGCTGTCTAATCCTTTTCCAAAACTTCAAAACCCGGCCTGCAGCTGTTCAAACGCATTTCCAACAACTCGTCTACATTTTGGAAGAACAAAGTTAAAGTTATTTTTTTCTTAAGTTAAAGTAGTACTATATGGATCCGGCTTGATAAAAATGTCAGAGAACTGAAATGCTGAATCAACAATGAGAACAATTGGAGCATTAACACCGCACAAGATCTTGGACATGTTAGAAATAATTGGAACTTAATGATGTATCCTAAGAGATGAGTTCCCAAATACTTGGGAGTGGTTGCACCGACCGGGACTTGCTACGTTAATGTAAACGAATCTGTATCTGAATAAAAGTATAAAAGTTAGAAATTGATCAGTTTAAATCTTATACTGTTGAATACCATCCTTTGTAGTCAAAATACTCGAGATCATCTTCCGTTTTTGGCCTAATCTCAGTGTGACAAAAATCTAGAAAAAGACATATTAAATGTAATAAGTTATAAAAAGTAAAATATGAAGATTCATACCTATTGCTCCTAAGCGCTGAGGAAACCCTAATTTTAGAGATCCGTTGACCTTTTCGATTATCAATTTCTCGAAACATGCATAAAGAGCGAAGAATGTTATTTTCCATATGTCTGACAAGTGCATTTTAACAATCCAAAGATATTTGCAATGGTTCGGTATTTTGCTGAAGATCCCAAAGCATACAACAAAATTGGCTCAGTGGTTTGCATTTTCTTTAATAGGTGTCTTTTTTTTTTTTTTTAAGTTGTTTAAGGTGAGGACGTGAAGTTTCAACATTGTTTTGAGATATTCGAAAAATTTTCCATAAAAAAATCTTGGAGTTGTACGAATCTGAAAAAATGATAATATTGATAGAAATAATACAGGTATTGTACTCAACTTCATGCTAAGTTAATTCTTGATGATGTCGTTTTCGTTAAAAATTAATTTACTCTAACGATTTCTGTAACAATTTCACTACATTAATCATCTTAGTTTGAAAGATTGTCCATTGCGCCAGCGATGTGCTCAAATTAATCCTCATTTTATTTACCTTTGCTTATTTAATTTCATATCTAATAAACAAATTTTTGTTAGAGGCAATTCGAAATGACAGACAATAACATTTGTTTTTGAACCAGAGAGGCATACGTCAAGTTAATCTTTTTTCTTCTGTGCAAACACTTCATAAATCTCGATTCGTTAATCCTGGTTTATAATCTGGTGGAAACGCACCAACGCAATTGTTCAATGCGGTTCTCCTGTTCGTCTAGATTTTTCTTTCGATCGTCGACTTTTTTTTCAATGCTATTCTTCAGATTTTGTTAGAGGCTATTCTTTTGTTCTTACATTTCCGACAAGAGGAGTTGCATGATCGCAGCCATGTCGCTGCCAGTCCTCATTTGATCTCCCTCGTCAATGTCAAGGGAGTATGTATCTGGATCATTCTCTCGTTATTCAAAGCGTTCTGAAGTCGGAGTACCAAATCCTCCACTGACGCTGAGGTTTCTTTTATTCAACTCAGATTTGATAAGGGCTGGGGTCAACTGCAAAAGTTATCGATCCATTATAGTTTTTTGTTCTTTTTTTGTTTTTAAATAATCACACAATATGCCCTATCCCACTTCTGAAATCATGTAAAATGTTTATGCGGGTGCAAATTATAGAACATTTAAATTTCAATACAATAGCTTTATTCAATCCAATTACAATTCACAATCCAATAAGTTATCTCAACCATCAGTACTCGTAAATCACATTTCAAAATCAATTGATTGCATACCTTGAGGATGCCGATATTTATAATCCTCTGACATATTTCGAGAACAATCTGCGGCATCCAATTTTACATTTAGCTAGAAAATCCGATTCCGTTTTCTTTTTATCAATGGTTGATGCTTCTACTATGGAAATTAAGATGACGCTGCTCACATCACATTTTGGGATGTAACAGTGAAAAATGTGTTGCAATCCCTTCATCAACAAGATATAAAAAAAAAATTTGATAAGGTTTTTTAACTTTAATTATAAATTCGTGGAATGGGTTAAATCATAAAAATACACCAAAGAGTTTTTTGTCACGTAGGCCAAAAAGGTGTGCGTCTCCGTGAAAAAACAACTAGAAGTTGTCTGAAGTTGAGATCGCGTACATTGAACGCTACAGCTCTTGAAGTCCTCTGCGGTTGAGACTGCATATACTGAACGCTACAATTTGTTTTCTTTTTGCTTGTACTGTTTTTGCAGAATATGTTTTCTAATGTTTTGTGCGCGAAAATATTGCAGAATCGTCTGAAAAATACACATCCGTTGCCGATGATGTTGCTGGACACCCGCCTGGACGCTGACTGCTTGATGTTCCTGTGTTTTCACAATATGCTGGTTTTAGTTTCACAGAGAATATCGTGGTGGGAATGCCACTAATTGTCACTTTTAAAACTGCATCCGATATTGTTTCCACCACTTTATATGGTCCATCATACGGTCGTTCACAGGGTTTTCGCACCGAATCCAATCTCACAAAGACGTGTGTGCAAGTGAACAATGTCCTGTGAGTGAAGGCCTTGCACTTCGTGTGATGTGCTGATGGTGTCGATCGAACAAGTTGCATCTGCTCACGGAATTTCTCTACGAAAAACTGAGGCTCTGGTGAAACCTCCTCATCAATAAAATTTTCACCAGGTAATCGCAATGTCGTACCGCATACTAACTCCGCCGTTGTGCTCTTGATGTCTTCTTTATAGCTGCTTCGAAGCCCTAGAACTAAAGTTGGTAATAGATTTACCCAGTCAGATGCGTCCTGACACTTTATGGCTGATTTGAATGATCGGGGCCAGCATTCTATCATTCCATTAGAGGCTGGGTGATATGCTGTTGCTCTAGTTCGCCTGCTGCCGATGAGTTTGGACAATGCGTTGAACAGTGTGGACTCGAACTGGGAACCTCTGTCAGATAATATATAATTTTTGCCGGTGCGCCGAATCGGGATAACCAACCCGAGTAGAATCCGTCGCCTACAGAGCGGCATCACAACGATATCAATGTGGAAGTGGTGAAATCTGTCACTGAACACTGCGATGTGTTGTGGTGTGTTTTTAACATGCTGACTGATTTTGCTTCTCTTACAAACAATAAAAGACCTGGCCCAGTTATGAATATCCTTATTCATGCTCGGCCAGACATAGTTTCTGCTGATGAGGCGGCGTGTCGCTCGGCAACTTGGATGTGAAAAATGGTAGTTGTTGTCAAAAATCCGTCTGCGCAGTGACTTGGATACATACGTACGAATACCTGTGCCACTGGTATCACAGAAAACTATGTCGTCTGTGTCCATGAAATTGGAGATATTGACTTTAGAGATACGGTAAGTAGCTTGAACTCTTCATCATTCTTCTGCATATCCGCTAACTCCTGTGTGTTGACGATGACTGGCATATTGATGGTGTGAATTCGAGATAGTGCATCCACTACAATGTTCTCAGCTCCAGAAATGTGTACAAAGTTCGTAGAGTACTGGCCTATCTCCTCGAGCTGCCGTGCTACTCGATCGCAAGCGTGACTGGACTTCTTTTCGAAAGAGTACATTAATGGCTTGTGGTTGGTAAGTATGACTACCTCTCTGCCGTTGATGAGATGTTTAAAGTATTTAACCGCTTTGTATATTGCCAACAACTCTCGATTGTATATTCTGTAACGGGATTCTCGTTCGCTAAGCTTCTTGGAGAAGAAACCAAGTGGTTGCAGTGTATATCCAGAGCGTTGGTCCAAGACGGCGCCGATCTATGTATCTGATGAAGGTCAGAACTAGGGTGTGCTAGTTGGACTACGTTCTTTAGCTTAGTTTTCCATTCCTCAAATGCGCATTCAGCTTCAGTGTACTCTGAACCGGGCGCTTGTCTCTCTTTTTCGCTCCTATGGTGATCGCGTATTTCACCTCCTTTTGTTCAAAGAAAGTGTTGCATGGTTTTCGCAGTGTTGCACAGACCAAAAGTCATGACGTTAAATTCAAACAGGCCGAATGGTGTTATAACAACTGACTTCGGTCGGTCATCTTTAGCAAGTGGGATCTGATCATACACCCTGTTGAGATCGAGCGTGGAAAAAATGGAGTATCCTGTCAACCTGTGGATGAAATCCTTTAGGTGTGGTATAGGATATTTGTCTGGGACCGTAATATTGTTTAGGCGACAATAGTCACCGTAGTGACCATATGCAGAGACGATGTCCTTTCGCTTTTTGGTGGTTGACAAATCCCACGCTGCATCATCCGTCAAAACTCATCTTTGGCAACCTACATATATTTTCAGCTTTTCAATGGCTTTTTAAATCTTTTCCAATGTAGAGTGTTCACGTTGAGACACGGCGTTGAACTCGGGTGCCGAAAGTGAAGTCGAAGATTTTTTTCTCCTACTTATGCCAAATTTTCCATATCCTCCTGTTCTATGGCTATCAAAACTGCGCGCATATGTTCCGGCAAACGGTCGAAGAAAAGCGTTCTCAAGATGGCAGGATGTGTTTGAAGCGAGGTGTTTCACGTGTGCGAGGATGGCTGTGATTTTTTTTTTTCGGTGTGCTCACCGTCATGACTCGGGGGTTAGTGCGAATGTTTGAACCAATCGTTCCTTAAGCGCTCTACATTGTTAGCGGCATGTGGGCTAGTAACTGTGCTTAATGCCTCAGTCTCAAAGCTGAGGAGCAAACGTGAGTATTGTTCTACGTCATTAGTGATGCTGCAAAGTTGAAAGGCAATTTCTACTTGTGCTACCCAAAGCTGTGGGCACATCGTGTTAAAACGTGGTAGTTGCACGCGAGACGCATTTGTAACATCCGAAGAAGATGCGCAAATATAAGACTTGATGCTACTGTTTGCGGTGTATACGTTGTTATACTCGTGGCTACTCTCGATGTTTCTGGACCGTGATCATCAACTAATAGACGGGGAAGATGGCTGCGATGATGCAAGTCAACTTGCCGAAAATAGATGAACAAAAAAACAGTCTCGAACAAAAGCCGGACGAACAAAAGAAAAATCAAGACGAACAAAAGTAAAATCAAGACGAACAAAGGAAAATTCTCGAACAAAAGCTAGACGGACACAAAAACAGCAATAAACAAAAGTTCTATGAACAGAAGAAAAACCTGGAATACCAAAAGAACATTCTCCAGCACAAGTTCGAGCAAATTGACGATAAATTTGAAAGAATAGAGAAGAATGTTGTATAAATGGGCAGCAAAGTTGAGCAAATGGCAAAAGACCTCAACACAGTACGAAAGCAGAAACTCCGAGAATGTTCTTTAAGCTCGTTAGGTTTAAGTTCGAAATGACTACCTGTGCGAATAATTGGGACAATGAGAAGAAGTTCTTTGCTCTAACAATGACCTTGTACGGCCCAGCAGCAGAATTGCTGCAAACGATAGACATCCAAAAGCATAAAGATTATCCGGCTTTAGATTAGGCTATCGAAAAACGGTTTGGCGATAGCCACATGCAGGAGGTTTGCAATGTCCAATTTCTCATCCGAATTCAGCAACGAGGAGAAACATCGCAGCAACTCCAAGCAGACGTAAGTGGACTGGCACATTTTCCAGACTGGACAGGAAATTATCGACGAAATGGCGAAGGACGCATTCATCAGATTCAAAACTACAGTCGGCAGTAAGGATGGCCGGGAAAAGAACCCTTGCCGAAGCACTTGCCTTCGCTTTGGCGATGGAAATGTATCACGTTTTTGTGGTGGCTGACATATACGACGAGTGTATTATTGGTACAGGTTTCATGAGAAAACCTGAGCTAGTTGTGGACTTTGATAATGATATACAAATAAATAAAATACGAACAATTAAGTACTTCAAATATTTATTATAACTAAACAATTAACTTTATAGAAATTCGTGATTTTTAAAAAGATCTGATCTGAGCTAGAGATGTTTTCCCGCTGGAAGAAAAAAAGCGGGGGATGAAAGATGCCAATGTGATGGGTACTTAATGCCAGGATATTAAGAGCGAGCGAAAGAAACGTTTATGGTATGCTTGAAGTATTTGAATGTAGTAGAACTTTTTCTGACTGATGGTTTTGTGGTACTCCACAACATGGAAACATTTTACTTTGGTGTCAGGAGTGGGATAGGAGTTATTGTGTGTAAAACAAAAAACATTGTGATTGGCTGAAAAAGCTAAACTATGTATTAAACTATACAGGCCTCAACAATAACAAAACAATATGAGTTTATTTATTGACCAAGGCGTTTGATATGGTTAATGATAATATTCTGTTGGATAAACTTTATAAAACTGGTTTAAGGGGTTCTGTGCATGAGTGATTTTTAAGATATCTGAGAGAAAGATTTCAACGACTTAAACTTGATGGTGTTTTTAGTGATAAGCTTGAAATAAATATTTATATGTTTTATTTTAATATATGCGAACTCTATTTTAGTAGTAATGTATCAGCCTTTGCTGATGACCTACCATTTACATATGCTAGCAACTCTTTGTTTGAATCAGTAATAAAACTTCAAATAGAAAGTATCGGCCCTTAATAAGCCAAAAACAAGGCTTATAAATTTTAGTTTAATGGATTCAGACCAAATTGACTGCAATAAGTACTTTCACTCTACTTCGCTAAAGATAATTTTATTAGATATTGCTGCATGTACTGAAAACTGCTTTAACATAGAATCAGTTGACAGCTTTAAGTAGCTTGGTGTATTAATAGACAAAAATATATTTTGGAAAGCACATGTGGGAGATTTATAAGTGATTTCTGTATTTTTTTTGCGAAGCTCAGTCAAATATAGTTTACAAGTCAATAATAGAATTTTTGTTGATGTTAAACCTTCAAATAAAACTCACTATAGAAATTTTTCCACTGTGTCAGTACCAAAACTTTTCTTTTATAATTCCTTATAATTTTTTTTTTAATAACGTTAAGTAAGTAGTTCAAGGGTCAAACAATTGTTCGTAACATAAATCTAAAAAATCTAATTAGTCCTCAATCTTTCTTAGTTTCTTTCTTCCTTTAAAATGTATTTATTTCTCAATGCTTGTTTTTGTTTTTAATTTTGTTTTTTAATCCATATATTGTATTTATTATTATTTCAATATATTTATATATATTTTCAAACATCATTACGTACGTATACTGCGCACATTTTGTTTGCTTGATATGTGGAAGGGTCATCCGTCACTAGTCATTTACGTGAAATTTAAGAACGCACTTGATCATCAAGCAAGGATTCGATGAGGAGATGTTAAAGAAGGTCTGGAAGAGGAAGATTTTGATGAAATTTTTGATCTGTTACAAGAAACATATTGCACTTACTGAATTGGTTGATGCTATCGACAATGCCAAGTTAGCATCTAAGGAGATGATTATGCAAAGTGAATCCACAGGTTCTTCTTGTAATGAGCTTTTGTTACCCCAAATTCAAATTCCACATTTTCAGGGCTTTCCATGATATCTGTTTTTCCACACAAATAAAAGGCTGGATGAAATTCAAAAACTTCACTATTTAAAATCCTCTCTTACATATGAAGTTGCTCATTTGTTTGCAGCGTGTAGGTTTGTATTATGGCAATTGTGACAAAGCATGGCAACTTCTGGGCACTAGATACGACCAAAAGCGAGTGTTGGTAGATGCTAACTACCAACTTTTTTTTAACAGCATCAGTTGACAAAGGAGACTGCAAGTAATATAAAGTCTCTACTGCAAACGTCCCAGGAATATTTACATGCCTTGGAAAACTTGACATTGCTAGTTAGTTTTTCGGATGACATGTTATTTTACACATTGGTACAAAAATTACCCGGTTTTACTCAGCGTTTGTGGGAGGAGAAGTTGGGTAGTTTGAAGGAGTTTCCCACACTAACACAATATATTGGGTTTAGTTGACGTGGAGATCTGCGAACGATTCAATTTAGTAAACAGAATTGCTGTTTGTTGGAACTGTTTGGCATACAATCACAAGACAAACCAATGTCAAAGCAATGTACACTGCTATTACTGCAAGCAGAAACACCATCCTCTACTGCATTTCAATAATATCAGCTCCACAGCTACAAGATATTATACAAACACAGTTATAGGTACACAAACTTTTCATACAAAAATAGATACCAATCAACCTAACGTTTAGAAGCTTATCAGTCGAGTGTTCTTCTGACAACAGCAGTTTTTAGAGTCAGGTCTTCAAATGGATCTAAAGCAACTTTTATTACTGAGTCAGCTGTACAACTGCTGGGCTTCATCAATGGTGAACGCTCATTAAGATATCTGAATTCAGAAAAATTAGCAGTGTTCATGTCAGAGGTGTGTAAGTACCTCAGCCTATGTGTTCAAGTTACTGACTGGTCTTTTGATATCCAAGCTTTTAGCTCTCCACAATTGGGAACATATTCAACAGCACAACGTACACATACAGTCCACTCAATCACACAATCAAAGTTCCGAAACTCCAAAATGCCGACGGGAATTGAAGAATCACAAAAAAAAAAAAAAAAACTTACCTTTTATTATTTAACACCATAACAACTAAAAACAAAGGGGGAAAATAAAAAAAAACAAAAAGAAAAAAAAAAAAACCGAACAACATTCGCGACGCACATTGACCCAGTTTTGGTTAACGATCAAAAATATTTCACTTTTGCAAAACAAAGTAAATCACAAACATTTCATCTCCCTTTTTATGTTATGTTATTGTTATGTCGCCATCTTTGTCCATTTTATCAAATTACATGATCTTGTCTCATTTACATATAGATATTCAACACACTCGCCCTCACACAATACACAACTCTTATGTCAAAATAAGTACGACATACTCCAACTTCAATTGGGGACAGTAAAGGAACATGATCGAGGACACTTGCGGACGAAAATTGTCCACCGGCCGGGAGCATGTTCGTAAACACAATTACAACATACATTTAATTTTTTAATAACTAATACTATATCTTAATTGAGATTGTATGTAATAATTATTGAAACTAAGTTAAAAATAATTTCAAATGTAACAATTAAATTATGACTTGTAATACGAATGTATGATATTTTTAAAGTTAAAAATAGAATTAATTGAATCTTACACGAGTGTGCTTGGTAAGCTAAAAGAAAATAATTGCCAATTTTTTCACATGACCTTCAAAGTGCGAAAGTTGGTGTTGCTCTACTTAAAAGTGAACTTACTGAAATAGGTTTAAAGAGCATCGGCGTAAGAAAAGTAACAAAAAAATACGAACTAAACAAAGCTATGTACACGAACTACATCTATTTGATGTCTCTTGAAACTAGTTCAATTACTCTAAGAGATCTGCAAAAAAACTATCGTTCCATCTTTCATACGCAAGTAAGTTGGAGTTTTCGTCGAAAACTAAAAGGCAGAGTAACTCAATGTCGCAACTGTCAAATGTTCGGCAATGGTGAGCGTAATTGCCGCGTAAAAACATATTGTGATCTGCGCTGGTTCCCATATGACTTTTAGTTGTAAAAATCCCTCTCCATATAAATGTGCCAGCTTGGAGATGAATGCGAACGTTAAACGAAAGAGGAATCCTTATATTCACGCAGATTTCTCAAGTTCAATTCCTGCCCCCACTGCTGACAAACAAGTTTCGTTTGCTTCTATGATGGATTTCCCCCGCTTCCACCAAGTCTTCATGCTGTAACGGCTATGCAGAGTAATACTGCATGCACAACTTCGTAGCCTCCAAACGCCTGGGTAAGCCAGACTCAAACATATTCGGTCGTAACTAACACCAACGAGATGCAAGCAGGTAGCAACTCCACACTTTTTACTATTTAAGAGCTTAATTCATTAGCTATGGAAACGATAACCAAATTATCTGTATGTAGAACAACAGTTCTAAGTTTTTGTCTTTTAATTGCAAATAATATGGTAGATAGTAATAAAAAAATAATAACATGGAATGCAAGAAGTATACGTAGCAAAAAAATTCCTAAAGTTTTTAAACAATAATAATATTGGTCTAGCTCTAGTAACTGAAACTTGGCTTAAGCATGGTGATAATCTGTTCACCTTTGAATTTAAATGCTATCGAGTAGATAGAATCAATAGAAGAGGTGGAGGTGTTGCAATCCTTAAACGAAGAAAAAATCAACATTCGCTCTTACCAATTATTCAAACATGTTTAGTAGAAATAGTGAGCATAGAGGTAGAGCTAGAAAATCATCAAACAATTAAAATCTACTGTGTCTATTTCGCTGGTGCTCGTAGGTCTGTCGAAAATAAACATTTATTTAAAAACAATTTAAAGAACATTTTCTGTGTAAATGGTAACTTTTTGGTAGACGGTGATCTCAACAGTAGATACAGGGAATGGGGCTGTGCAAGAGCCAATGTTTGGGGGAATTTACTCTCGGACCTTTCTGAATCACTTCTCGTGGCCGACCTTCTGTCCTCGATATTTTTATTTAAAATATATCTAGTTTTATTACGCAACCAATATCATTAAACGAGCAATCCTCTGATCACAATCCAGTTCTGTGCAAACTTCTTTGTTCAGGCAAGGCAAATATATGTATAGTACTTCCAAGACCTAAAAAATGCAAATTGGAAACGATACCGTGCAATTATTAGAGAAGAGTTCAAGAAAACTATTGAAAATATATCTACTAAAGAAGAAATAGATGCTGTTGTAGCTGACTTCAACGATTTAATCTTAGAAGCCGTAGCTGACTCCATACCAAAATTTAAAATAAATAAATTTTACAAAAGCTTTCCACTCATTTAGCAAAATTAATTAAACTGAGAAATATGCAAAGAAGAAATTGGCAAGGATATCGGAAGTTGTTATATCGAGATAATGTGCAGCACCTAAACCAGTTGATCTCGAAACATATAGCTCAGCAACGCCACGAAGAATGGAATAAAAAACTTGATTGACCTGGACTTCAGAATGGATCTAATTTCTATTACACAGATGATGGAAAAGCAGACGCCCTTGCCATTACATTTTTAAGAAATCACTGTGTATCAGCAAGCCTAGGCGATCCAGCATCAAATGCATCAGTTAGTGAAATAATCCAGGATTTCAACACCCTAATACCTGTCACCCCCTTAAAAGCACTTCTTACAGAAGACGACGTAAAATTTCATATCTATAATTTAAATACAAGAAAGGCCGGCGGGTTCAATCTTATAAAAAATTTGTATCTCAAGCATTTGCCGAAAAGGAGAGTGAAATTTTTAACAGACATTCTAAATGCATGCCTGAAAATCCAATATTTCCCCAAAACTTGGAAAATAGCCAAGTAAGAAAACCCCCTGTAAGCCTCGAAAGCTATAAGCCGATAAGTTTGCTTAGCAGTGTAAGTAAAATATATGAAAAAATTCTCGAAGAAAAAATATCAAATATAGTTACAAAATGTAGCATATATCCTGACGTGCAGTACGGTTTTAGACCTCAGCATAGTACCTCCCACCAGGCTCATCGAATGTTAAATTTTGTCAAAAAAAAACCCCCAACAATGAAAATAAACCGGTATGATGCTTTTGGACATCGAAAATGCATTCGATTCTTTGGCATAGTGGTCTTTTATATAAAATGATTATGTAAAACTTTCCTCCGTTTCTGTGTAAGATAGTCCAAGTTTTTTGTCAGATCGTTCTTTTAAAGTCCAAATCAATTATAGCGTTTCAAGTCTGTTATGTTTTGAGTCGGGTTTGCCGCAAGGTTCCGTTCTTGGTCCAATTTTGTGATTTTCCCAACTTAACCAACTGTGAAGAAGCAATGTTTGCAGATGATACTGCATTACTCTCATCAGACGAATTTGCTCTCCCTATTGAAACTAATCTTTGCAATGCGATGGTAGTAATAGAACACTATTACAATAGGTGGAAAATTAAGCTGCACGGTGAAAAAATCTTTTTTACAGGAAAAAGAAAACCTTGCTATCTTCCGAACAGCCAACTGTAATTGCATGGATCGACCATAATCTGGTCCAATTGTGTAAAATACTTAGGTATGTATCTTGACAGCAAACTTACATTTCATGAGCATATTTGGAGAGCCCTACAAAAGGTCAATATAGCTATAAGGATGTTATATCCTTTTATAAACAGAAAATCAGCTCTGTCTAAGGAAAATAAAGTGCCGCAAAATAAGATACTCAAGATGATGTTTAACCTTCCATGGCACCACTCAACTTCAAAGCTCCATAGAAGAGCGAATGTTGAATTGCTATCGGTAACAATTAAAAAACTTACGTGCAATTTTAAAAATAAATGTGCTTACGCTAAAAATCAGCTACTTAAAGCCCTATTGTAGTTCATCCATATTCATTTATACGTCAGTTTATATGTTGTATAGATGTAAATTTATACTCATTTATTTATTTATTATTTTGTATATATTTTTGTAATTATCTATTTATTAATTAATTCTTTATATTATTATTTATTTATTTATTTATTGTTTTTTTGTTTGTTCAATTTATTTATTAATTTACTATTTACTCACTTGTTGAGCCAATATATATTATTGTTAACATATTTTTATTTTTATTTACTTACGCACCTGTATACTTATTCTTTTTATTTATATACTAATGTATTTAATTTATATACTAATGTATTTATTTATTTATAATTTATTTATATTACTTATTGTTATTATTTTAATTATTATTTTATTATTATCATTATTGACTTTGTTTTTTTAAAGATTTGGAGGTTTTTATCGAACTTTTTTTTTTTAAATTATAACAATACTTTACAAAAAAAACAATGTTTCAGTAGAAAGTTATAAATAATATCATATCTCTGTATTGTAAAATGTGTGGTAGCTATCCTTTGTAAAAATTTGTAAACGAAATAATGATCTATCTATCTAATTAAATAATGGGCTCACTTACGTTCAAGTATAGAGTCTGGGATTTATATTATTCACTTAAATAACCATTTTAAGTAAATGTTTAAAAAGCCCGGCCCATCCGAAGGATTTTACATCCCCCAGAGTCGGTAAAATGTCAAATACACCGAGAAAACTTTATCAGTAGTGAAACTACAAACATACTATTTAAACCTATATACTTTGTTGTATGTCTGTCAGGACCTGGTTCTTAGTCTTAAAAGGGTTGAAGCTTCCCTCATTCGATGGGTGATACCTATAAGAAGCAGTTTGAAATGGCTGCTTGTGCGAACGACTGGGACAATGAGAAGAAGTGCTTATCCTTAACAATGACTTTGCAAGGTACTGTAACAGAATTGTTTCAAACAATAGACATCGGAAAGCATAAAGATTATGTGGCTTTAGTATAGGCTATAGAGAAACGGTTTGAGAATAGCCACATGCAGAAGGTTTACAAGGTCCAATTGGAAAAGCCGTAAGCAGCAACGAAGAGAAACACTGCAGCAGCTCTAAGCAGACGTGAGTAGACTGGTACTTTTGCCATACCGCGAAATAATCGATGAAATGGCAAAGGACGCATTCATCAGAGGAATTTTAGATTCGAAAGTACAGTCAGCAATAAGAATGGTTAGGAAAAGAACCCTTGCTGAAGCACTTGCCTTCGCTTTGGCGATGGAAGTAGCCAATCAGAATCGGGCTTCTAAAGGAACACATTTCGTCAGGAAAAGAGCATCTGTTGAATGCTCCTGCGGAAGACTTAGTGTCGCGGAACGCGAAACTTCAGGGAATAGGCGTAGAATGCGATACTCAAACTGCAATAAAATAGGACATTTTCAAAGGCAGTGTAAAGAACCATTGCAACGAAAAGTCTGCCCTCACTGTGGTATTAAGCAAATAGAGGAATAAACGATCAGAAACGGCTTTTAAGAAGCCGGTCAACCTTCCCGGAGATACCAATCGAGATATTCTTAAGCATCAACTTCGGGGGGCAGAAATTGGTAGCAGCGGTCGACAGCCCCAAGACTCGCTAGCAAAACAATGCAACAAAAGCCTACTAGTAGAAGTACTCAGAAAAATGAATGGCAACAAAAGACACTGGTGCCACGTGTTCTGTTATCAGAAGGGATCTGGTGCAGAAACCTGGTTATATAACACCAGCGGTTACAGCTTGAGAACACCCACGAAAGAAACGACTAAGATATATGGTGAAGTCCGCATAAAAATTCACCTAGCCGGAATAGTCTTATCTTAAATTTTTCTGGCGATACAGATTTCATGGAAGAACAGGGATTTTTAGTGGACTTTGGGGCACAAACCCTGAAATCCGGAAACATGGAAATACCAATGATATACGAAACGTCAATACTTTAATTTTAAAAGTCGTTCCATTTGATGGAACAAGTAAATAGGAGAACCTTCATGGTAAGAAAGACCTTGGTGGAACCAAAGAACAACATGATACCTGTAAGGATTCTAAATCCAGAGACATTCAGTATAAGGGTAAAAAGGGGTTTAGGGCGTTAAAATCAAGAACAAAATTCTTAGCTTCTGTAGTCTGAACCAATAGCAGCGTATCCTGGTAGAAACCTTAGCGGTGAGTAGACTGATATATTTGCTACACAAGACGGAGAATATGAACGTACGCAACTTGTTCAACACCACATTGACAACGGAGACGCCCGACCAATCCGTCAACCTACAAGATGTCTTCCATTGGCAAAACAAACAGAAGTTGCCGAAATGGTGTCGAAAATAAAAATTGAGAGACTGATTGAAGTATCGCAGAGTCTGTGGACATTTCCAGTGGTCTTCGTGCAGAAAAAAGACGGCAGCACGAGATTTTGTGTAGACTACTAGCGTCTTAACGATATTATCGCAATAAAAAGGACAGTTACACTTTGGATTCGCTTTCTGGTTTCTATTTCTTAACTTGAAGAGCGGTTACTGGCAGGTAGAGATAGAAAAATTGATAGTGCTTTACTTCGCATAAAATTACAAGGTTTCGCTATCAACGTTTTACAGTCCAGAGAAATAGGTAAACAAATATATGTATCTTAAATTTCGTAACTCAATTCACTACTTATTGTACATATTTCCTTAATATAAGTTTTATCCTTTAACATACAACATGTAACTCTATCCCTGTATTTAAATGAAGGTTTTTTTTTATAGCTTCAAATTAAATTTATAGTAGATAAACGAATGCAATTAGCTAAAATTTATGTTTCTCAGTAGTAAGATAACATTGTACCATCATATCTCTGTGCAAGCTGTGCTAAAAAACAAAAATAAATATATATATATATATATTTACCTATGAAGCAATAAATATTTATCTATCTAAGCACAAAAGATTTTAATTTGTCTCTGTTTAGGGAATTTTATGCTAATTCCAAAGTTTATTAACCGCGTTTTCACAACAGGCAAAAGCGAGTGCTTAATGGATCTTCTTATTAGTATTGCTACCTCATCTTCATCTTGATCGACTCTATTGCATCGATAGCCTCGGGTGTGGACAATCGTAAGTCAAGTTTAGCCATGTTTCAGTTACAAGAGCTATATCGACGTTTCTAGCATTTAAAAAGTTAACAAACTCAGTGATTTTGCTGCGTATACTTTTACTATTCCAAGTTATAATATTTAAATGCCTCTCTGTCATATTATTTGGGGCTATGACAAAAACTTAGTTGTGTACGTGTAGATAATTTATTAATTCCATAGCTAGGCTATTTAATTCATCTGCTGTGAAAGTATTTATTCGTTGATGATTTAAAAAAACAAATTTTTTTTTATTATTTGGAGACAAAGTCTCCTTATTCAAGCCACACTTAAATCTAAACATTTCTGTTGCTTAACATCTGGTAATAATATTCAAGTTTTTGATTATTTTGCAATTGCATGCATTCGTATGCACCTGAACAAATATCTTATTACCGAAGGTGTGCTGACCTGTCAAAAGTTGTTATGATACGTTTGGGATTTGTATCGGCGCGTGTGCTGAATCAGCAGCAGACAGCGTTTTAACTTCAACAGGGTGTTGTTGCTGCAAATGTTGCAGGTCGCGCTGGCGGCAAAGTTGCTAAACGTAAGTGGAATGTTTTCCGAAATTTTGTTGATTGTTGGAAGGGCTACACTTTCCCACATTATTTGATTAGTGTGAGAGGCGGGAAACAGCTGACGCCGCTGTGGAAGTTGCGGAAACTCTGACAGAGAGTTAATTGAAACCTGATGATGTTTAGTGTGAGTAGGTGGTTGAATGTGTTGTCGGTTGGATGTCTTTGACATAACATCTTGTTTATATTTTTCCTTGAGTTCTAAGAATTTTTCATTTTTCAGCTAAAGAATTAGTGCAGGCAGAAGTGTTATGTGGGCCGACATAGTTGGCACAGAAGGTTTTGACGTGACAATTTTTTTCACCATGACCTAACATCTGGCTGCATAATGCAACAGAATTGAGAAGGACTATACAAGGTTTTCTACCGGATCTAGTGTTAGAATCGAGGAAAGTTTAAGGTGGTCCATTTGGATATTATGTGTCATTTAGGCGTAACGTTGAATGAAGAAGTTGTTTGAGACGCACAAGTTTAAGGAGGGAGTGGTGAGATATGCATTTGAGTGTGACCAGCGTCATATAAATTTGTTTAGCAGAAGCCTCAACCTTTGGTGAATGAAGAATGGAATAAAGTTTTCTAGCAAAATGGAAAATTGTATGAAACGCTGAATGGCGCGGATTCTTCCTGAACTATGTCGAAGAGTATGAATGTCAGCATCCCAAAAAGTGCAAGGGAGTTTATCAGTTAAATTTTAAACGTGAATTAAGAGAAATGATTAAGTGGTTGAAAGTATGGTACGGTGGACTTGTAGATAAAAGAGATGGGGGGCAAAATAGATTTCGGGGGTAAGTGTATAAGAAAAAGAGTTGGAAAGAGACAAACAATCGACGGAGAGTGTCTCTTCGTTTATCGAGGGTATTCAGGCTTGTGATTTGAGAAGGTCTCGAAAGGAGCTAAGATTAGAGGATCGTTCTAATTAGACCCTAGAGGAGCAAATCAAAGAAAACGACGCTGGATCCTCTCAATTCGGGATACATGAACTCGTTGAAAGGGACACCACGCTTGGCTAGCGTACTAGAGAAGGGGACGAATAAAAGTGATGTATGGTGATCTGCTCACCTACGGGTTGCAGAATTCTTCTGACCATCTTTCAACGAAGCCAAGTGATGAGTTTTCTTTAGTAATAACCTCATCAATATGAGAGCCGAATTTACGTGATATCGCGAAAAATGTTTCAGACAAAAGTCACAAGGGGACATAAGATGGTGACCACGAGTTTGACTTTGAGCCCCATTTTCAACGTCAAACGAAGGTCATTTTTGATTTTTTAATGGGAACCCCTATTTTTTGACAGATTCGTAATCTGCGTGAAAAATTACAATTCTTTTACATAAAACACTTTTTCAAAAATTCGTTCTTTTCCCGTCAGAGGGCGCCAAAATTACTCGAAAAGTACGAAATATCGCGAAAAATGTTTCAGACAAAAGTCACAAGGTTCTGAAGATGGTGACCACGAGTTTAACCTTGACACCCATTTTCAAGGTCAATCGTAGGTCACTTTTGATTTTTCAAATGATAATTCCTGATTTTCATTGCTCAGTGGTATTCCTCAATGGGGAACACGACTTTGTGTCAAAGGTCTTGTTCATTCAGTGCTAGATACCACTGCACGTCTAAATCATTAATCGGTTTCCAACGTTATTAGGGTGATAGAAGGTCAAGATTTGTTTTGAGGAAGTCATTATCGCCTCGAGTGAAGTTAAAACTCAAAGAAATTTCGAATAGAGACAAATTGTCCTAAATATATCTGAGAGTGTATGATGTGCACTCTGCCCATTTTTCTACTTGAACGGAACTGTACTACATTTAGAAGTTCGATATTTGTTTTGAGGAACTGATTATTATTAGTAACGTTTTCCAGATGAATAATGCAGGCTATTTCAATTCAAGAGAAAATTGAAATGATATTGATTTATGGAGAAAGTGGAAGGAACATCGATGGTGCTGTTGCTCCTTAAGCCCAACGTTTCCCAGACCAGAATTTACAATTCACTGGTGATGGAAGTGTGCAACTAAAGAAAAGGAATTGGTCAGATAGGGTGGCTGTTGAGGAAAATGAAATAGCAGTGTTAGTTGCCGTTGCACACATAAACGTCGAAATGGGAAGAATTCGATGATCCAACAGTGGGAGGCAAGGGGATCCACTCTAATTAATCACCCCGAAGGAAAAAAAATACTGCTACGTCCACGTCGTTGTTTCTGGGTTATGCTAAACGCAGTATGTAAAAACAAATAAAAAGCCTACGAGCAATACGACTGAGCAATGAAAATCAGGAATTAACATTTGAAAAATCAAAAGTGACCTTCGTTTGACCTTGAAAATGGGTCTCAAGGTCAAACTAGTGGTCACCATCTTATGTCCCCTTTAGAACCTTGTGACTTTTGTCTGAAACATTTTTCGCGATATTTCGTACTTTTCGAGTAATTTTGATATTTCAAGTTTTAAGTCGCCCTCTGACGGGAACAGAACGCATATTTGAAAGAAGTGTTTCATGTACGAGAATTGTAATTTTTCACGCAGATTACGAATCTGTTAAAAAAATAGGAGTCTCATCTAAAAATCAAAAGTGACCTTCGTTTGTCCTTGAAAATGGAGCTCAATGTCAAACTCGTGGTCACCATCTTATGTCCCCTTTACAACCTTGTGACTGAAACATTTTTCGCGATATTACGTATTTTTCGAGTAATTTGGATGTCTCAAGTTAAAAAACTCACCCTGTATACAAAAAAAAAAAAAAAATTAAATCCGCGAACAGTGCTGCACAGACGACGACGACCAGGAATCAATCATAACAGGTTACAGTATCAGAGACCGTGTTCATAATTGGGTACAGAAAGAGACTTAAGCAAGTGAAAATAACAAGATGCAAAATAATTCACCAGATGCAAGGCCAAGCGTAAAACAGGGAAAAAAGGAAATATGGTATATACAATGGGTTCAATTTCAGCTTTAAACAAATCTCAGATTGCTGCCAGACAGTTAATGTCAAAAAAACAGTTCCAATTTTCCGGACGACCAGAAGAATGACTGTTTTTTGTAAGCGGGTGGAATAATTTATCAAAGGCTCGCAAGATCAGCAACAACGAGGATATGATTTGCCTCCAATGATGCCTTAAAAGAAAACCTCTCGAAGCAGTACAGTTCAGATTTTTGCATCCAGATCAGTCGATGGGGTGATAACTACATTGAAAATGTTATTCGGTAGGCCCGAAATAATTATTCAATCGCTTTTGAAGAGGATTAGAAATTAGCCTGCACCAAAATATGAGAAGTTAGAATTCATAATCCATTTTTTCCTCGAGGTGGATAATATGTGTCGCATGATGAAAGCTACCAGACTGTGTTCATCTTAACAACTCTTGTTTGCTGCAAGAACTATTAGAGAAGCTACCAGCACAAATAAAACTGAATTGGGGCATGCTTAAGCAGAATGTTTCTTATGTTGACCTGTCGGTATTTAACGATTGGCTTGCGAAGTATGAAAGTGCTCCGTCAGAGGTTACGGTAACCATCCCTCTCCCGGCTAAACAAAAACTGAACATGAAGACAATTCATCAAGAAAGCCTCAAAATAACAATAAGTGTCCTGAATGCAAGTGTGATTAAAAATCGCTTGATACATGTCAACATTTCATAAAAATGCAGTTGCAAAGCAAATGGAAGTAGATTAAGAGTTTATAGAGTAGTTTATAGAGTACTATAGAGCAGTGAAATCACTTGAAGAGAAAACTATTTACTATGAGAATATGCGCCTACCGGACAGACGCCTTCTACAGCAACCTCAACTAGTTAAAAAGGTCGACAAACAAATCGAAGAATATCGAATGAAAGGATACTCAAGAAATTTAAATGAAAATGAGGTGAACAATCCCACGTCGCGAATCTGGTATTTACCTATATTCTCGGTCATAAACCTTAATAAGCCTGATAAATTGAAAATAGTCTGGAATGCGGCGGCGAAAATTGGAGGAGTGCCTCTGAACTCGTATTTAATGAGAGAGAGATGATGTACTGCTGATGTAGTGCTGCCACCAGTATTATTTCGAGTTCGTGAAAAGGTGATCACGATATCAGGTGATACACGCGAAATATTTCATCAAGTCAAGATCCCCGAAAAGGATAAAGATGCGCAAAGGTTTCTGTGGCGGGATAAGGAAAATGGAAGTATTGAGGTGTATCAGATGCAAGTTATGACATTCGGATCTACTTGTTCACCATTTCGCGCTCAATTTATAAAAAATAAAAACGCTAAAAGATTCGAGATGTAGTTCCCAAGAGCAGCAAAGACGGTTACGGTTATGCGAACGACTGGTTAGACAATGAAACGCGAAGTATTAAGAGCACTGATGTGCTCTGTCGACCCTCTAGGCCTAATTGCAAACTTCACAATTCATCTAAAAATCATTCTCCTGGCGGTCAGGAGTTGGATGTGATGGGAAGATCAAAGACCGACAGTTTCAAAAATGGAAGGCATGGTTGAGTCTGATTCCTAAAATAAGAGACGTATGCATTGACAGAAGATATCTCTCCAATCTGAAGTTTGGAAATGAAAACCGCTTTCGTGGACGCGGGTGAAGGTGCCATTGCCGCCGTTGCCTATATAAGAGTTTCTACCGAAAGAGAAGTTGAATGTTCACTCATTAGCACAAGGACAAAAGTAGCTCCAATCAAGACACTCTCAATACCCCGGGTTGAGCTAGAAGCGGCCGTGCTAGGAGTTAGGCTTTCTAAATTCATTCAGAGGAGACACACAAATTATTTCGAAAGTTTAACATTTTGGACGGAATCTCAAGTTGTCCTCAGTTGGACAGGATCCAGCAGTAAAAAATAAAAAAGTTTCGTAGTAATCAGTATTGGCGAGATACTTGAAAGTTCGAATACACAATTGGAATTGGGTCCCCAGCAATGAGAACGTTGCTGACGATGCTTCAAAGTATAAAAATAATTCAGTAAATATATACCAGCTCCTCAGGCAGATGGTATATTGGACCAGCCTTCCTGTACCAAAATTCACTGCTTCTTCCAGCTAAACTTTCGGAAATTACTGTGTCTGATGAAGGTAATATAGAAGTCAAAGAATGTTTTATTCACTGCGAGACACCACCCTCATTTGTATTCGACTTAAACCGCTTTCCAAGATGGAAAAGTCTTTTAAAGACACTAGTGTTCATTTTTTAAACGATTACGAAGTCTTAATGACCGCAGCAGGTTCCTAACAGGAGAAGTAAATATAAGCAAAACTAGTCCCCTGGAGAGTAATCTCCATACTTGTATAAAAATGGTGTGATCCGTATTGCTGGATGAATCGACATAATAATGGCAACAAAAACACCAATGATTTTACCAAAGCAGCATCCAATCACTAATCTCATCGTAAACGAATTTCACTACAAATTTCATCACCTTTACAATGAAATCGTAGTGAACGAGTTCCGACCACATTACTTAATTCTAAATTTGAGACGTGTTTTAAAAGAAGTCATAAAAAATTGTCAGAACTGCAAGAACAAAAGAGCAGCTCCACTTGCAGTGGTAAGAGAGTGTTGCAAAGAACCCACATGCTTCTTTTTGTTACCGCGCTATGAATTTTGGGATAATTTACATTTGTTTCCGTATAAATTCAATATATTCAAATTCAAATGACTCATAATATATAGGGTATAGTGTACCCTGAACTCGATTTTTGAAAGTAAATTTTGATGATCGACAAGGCCCATTTCATATTCTCTGGCGCCGTTAACAAGCCCAGTGGCCACATTTGTCCAAATATATTGTAAGGGACTAAAGGATGTGAAGTCAGCATTAAGTTTCATAAAATCAACTATCCACAAAAGTGAAACTGTTTCTAACCTAATCTTTTTTTACCATTCTTTCTTGTATATACAATTTTCCCATTCATTCCCTTTTTGTTCTTGGTAAAACAAAAAACCACTGCACGAACCGAAGTTTGTTTCTTTATTTCCAAGATGGAACTAAAAACGGGTACATGAAGACATATATAACCGCGTAATTTCATTTAATCCGGAGAAAAGGCGTTCGCAGAATAACGAAGAGCATCAGCGCTGTCGAGAATGGCAAAAAAAGGCGATAACGGCGAACAAGGAAGATGTAGATGTAAATGAATTCACAATAGAGGAGATCGTAGAGATATTGAAGATTGTGACCGCAACAATGCATATTCAATTGAGACAAGAGGATTCTGAATATAGTGCGTTTCATCCATCTCCTACGCAAAATAGAAATCGGGTTTTCACAAATCTTGTTAAAAGTTTGTCCTTCTTATCTACTTTAGATCGTCTCTCTTCTGATCGTTCGACAAGTTTAATAGTTTTCCTCTTGAATTTTTCTGGAACTTTCCTTAGTCTGTTCTATCACGTTATCTCGCTCTTCTCTAAAAATGCTGAGAATCTACTCATTTGGAAAATAAATAATTCCCATGTGTCTACTTTATAAATCAATAAAGGCTTCAGAGATATCTTAAAAATTGTTTATTTAATTCAAAAAACAAATTATACACCTTTCGTTAAAATACCCTTTATAAGAGCCCATCATACGATTCGCAAGAATAACTCCATTGTCTCCATAGTCATTTAGAAAGCTGAACAATCAGTGACAATTTTGACGTGGATTCCTTAAAGGTAATTTTGAATGTTTTTAACTGCAGCTACAATAGGTAATATATCTAGCTTTTAGCTGTTTTAGTTCCGTTGTGCAGGGCTCTCGTCCAATTGGCAAGGGTAAGCTCATTAATGACGTAGTCTAATAATAAATGGTCAGGTCAGCCCCGACTCACACCAAGGGTATGCCCTCAAATTAGGTTATAAGGCGTATCCTGGGCCCATTGATATATGGGCATACCGTCATTAAGTCAATTCATTGTTTGGTGTTCATTAATAAACACAAGAGACATCCGTAGTAGTGTACACCTCACAAAAACGTGACATCTTTTTGAGGCAAATCTGTCAGTGATATTGCCACCATCGAGTACAAATTTTCGAAAAAAAAAAACTGCTAAGGCCTATAAAACTTTGCATCTTTTGCCCCGTTTTCGATTCCGTTTACCTCATCACTGCTTTTGTTTTAGTTTCAGCATAATTAGTTTCAAGATCGTTACACTATCCGTTTTCAATAGTCAGCTTGAAGTAATCGATTCGCCGACAAAGAAAGTGGCATTTATTCAATTTAAATTGTACCCGGTAATACCAGCATCTAGAACAAGTTTTAGGATCATTGCTTTTTATTCTTATTTTGTTAGCACTACCAGTTTTTCAGTTTAAATGCATTTTTTATTTTCTTATATATTAATTCTTATAGGCTAAACAAAAAAAATGCTTAAAAATAAGCTTAATTAACTTAAAATTATCTTAATCTAACTTACTGGCCCCATGCGGGCACTCTAAGATAAGCCTAACACTTAATCTTTGTCTTTCGACGTATCTTACAGTCTATTCTTATTTTAATATTTGCATTAATTAAGCCTAAAACTAAGAAAACAGATTTTAACAAAAACTTAGTAAATGGACTTTTTTTTTGTTGAAATACAAAACTTAAAACTAAAGCTTACAAACTTCCTAAAATAAATCTTAATATACTTAACCTACTTACATCTAATAAACAATTAAGTTAAATATTATATATATATATACATAATAAATATATACTTAATATATAAATATATGTATATATATATGTATTTTCTGTTTTTGTTTTTTTTATATATTTTTTTTTATTTTTTTTTCTTAAATCTAACTTAATCCTATCTAAAACTATGTAAGTCGGCCATGACTAAAATCTAATAGGCTGCCCAACTTTGCTTCACTCGAGGAAGCTACCTAGTAATTGAGGAATTCGACGACAAAGCATCCTCTTCTTCAATAAGCCACCAAAATTGTTGGTGCTCCCGAGCAACATCTCTCATGTCGCGACTCCCTACCGCTCTACTGAACCGGAGACGCTCCGCACTGCCATGTGCGACACCTCTGTCGTAGTTGAGTCGCCTGTCCGCAGCTGTTCGAGCGACGTGAAAGATTAACGGCACCGCTAATCTGTCCTGGATCAAGCCTTTCTTATCAAGATAGAGGAACGCTCCTGGTGGAATAAAGCCACATATAATTGGGGTAATAAGCCCCAGAGATCAGGTTGTGCGACGAGGTCATTGCTCTTGCAATGTGTCTTCGAATCAACTTAATGACAAAATTGTCCACTCTTATTAGGTTCGCCCTATTGTACAAAACCTCATTAGGATAGAATTTTATGTACTTTACAGGTGTTCTGTAAAGGCGAAGACAAGCCCTAAGGCAAGCCCTCTCAAACACCCGAATCTTTTCCAAAAGACTTGCTCTCACGTTGAACCACACGGGACAACCAAATGTTAGCATAGGCCGAATAAGGGCCATGTAGCAGATCACCTTTACCCTCGCATCGAGTTGTCTGCTATAAAACAGTCTCTTTGTAAGCACAAAAGCTCCTCTGGCTCTGTCCAGAGCAACATCTATATGTTTATTAAAATACAGATATTGATCCAGCCAGATCCCAAGGTATCTGACTACATTTCGACAAGCAAGTGGTTGACCGTACTGTCCGACGATCTGAAACTTTCGCCAATTCTTTCTGGTATCCGCAGAGGCCCCAGACAAAGGCGTCCCAAAAAGAATGGGCAATAGTGTTTAATTTTATCGAAGTCACGTTGCAAGAGTATGTTTATGACCTCAACCTTTGAACCTGATCTGTACGCGATTATGTCGTCTGCGTACGCTATGGCATGGTGAAGTGAACCTATCAAATCACTTGTGTAAATGTTGAAAAGAATCGGCGAATTAACCGCACCTTGTTGGAGACCGTTTTTAACATGAAAAGTTCCAGTAGAAGTCACATCGCCATTCTTCACGATGAACTGTCTATCTGTGAACATATTGAAAAGAATATACAGCAATGGTCTGCTAATGCCCAGCCTGTTCAGTTTGTAGAAGAGCCCCTCTAACCATACGGTATCGAAGGCTTTCTCCAAGTCAATCAGGCAGGCACCAGTGCACTGTTTCTTGGCTTTGTTCCATTGGATATCGGAAACCAGTTTAGACGCGGCGTGAATAATATTATGCCCCGCCTTGAAACCGAATTGATTATCCGGAACTATACTTTTGTCCTCAACCCACTTAGTCAGAACCCTATTGATAACCTTCTCGAAAACCTTGCTGATGTTTGGAAGGAGACTGATCGACCGGAGATTCGCCGGATTGGAGGTGTCTTTATCCCTTTTGGGGATGGGATGTACCACCGCAGTTTTCCAATGCGTCGGATAATGTGCATTATTCATTGCATTGTTAAACAGGGTGGTATAAATGTCCACCGCTTTTAGAGGGAGATATTGAATCACAATGTTCGGTATATCATCGATTCCCACAGATTTCTTACTTCTGATTGTGTCGAAGATCGTTTGGAGCTCTTCCTTCGAAATGAACGGGGGAAGTTAACTTTCATTGGCGATGACATTATTTGCCGTATTCTCGTCACTAAACTGGGTGAAGCCCGAGTTCTCGATTCGCCAGTTCATTATTTCGTTTAGAAGGTAGAAATTGTACACAAGGATTCGATTTTCCAAGTCGTGGTTAGGGCCAATGATATCATTCGCCCTATACACTTCCTGAAAAGTCGCTCCTATAGCCTCAACTTTCTCCTGAGGATCCTCGATCACAAAGAAGTTGTCATCATCCACAACCCCATTTGGATCTATGCCTGCTGCCAAAAGTATGTTTTCGTTGTTTGAAAGGTCGTTTTGATCTTTCCTCTGAAATATTTTATTTATTTGCGGGAACATATTCGGGTTGCTGGTATTTACAGCCCGAATTTTATTGTTCCAATACAAACTTACAGAAGCCCTGTAATTTTCTTTTATTAATGTTTGGAGGTTTTTGATCGACGACTTTAAAGTCATAATCTTCGGATTATGTCTGTCAGTGAACTGTTTGTACAAGGTTTTTAATCTTGTCAGCAGTCTACTTTTATGTCGGTGCAGTGCGTCTATAGTTGAATTGCGGTACAAGTCTTCGTTGTCAGTATGTTGATACCGAGGTATCGTTTTGTACATTGTTTGTTTGATTGTCTCGTCCATTACTTTTAAATATCTGTTAATCTCCTCGTTTGACAGATTTCTGTTGGACGGTGGGTAAAGCGAATTCGAGGAGAGTGCTCTTGTCAGTGTCCTAGAGAAGTGTGTCCAACGCACTCTACTATAGTTGTAGGAATGTCGATGAACAAATTCATCTAGTTCCGCATTTTCGTTTGGAACGGTTATTTCGGTACTAAGACCGCAATGGTCGCTGTCATACACAAAAGTGCGTAGACAGTTTATAGTTTGTTGGTTCGTACCTGTCAGTTGAATTCGTGAGTCGAACAACAGTACATCCAAATAGGAACCGTGTCTAGGAAACGACGGACTGTCCATTGCCTTAAGGCTGAGTCTATACATCACACTGTGCTGAACCCACCAATTGAGTAGTTGGTTCCCTCTAGTGTTTGGTGTATTATTTCCCCAATCTCTGTGCTTAGCGTTGAAATCTCCGCCGATAATAAAGTAGTTTTCTTCCAATTGAAGTCTCAGCAATCGAAAAAGTGTCTCGAGCTCTGAGATGAATAATGTGGATTGAGTAGCCTCAGGTGCATAGACAGACACCATGTACAGCCGCTTTCCACTTCGGAGAGGGATATAGATGATGCATGCCTCCAGCACCTGAAACCTACGTACTACACGACTGTGTACTCTATTACAACGCAGTTCTTTTCTAACAAAGATTGCAACCCCTCCTCCTTGAATGGAGTTGGGTCGATTTCTTCGTATGATTTTATATTTTCTGTGTCTCATTTTGTGCTTTTTGGATAGCTTAGTTTCGTTAACCAAAAGCACACCTGGGACTTGGTCTTTAAGCAACTTAAATAACGCGGCTCTTCGCTCAATCCTAATCAGTGAATTAACATTCACTGCAAGGATCTTCAGGGTTTGCTCCGCCATGTTCGTGCCCATTACGACTGGAGGTGCGTTAGACCCGGCAGCAGCGAGTATATTTGATCTACCCGCTTCGCCTGTTCCTGTATTTGACGCTGAAGCTGAGCCATTTGTCCTTGAATAGAGAGCAAAATAGCCAGCATGTCAGGTACAGGTTCCGGTGCTCTAGGCGCTGGGGCCTGAGAAGCAGCCTTCTGTTGCTGTACATCACTTCCCTTACCTGCCGCCATTTGGGCGTAGGTGACTTGGGGAGTAACGGCTGGTGTTTGTATGCGCACAGGTGGTCGTTTAACTTCCATCTTCTGCTGCCGAGCCAGATTTACTGTTTTCATGTACTGGAATTTGGGGCAACCCCGATAGTTTGCGGTGTGCCCGTATTCCTACATAAAACGCAAGAGAGTTGGCTTTTTCCGACGCTCCGTCCTTACCTAAAGCGCAATCGTTTGACTTGTGGTTCTTTCCACACAGCGTGCCCGAACCTTTGGCAGCGAACACATTGTAAAATATGTGTCGCTTGTCGCAATGAATTGCAGTGATAGCACTGGCTGTGTCGATACTAGCACCAACTTCCTAACCTTCTATCATGATCTTTTTTTAACCCCTTGTTGTCTTCTTGCGTCCCGCAAATTGATTTTTATATGAAATATTTAATTAGCTTTATTAACATTAATTTGATCATGATTCGTTGCTTTTGATTGCGATTGTATTTGTACTGAATTTCATTTTTATTTACATTTGCTTTATTTACAAAAGACTTAATGTAAAAATCTGCTGATTATCATACTATAAATTTGTGCTGTACTATGCTGTGCTGTAGCTCGCGTTAAAATATAATTTAAATAATTATTGTCAAAATTCGAACATTTCTTTTATTTTTACACGATTCAAAAAATATTGAATTGTCAAAACATTGGCGACCGTGACAGGATTTGTTTAGTAAATTCGTTTGGGGTAATATAAACATATAATTTACTTACGATGACTAGTGTCGAGCAAGAAATTAGTATCTTCAAAACAAAATATGCTTTTGTTCTTGGGAGTTTAGCTAAGTCAAAAACATATTTGGTTGACGTTCCAAGAAACATTTCTTTGCCGGAGTTGGATGATAGACTTGGATTGTTGCAATCATATGCCACTAAGTTCAAAGATTGTCAGATAATTCTCGAGGTCCTCGATCCGAAGGAATTGAAGAGTACGAAGCGTTCAGATTTCGAAGACGAGTTGCTCTATTAAAACTTTTCAACGGGCGGAGGAGTGGCAATTTATTGCAAGTCGTCTTTAAAATGTGATCTGTTAGGAAAATCTGTCGACACTGATGTTGAATACATTATTGCTGAGGTTCATAATGGAAGTGTTAAATGTTTAGTTATAACTCTAACCGGAGATTTTCATGTGAACCTTTTTTTTCCGCTCTGTCAGAGTTTTCACCCAGATATATAAATATTATTGTATTAGGAGATTTTAATGCCTACTTAATAAACAATGATTCTCGGTGGCGCCAATTGGTGGATTATACCTCTTTGAGTGGCCTTTGTGTTGTAAGCACATTCTATCCAACTTGTTTTCATACAGATGCATCACTGAGTTTCCTTGATTTTGGTCTTGTTTCAGATCATTCAGCAGTTCTTTTATTTGACCAAATTTGCTTGGGTGGTGTTTCTGACTATGGTATGTTGCTTTGCACGTACGATATTAATTTTTCTTATATCAATAAGTCTATTACCTTTGAATTTAAAGATTTTAAATCTATTAACATCAATGCTCTGCAAGTTGCAGCACAAACAACGACTGCCTGGATTCTTTGTAGACAGAGTCCAGATGAACAAATTAATCGTTTTTAGTTATGTGTTGCCCAACTCTATGAAGATTTCGTGCTTGTTAAGACTGTTTTTGTTACCTTGGTTTACTGCGGAAATTTTAAATGCGCTAAAAATCAAGAATAATCTCTACAGCAAGTGGAAGCTTAATCGTTCTTCTTTTAATTGGGACGCTTATTAAAACGCTCGTTATACAGCCACTAGCATTGTGCGTGATTCGAAACGAAATTACTATTCCTCTAAACTTAGTTCCTAAAAGAAATGTGGAGGAACCTTCGGCAAATTGGTGTTTGCAATGAAGGGAATGATAACTGTTCGTTAAATCCAAATGAGCTAAATGCACATTTTGCTTACAATGCAATGGCTGGTGGTATGTTTGATTTTCATCTGAACCCCTTTACATCAGTGCAAAGGAAAGTCGATTTTGAGGTAACAACTGAGACTGATGTAATCAATCATTGCCTCCATTAAGTCAAATGCAATCGGGGAAGATGGTATACCAGTCAAATTTCTAAAACTAATTTCACCCAGTATTGTTAGCCATATAACCCACATAATTAATTCGTATATTATGACATCTACCTTCCCTCAGGCTTAGAAACATGCGCAGGTTATTCCGATTGCCAAAAAATCGTACGCAAGTTCTGTTAACAATTTTAGGCCAATAAGCATTCTCCCATGCCTATCGAAAGATTCTACCCATATCAAAGAGCAATTTCGAACTGAGTGTGATGCCAAATATATGCATATCGGAATCGAAATGGTCACATTTATGGTTGTTTGCGTAGACTGTGGTTGACTGCAAACTTTACACATCTTGAAACTCAACGGAAGGTCGTCCAAGTCCTTATTTTTAAACTTTAAAACTTCAATATTTACCTTTATACCTACCTTAACTTTTCATCTTCGTTGACTTTCCTTTCTTTTCTAAACTTTTTTTTTGTTTTTTTATCTAATCGTTTATACGAATTATATTTTTAAAAAATGTTAACCTTGCTTATTTCAGTCATCTCATGAATCTTTTTTTTTTTTACTTTTGAAATATTACATACTTTGTTAATTTAAATATCTAATGTAATGAAATTAAGTTCTTATTTTAACTATCAAGCCTAAGTACTATAATAGACTTATGTCTAAATATATAGGGTTTTCTAATAACGACTTGACAACTTTTTTTTTAAATAAAAGGCAAACCATTTGAGATATTTCAAAAACTTTATTATTGGCTTGAAGTACACGCTCACCATACATACACAGCGTGTGCTGTGTGGCTTGTGGCACCATCTTGTTGAAACCACATGTCGTCCAAGTCCATATCTTCCAATTCGGGCCAAAATAATCGGTGATCATGGCGCGATAACGCTGACCATTCACAGTAATGTGACGACCGTTAACGTCGACGAAAAAATATGGCCCAATAACGCCGCCGGCATGCAAACCGCACAAAACTGTTAATTTTTTGTGGATGAAGTGGTGATTCATGAAGCACATGTGGGTTTTCACCAGACCAATAACGCATATTTTGCTTATTGACGAACCAATTGAGCCAAAAATGAGCTTGCTGGAAAACAGCAACAACAATCAACACAAAACTAACTCACGTAAGATACACATTGCATCAAATTTATCAAATAACAACAATCTTTGCATATTTTTTAATTCGAATACACACAGTATACATAATTGCCAAAATTTCTGGCGCTTCCAGTAGATAAACGTTTTTCCGAAGCAAAATAACTAAAAATATATATAAACTGCCTTAGACCAAAACATTCTGTTAGGTTTTGCACATTCAGAAACTGTAGGGAGTTAAGCGAACGCCATAATACTTTACTACACATAAAATCTTCTTCTAATGTTGCATCTTATAAAACGAAAGCAAACTTTAATGACACGGAATGTTTTTCATATGTATCACAAGTTTAAAATTGCGAACGTCGCTCAAAGTCTCAAGCTGACAACACTTTTTTGAGTTTTTTTAGCAAAGCCCTAATTCCAAATCCCTATGAACACAATACACATTCAAATAATATTGTTTTTTTTTTCTACGGCAATAGTGTAAATCAAAAACATATGTGGCAATTTTGTTCCAGTAAAAATCATCTTTGCACTACCTTCCGTTTTGTGCAAATATTACAAATGAAGCAATCTCCTGCAGGCATGTCGACCACCGGAATAAAAATAACCCATGCCTCTGTAAAAATATTATGTTATGATATATAACATAAGATAAACATCACTGTACAATCCCGTTTAAATAATCATTCAAATACTGTTGACTGCTTCATACTTCCTTCTATAACAAAGTGTCAGCCGAGTCATCAAATTGACTACACTTTTTAACGAAACGCAAAGGATTGATATGCTGCTTGGGACTTCACTATTTAAAGAGCTGCTCTCCGTTGGCCATGTGCCTGGTAACGGACGATATACTTCACGAAACGCCTTTTTTCTTGCCTCATCATTTTGTTCTTATGGAACGGATGTTTGACGGATCGGCAAAACATCTACAAGACTTTCGCTAAATGATATATTAATGGTAGGACCGACCATTCAGAGCGACCTATTTAGTGCTTTCTTGAAGTTTTGCAGTCACCAACTGGCCGTAACTTCGGAAAAACGAATCGGTGTGTACAAGTGCAGTCGCCGGACGATAACTTTCAATCTATTCTATGGCGAGATGTTAATTCTGATGATCTACAAACATTCAAACTTATTTATTTATTCAAACTTACGATACCGCCTCAGCCTCTTACCTCGCAATACGCACACTTCACCAGCTTGCTCTCGAAGAGGAACGAAACTTTCCAATAGGTTCAAAAGTGGTCCGTTCAGATTTTTACGTTGACGATTTCCTAACCGCCACTGACACATTTGGAGATCTACTAACAATCAAAGATCAAGTACATATACTTATCCATTTAAGAAAATGGTGCACCAATTTTGAAGAACTACTAAAAACAATTCCGAAAGACGACCGAGAGGAATTTCTCAAAATTAATAATGGAAATGTTACAAGGGCACTGGGTCTTAGTTGGGATCCCAAATTGGATGAATTTTGGTTTTCGCAAAAGCATTCAGATAGTTCTGAAAAAATTACTAAGCGCTTAGTGCTATCAGCTATTTCTCGATTATACGAGCCACTAGGATTTATAGGACCCAACACCTTGCAGGAAAAACTATTTATGCAGACACTTTGGAAAGAAAAACTTAATTGGGCCAAAACGTTACCTTTCCATCTTCATACCTAGTGGAAGCAATTTTGCTTGTGCTCAAAATCAAGAGTAGCATCTATTAATACAATATTAATTCCAAGGCCTGAAATGGCAGCTGCTCTCTTACTAGCTGAACTATTTGATTGCATTCGAAAGGATATTTCGTTTAAGTTTATGATTAAATCATTTGTTGGTCCGATTCCACAATTGTGCTTGCATGGATCTCATCTCCAGCGTGTTCGTTGACTACTTTTGCTGCCAACAGAGTTGCAAAAATTTCAAGTCTTTCCATAAACTTAAAATTAATTGGACCTTGGACTTCAATTAGTAATCAAAGGCATTCAATTGACATCGTTTCCGGACGAATACAAACGACTTCGAAACGACAATCAAGTAAACAAGTGTAGCTGTATTAAGACGCTTAATCCATTTTTAGATCCTTTCAGCCTAGGACGATTACAAAATTCAGTGCTTTGTTATGATGCCCAGCATCAAATAATATTGCCGTCACATGCATTCACCGAAACGTTAATATATATTTTTCATGTTGCTAATCTGCATCCAGGATGCCAAACGCTTACACTTTTCTTAAGAGAACGCTTTTGGCCTTTGGGAAGTTAATTAATAAATGTGTTCGCTGCTGCAGAGTTCGTCCAGTTATTTGCAAGCAAACTATTGGAGGTTCGCCACCACAGAGAGTACAACCAACTAAATATTTTCATCGCTGTGGTATTGACTTCTGCAGACCATTCTATGTCAGTCAGGTATACGTGGCAGTGGCCCAACGAAAACATTTATTTGTGTATTTATGTTAACAAAGGCGGTTCAACTTGTGCTGGCTGCAGATCTCTCTACAGCAGCATTCTTATCAACCCTTAGAAGATTCATATCGAGAAGAGGCAAACCTCTTACAATCTTCTCGGATAATGCCACTAATTTTGCCGGTACAAACTTTAAACTTCAAGAACTAAAACGGCTATTTGACGTGCAGCAAAAGGATTTCGAACAAATTCAAAAGGAGTGTCAATGAAGGCATTAATTGGAAAGTCATTCCGCCTCATTCGCCGCACTTTGGGGGCTTATGGGTTGCTGCCGGTAAAATAGCAAAATATCATTTACGTCGAAACCAGACTACACCAGCCGTAAGGCCACTAGACTTGCCAATTGGCAACAAACGCACCTTGCAACAGTGGCATATGTGGTATTATATATCAAATGACATCGCAATGGGAACTCTCGTTATAGTATATGAAATGACCAATGGAACGAATTATAAAAACATATTCTGGTGCTAATAGCAGATTACGATTCGGTGAGCTACATACTCAAGCCAACAAAGTTAAACTCACTGTATCTAGAATATGCTTACTTCCTTTCGATAATAACGATAAGAAGTATGCACTATAGTTTTGAAAGCACATGCTTCCAACGGGAGGAGTATGTTCAGTATTATTTTGACTTTGATTTTTATATCTAATATTTAATAAACTTTATTATCTTTAATTTAATCATAATTCGTTGCTTTTATTCACCATTGTATTTGTACAAAATTTCATTTTTATTTACTTTTGTTTTGATCACTTTACTATTTACAAAAGACTTTACCTAAAAATCTGCTGATTATTATCGTATTATCTGTACTGTACCATGCTACGGTTTTTCTTTTGATTATGTAATAGACCTGGAAGTAATGCTTTGTAATTCTTTCTATTCAGTTGTTCTTTAACCATCAGTGGTGATCCTTCATAACTATGGTAGCACGCGTTAAAATATAGTTGTTCTTTTAATAAATAATTATTGTCAAAATTTGAACATTTCTTTTATTTTTACATGATTCAAAAAATATTGAATTGTCAAAACAACAATTGTAACATTGTTATGCTCCTCCTTCGTTATTCCTGTTTTAACCGGTGTAATTAACTCTCGATCTACACACTGATCTACTTTCTCTGGGAAAGCTGTCCATGAAGCGCTTGTAATTTGTAGATTCTTCTTACACACTTTCATACAATTTTCTCCATACAGCATCTAGGTAGTTTGCTTATCTTTATCCCATCGATAACGTACTGAATCACTATTTCCTCCTCAAGTAGACCGCTCGTACCTAGTACATGCAAGTTACGTATCCGGTAACGCATGCCAGACAATAACCGAATCTCAACACAATTTCTAGTTAATTCATTTTAAATCAAAATTTAAAAATTTGAATTAAATTTTAAGATTCAAATTAAAATCCAGACAAAAAAAAAAAAATAATAATAATAAAATAAATTAGTGTGAACGACAATTGCAGCAAAATTCTGAAGAAATTCTGGGCCAAAGTTATCAGCCAGGAAATGAACGAACAACTAATGGAAAGGCTCACAGCAGCCATAGAAGCTTTAGCTGCACGATGTGCACCAACCATTCAAAATCGTGCGTGCTTCGTAATGAAAAAAATTGCTTATATCAAACCATTTGATTGCGATCAAAAAGAAGTCACGTAGTTCTTAAGTGTAGTTGGAAAACATATAGATGCGGTGGAAGATCCAGTGAAGTTGGAGTTATAGGAGGCGATATACAACAAATCTGTAAAAACTAAATTACCTCAAAGTAAGTTTGATTTTAGACCTTAATAATAAAATAGAATTGTTAGTTCAAAAAATAAATTCGAAAACATTTTATATTATTTTAGTTAATCGAATTAAAGAAATAATGTCAGGAAATAAAAAATATTTTGTATACTTATGTGGGCTTTGATCAACATAACATAGACATAGACTTTATGACACAAGACAAACGCAACGGACATAATTTAAAACCCAAGAACGATAGACGGGACAACAATTTCGTAAGGAATAAAGATGCCAATCATAATTCGAATAGGCAGAATAACTCGAACAATCAAAATCGAAGAAATTCAGGTCAGCAAAGGCAAAACGATAACTCTCAGCTAAATCCTTCTAGATCAGGGCAATCCAGGCAACAAGTATTCAATCAGTCAGGTCAGTTCCGAAATGCCAATCAACAACCAGAAATAATGGATGTAGGACAGTTAGTTCACCAAGAGCAAGCAGAAAAAGAAACGAATAACGAAGAGTGTTTTTTCTCAACTAGGCCTCGGTAATAAAATCCTTATAATAAAATAAGTACATAGCACTAATAGACACTGGCTCAACAATGAGCATCATCAATTCTAGCAGAGTAGATTGTAGAAAGTTTAAAGTTTTCGAAACGGTTAATATGAGGTTGCAAACATTCAATGGGTCATTCCAATGACAAATAGCCAAAGCTATATGGGAAGCTCTGAACGACATTCCTCCAATTTGGCTGAAAAATGGTAGAAATACCATATATTACAGAATATTTAGCCGCCTATAAAACATTATTTTGGCCGAACCCATAGAGATCCCAACTTGAAATTTGAAATGGAAATAGAGGACGAATCTCTCTATAATATATGTTGGGTCACATCATCATATTAAAACATAGAAAAAGCATTACTTACATACATACTTATAATTTATTTATCTAAAATTTTATTCATTAATATTAAATTATCTAACATTTGTATTTCACATTGAAATATTTACGTAATTAAGTAAATTAATTGCTTCGATTAAAATTACAAAAAGAAAAGAAAAAGAAATAATAATAATTAAACAACAAATTGAAGGCTTTCGTACATTTATTCTAATTCGCTTAAAAAAAAAATCAGAATCGCTACAATGATGATTTCGCTTGAGTAACAATACTCAAATACTTTGCACTCGTCGTTCGTTTAATTCGCTCAAACCATTGACTCAATCATCCTTTGCCACTCGTAGAGTTCACCGCTTCACATGCTTCGTAAACTGCACAAAAGACTTTCTTCTCATAACTTTCGCACATTTTCGCTCGTCGTTGACACGAATTTGCTGTTGACATCAAAGGCTTTGGTCGAATCAATTTATTGTCGTGGATTATAACTCGCTTGGATTTACATCGGCATTCGTCGTCGTTCACACACATTGATCGTTGCATAAAAAGCTCTCATTGTTTGAGCAATTGAATTACTAATTTGATTTTCAGTTGCATTGACTCATACATTCATTCGTCGTTAACCTATGTTGTTATCTGTTGCTGAAGCTGCTGCTGCTGTTATTGCGATTGGCTGCTGCTGTTAGATTATCGACGATTTTCTTCCAGTTTTGTAAACACATACGTACATGAGCTCTTTATTTGGATCAAATAAATAAATTCGAAACATTTTCGCGGGAATTTAGGCCCATATCCAAGTTTAGGATCACGTCATTAAAGCTACTTAAATTAAATCAAAATTCGTTGAGCATACGCATGCGCACATTGTACATATATATCAATTAATTATAATCAGCTACATAAACCTAGCTTATTGCTTTTCGTGGTAACTCATACACCGCTAATATGCCTCTCGATAGTTTAATAGCTTCTCGTTCTTCCACTAAAGGAAGCATTTCGCGAATAAAAAACCTCATTGAAACAAAAACACTATTGCCAAAGGCAATGGCGTTACAAAATCAAATCGAGGGATTGGAATCTTCCGATGCAGGCCGTAGTGAATTTGAAAAGGTGTATGTTTCTACGAAATCCAAAATTCTCACGCAAATGGGTCATGAAAGAAGGAGTAGTACTGTTGCTTTAGAAACAACCATGTCCATATCTCACGCGGTAAATCATTTACCTTACGCAAAATTACCACGATTCAGTGGAAAGTATTCGGAATACAAAAACTTCATAAATACATTTAATAAACGTGTTCATCATGATTTAAGTCTTTCGAAAATCGAAAAATGCAATCACTTACTAAATTGCTTGACTGATCAAGCTCTTGGGACTGTCAAAACATTCCAAATTACAGAAGAAAACTACGATAAAGCGCTCGACAGATTGAAGAAACGCTATGATAATGATTGTCTAATTCTTTTGGAATATATTTCACAATTGTTGGAACTACCGAAAGTTCATAAATCCTCGGCGCCTCAGTTGAGAAATCTTGTTGACAATGTCTCTGCAATTTTTAATTCCCTTCAATCCATTGGTTCAGAATCCGAAATATGCAATGCAATCATAATTCACATTGGTTCCCCAAATCGGATCAGTGCTCAGAGATTTTAAGTCGACGTTGTCAATACTTAGAGGTTCGGGAAAGCAAATCGATGCGACTTGATTCGAGCAAAAAACATTTCAATAAGCCCAAATTAGTTCATTCCGAACAAGGTGAAAGAACATCACTTACCATTAACCAGCAATCGTGTACGTTTTGCAGACATGGTTCGCATACCATTATCAACTGCTCGGATTTTGCTAACCTTTCTAGTCCAGATCGTTTTACGAACATAAAGAAGTTCTTTTTGTGTATTAATTGTCTACGAAAAGGTTATAACGTTTCCAAATGTACTTCTTCGTTCAGATACTATGCTTCATAGACCAAACCAAAATGCAGTCGCTTCAACTTCGCTGGAACAATCGTCTCATCCATCAGTGATTGTGAACTCTGTAATAGGGAGAGAGGTAGCTCAAGTAATATTAGCTACGGCCATTGATCTCGTTAGGGATGCATCTGGAGGATTTCAGCCAGGCCGAATTATTTTAGATTCCGGCTCTCAGGTTAATATCATTAAACAACACTTCGCTCAAATGTTAGGCTTACACACTCATAGAAAAAGTTTTGATATTCAAGGAATCGGTATGACAGCAACCAAGATTGGTGGAACTACCCAAACCACTATAAGATCCAGATACTAGCAGTTTGAAATGTCATTAGAGTTTTTAGTTTCACCTTCAATTACTGGATACCAACCTTATCCATCAGTAGATATCGATAATTGGAATGTATCCAGAAATCTAGAACTTGCAGACGAGCAATTAAATCGGGGTGGTCGTGGTGCAGTAGTATATGCATAGACTCCACAAGCAGAGGGTCGCGGGTTCGAATCCCGTGCAAGGCAGTTCTTTGAAAAATTCTTTTCATAGAATTTGTATGTTGTTATATGAAAATCCCGTCGGCGTCAACTCTACATGAAGGCATAACACTGATGTTGGAGTGGTTGCTGGCTGGGCGTTATGTAACGCACTAGCACGTATTAGGACCCACTAGTTGAGGATGCACTGGCTCGTCCCGTCCAGTTTGACAATCACGGGACTGGAGAAAAGCCAGTAAAAGGGTATTCATATCCCCTTGGTGCGCGCGCGGTATTATAAAAAAAAAAATCAAACAAATCAAAACACTCGTTTGGGATGGATTGTATCAGGAAAGTATAAAATGTTAAGTAAAACTCAAAAAACAACTTGCTGTGTCAGTGCTATGGACAATCGCCTCGATGAACTAGTGGAACACTTTTGGGAACTCGAAGCAGTCTCTAAAACAAAATCAAAGTGAGAATCACTTCAAGGAATCAGTGGAGGAGGTAAACAGCGGAAAAATCATGCTTAAGTTACCATTTAAACAGGAACCATCCGTTCTGGGACAGTCTTATAATACTGCCTTTCGTCGCTTTCTTTCCTTAGAACGTAGATTATCTAAGGATGGAGTATCAAAATCTTCTTACGTTGACTTTCTTAGGGAATACAAAGCACTTGGTCATATGTCGTTGGTAAACGATACCGCTCTTAGTTATCCTCTTTATTTTTTACTTCATCAATGTTTGTTGCGACCTAGTAGCTCATCCACAAAATTGCGAGTCGTATTTGACGCCTCCTGTCGTACTACATCAAATAATTCTCTCACCGATATCCTGATGGTAGGATCCACGATACAGGATGATCTCTTCTGAATCTTACTTCAGTTTCGGCTGCACAAGTTTGCACTGACAGCTGACATTGTCATCAAATTGTACCGGCAGTACATTTTATGGCGCAAGAACGAGAAAACTCCGATTAAAACCTACTCTCTGAACACTGTTACTTACGGAACTTCTTCGGCACCATTCATGGCTATTCGAAGTCTTCAATATCTAGGAGATAGGTACTGTTCGCAATATAAGATCGGGGCAGAAGTTATTCGCAAAGGCTTTTACGTAGACAATTTGATAACTGGGGCAGACGATCTTGATAGCTTAAAACAAAAACAAAGAGAAGTCGTAGCCATATTAAAGACTGCAGGTATGGAGCTATCCAAATGGAATGGCAACCTCTCTGCTCTTTCGTCGGATATTCTCGAAAAGAATTTAAATGTCAACGAGTCCAACATCACAAGTACGTTAGGTATAACTTGGAATTTAATCGAGGACAATTTCAACTTTTCATATAATCCCATTCAAACATATACTACTTTTACAAAAAGAAATATTCTATCAGTTGCTTCGTCTCTTTTCGATCCTTTTGGCCTTCTATGTTCAATCATAGTTAAGGCAAAAATTATTTTGCAACGATTGTGGATGAAAAACTTGGAATGGGATACATCCATTCCACCGACCATCGGAACCGACTGCAAGAAATTCATTGGGGATTTGAATTCCATCCAAAATCTACAGGTGCCCAGGTATGCTTTATCGGCACCTAAAAAGACAATCCAAATCCATGGGTTTTGTGATTCATCGATAAATGCGTATGGATGTTGCATCTATCTTCGCACAGTTAGTAAAGACGACTTGGTTTCAGTTCGATTGTTAGTAGCAAATTCGAAAGTAGAACTATCCAAGAAAAAGCAGATTCCTCGGCTTGAACTATTTTGGGTCAAAATCGAACCCATTTTCACAAAGTGGAAAACAGAAGCGCCTTTTTGGACAGTTTCAACAGTCGTTTTGCATTGGATCTCAACTCATATTTCAAAACTAAGTACCTTTGTTGGAAATCGGGTGGCCGAGATTCAGGAGACAACTACGGGCATCCAATGGGGGCATGTACCTTCCGAATTTAATCCAGCCGATATATGTTCACGCGGATGCAATGTCGAGGAGCTGGAAAAATCAATATGGTCAACTGGACCTTTATTTTTACTAAACCGCCAGAAAAATGACATTCTAATCCAATAGTATCACTTTCACCGGATCAATTGGCATTGTTAAAAAGAAAACGGTGTTAGTATGCACCCAACCCAATCAAAAATAATCTTCTTTTAAAAGTCAACGATTGCAGATCGTATCTTAAACTTTTACATATTTTCGCATATATTCTTAGATTCATTACTCAGATAAGAAAGGGTAGAGTAGAAAACGCATTAACTTGTAGCACCACAGAGCTTGATGCAGCATTCTATTAAATCGTCGAACAAAATCACCACTTTGCTGAAGAAATCAAGTTACTGGAAAAAGGTGAAAACATTAAAAGTCCGCTCAGGTATCTCACTCCATTTTAAGAAAATTCAAAAGGTTTTCCAATACTTCGAGTTGGTGGGCGGCTAGAAAATCCTACGTTACGTGAGCAACACAAGCATCCAGTTTTGTTGGCAAAAAATCTGGTTTGGCTACCTGTTTAATTCTTCATCTGCACAGGAAAAACTTCCACACTGGACCTAAAGCTCTCGTGACACTTCTTAGGCAGCAAGTCTGGATCGTAAACGCTAGACATCTCGCTCGTAAAATCGAAAACAATTGCACCCATTGTGTATGATATAAGCCCAAACTTTTGCAGCAAGTAATGGGAAATCTCCCGAAGGAAAGAGTCACCCCTGCTCGACCATTTTCACGATGTGGAGGTAATTTCTGTGAACCCATCTTACGTACCATAGGATTCGGGGAAAAATTCCTTACAAAACATATATTTTGGTATTCGTATGTTTCACATCCAAAGCCGTTCATTTAGAACCGGCATCAGATTTGACAGCAGAGGCATTTATTGCGGCTTTAAAACGAATGATCAGCCGTCGAGGGTTACCGACTGACATATTTTGCGATAATGCGACAAATTTTGTTGGGGCTAAATCAAAGCTAACAGAATTACATAGCACATTGTGTCACAAATCCTCTTAAGATTCACTTGTCAATTTTTGTAGCAATGAACAAATTAATTTTCATTTTATTCCTCCTAGGGCATCTCATTTCGGAGGAATCTGGGAAGCGGCGGTTAAGATAGCAAAAGGACATCTGCTTCGAACTTTTCATAATACGAAGCTTTCATTTGAGGAATTCGCAACTGCACTTTGCGAAATAGAAGCTGTAATGAACTCCCGACCCATAACACCACCTTCGAATGACCCAAACGACTTCGAAGCCTTAACTCCGGGTCACCTATTAATCGGTTCATCCCTTAAGTCGATTCCAGAACCAGCAGACGAAGCTCCAAATACATGTGCTTTGCAGTACTGGCGTCGCAACCAAAACGTAAAAACGCATTTCTGGAAACGTTGGACGAAAGAATATCTGTACCATGGTCATCGTTCATGATGATAGCACACAGCCACAAAGATGGTTGCTTGGAAGAATCGAAAGGACAATTCTTGGCAAAGATGGCAAGGCAAGAGTTGCAGGCATTAGAACGAAGAGAGGGGTAATCAAGAGACCAATCCACAAGCTGGCCGTACTTCCATGTTGAAAGCAGGTGCTTTCAAAGATGCTTACAATGCTTATAACTTATTTATTTAAAATTTAATTCATTAATATTAAATTATCTAAAATTTATACTTTCAAAATTTACTTCACATTGAATTACTTACGTATATAATAACGACACATCAAACTTTGAATTAAGTAAAAATTTAAACCTCGCGCCCAAAAAACCAATGTTCGCCATATTTAATAAACATAATTGTACTAAAACGGAAAAATGTATGAACAAATTTGTACTAAAATAGGTTTCTTTTAAAATTGAATTGTAATAAAGACTTCTTCTTGTGTCAACACTCAACAGCAACAGTCGGTTTCATTTTTCGCTCGTTTTCAAAATCATTTTTTCGCCAGTCGTAGTCGATTTCGCTCCGCATGTTTTCTTGTTTGTTTTTTTACTTTGTGACAATTTTCCAATTTTTCGTGAGCAATACCTCTTCAGAAAAATATTGGAAGAAACATTCGTACCAATTTTTCATGAAGAGCAGTCAAAAAACCTTCTGACTGTACAATATATAAAAACATAAAAAAAAAACAAAGAACCATTTTTTGAGTTATTCAAGGATATATGGAAAAAGGATATTCGGGAATATCCTTCGTCGTTCAAAATAAAAATTATTCCAAATCTTTGAAAATTCACCTTTTCCTGAATTCAACAAGGTATATTTTATCAAATTCTGATGTTACGATTTTTTTAAATATAAAAGAAAACATAAATATTGATTCTTTGCCAATTTTTGAAGTTCCGTTACACGCCAACTATATCGAAATGTGCTTTGATTTGTACCTTTCCAATGAGTATTTCTACCACTTTTCAGCCAAATAGGAGGGATGTCGTTCAGAACGTCGGTCGATCCTTCATGGAATGACCCCAATAAGGTTACTACAGAAAAAGTAGACAGTATTATTACAAGTATTCCTGAAGAGTTTAATTTAGATCCCAGAGGAGCCACACGATGGTACCAGCGAAACTTAGGAGACAAACCATACGACGTCCTAATAGGGATGGAGAATTATCAAAATACTTGATTTTGACAATAGGTGACTAGTTCTAAAAAATAATGTCAGTATACCTCTATATTCTACTGAGAACGAAGCAACCTTTGATTGTTTTGAACTCAACGCGAATAGCAAGGATATAGATCTAGGTCATTTAAATGGAGAGAAAAGGCGAGAAATGCAGGTGTTATTAGACCAATTCGTCAATTTAATTTATAAAGAAGGGGATCAGCTAACTAACACAAATTCAATAATGCATGAAATTAGGACGACAGAAGACCAACCTATTAATGCTAAAATGTATCGGTTACCTCCAAAACACAAAGAGGAGGTAAGTCGGCAAATAAAAGAAATGGAAGAGCAAGGGATTATCCGAAAATGTAATGGTTGATACGGTTCACCAATAGTGGTGGTAGCAAAGAAGGTAGATAATTCGGGAAAGAAGAAATTAAACGAGATCACAATTGATGATAAGTACCCCCTACAACGGTTTTTGTAACTCTCCAGGGCCTCTATGAGTATGTCAGAATGCCTTTCGGGTTAAAAAACGCGCCGACAACCTTTCACAGGTTAATGAACGAGATACTTAGGGATTATATTAATAAATGTTGTGTCGTCTATTTAGATGATATTCTAATCTTTTCAACAAGCGTACCAGAACACATACAAGCCTTAAGATTGATATTCAAAAAACTCGCTGAGCATAACTTAAAAATACAATTCGACAAATGCTCATTTATGAGGAGGAACACAGAGTTCCTAGACCATGTCCTAACAGCGGAGGGCATGAAACCTAATCCAAATAAGATTCAATACATTCAGGCATACCCACTTCCCCGAACTGAAAAACAGTTAAAGGGCTTCCTAGGAGCTACAGTGTATTATAGGAAATTTGTTAAAGACTATTCCAAAATAGTTCACCTTATAGTTAAGTGTTTAAAATTTCCCGACTTTAAAAAATCATTCACTCTTTATACTGATGCCAGTAATTATGCTATAGAGGCAGTATTAATGCAGGAGAGACAGCCCGTATGCTACGCCTCAAGGACATTAAATGACCACGAGAAAAATTACTTCGTCACCTATAAAGAGTTCCTTGCAATCGTTTGGTCAGTGACATATTATCGACCGTACTTATGGGGAAATAGATTTAAAATCATAACGGACCACTTACATATTAAGTACCTAAACAAGAAGTATACAGAAAAAGAATTTAGGCAGAGAAACCAACGGTAGCTACTCAAATTGCAAGAATACCAATTTGAGATCGAATACCTCAAAGGTAAGGAAAATAAAATCGCGGAATTTCTTAGCAGAATTCCGGAAAATGACAAGAAAAAAGATGAAAATAATCAAACAGTACATGAGTTATCCGAGAATGAACTTGTAGCAAGCGAAGATGAACAACAACTTAACGATGAGTCCTCTGACAATGCAACGGTACATTCGGAAGACGAATAGCAAAGGTGACAGTTATTCCTATCACAACGAATAACGGATACACAGTTATTAACACGGGGCAAACGGAAATAATCCAAGACACAAAAACCATACTCCATATTATCGACACAAAAGAAATAAGACAAACTGTTAAATCAATAGAAGATAGCATTTCACAATCCCACTTTTAGGATCATCTACGCGAAAATAAACAGCGTTAGAGGCAAGAAAAACTAGAAAACAGAAAAGAGGTTTAATTAACATGATTGGAAGAGCTCACAAATGGTTATTTGGTACAATAGATAATGATGACCGGCAAGACATGAGAGACCATATGAAATTGATTGAAGAAAACTATGGTAATGCGATCAATAGTCTGTATAAACAAATAGAAATTAACACCCATTTTAACGAATTGATTATTGACCTGAAGAACATCATAGAATCAGATGAAGAATTAACAGGAAACGAGAAACGAATCGTTTCACAGCCACTTAAATTAAACCAAATACTAAAACTAAAAATTTTAGAAGAAAGACAACCAAATTTTAGACAGTATAGCACTAGTGAAGCAGGGTTATGTACACCCAAGCATGTTATCGGCAATAGAGATTAGGGACACTGAACTGGACCTTTATAGATTAAAGAATGTTAAAACAGGACTGTTAAAATACGACGAAAACAGACTAATACTTGCAAACAAAATTCCTCACAATTACAAACTGATAGATTTTAAACTAATAACATCAATGCCTGTATCAAGTTATCTGGAAGTTATATTACAAGACGAATATTTTGTATAAATAAATCAAACAAAATACAACATGCAAAGTAATAAAATTCAATATGTAAACGAACTTTTACTTATAAACAATTGTATATCAAATAATAATTGTAAACTAAAAAAATGAAATTGTCGAAATTAAGCGATTAGATGATTAGATAATTTTTAAGAATATGAAAAATGAAGAATTGTTAAACCAATGTGATGATAGAAAAATAAAATTAAAAGGAAACTTTTTAATTACAACTACCAATTGTACCATTAAAATTTTAAATCAAACATTTAGTAATAACAATATTAAATTCCTAGATAGATTCTTTTACAATGAAGAGGTAACATATAATTTTACTAAAAAACCTAAATTTGAAGAAATTGTACTAAAAAGTATAACTAATTTAGAACATATCAATATACTTAAGTTTCATAAAAATGTTAACTATATTACTAGCTCAACAATCGCGATAATTTGTATCATATTAATAATAATCCTATCAAGAAAAAATAAAAAACTTAAAGACTCTATCAAAAATTTAAGTAAGGAATCTCCTAAAATTCAGGAGAATTTTAAATTTAACGGGGGAGAAGTTACGTATCCGGTAACGCATACCAGACGATACCCGAATCTTAACACAATTTCAAGTTGATTCATTTTTGTTTCTCTTTTCCCACAATCCTACAAAGAGTCTTACAGTGTTTCATCTTTATTCTTTCTGCGGTTGTTCATTAGCTTACGTATGTCTGCAACTAAGACGACTTCAGTGAATTCTTCTGACAAGCATTTTTTTTTTTTCAAATTGGCCCATTTTACCCACACAGGTTGAGAGCGCAGAGCTGTTTTCGCTGATTCGGACAAAAGCCGCTTGGCGTAAAGAGCTTTCTGAATATCTTTCTAAGAAAACATATCTGTAACACCGTTATCTTTCTGTTTTATTCGTACCTTCTTTCTCTTTCAATTTCTTTCGCCCTCGGCAATTCATCGATTTGCGTCTGAAGAGTTCTGTGGTGGTGCTTCTTCTTCTTTTTTCTCTGAAGTTTGTTGGGGTACTTCACTTGACAACCCTACTTTTCTTCTGGTCATCCTGCGCAAGTTGACGAGTTTGCCAGGGATGCCAAAACTATACATTGCTCTGTATATCTTCTACAGATGCTGTCTTATGCGGTCTTAAAATCGACGAATTGGTGATGTGTACCGATTAGGAGCTTTTCTTTTCGAAGATCTGCCATTAAGAGATTAGGGGGGGGGGGGGGGGCTTAATCGAAAAAGGATTTGGCGATCCCCTGCGATTTAGCCGTCCGACGTCAAATTTCCTCATAGTATTAACTTACCGTTATGATGTTTGGGATAGCCGCAATTGTATCTGCACTACAATTAGGTAATGGTCCGAGTCGATCTGGACCCTGCGGTATGTTCGTACATCCGTAACACTAGAGGAGTGCCTAGCGTCGATCGCAATGTGGCCAATTTGGTTGACGGTTGATTGATCGGTAGTTCTCAAAGACTCCTTAGAAATATCGGAATGTGGGAACCCCGTGCTAGCTACGACAATGTTTCGCGCAGCCGCAATTCGATTAGCCTGAATTCGTTATCGGAGGTGGTGTCGTACAAGCTATACTTTCTGATAGTACTAGAAAAAATGACCTTTCTTCCTAGCTTTGCATTAAGGTCACCAAGAACAATTATGATGTAGAGCTCGTAGGAGCTACCTTTGGTATCGTTATCTTTCTCCTCTGTAGGGATGTGAGTGCATATAAGGCTAATCTTGGCAAATTTTGCCAAAGTCTTTAAACGGACCTTTCCACGTGCAGATTCGAAGTTCGTTGTCAATTTTTCGTTTGCAGCTTGTTGTTGCTTCCTGGCTTAGTTTAATTTTGTCATGACCGGAAAGTTATCCCGGCGGCGCAACCCACAACCTAGAGGGCCCGTTCCATTATAGAATTCGAATTGATACTATCCGTGGAATTCATTCGCTGTTCTGTTTACAGTGTTGATATTTTTGTTTCCTGCTCAGCACTCGCTTTTATAAAATTGGCAAGTCTAGTCCGGATAGACATCGACAAATGCCATAGAAGAATTGGAAATAATTTACATTGTAAGAGCCTTTCAAAGAGGAGGTCTGGGGTGCAAGGCACTTTCAATAATTGATACCATACAAGAGAAAGATAAAAATGAAAATATTTTCATCCCTAAAAATATGTTTAAAAATTTTTATTTTAATAGTTTAGTCTTTCAGTACTACTACTTAAAACGAAATAACCTCACATTTTTATTGTTTGTAAGTAATAGGTACACACCCCATTGCGCGTGTGTAAAACAAAAAAATAATACATAAAAATTGTGCATCGCAGTGAAAAAAAAATAATAATAATAATATCACACTGTGCGCGGTTTCCCACCTCTTCCGCTCCCTTTCGAAGTTATGTTGCTTTTGCACTCAGTCATTGCCGTTACTGTATTTATAATACGATACAAGCAGTGACTAACACCCGTATTCCCAATCTTTACTATGAGGTCTCATAGTGTGCACGAGCGCATAGGGTTAGTGAATTCAATTCACAAACATTACTTAAGTGTCAAAACGCAATTCAAATGAACTGGAAAACGTTTGCCAGTGCCACCAGTATATCAACTATTACTAGCTTTAAGATGTTATTCATCTGAAAGTTTTCAGGTAAATATAAGAAGAAGATATACCTCTTAAGGAAAGTAAGGAGGTGTGGCCTTTTTCTCATGATATCTAGTGTTCAATCTCTTTTAATTGCACAAATGAAGCGCGAAAGTTAAAAAGGGCCTTACCCAACAATGCGTCTTATAGGGAATGCGGTTTTCACGCTTATCTTTTTCGGTTTTCAAGCATTTTGAAAGTATATATTGAAAATATAATGTCTAGTTGTCTATACTTAGATGTCTACCCTCAACTACCTAGCGTCGATTTTTGCCTACCACCTGGTCGCCTGTAACTTGCTTGTAGTAAACGTTGGCGGTTTAGGCGACACCTAACTTATTAATTATCCATAACTTTGGCAATTTAAGAAGATAAGCGATTGAAACTTGCATAGAAAAGTTTCCCAAGCACTTCACTTTAACACATTTTTGTGCAATTTGTGGATTTTTTTTTTTCGGTAAAACAACTGAAGCACTTAATAGACTGACCACTTAAACTCTGCTAGACACTTATGAACTGATGAAAATCTACACTGGGTTAGTAGACATATGCCACCAAAACATCTTTAGATAACTACAAAATGCTTCAAAACAAAATCTATTGCACATTTTCCGGGAGTAATTGGCGCAGTTGATGGTACTCATATACCAATTCAAAATCCTGGTGGTCTTCATGCAGTGGTGTATAGAAACCGAAAAAAAAAATTGCTATTAACTTAAAAGAAAGCTACAACAAGGTATAATAAACGACATATTAATTGGCGACAGTGGTTATACTTGCCAAACATATTTAGTAATACCTGCGCTCCAGACAGTTACAACACAGGAAGAAAATTATAATAAAGCTCATATCAAAACACAAAATACTGTAGAAAGAACAATAGATGTCTAGAAAAAAATATTTTCATGTTTGTCAAATAAAAAAAATGCAACAAATTTTACTACCAAATGTCATGTTATAGTAGCTACTGCTATACTCTACAACATTTGCAGATATCATGGCATTCCAGAGTTTATTGATGCTGGAAGGAGCTACCAGCAGTCACACCACAGACAAAGAAGACAAGAATCAACATCCGGATTGCTTTTTAGGAGGATTTTTATAATAAAACATTTCTGAAATAAACAGTAAATTTTTAGGAAATAAAATAAAAACTTCCAGGTTAACACAACATTTTATTCTTTTTCTTTTAATTTTCTTATTTTTTAATTTGGAGCTGACGACAAATTTGTTCGAACTTCAATTAATTTTTTTCTCGTTCCACAACAATTCTTTCTCTTTCCACAAGAATTATTTTTCTTTCTATTCGTAGTTCAAATAATGTCTGGTCATTTTGGATATTAAGTTCAGCCCTTCTTATCCGCGCCCGTGTTTCCATGTTTAAATTCTGACTACCTGAAATAAAAAGGTTAAGAATATATTAATGCTATCCCATTCAACGAAAACTATTGAACTTAAAGGGTTGAACACAATGTGACACAACCTGTATCTTGAAGTTGAATACCACCTACCTTCGATATAAAGGTTCGAGCTTGACGTTTCTTTGTTTGTATCTGCGTATGACAGCTATTCAAGATACGAGATTCAGATACACATTGTGTTCAGCGCTTAAGTCCCTCAAAGCAAACGACGCGACAATGGGATTGACTTACTTGTAGGCATATCAAAATCTCTTGAGAGCCTTCTTTAATCTCCATCTACCCATTCCTAACCAAATTGCCCATTTTTATATATATGTATTATGGCCGAGCCGAGTTTGGGTCTTGAAAAACCAAAATATATTTATTCAATATATGATTTTCACATTCATTTATTGAACATTAAAATAATGTACATAGATCATTATAAGGAAAGTAAACAACTAATAAATTTTGACATTTCCGGACCTTCTACAGTTGATCGACCAATTTTTTGACTGTTACAAATCTTTTGGGGTATCCATTCCACTTATTTAGCTTTTAGGTGGAACATTTTTATCTGTTTTTCCGATTACTTACACCACAACAGAGTCTCCAAATTGTTCAGCTGTATTACGAAAATCAGCGTTCTGTGAGAAATGTTTTTCGTGCGATTCGAGGAAATTACGATGCGCATAATCGACCTACTGAAACCACCATTGTAAATACGATACGCAAATTTAAGTCCCAATTTACATTAGTAGATGATACTCGACCGGTTAGACAACATCCAGCAAGTATTGAAGAGACTATAGCAGCTGTAGCTGAGAGTGTACGGGAAGACCTTGACAATCGATTCGTCGAAGTTCTCAGCAGTTTGGCTTGGCGTATTCGACAACTTGGCCTATTTTACGTAAGGATCTCGGTCTAAAAGCGTACAAAATTCTACTTGTGCAACAATTGAAGCCAGGCGCCTTGAATTTGCGTCATATTTTCAGTGAATGGGCTCTGGAAAAACTCAATGAAAATTCGATCTTCAGTGATGAAGTCCATTTCTGGCTCAATGGATATGTTAATAAACAAAATTGGCTGCGAATTGAAGGCAACAGTTAAGTCTTCCCAAACTTGTTTCTTCAATTCGATATTTCTTGCGTTCGTACGTTAGTCGCTCGGGTACTAACGCCACGATAAATTTTTTTCCCGAACGGGTAAATGCTATTTTCTTGGAATTAGGAAAATTACTTGGTTATTTGTAATGTCCGAAGAACAAAACGCCTATTCAATTCTACATATGTAGTACTTAACGCCAATTAAAAATTTGTGCCGGAGGATAATTTTGAGATAGTTTAGAAATACAAAATGTGATCTAGTCGAGTTAAGGATAAAAAGTACTTCTTAAATAACTCTGTGAAATGAAATTTTTTGGGATTTACTGTTATATAGAATATTTTTTTGTGTAAAGAAAAAAACAAGAAATTAACATTTAGGATTATTTATAATTAAATAGACGAACATTTCTAAAATTTCACTTACCAAATGATAACCGTAATATTGTTTATATTTAATTTAATATATTTTCAAATTCAAACAAGTTCATAGAAGAACAAATCACTCGAATAAATTTTAAATTACTTATGTGTCATTCGCTCTTCTGTCAAACTACATCGTGAACTTGGTATTCCTTGGTAACTTGGTGAATAGACTAATCACAGAGCAGTAATTAGCGCAGTTAGCAAAATGTAACTTAAATATTGTTTATGAATTAAAAGGCTTGCCAAAAGGAACGCACCGAGAAAAAGCATTCTTTGCACAGTATTGGTGTCTTACTTAGGGAAGTACTGTCTGTGAATGCGGGTGTAAGTGTACGTAACTATCGATGAATAGCGGGTTGTGTGTGAGTATTTTGTTGGTACACTGTTTCATAGTGTTTTTAGTAAGTAATCACTTTTTTTGTACGTCTAAGTCTGTAAGTACAGACCAGCTATATTGGCACTTGACGAGAAACAAGTAGATCCCCGCCCAAACCTCTTAGATCACTCTGTAATGAAGCTATTTAGTCACAGCAGTTTCGCCATTTACGTTCGTATTAATGTAGCTCTCCAACTCTATCACAATGTAATATTCCTATTCCCTTCCGGAACTTAACTTCATGTAGTTAAAATTCCATCTACTTAAGCAAATTATCCACTACTGCCTTATTTAGAGAAGCCACAAACTGGACAGCAATTCAACCTTTAAAGAGCTCGATGCGCTGTCTGACTGCATTTTAAGAATTGTATCCCTGTATCTCATAGTAAAATCGTTATTACGGGCGATTTCAATATGCACAATTCTGAATAGCTTCCGCATTTTTCACAGAAAACACCCGCAGGAAAATATTTTGAGTCAGCTTGCAAATGACCCCGTTGGTAGTTAAAGCGCCAACACCCTGAAATCATTTTTAACTTCTCACCCTGATAAATACAAGGTAAATGTGCTATTTCCTCTAGGCTCGTCGGAGCACTATATCATGCCAGCTAATTTCTCGCACATCGACCACACAGTTCGACACAGAATTTCCTAAAAGCGCCGTATGGATATACCAGAAGGCCAACTGGAGTCAGCTTAACAGCATCTTTAGGAATTTTAAATAACTGCAGCCAAGAATAAAAGCAACGTTTTCTCAAGCGTGTGAAGTTCCAATACGACCAAAAACTGCAACAAAAAATACTAGAATGTCAAAAAGGTAGTAAACATTTTTGTTCGTTTGTCAAAAATATACAATGACAAACCAGCCGTCTGCTCTTTGGACAAAGCTGCTGCACAGATTATGCTTAGTCCCCGCTTAAACTAGAGTGCGTCGAATCTTCAATGAGACGAGTTTCGCACTCGTGGCTTTCGGGTTTTTCATAAATCCTACTCTTTAAGACTCTTTTCGAGCATATGGAATCAGCATTTATTCAGTCCATCTCTAAAAGAGGTGAATCTTCTTCTCTCTCCTTCTACAGAGCCATTGCACTTATGTCCCTTCTTTCCAAGGGCATAGAAACGTTGATTAAACGTAAGCTCATGAAATATCTTGAAATACGAAAACTTCTCAGTGACCGGCAGTAAGGTGATTTGAAAGCATGGCTTCCCGAAAAGTGGAATCAAAGCGTTAATCAATCTGGCGAAAGCAAATAGTTGCACTTGGTATTTTTTTATTTTATTTATTTTTATTTTTATTCTTTTTTTCTTATAGAATATTAGTTTACAATTACGAACTAACATTATAGATCATAAGAATAGTAGTGACATTCATATTGATTTTAAATTTAATAGTAGGAATGCCACTTCATAGCGAAAATTTAGAAAGTTACAAATAGTTATAAAATATTTACAAAAGAGTGGGGTATAGAGTATTAGTAATTTAGTTTTAAGTATTCAAAATTGAATTCGGAATTAACTTACATACGGCAGCAAATTTTTGATTTCTTCGTGATCAAAAGTAAGAAGCCAGTTTTTGATTTTTTTAAAAATTTGGTTAGACGAATTATGAAAACGAATATAGCCTGTTAAACAATTTGCAGGACACGACGGTAAAGAGGTTTTTATATAAAGTTGTTCGAAATAACGGCACTTGAATAAAGTTGTTAGATCCGCTTCGTAAATTATGTGAATTTGAGATTGCACTTTGCAAATAACCACTTCTTTTAAAAAAAATTTTGGACGCTTTATAGTAATATTAGTGTTTTAAAGGTAAAATTTTCAACGTTCTAAGCAAGATCATAGACCGTACCAAACGATTAGCATTACAATAGTTTCTATTAAATTTTTTTGTAAAACAATTAAAGGTAATAACCTTTACCTCCCCAGAAACTTAAACCAAACTGTAGTTTAGAATCAAAAAATCCACTGACACTGACTTCAAAGTTTCATTACTACTGTATTTTCTTAGGCGAAATAGGACATGGATTGCAGAGCGTAAATATTTTTTTAATGATGTAATATGGTCAGACCAGTTCATTTTACAGTCGAAATTTAGACACAGGTATTTATATTGATTCACTGGTTCAATCTTGAAACAACTCGCATCACATGTCGTTTTTAAAGATTTATTCAAATTACAGTTGCAGACCAATTCATTAGATATGGGATATTTGTTTGAGTGGAACCAGATTTCCAAGTTTTAAGAATCACGAGTATAAGTACTAAAGTTCACGACTTTTGTTTTATTGCTTGCGACTAACTTATGCACCCCAAATCAAGTCCTTGAGATTTGGACATCATGATTAATATCAGAAGTTAAATGGAGAGGACTTTTTGAACTATAGGCAATACCAAGATCATCCGCAGAAGCAGTGATCTTGCCCAAAAACGCTTGGATAAAAAGCGAATTGATATAAATGAGAAATAAAATTGGGCCAAGGCCTGAGCCTTGGGGGACACCTCGACTGATAACTTTTGGATTACTTGCAAAGTTGTATACTAAGACCTTTTGAGTTCTATTACTCAAGTAGAAGGTAAACCATTTGAGCATAAAACCGCGGAATCCTGCACAAAATAATTTGTTCAATAAAATTTAATATGTAAAGATTTGTAGATAAATGAACAGAACTCTAGAAGAGCATCTTCTGTGAAAAGACATTCTCTAAATCCGAATTGAGCATGGCTAAAGAATTTTTTTTTTTTGAGAAATTTCAATTTACGTCTCTTAACGACTTTTTTAAACACTTTTGATATTGATGGTAACAATGAAATGGGCCTGTAATTGTTTTTTCCTCTTTATTGCCTCTTTTAGAAAGAGGTATTGCATTGGCATATTTTAATTTCTTTGGAAAAATACCCGAATGCACACTTAAAATAAAAATAAAGGCTAAAATATTAGCTACGTATATTGCAAATTTTTTAAGTGAAATATTTGAGATACCATCATCGCCATATGACTTTGAATTCCTGAGTGAGCATATAGTACTAAATACCTCTGAACCTGTAATTTCTTCAAAAAAGAAGCTGCTATTACAAAGCAACTTCTACAGTTATCCGTGTCTTGCTCAGCTAAAAGGCCTGCCGATGAAAAATAATTAAAAATGTTAGAAATTTGCACTGGATCATCGACAATAGTTCCATTCTAAGGTATTTGTCAGAGTTTGGCATCAGGCTCTCTTGTCGAAGATGCATGCTTTTGGGATACTCTTTTCTTCAATGGATTAAATATTAGCTTTCGGAAAGTTCAATTCAAGTTGTTGGATTGTTTCATGTATGATATTTACAACTATGATAATATTTTTTATTTATTATTTATTATTTATAATTTATTATTTATTATTTATTATTTATTATTTATTATTTATTATTTATTATTTATTATTTATTATTTATTATTTATTATTTATTATTTATTATTTATTATTTATTATGTATTATTTATTATTTATTATTTATTATTTATTATTTATTATTTATTATTTATTATTTATTATTTATTATTTATTATTTATTATTTATTATTTATTATTTATTATTTATTATTTATTATTTATTATTTATTATTTATTATTTATTATTTATTATTTATTATTTATTATTTATTATTTATTATTTATTATTTATTATTTATTATTTATTATTTATTATTTATTATTTATTATTTATTATTTATTATTTATTATTTATTATCTATTATTTATTATTTATTATTTATTATTTATTATTTATTATTAATTATTTATTATTTATTATTTATTATTTATTATTTATTATTTTTTATTTATTAATTATTATTTATAACTCAATTTCGTTGCTGATGAAGTTGGGGCTCGATTTTTTAATTCATTGTGATACAAGGCGTTGTCCATTACAATAACCAACGGTTCCTCTAGCTGGTCCATTACCTGCTCTCTTAGCCATTTTGAGAAATTATCTAAGTATATCTCATCTTGATGGTCTCCCTTCTTCGATTCGGATTTAAAGTTTAGAAGACCACGTTTGGCAAACCCATTTGAAGCACCATCGTGTGCAATTATAAGCCAAGATGCTTTTTCAATAGGCTTATTTAGTCCTTCCGTACTTCCATTAGTCCGAGGCATTCCTCTTGTGTGGGAGCTATGTATTTTATATATGATTCATCTACATAGATTATCTGATATCCACTTTCACGAAAGTTCCTTATTTGACGGATATATCTGTACCTTTAAATTTTCATTACTGTCCTTACACAAAGGATGTTCCTATTGTCTTCCGTCTTATGAAAACTTAATCCTTTGGCTTTCAGATACCTTCAAAGGAAGTCGAAGACATGAAATTCAGTGATCTAGTGCCGATTAGGAATTTTCTTGTTGGGTTGTTTTGTTACAGTTTGTTTTTGTTCTTTTAATATTTTGTTTATGGTCCTATGCAAACTCCAAAAAATTCAGCTGTTTTCCTTACAACTGCTCTCGTGCTAAATTTTCAGCGTTAGCAATTTTGCTTGGCGTGTTAAAGAGTTTCCTGGCTTAAAACAGTTCATTGTATATAAATTTATTTTTTTCCTACTTCTACTTCTTACAAAGGTTTTTTAAAACTAGATTAAAAATTTTATTTTTGCGCATTTACAATATATTCGGAAAAATTGTAAGATTATATATTTTTACCCAACCCTTTTCATAAAAATATGTGTTCGAATTGAATCCTTTTTTATTAAATATACATTTATTGCAGGATGTATTGAACGTTGTCACAAAAAGTAGTGGTCAGGCAAAATACGCGCATATATGCACTTAGGATGCAAATGGGTTAGATATGAAAGGAAGTGGAGAAAGTTTAGCCGTTTCGTAAATATCTTTTTCTATTGTGCAGATGAGTAGCATGTGCCTCCAAGCTTTCTTTGCGCAGCTTTCCAATTGCACGATGATTTAAAACGGACTAACATAAAGGTGAGTTTCCACACTACTTTAGAAATTGCCGATTTGACAGTTCATTGTTGTGCATCCGTAATAATATGGTATACATATATACATATGTATATGTATATGTATAAGGGGTAATTCATCGTGAGGTTTGATTTTCAGTAGTTTTTTTTTGACAAATCACGCGTGACTCTTATCAAACTGTTTTATCTTTTTTGTTCAGTATCGTTTGGCAAGTCATCATGTAGACTCACACTACAACAGCGTCTCCAAATTGTTCAGCTGTATTACGAAAATCAGCTGCTTATCAAACTGCTTGATCATTTTTGTTCTGTATTGTTTGGCAAGTCGTCATGTAGACACACTACCACAGCGTCTCCAAATTGTTCAGCTCTATTACGAAAATCAGCGTTCTATGAGAAATGTTTTTCGTGGGTTTCGAGAAACTTACGGTGCGGATAATCGACCGACTGAACCCACTATCGCCAATACCATTCACAAATTTGAGTCCAAGTTTACATTAGTGGATGATACTCGACCGGTAAGACAACATCCAGCACGTAGTGAAGAGACTGTAGCAGCTGTAGCTGAGAGTGTACGCGAAGACCTTAACCAATCGATTCGTCTAAGTTCTCAGCAGCTTGGCTTGGCGTATTCGACAACTTGGCGTACTTTACGTAAGGATCTCGGCTTAAAAGCGTACAAAATTCAACCTGTGCAAGAATTGAAGCCAGGCGACTTGAATTTGCGTCATATTTTCAACGACTGGGCTCTGGAAATTGGCTCAATGAAAATCCGATGTTTTATCGTGAATTTTTTTTGAGCCCATTTCTGGCTCAATGGATACGTTAATTAACAAAATTGCCGTACTTGGGCTGACTAGCAACCCGAGGAGTACCAAGAGCTAGCATTACATCCATTTAAAACAACGGTATTGTGTGGTTTATGGGCTGGTTTAATCATTGGTCCATATTTCTTCAAAAATGAGACAAATCAGATTGTTACCATCAATGGTAACCGTTATCGCGCCATGTTAACGTACTATGTATTTCCTGAAATTCGAGCACATAGTCTAGGTGAGCTCTGGTTTCAACAAGACGACGTTTCGACTTGTTGAGAAATCATTTTGGTGAGCACTTAATTTCACGTTTTGCTACGGAAAATTTGCCACCTAGATCGTGCGATACTATACCTTTGGACTATTTTCTCTGGGGATATGTAAAGTCTCAGGTCCTTAGAAATACCATAAGCCAGCTACGATTGACGCTTTAGAAGCCAACATTAATCGTGTTATCCGCGAGAGACCAGTCGCTATGTTCGAATGAGTCGCCCAAAATTGGACCTTCCAAATGGATCACCTCAGACGTAGTCGTGGCTAACATTTACATGATATCATTTTTAAAAAGTAAATGCCATGTATTGTTCTTTTAACTGATAATAAAAACTTTAAGTTCGCTTTCAAATTTATGTGTTTTATTTTATGTACATTATAAATCAAACCTCACGATGAATCACCCTTTATATAGGTACAATATAAACGAACTTTTACTGATAAACAATTGTATATCAAATAATAATTGTAAACTAAAAAAATGAAATTGTCGAAATTAAGCGATTAGATGATTAGGTAATTTGTAAGAAATGAAAAAATGAAGAATTGTTAAACCAATGTGATGATAGAAAAATAAAATTAAAAGGAAACTTTTTAATTACAACTACCAATTGTACCATTAAAATTTTAAATCAAACATTTAGTAATAACAATATTAAATTCCTAGATAGATTCTTTTACAATGAAGAGGTAACATATAATTTTACTAAAAAACCTAAATTTGAAGAAATTGTACTAAAAAGTATAACTAATTTAGAACATATCAATATACTTAAGTTTCATAAAAATGTTAACTATATTACTAGCTCAACAATCGCGATAATTTGTATCATATTAATAATAATCCTATCAAGAAAAAATAAAAAACTTAAAGACTCTATCAAAAATTTAAGTAAGGAATCTCCTAAAATTCAGGAGAATTTTAAATTTAACGGGGGAGAAGTTACGTATCCGGTAACGCATACCAGACGATACCCGAATCTTAACACAATTTCAAGTTGATTCATTTTTTTTTCTCTTTTCCCACAATCCTACAAAGAGTCTTACAGTGTTTCATCTTTATTCTTTCTGCGGTTGTTCATTAGCTTACGTATGTCTGCAACTAAGACGACTTCAGTGAATTCTTCTGACAAGCATTTTTTTTTTTTCAAATTGGCCCATTTTACCCACACAGGTTGAGAGCGCAGAGCTGTTTTCGCTGATTCGGACAAAAGCCGCTTGGCGTAAAGAGCTTTCTGAATATCTTTCTAAGAAAACATATCTGTAACACCGTTATCTTTCTGTTTTATTCGTACCTTCTTTCTCTTTCAATTTCTTTCGCCCTCGGCAATTCATCGATTTGCGTCTGAAGAGTTCTGTGGTGGTGCTTCTTCTTCTTTTTTCTCTGAAGTTTGTTGGGGTACTTCACTTGACAACCCTACTTTTCTTCTGGTCATCCTGCGCAAGTTGACGAGTTTGCCAGGGATGCCAAAACTATACATTGCTCTGTATATCTTCTACAGATGCTGTCTTATGCGGTCTTAAAATCGACGAATTGGTGATGTGTACCGATTAGGAGCTTTTCTTTTCGAAGATCTGCCATTAAGAGATTAGGGGGGGGGGGGCTTAATCGAAAAAGGATTTGGCGATCCCCTGCGATTTAGCCGTCCGACGTCAAATTTCCTCATAGTATTAACTTACCGTTATTATGTTTGGGATAGCCGCAATTGTATCTGCACTACAATAAGGTAATGGTCCGAGTTGATCTGGACCCTGCGGTATGTTCGTACATCCGTAACACTAGAGTAGTGCCTAGCGTCGATCGCAATGTGGCCAATTTGGTTGACGGTTGATTGATCGGTAGTTCTCAAAGACTCCTTAGGAATATCGGAATGTGGGAACCCCGTGCTAGCTACGACAATGTTTCGCGCAGCCGCAATTCGATTAGCCTGAATTCGTTATCGGAGGTGGTGTCGTACAAGCTATACTTTCTGATAGTACTAGAAAAAATGCCCTTTCTTCCTAGCTTTGCATTAAGGTCACCAAGAACAATTATGATGTAGAGCTCGTAGGAGCTACCTTTGGTATCGTTATCTTTCTCCTCTGTAGGGATGTGAGTGCATATAAGGCTAATCTTGGCAAATTTTGCCAAAGTCTTTAAACGGACCTTTCCACGTGCAGATTCGAAGTTCGTTGTCAATTTTTCGTTTGCAGCTTGTTGTTGCTTCCTGGCTTAGTTTAATTTTGTCATGACCGGAAAGTTATCCCGGCGGCGCAACCCACAACCTAGAGGGCCCGTTCCATTATAGAATTCGAATTGATACTATCCGTGGAATTCATTCGCTGTTCTGTTTACAGTGTTGATATTTTTGTTTCCTGCTCAGCACTCGCTTTTATAAAATTGGCAAGTCTAGTCCGGATAGACATCGACAAATGCCATAGAAGAATTGGAAATAATTTACATTGTAAGAGCCTTTCAAAGAGGAGGTCTGGGGTGCAAGGCACTTTCAATAATTGATACCATACAAGAGAAAGATAAAAATGAAAATATTTTCATCCCTAAAAATATGTTTAAAAATTTTTATTTTAATAGTTTAGTCTTTCAGTACTAATACTTAAAACGAAATAACCTCACATTTTTATTGTTTGTAAGTAATAGGTACACACCCCATTGCGCGTGTGTAAAACAAAAAAATAATACATAAAAATTGTGCATCGCAGTGAAAAAAAAATAATAATAATAATATCACACTGTGCGCGGTTTCCCACCTCTTCGGCTCCCTTTCGAAGTTATGTTGCTTTTGCACTCAGTCATTGCCGTTACTGTATTTATAATACGATACAAGCAGTGACTAACACCCGTATTCCCAATCTTTACTATGAGGTCTCATAGTGTGCACGGTTAGTGAATTCAATTCACAAACATTACTTAAGTGTCAAAACGCAATTCAAATGAACTGGAAAACGTTTGCCAGTGCCACCAGTATATCAACTTTTACTAGCTTTAAGATGTTATTCATCTGAAAGTTTTCAGGTAAATATAAGAAGAAGATATACCTCTTAAGGAAAGTAAGGAGGTGTGGCCTTTTTCTCATGATATCTAGTGTTCAATCTCTTTTAATTGCACAAATGAAGCGCGAAAGTTAAAAAGGGCCTTACCCAACAATGCGTCTTATAGGGAATGCGGTTTTCACGCTTATCTTTTTCGGTTTTCAAGCATTTTGAAAGTATATATTGAAAATATAATGTCTAGTTGTCTATACTTAGATGTCTACCCTCAACTACCTAGCGTCGATTTTTGCCTACCACCTGGTCGCCTGTAACTTGCTTGTAGTAAACGTTGGCGGTTTAGGCGACACCTAACTTATTAATTATCCATAACTTTGGCAATTTAAGAAGATAAGCGATTGAAACTTGCATAGAAAAGTTTCCCAAGCACTTCACTTTAACACATTTTTGTGCAATTTGTGGATTTTTTTTTTCGGTAAAACAACTGAAGCACTTAATAGACTGACCACTTAAACTCTGCTAGACACTTATGAACTGATGAAAATCTACACTGGGTTAGTAGACATATGCCACCAAAACATCTTTAGATAACTACAAAATGCTTCAAAACAAAATCTATTGCACATTTTCCGGGAGTAATTGGCGCAGTTGATGGTACTCATATACCAATTCAAAATCCTGGTGGTCTTCATGCAGTGGTGTATAGAAACCGAAAAAAAAAATTGCTATTAACTTAAAAGAAAGCTACAACAAGGTATAATAAACGACATATTAATTGGCGACAGTGGTTATACTTGCCAAACATATTTAGTAATACCTGCGCTCCAGACAGTTACAACACAGGAAGAAAATTATAATAAAGCTCATATCAAAACACAAAATACTGTAGAAAGAACAATAGATGTCTAGAAAAAAATATTTTCATGTTTGTCAAATAAAAAAAATGCAACAAATTTTACTACCAAATGTCATGTTATAGTAGCTACTGCTATACTCTACAACATTTGCAGATATCATGGCATTCCAGAGTTTGTTGATGCTGGAAGGAGCTACCAGCAGTCAAACCACAGACAAAGAAGACAAGAATCAACATCCGGATTGCTTTTTAGGAGGATTTTTATAATAAAACATTTCTGAAATAAACAGTAAATTTTTAGGAAATAAAATAAAAACTTCCAGGTTAACACAACATTTTATTCTTTTTCTTTTAATTTTCTTATTTTTTAATTTGGAGCTGACGACAAATTTGTTCGAACTTCAATAAATTTTTTTCTCGTTCCACAACAATTCTTTCTCTTTCCACAAGAATTATTTTTCTTTCTATTCGTAGTTCAAATAATGTCTGGTCATTTTGGATATTAAGTTCAGCCCTTCTTATCCGCGCCCGTGTTTCCATGTTTAAATTCTGACTACCTGAAATAAAAAGGTTAAGAATATATTAATGCTATCCCATTCAACGAAAACTATTGAACTTAAAGGGTTGAACACAATGTGACACAACCTGTATCTTGAAGTTGAATACCACCTACCTTCGATATAAAGGTTCGAGCTTGACGTTTCTTTGTTTGTATCTGCGTATGACAGCTATTCAAGATACGAGATTCAGATACACATTGTGTTCAGCGCTTAAGTCCCTCAAAGCAAACGACGCGACGATGGGATTGACTTACTTGTAGGCATATCAAAATCCCTTGAGAGCCTTCTTTAATCTCCATCTACCCATTCCTAACCAAATTGCCCATTTTTATATATATGTATTATGGCCGAGCCGAGTTTGGGTCTTGAAAAACCAAAATATATTTATTCAATATATGATTTTCACATTCATTTATTGAACATTAAAATAATGTACATAGATCATTATAAGGAAAGTAAACAACTAATAAATTTTGACATTTCCGGACCTTCTACAGTTGATCGACCAATTTTTTGACTGTTACAAATCTTTTGGGGTATCCATTCCACTTATTTAGCTTTTAGGTGGAACATTTTTATCTGTTTTTCCGATTACTTACACCACAACAGAGTCTCCAAATTGTTCAGCTGTATTACGAAAATCAGCGTTCTGTGAGAAATGTTTTTCGTGCGATTCGAGGAAATTACGATGCGCATAATCGACCTACTGAAACCACCATTGTAAATACGATACGCAAATTTGAGTCCCAATTTACATTAGTAGATGATACTCGACCGGTTAGACAACATCCAGCAAGTATTGAAGAGACTATAGCAGCTGTAGCTGAGAGTGTACGGGAAGACCTTGACAATCGATTCGTCGAAGTTCTCAGCAGTTTGGCTTGGCGTATTCGACAACTTGGCCTATTTTACGTAAGGATCTCGGTCTAAAAGCGTACAAAATTCTACTTGTGCAACAATTGAAGCCAGGCGCCTTGAATTTGCGTCATATTTTCAGTGAATGGGCTCTGGAAAAACTCAATGAAAATTCGATCTTCAGTGATGAAGTCCATTTCTGGCTCAATGGATATGTTAATAAACAAAATTGGCTGCGAATTGAAGGCAACAGTTAAGTCTTCCCAAACTTGTTTCTTCAATTCGATATTTCTTGCGTTCGTACGTTAGTCGCTCGGGTACTAACGCCACGATAAATTTTTTTCCCGAACGGGTAAATGCTATTTTCTTGGAATTGGGAAAATTACTTGGTTATTTGTAATGTCCGAAGAACAAAACGCCTATTCAATTCTACATATGTAGTACTTAACGCCAATTAAAAATTTGTGCCGGAGGATAATTTTGAGATAGTTTAGAAATACAAAATGTGATCTAGTCGAGTTAAGGATAAAAAGTACTTCTTAAATAACTCTGTGAAATGAAATTTTTTGGGATTTACTGTTATATAGAATATTTTTTTGTGTAAAGAAAAAAACAAGAAATTAACATTTAGGATTATTTATAATTAAATAGACGAACATTTCTAAAATTTCACTTACCAAATGATAACCGTAATATTGTTTATATTTAATTTAATATATTTTCAAATTCAAACAAGTTCATAGAAGAACAAATCACTCGAATAAATTTTAAATTACTTATGTGTCATTCGCTCTTCTGTCAAACTACATCGTGAACTTGGTATTCCTTGGTAACTTGGTGAATAGACTAATCACAGAGCAGTAATTAGCGCAGTTAGCAAAATGTAACTTAAATATTGTTTATGAATTAAAAGGCTTGCCAAAAGGAACGCACCGAGAAAAAGCATTCTTTGCACAGTATTGGTGTCTTACTTAGGGAAGTACTGTCTGTGAATGCGGGTGTAAGTGTACGTAACTATCGATGAATAGCGGGTTGTGAGTGAGTATTTTGTTGGTACACTGTTTCATAGTGTTTTTAGTAAGTAATCACTTTTTTTGTACGTCTAAGTCTGTAAGTACAGACCAGCTATATTGGCACTTAACGAGAAACAAGTAGATCCCCGCCCAAACCTCTTAGATCACTCTGTAATGAAGCTATTTAGTCACAGCAGTTTCGCCATTTACGTTCGTATTAATGTAGCTCTCCAACTCTATCACAATGTAATATTCCTATTCCCTTCCGGAACTTAACTTCATGTAGTTAAAATTCCATCTACTTAAGCAAATTATCCACTACTGCCTTATTTAGAGAAGCCACAAACTGGACAGCAATTCAACCTTTAAAGAGTTCGATGCGCTGTCTGACTGCATTTTAAGAATTGTATCCCTGTATCTCATAGTAAAATCGTTATTACGGGCGATTTCAATATGCACAATTCTGAATAGCTTCCGCATTTTTCACAGAAAACACCCGCAGGAAAATATTTTGAGTCAGCTTGCAAATGACCCCGTTGGTAGTTAAAGCGCCAACACCCTGAAATCATTTTTAACTTCTCACCCTGATAAATACAAGGTAAATGTGCTATTTCTTCTAGGCTCGTCGGAGCACTATATCATGCCAGCTAATTTCTCGCACATCGACCACACAGTTCGACACAGAATTTCCTAAAAGCGCCGTATGGATATACCAGAAGGCCAACTGGAGTCAGCTTAACAGCATCTTTAGGAATTTTAAATAACTGCAGCCAAGAATAAAAGCAACGTTTTCTCAAGCGTGTGAAGTTCCAATACGACCAAAAACTGCAACAAAAAATACTAGAATGTCAAAAAGGTAGTAAACATTTTTGTTCGTTTGTCAAAAATATACAATGACAAACCAGCCGTCTGCTCTTTGGACAAAGCTGCTGCACAGATTATGCTTAGTCCCCGCTTAAACTAGAGTGCGTCGAATCTTCAATGAGACGAGTTTCGCACTCGTGGCTTTCGGGTTTTTCATAAATCCTACTCTTTAAGACTCTTTTCGAGCAGATGGAATCAGCATTTATTCAGTCCATCTCTAAAAGAGGTGAATCTTCTTCTCTCTCCTTCTACAGAGCCATTGCACTTATGTCCCTTCTTTCCAAGGGCATAGAAACGTTGATTAAACGTAAGCTCATGAAATATCTTGAAATACGAAAACTTCTCAGTGACCGGCAGTAAGGTGATTTGAAAGCATGGCTTCCCGAAAAGTGGAACCAAAGCGTTAATCAATCTGGCGAAAGCAAATAGTTGCACTTGGTATTTTTTTATTTTATTTATTTTTATTTTTATTCTTTTTTTCTTATAGAATATTAGTTTACAATTACGAACTAACATTATAGATCATAAGAATAGTAGTGACATTCATATTGATTTTAAATTTAATAGTAGGAATGCCACTTCATAGCGAAAATTTAGAAAGTTACAAATAGTTATAAAATATTTACAAAAGAGTGGGGTATAGAGTATTAGTAATTTAGTTTTAAGTATTCAAAATTGAATTCGGAATTAACTTACATACGGCAGCAAATTTTTGATTTCTTCGTGATCAAAAGTAAGAAGCCAGTTTTTGATTTTTTTAAAAATTTGGTTAGACGAATTATGAAAACGAATATAGCCTGTTAAACAATTTGCAGGACACGACGGTAAAGAGGTTTTTATATAAAGTTGTTCGAAATAACGGCACTTGAATAAAGTTGTTAGATCCGCTTCGTAAATTATGTGAATTTGAGATTGCACTTTGCAAATAACCACTTCTTTTAAAAAAAATTTTGGACGCTTTATAGTAATATTAGTGTTTTAAAGGTAAAATTTTCAACGTTCTAAGCAAGATCATAGACCGTACCAAACGATTAGCATTACAATAGTTTCTATTAAATTTTTTTGTAAAACAATTAAAGGTAATAACCTTTACCTCCCCAGAAACTTAAACCAAACTGTAGTTTAGAATCAAAAAATCCACTGACACTGACTTCAAAGTTTCATTACTACTGTATTTTCTTAGGCGAAATAGGACATGGATTGCAGAGCGTAAATATTTTTTTAATGATGTAATATGGTCAGACCAGTTCATTTTACAGTCGAAATTTAGACCCAGGTATTTATATTGATTCACTGGTTCAATCTTGAAACAACTCGCATCACATGTCGTTTTTAAAGATTTATTCAAATTACAGTTGCAGACCAATTCATTAGATATGGGATATTTGTTTGAGTGGAACCAGATTTCCAAGTTTTAAGAATCACGAGTATAAGTACTAAAGTTCACGACTTTTGTTTTATTGCTTGCGACTAACTTATGCACGCCAAATCAAGTCCTTGAGATTTGGACATCATGATTAATATCAGAAGTTAAATGGAGAGGACTTTTTGAACTATAGGCAATACCAAGATCATCCGCAGAAGCAGTGATCTTGCCCAAAAACGCTTGGATAAAAAGCGAATTGATATAAATGAGAAATAAAATTGGGCCAAGGCCTGAGCCTTGGGGGACACCTCGACTGATAACTTTTGGATTACTTGCAAAGTTGTATACTAAGACCTTTTGAGTTCTATTACTCAAGTAGAAGGTAAACCATTTGAGCATAAAACCGCGGAATCCTGCACAAAATAATTTGTTCAATAAAATTTAATATGTAAAGATTTGTAGATAAATGAACAGAACTCTAGAAGAGCATCTTCTGTGAAAAGACATTCTCTAAATCCGAATTGAGCATGGCTAAAGAATTTTTTTTTTTTGAGAAATTTCAATATACGTCTCTTAACGACTTTTTTAAACACTTTTGATATTGATGGTAACAATGAAATGGGCCTGTAATTGTTTTTTCCTCTTTATTGCCTCTTTTAGAAAGAGGTATTGCATTGGCATATTTTAATTTCTTTGGAAAAATACCCGAATGCACACTTAAAATAAAAATAAAGGCTAAAATATTAGCTACGTATATTGCAAATTTTTTAAGTGAAATATTTGAGATACCATCATCGCCATATGACTTTGAATTCCTGAGTGAGCATATAGTACTAAATACCTCTGAACCTGTAATTTCTTCAAAAAAGAAGCTGCTATTACAAAGCAACTTCTACAGTTATCCGTGTCTTGCTCAGCTAAAAGGCCTGCCGATGAAAAATAATTAAAAATGTTAGAAATTTGCACTGGATCATCGACAATAGTTCCATTCTAAGGTATTTGTCAGAGTTTGGCATCAGGCTCTCTTGTCGAAGATGCATGCTTTTGGGATACTCTTTTCTTTTGTTGGATTGTTTCATGTATGATATTTACAACTATGATAATATTTTTTATTTATTATTTATTATTTATAATTTATTATTTATTATTTATTATTTATTATTTATTATTTATTATTTATTATTTATTATTTATTATTTATTATTTATTATTTATTATTTATTATTTATTATTTATTATTTATTATGTATTATTTATTATTTATTATTTATTATTTATTATTTATTATTTATTATTTATTATTTATTATTTATTATTTATTATTTATTATTTATTATTTATTATTTATTATTTATTATTTATTATTTATTATTTATTATTTATTATCTATTATTTATTATTTATTATTTATTATTTATTATTTATTATTAATTATTTATTATTTATTATTTATTATTTATTATTTATTATTTTTTATTTATTAATTATTATTTATAACTCAATTTCGTTGCTGATGAAGTTGGGGCTCGATTTTTTAATTCATTGTGATACGAGGCGTTGTCCATTACAATAACCAACGGTTCCTCTAGCTGGTCCATTACCTGCTCTCTTAGCCATTTTGAGAAATTATCTAAGTATATCTCATCATGATGGTCTCCCTTCTTCGATTCGGATTTAAAGTTTAGAAGACCACGTTTGGCAAACCCATTTGAAGCACTATCGTGTGCAATTATAAGCCAAGATGCTTTTTCAATAGGCTTATTTAGTCCTTCCGTACTTCCATTAGTCCGAGGCATTCCTCTTGTGTGGGAGCTATGTATTTTATATATGATTCATCTACATAGATTATCTGATATCCACTTTCACGAAAGTTCCTTATTTGACGGATATATCTGTACCTTTAAATTTTCATTACTGTCCTTACACAAAGGATGTTCCTATTGTCTTCCGTCTTATGAAAACTTAATCCTTTGGCTTTCAGATACCTTCAAAGGAATGTCTTACTTATCCCGATTTTCAGTTCTTGTTCCCTATGGGCGCTCAATGTTACGACTTTCTTGTCAAATTGGTGGAGGGAGTAGATCATCCTTTTGATTGATTCAAAGTCGAAGACATGAAATTCAGTGCTCTAGTGCCGATTAGGAATTTTCTTGTTGGGTTGTTTTGTTACAGTTTGTTTTTGTTCTTTTAATATTTTGTTTATGGTCCTATGCAAACTCCAAAAAATTCAGCTGTTTTCCTTACAACTGCTCTCGTGCTAAATTTTCAGCGTTAGCAATTTTGCTTGGCGTGTTAAAGAGTTTCCTGGCTTAAAACAGTTCATTGTATATAAATTTATTTTTTTCCTACTTCTACTTCTTACAAAGGTTTTTTAAAACTAGATTAAAAATTTTATTTTTGCGCATTTACAATATATTCGGAAAAATTGTAAGATTATATATTTTTACCCAACCCTTTTTATAAAAATATGTGTTCGAATTGAATCCTTTTTTATTAAATATACATTTATTGCAGGATGTATTGAACGTTGTCACAAAAAGTAGTGGTCAGGCAAAATACGCGCATATATGCAATTAGGATGCAAATGGGTTAGATATGAAAGGAAGTGGAGAAAGTTTAGCCGTTTCGTAAATATCTTTTTCTATTGTGCAGATGAGTAGCATGTGCCTCCAAGCTTTCTTTGCGCAGCTTTCCAATTGCACGATGATTTAAAACGGACTAACATAAAGGTGAGTTTCCACACTACTTTAGAAATTGCCGATTTGACAGTTCATTGTTGTGCATCCGTAATAATATGGTATACATATATACATATGTATATGTATATGTATAAGGGGTAATTCATCGTGAGGTTTGATTTTCAGTAGTTTTTTTTTGACAAATCACGCGTGACTTATCAAACTGTTTTATCTTTTTTGTTCAGTATCGTTTGGCAAGTCATCATGTAGACTCACACTACAACAGCGTCTCCAAATTGTTCAGCTGTATTACGAAAATCAGCTGCTTATCAAACTGCTTGATCATTTTTGTTCTGTATTGTTTGGCAAGTCATCATGTAGACACACTACCACAGCGTCTCCAAATTGTTCAGCTCTATTACGAAAATCAGCGTTCTATGAGAAATGTTTTTCGTGGGTTTCGAGAAACTTACGGTGCGGATAATCGACCGACTGAACCCACTATCGCCAATACCATTCACAAATTTGAGTCCAAGTTTACATTAGTGGATGATACTCGACCGGTAAGACAACATCCAGCACGTAGTGAAGAGACTATAGCAGCTGTAGCTGAGAGTGTACGCGAAGACCTTAACCAATCGATTCGTCTAAGTTCTCAGCAGCTTGGCTTGGCGTATTCGACAACTTGGCGTACTTTACGTAAGGATCTCGGCTTAAAAGCGTACAAAATTCAACCTGTGCAAGAATTGAAGCCAGGCGACTTGAATTTGCGTCATATTTTCAACGACTGGGCTCTGGAAATTGGCTCAATGAAAATCCGATGTTTTATCGTGAATTTTTTTTGAGCCCATTTCTGGCTCAATGGATACGTTAATTAACAAAATTGCCGTACTTGGGCTGACTAGCAACCCGAGGAGTACCAAGAGCTAGCATTACATCCATTTAAAACAACGGTATTGTGTGGTTTATGGGCTGGTTTAATCATTGGTCCATATTTCTTCAAAAATGAGACAAATCAGATTGTTACCATCAATGGTAACCGTTATCGCGCCATGTTAACGTACTATGTATTTCCTGAAATTCGAGCACATAGTCTAGGTGAGCTCTGGTTTCAACAAGACGACGTTTCGACTTGTTGAGAAATCATTTTGGTGAGCACTTAATTTCACGTTTTGCTACGGAAAATTTGCCACCTAGATCGTGCGATACTATACCTTTGGACTATTTTCTCTGGGGATATGTAAAGTCTCAGGTCCTTAGAAATACCATAAGCCAGCTACGATTGACGCTTTAGAAGCCAACATTAATCGTGTTATCCGCGAGAGACCAGTCGCTATGTTCGAATGAGTCGCCCAAAATTGGACCTTCCAAATGGATCACCTCAGACGTAGTCGTGGCTAACATTTACATGATATCATTTTTAAAAAGTAAATGCCATGTATTGTTCTTTTAACTGATAATAAAAACTTTAAGTTCGCTTTCAAATTTATGTGTTTTATTTTATGTACATTATAAATCAAACCTCACGATGAATCACCCTTTATATAGGTACAATATAAACGAACTTTTACTGATAAACAATTGTATATCAAATAATAATTGTAAACTAAAAAAATGAAATTGTCGAAATTAAGCGATTAGATGATTAGGTAATTTGTAAGAAATGAAAAAATGAAGAATTGTTAAACCAATGTGATGATAGAAAAATAAAATTAAAAGGAAACTTTTTAATTACAACTACCAATTGTACCATTAAAATTTTAAATCAAACATTTAGTAATAACAATATTAAATTCCTAGATAGATTCTTTTACAATGAAGAGGTAACATATAATTTTACTAAAAAACCTAAATTTGAAGAAATTGTACTAAAAAGTATAACTAATTTAGAACATATCAATATACTTAAGTTTCATAAAAATGTTAACTATATTACTAGCTCAACAATCGCGATAATTTGTATCATATTAATAATAATCCTATCAAGAAAAAATAAAAAACTTAAAGACTCTATCAAAAATTTAAGTAAGGAATCTCCTAAAATTCAGGAGAATTTTAAATTTAACGGGGGAGAAGTTACGTATCCGGTAACGCATACCAGACGATACCCGAATCTTAACACAATTTCAAGTTGATTCATTTTTTTTTCTCTTTTCCCACAATCCTACAAAGAGTCTTACAGTGTTTCATCTTTATTCTTTCTGCGGTTGTTCATTAGCTTACGTATGTCTGCAACTAAGACGACTTCAGTGAATTCTTCTGACAAGCATTTTTTTTTTTTCAAATTGGCCCATTTTACCCACACAGGTTGAGAGCGCAGAGCTGTTTTCGCTGATTCGGACAAAAGCCGCTTGGCGTAAAGAGCTTTCTGAATATCTTTCTAAGAAAACATATCTGTAACACCGTTATCTTTCTGTTTTATTCGTACCTTCTTTCTCTTTCAATTTCTTTCGCCCTCGGCAATTCATCGATTTGCGTCTGAAGAGTTCTGTGGTGGTGCTTCTTCTTCTTTTTTCTCTGAAGTTTGTTGGGGTACTTCACTTGACAACCCTACTTTTCTTCTGGTCATCCTGCGCAAGTTGACGAGTTTGCCAGGGATGCCAAAACTATACATTGCTCTGTATATCTTCTACAGATGCTGTCTTATGCGGTCTTAAAATCGACGAATTGGTGATGTGTACCGATTAGGAGCTTTTCTTTTCGAAGATCTGCCATTAAGAGATTAGGGGGGGGGGGGCTTAATCGAAAAAGGATTTGGCGATCCCCTGCGATTTAGCCGTCCGACGTCAAATTTCCTCATAGTATTAACTTACCGTTATTATGTTTGGGATAGCCGCAATTGTATCTGCACTACAATAAGGTAATGGTCCGAGTTGATCTGGACCCTGCGGTATGTTCGTACATCCGTAACACTAGAGTAGTGCCTAGCGTCGATCGCAATGTGGCCAATTTGGTTGACGGTTGATTGATCGGTAGTTCTCAAAGACTCCTTAGGAATATCGGAATGTGGGAACCCCGTGCTAGCTACGACAATGTTTCGCGCAGCCGCAATTCGATTAGCCTGAATTCGTTATCGGAGGTGGTGTCGTACAAGCTATACTTTCTGATAGTACTAGAAAAAATGCCCTTTCTTCCTAGCTTTGCATTAAGGTCACCAAGAACAATTATGATGTAGAGCTCGTAGGAGCTACCTTTGGTATCGTTATCTTTCTCCTCTGTAGGGATGTGAGTGCATATAAGGCTAATCTTGGCAAATTTTGCCAAAGTCTTTAAACGGACCTTTCCACGTGCAGATTCGAAGTTCGTTGTCAATTTTTCGTTTGCAGCTTGTTGTTGCTTCCTGGCTTAGTTTAATTTTGTCATGACCGGAAAGTTATCCCGGCGGCGCAACCCACAACCTAGAGGGCCCGTTCCATTATAGAATTCGAATTGATACTATCCGTGGAATTCATTCGCTGTTCTGTTTACAGTGTTGATATTTTTGTTTCCTGCTCAGCACTCGCTTTTATAAAATTGGCAAGTCTAGTCCGGATAGACATCGACAAATGCCATAGAAGAATTGGAAATAATTTACATTGTAAGAGCCTTTCAAAGAGGAGGTCTGGGGTGCAAGGCACTTTCAATAATTGATACCATACAAGAGAAAGATAAAAATGAAAATATTTTCATCCCTAAAAATATGTTTAAAAATTTTTATTTTAATAGTTTAGTCTTTCAGTACTAATACTTAAAACGAAATAACCTCACATTTTTATTGTTTGTAAGTAATAGGTACACACCCCATTGCGCGTGTGTAAAACAAAAAAATAATACATAAAAATTGTGCATCGCAGTGAAAAAAAAATAATAATAATAATATCACACTGTGCGCGGTTTCCCACCTCTTCGGCTCCCTTTCGAAGTTATGTTGCTTTTGCACTCAGTCATTGCCGTTACTGTATTTATAATACGATACAAGCAGTGACTAACACCCGTATTCCCAATCTTTACTATGAGGTCTCATAGTGTGCACGGTTAGTGAATTCAATTCACAAACATTACTTAAGTGTCAAAACGCAATTCAAATGAACTGGAAAACGTTTGCCAGTGCCACCAGTATATCAACTTTTACTAGCTTTAAGATGTTATTCATCTGAAAGTTTTCAGGTAAATATAAGAAGAAGATATACCTCTTAAGGAAAGTAAGGAGGTGTGGCCTTTTTCTCATGATATCTAGTGTTCAATCTCTTTTAATTGCACAAATGAAGCGCGAAAGTTAAAAAGGGCCTTACCCAACAATGCGTCTTATAGGGAATGCGGTTTTCACGCTTATCTTTTTCGGTTTTCAAGCATTTTGAAAGTATATATTGAAAATATAATGTCTAGTTGTCTATACTTAGATGTCTACCCTCAACTACCTAGCGTCGATTTTTGCCTACCACCTGGTCGCCTGTAACTTGCTTGTAGTAAACGTTGGCGGTTTAGGCGACACCTAACTTATTAATTATCCATAACTTTGGCAATTTAAGAAGATAAGCGATTGAAACTTGCATAGAAAAGTTTCCCAAGCACTTCACTTTAACACATTTTTGTGCAATTTGTGGATTTTTTTTTTCGGTAAAACAACTGAAGCACTTAATAGACTGACCACTTAAACTCTGCTAGACACTTATGAACTGATGAAAATCTACACTGGGTTAGTAGACATATGCCACCAAAACATCTTTAGATAACTACAAAATGCTTCAAAACAAAATCTATTGCACATTTTCCGGGAGTAATTGGCGCAGTTGATGGTACTCATATACCAATTCAAAATCCTGGTGGTCTTCATGCAGTGGTGTATAGAAACCGAAAAAAAAAATTGCTATTAACTTAAAAGAAAGCTACAACAAGGTATAATAAACGACATATTAATTGGCGACAGTGGTTATACTTGCCAAACATATTTAGTAATACCTGCGCTCCAGACAGTTACAACACAGGAAGAAAATTATAATAAAGCTCATATTTTTAATTTAATTTTACTTAAAGGGCAGGTAAGTGTTTTTTTTTTTATAAATCCAGATTGTATGTAATTGTTTTCTTCTTTTATATTATTGAAAGTTTACATGTATTAGACTTAAATTTTTTTTTATTTAATTTTGTTTCTTTTTGTTGTATTCCAAACTTAATGTTTTCTTCGATTATTATCAAATTTAAAATTCTATGTCGACCGGCTCGTTTGGCGTATGATCAAGGTAGAAAAAAAGATAAACAGCATCATAGCGGCCGCTACAACCGCTATCTGTACTTGAATTTACAAATGAATTGATTCTATTACAGTTAAGGATGCAGGGTATAACATAGTACAACAATCGATCGATCCCGATAATCCGCACGAACTTAAACTTATTCACATGTATTGTTTTCCTCTACAGCTATACTGATGTAAACTTGAACAATTTTGAACATTATGTATATGGCATGCTTCAATGATACCATCGTAAGACAGCTGGGTTATTTGGCAATTTTCAATATCCCTGTCGATATAGCGGCCATTAGGGAGTTTCTTAAATATCACGTACGGGCCTTTAAACTTTGGGATCAACATTTTATTCCCCGCGGAGACGTCCACATTTTTTATTACAACATAGTCACCGGGCTCGAAAACTCTCGCTGGCTTATGATGCTCATCGAATTTTTTCTGATTGTATCGTATAGATTCTTGTACAGCCAAACTAGAAGCGGAAGGGTCTCTGGGGGGTTTACCTGTTCATCTAGGTATTCGGTCCACCAATCGAAGGTTGGCCCCTTTTGGCGGACGCCAAACAACAACATAGATGGGTTTTGGTGCGGTTTGCTGTGTATCGAGATATTGATGGCGTATTCAAATTCAGACAATTTACTTGGGAAATCGGAATGCTCGTTTGGTTCACTTAGTTTACTCAACTTGGTGGTCAACACTTGGTTAACCCTTTCTACTTGGCCATTAGCCTGTGGGGACCGCACTGCAACCTTAACATGACTGACATTATTCTTTGCTAGAAATTCAGCAAACTCTAGTGAGCATGTTCCTCTATCTGAGACAATTCTCCTGAGCCTATTGTAGTATTCGAAATATTTCTTAAAGGAAAAAATCACTTCTTTCGCAATAGTAGAATTCACAGGGTATAACTTAACAAATTTAGTAAACGCATCAACAACTACAAGTAGATGCTTACGTTTAGACTTGATGGAAGGTAAGGGCCCCAGGTGGTCAATATGAAGGGTGTAGAATGGTAGTGGTTTCTTGGGAATACTATATAAATTCTTTTCATTAACCCTAACAGAAATTGATACAATTTAAACAATTTCTGATAAATCCCTCGACCTTTGCTTTGTTGCCTGGGAACCAATATTGTCTACTAAAGTGACTATAGCATTTCTTTACACATAAATGACCAAGCCTTTCGTGTGTATGACGGATAGCATTCTGTTTCATATCAAATGGAACATAAAATTATAGATAATTGTGCTCGTCCCTTTTGTAAACGACTTCATCTTTCAATTCAAATCGAATGTTTAAAATGAGTTGCCTCTAGTTGGAATTCCACATCATCATCACTGACAGCAAGAACTATTTCTGCTCGGGTAAGACCTACCGCATGACCCATGTTGATTCCTTTTCGATGTTGTACTTTATAATCATAATTTTGTAGTATCAGCGCCCATCGCGCTATCCTGGGGTTAAGGGTCCTTTTGTTCAAAGTAAGAGTATGCGAATTGCAGTCTGTGACAACAGTGAAAGGTATACCCTCTAAATATACCACGAAGCGCCGTAATGCATAGTTAATTGCAAGTATTTCGAGGTTGAAGAAATGATACCTGGACTATGCTGGTGTCGTTCTCTTAGAAAAGAAGGAACTTCTCATCCGACTGTTTCTGTATCAGCGTCGCATCAAAACCAATAGCACTGGCATCGCAGTGAAGTTCTGCCTCCTTTAGACGGTCATATATTGCTAAGACAAGCGGTTTGATTAAGCGCTGTTTTGACTCCTCATATGCTTTTACGCAATTATCATCAAAAACAAGCATTCTTTAACAGCTGGGTTTGCTCTTCTGGGGTAGCGGTAGTAATCAGTATATCATCCATGTAGACATATATGAGCCTACATTCAGTAATTTCTTTCAGGATGAGGGAGATAAATCTTTGAAACACTGATGAAAAGTTTTTTTTAGTCCAAATGGCATTCGAACGTATTTAAACTGCCCATCTGCTGTCATGAAAGAAGTGTATCGGATTGATACTTCAGCTACTTTGACCTAATGGAAACTACTTTTCAAATCCAATAAACTAAAGTATGGTGGTGTACGCGGTGTGGTCAGGGACACCGTCGATGATAAATGGAATGATTTCGTTTTCGCTTACACTGCCCTGAGCAGCAATTTCTTGCATCGCCAGTATGTATCCCGTAGCGCTTTCCTGTTTACGCCTCCAGTGTCCTTGAATAAACGATAAACGTCCCGCACTGATACATTCTTTCCAAGCTGATGCAGAAGTCCCTCTTTGAGTTCGGTGTAGCTGGATGCAGAGCTGGTGCGCAAGAATACTGCCGGGGTCCGCTTTAGTTCTCGCCGTAAGCATATATATTTGAAATGGTCTTCGTATGGAGTTTTTGCGAAAATACTCTCGAAGTCTTCGATCCATGTACGGACTGGATACGCGTCGTCGCCGCTGAAGGCTGGTACGAACCCTTTCACTTCACTCAACTCCCGCTTTCTTCAATGGTTAATTTAACTCACCACGTGTGAGGACCATTTTCCTTGTGGCTGTATGCACTTAGCTTTTTACCCCACACCTGAGGTTATAAGACTTACATTCTTTTTTTATTCAATTTTGTTACTTTATATTTATATTTATATTGCTTTTCTGTTCTATTCCAAACTTAATGTTTCCTTAGATAATTATCAAATTTAAAATTCTATGTCGACCGACTCGTTCGGCGTATGATCAAAAAGAAAAAAAGAACTAAACCAAAAGTGACATCTCTCTCGAACAGCATCATGGCGGCCGCTACTACCGCCATCTGTACTTCAATTTACAAATAAATTATTATTATAATATTAAATCTATTACAATTAAGGATGCAAGGTATAACATAATATTACACATTTATAAGGGGTGATTCATCGTGAGGTTTAATTTTCAACAAGCTTTTTTTTGACAGATCACGCGTGACTCCTATCAAAATGCTTTGTCATTTTTGTTCAGTATCGTTTGACAAGTCATATTCCAAAGGCTCACACCACAACAGCGTCTCCAAATTGTTCAGCTGTATTACGAAAATCAGCGTTCTGTGATATATGTTTTTCGTACGATTCGATTAATTTACGAATCGAGCTACTGAAACCACTATTGCCAATACCATTCGCAAATTTGAGAACCAATTCACATTAGTGGATGATACTCGACCGGTTAGACCATATTCAGCACGTGGTGAAGTGATTGAAGCCAGGCGACTTGAAATTGCTTCATATTTTCAGTGAAAGGGCTCTGGAAAAACTCAATGAAAATCCGGAGTCTTATCGTGAAATTTTGTTCAGTGATGAAGCCCATTTCTGGCTCAATGGGCCGATGAGCAACCCGAAGAGTACCAAGAGGTACCATTACATCCATTAATAACAACGGTATGGTGTGGCTTATGGGCTGGTGGAATCATTGCTCCATAAATGTTCAAAAATGAGGCAAATCAGAATGTTACCGTTAATGGTAACCGTTATCGCGCCATGTTAACGGACTATGTGCTTCCTGAAATTCAAGAACATGGTCTCGGTGAGCTCTGGTTTTAACAAGACGGCGCGTGAAACAATGGACTTGTTGAGAAATCATTTTGGTGAGCACTTAATTTCACGTTTTGCTACGGAAAATTGGACTAATTTCTCTGGGGATATGTAAAGTCCCAGGTCGTCAGGAATACCATAAGCCAGCTACGATATACGTTTTGGAAGCCAACATTACTCGTGTTAGCCGCGAGATACCAGTCGCTTCCCATACCATACCTTCCGAATGGATCACCTCAGGCGTAGTCGTGGAAAACATTTACATGATATCGATTTTACGAAGTAAATGCCATGAATTGTTCTTTTAACCGATAATAAAAATTTAATTTTAGGTTCCCTTTCAAATTTATGTATTTTATTTTACATTATAAATCAAGCCTCACGATATATTAATTGTGTTTGGCTTTTTTTTTTTTTTTTGAAAGAATGTTTTACCGATTCATGGGTTGTAGCTTCGGTATTGTGTATTTGAATTTGAGTGTGTATATTCGGTGTCGTACAGCTTTTTTTTTCTTATTTTGCGTTTTTGTTTTATTTCTGTGCAAAACTGAAAGCGGACGAGTCTGTCGATACATGTGGAGTTATGTTTCTGTTAATTTTTGTACGGTGATTTGCTGTTAGCACAGGTGCTACTCTCTATTTTGTTTTGATGGGTGACAATCAGCTGTTCATGCACCTTTTTGAAACAGCTGTTGCGGGTTGACTGCTTCGGGTTGTGTTATTTGTGGATTTTTTGAGGGTTTTAGGGCTATCTGTGTCGGGGGATAGAAAGGAGTGGGCAAGGAGACTTGAGGGGTACGTCAACTCGATACGCACTATCGTTGCCGAGCAAAAGCAAGTGCCGAAAGTTCCAACAAACAACGAAGAGAAAAATAACGACGACAGCGATAACAAAGGGACGCATACTTATGGGCGAAGAACGGTTCATGATCCATTAAAGTCGAACGATGACGACGATGTGATGCTGACCAGTGGGATGATCCATCGACGTTGCGGAGATATACCCGTGGATGGGGGGATCTATCGCAGATAGGTGCATCAACAGTTACTTGACTGACGACGAATATGCAGACTTCGAATTTTGCATTCAAGGAGGTGGAAGAAAGGGTTACCAAGTTTGGTGGTGAGTCAAACCAGGATGTCGTAAGCTGGTTGCGCGAAATTGAGGACACATGTTTTCCTTTTTGGTTGGAATTCGCTGCAAAAATATATTTTTGGAACGAGGCTAATGACCGGCGCCGCCAGAATGTATATCCAGAGCGAAACAGGTATCAAAGACTGGGCCTCGATGAAAGCTAAGCTAGTGAAGGTATTTCAAGTTCCTGTTAATGCCGCCGAAATACATCGAAAACTGCGCAATTCTCGAAAGCAACCTAATGAAACAACGAAGGAATTTTTGTACCGAATGCTTGAAGTCGCGAAACCCATAGCATGGCGCGCACCATTGAAGAACTTAAGGCGAAGCTAAGGATATAGCAGCGGATCAGAGGGGCTTCGACTTTAGTGTCTAACTCCAGTTCGGGTTCGTTTGCTGGTCCATTTTCTAGCAATAGCTGTTTTAAAAGTGGGGACGCCACACACATAGCCAAAGCGTGCCCAAAGGGGGTTAAATGCTTTAGGTGTTGTCAGTTTGGGCACCGATCATTTGAGTGTAGCACATCCAGCAAAGACGGGAAACCAGGCAAAGAGGTCAGGGTGGTAAATGCATGGTGTGCAGGCCACCGCAATAATAGACACAGGCTGCGATGTTTGTATTGTCAGGCACGATTTCCTCTTTAAGTTAAAAAGGTATAATATTAAGTCGCCTGGGATCGTGTTGTCAGTTTTGAGTAATGATAGTATTCTAACGCAGGATTTCATGGAAGCTCATGATCCAATTCTAACTGATAAAAAGTCACTTGAAAGATTTACTTCACACTCTAAGAAGTTTATTCCCAACTTCACCACGGTCGCTAAACCGTTAAGTGGTCTGCTGAGGAGGGAAGCTAGATTCAAGATGGATACGGATAAGCAGGTATCGTCCGTGTTATTGAAGAATGCTATTATTAAGGCGCCGGCACTCAAGCTGTTCGATCCCAAAACTGTCACTGAGATTCACATTGATGCGAGCAAAAATGGATACGGAGCTGTACTTCTCCAAAAGGACAGCGAAGATCAGATGTTACATCCAATTCAGTATATGAGCCGAAAGGAGGAAAGGTATTGTTCTTATGAGCTGGATCTATCTGGTAGGGAGATCAATCACTATTGTAATGGACTGCAACGCGCTTACTAAGACCATTGAAAAGAAGGATTTCTAAGATCGGGAAAGGAGATGGGCAATCACGCTGAACGACTTCGACTACAAGGTGGTTCAGCGGTACGGAACGCAGATGAAGCATGCCGATGCGCCGAGTCATGTGGCCATGTTCGTTGTGGACACTTTGAGCCATCGCATTAGCGAAGCGCAGTCCCAGGATCCCCTACTGAGCGCAGTAAAAAAAGTATTGGAGCACACGACATACAGCGACTATTCTCTAAAGAATGGTGTGTTGTACAAGAACCATGCCAAGGAGTTGGTCTCTATACTAGGCGCCATGGAGAAAGAGGTGATCGAGATAGTACAACGATAGGAATACTTCGGAGCGAAGAAAACGGAGGACCTCGTTTCCGAAAGATATTCCACTCCGGATGTAGCGAGGAAGGCCAAAGCGACCGTAAAAAACTGCATGGAATGCATTCTAGTAGATAAGAAGGCTGGCAGGCAAGAAGGGTTCCTAGCGCCGATCGACAAAGAAGATCGTCCGTTCCAGACATACCACGTCCATCACGTAGGACGAACGCAAGAAACAAAAAAGCTGTACAATCACATCCTGGTAGTAGTAGATGCTTTTGCAAAATTCGTTTGGCCTTATCCCACTAAGGGTACGACAAGCGAGGAAGTTATCGACCGCTTAAGAAAACGAGTAGATACTTTCAGGAAACCAAAGCGAATTATTTCCGATCGAGGCACAGAATTTACGTCCAAAGTTTTCCGAGAGTATTGTGAAAAAGAAGAAATTATCCATCTGGTCAGGTTAAGCAGATCAACAGGATACTGATACCAATGCTAACCAATATGTCGCTATAGAAGCCCCAGAGCTGGTACAAGAACGTGGGACATGTCCAGCAAATTATTAATTCCACCCCTCCTCGAAGTACAAATTACTCACCCTTTCGAATACTTACTTGAGATGAAAACAGTAAAAGATCACCAACTCCGAGAGATGCTCCACCAAGAGCTGACCGGGGAACTAGACTCCGAAGGTGAAGAATCTCGACGAGAGGCAAAGGACAACATTATGGAATTGCTGCGGGAAAACATTGCTGAATATCAGTCTAACCAACCATAATCCATCCATAATTCCATTCCATTCCATTCTCCATCTTTCTGGTGGTCGCAATTTTCACCACCTTATATCCTATATTTTATTGTCATAAGTTAATTAAATTAATAAAATGAATTAATTAACTGAATTACCCACATTAATGTATGTAGATATTAGCAAGATTGTATTGCATGTTGTGATAAATGAAAAATTTCGTGTTAAGAATTTATCCTGGTTGTGTAATTGAAGTTTATAACATTGTTTTGTGGACTGTATGTTTTAGTTTAAAGTTTTGCTTATTGGGTCGTTTGTGTATAATTTTGTTGTTGATGTTGATGTTATTTGTCAGCTCCGGGGTGAACGTCTAAAATACGTACAAGCATCCTTTGACATGGTGGTCGCCGTTCATCCTTTGTTCAAACACTTTGGACGCTGTTGTAGGCGTGAAATGTATTATCTGGTCCATTTTTGCTCAGTACGAATTGATAACGGTTTGAGTGCGTTTCCAACGCCCTATTAGTTGACCTAGTCGATTGATTAGGAAGCGTCCCGGGGTTATGCTCTCGGTATCATCAAGATTGTCTGACAGTTGACATAGTGTCCTAGAATTAAGGCATGCTTCAGTTTGGGTAAGCAGCTTGCAGAGTTCCACGAACGACAGCCTGTCCTCTTCCGCAATCCATCTTATGTGATACTTGATGGACTTAACGCCTGCTTCCCAGAATGCCTTTGAATGGTCGCGCCATTTGCACTCGAGGTGCTGGCACACTCCCTATCAGTTGCTGCGTATGAGGTGTCTTGTTCCGAAAGCAAATAACGCATTTGTGAATGTGCTTCTTAATGCTTCTTTTTATATGGAGTATCCAGTATGCAGTGCTGTCAGCTGTTGAGAACTCCCACCTGTGTTGCTGCTTACAATTTCTCGGGTTCAAGTACTCCAACTCGTTTGAATTTGGTTCCTGTTTTGCAATTATTCCCAAATCGCAAACAATATGCAAAAACTCGAACTAACTTTGATACTTTTAAGCACTTACGCATAACCATGTATATGTCATTGTGTCGTAGGCTAACACATGGCGTACCGTGATTCACGGGGCCTCTCCTTCGGTTTCAATTCTGGTCAGCTGTTCTGGTTCCTTAAATTGCCAATGGCTCCTCACGAACACTGGACATTTCCACCAGAGGTCTGGGTTCCTAAGGCTGAAGGAGAAATGCCACGTGATGCTAAATAAGTTGGGTTGCACTCGGTTGGTGAAACGCTGAAGTTCCGAGACCCTATTGCTCATAAACGTGGTCCATTTCGTAGGGTGTCCACGAATCCAGGCTGGTGTGACGGTAGAATCCGACCAGGTGTACACTTTGGCATTGGATGGACAGAGGACCGCCTTAAAGTTGCGTTGAAGTGTAGCCAAGATAACTACTCCTCACGGCTCCAGTCGTTGAAGACTCACAATGTTTAACGGAGCTACCTTAGTTTTTGAAAGAAGATGTTGATGTAAACGTTGTCATCATCCAGTACCCGCATATGAACTGCTGCTCCTTATGTTTTGATTGACGCATCACAGAAGCCATGCAGTTCTGTTGGACTGCTAATTTAAATCTAATCCACCTGGGGATCGAAATTTTATGAATCAGTGGAAGTTTGCGGCAAAATAACTCCCATTCTGATGGAATTGGTTGGTCCCAATCCGTTCCTCGATGCCATAGTTATTGCATAATTACTTTGGCTTTTATGAAGAAAGGTGATACTTCGACGGAGTCAGCTCCGCCCATCAGATCGTCCACGTATGTTTCTTCCGTGACAACGGTTGCTCCTATTGGATACCTTTGTGCTTCATCCTCAGCAACTTTATGCAGAACGCGAATAGCTAAAGAGGGTGCACATCCAGTGCCAAAATTGATGGTCTTGTGCTTAAAGGCCTTGATCGGCTGATCCCTGTCTTGCCTCCAAAGAATTATTTGGTAATATCTATGCTGTGGTTTGACCCAAATTTGGCGGTACATCTTTTCGATGTCTGCCGTAACACCTCCACTTCAGGATTACATAGACTATGTTAGTTTGGAGTTGAGGCTCACTAATAGATGGTCATTGAGAGATGTCCCACCCATTGCTTTTGAAGCTGCGTCAAACACGACTTAGTTTAGCGTCGTGGAGTTAGCTTCCTTGAGGACAGTATGATGTGGAAGAAACGAATGATACGGTGACGCAATGGTGACATCGTTTTCCAGGTCGATCTCCTCCATGTGTTCGAGTGTCAGATACTTAATGATGCATTGACTGTATTTTTCCTACAGCCTTTTATCCTTCTGAAAGCATCGTTTCAAATGAGTCAATACCCTAGGAGCAGCTTTCCTGCTGACCGTCCATCTGATAGTCGCCTCGCATGTGTCGGAATATGTTTTCCACATATTTCACTATTTCGATGCTTGCATTTGAAACGGTGCCTCTTTCATCTCCCAAAATCTTTCCATCTCTGTGTTGAGGTCCACCAAATGAACAAAACTTTGAAGTAATTGTGGAACCTTTTGTCCAAAACGATCCAACCTAATTGGGTCTTCTGTGCATTGTGCTCGTCTACATCGGCATTTCTTATAATTTCCGAAAGGATGATTTCTGTGTAGACATCGGTACCAAACAGCAGATCTATAGTTTCATTGTTTAGTATCATTAGTTGAGCCGGAAGAAGCCCAGTCAACGACTTAAAAACGAAGGCTCTGGCAGAGCTCTCGAACGCCGAGTTCTCCAACATGAATGTAATGTCAACGCAGCCCTGACTAGCGCCGTTGATGACCTTCCCCAGCCCTGGTTCTGGGGTCGGAGCAGTTGTCCGTCAGTTGACCTTACCTTGACAATTGCTGTAGAACTGTAGAACCTGCTCATACAGGGAACTTAATAAGTTGTCACATCGTTGGTAGCTCCTTGGTATTGCCAAGGTTTTACTCCCCCGGCTGTTGGATGGATGACTGTGGATGAGCCCTCCGCCTGAAAAACGTGATATTGGGTAGTTTATTAAAATTTATATGATTCATGCGGTTTGCTAAGAGATGGCGTAAGTTGTATTATTCCATTGGAACATGCATTGGAAAGCTACTCTCATTGTTCGTCATTTCCGTATATATCATTCATTTGAAGCGTAAACAACAATAATTTTTTTTCACTCAAATATTTCGAACTTTGTGCCTGAAAAAGTGTTTTTGCGGGGAGTTTTTCTTTGTTACTTTGATATGAAGAAAAATTCTGCCGAAAGTCTTCGTATTTTGGTGGAAGTTTATGGTGAACATGCGCTAGCTGAGCGAACGTGCCAAAAGTTGTTTGCATGATTTAAAAGTGGTGATTTTGGCTTGGAACACGATGAACGTCCTGGGCAGCCAAAAAAGTTTGAAGATGAAGAACTGGAAGCATTACTCTATGAAGATTGTTATCAAACATAAGAAGAGCTCGCAGAATCTTTGGGTGTCACTCAAGCAGCCATTTCAAAATGTTTATAGGCAGCTGTATATATTCAAAAGCAAGGAAATTGGGTTCCACATGAACTCAAGCCGAGAGACGTCGAAAGGCATGTCCGAAATGCTGCTAGAACGCCACAAAAGGAAGTCATTTTTGCATCAGATTGTTATTGGTGATGAAAAATGGATCCATTACGACAACCCCAAGCGCAAAAAAACATATGTCAAACCCGGCCAACCAGCCAAATCAACGGCAAAGCCGAATATCCATGGTGCGAAGGTAATGCTCTGTATTTGGTGGGATCAGATGGGTGTGATGTATTAAAAGCTGCTAAAACCGGGTGAAACCATCAATGGACAACGCTACCGAACACAATTAATCCATTTGAAGAGAGCAGTAGCCGAAAAACGTCCGAAATATGCGACCAGAAATTAGGCAATAATTTTCTATCATGACAACTCTCGACCCCACGTTGCTATTCCGGTTAAGAACTATTTGGAAAACAGTGGATGGGAAGTCTTACCCCACCCGCTTTATAGGCCAGACCTTGCCCCTTCTGACTACCATTTGTTCCGGTCGATGCAGAACGGCCTCACTGAAATACGGTTCACATCAGAGCAGAATATCAAAAATTGGCTTGATTCATTCTTGGCCAGAAAGATGGGAAAACGTCATAGCTTCAGATGGGCAATACTTTGAATAATACTATTGTACATGTTTTTCTTAAATAAACCTTTAAAATTAAAAAAAAAAAACCGCACGAATTAAAATATATACCCAATATAACAAGATAACTTCCCAATGTGTCACCGGCAGTTCTAAATTGTCAAGCGCATTAATGCATTCTTGTGATATATCAAATATGGATTTGAATCCCTCTGCAGGATTTTTAGCTAACGGCTGTTGTTTAAAAAGTAGCTTAAACTATTTTGTGATGATTTCCTGCATATAACGCAAATTGTTGAAGGAGTCTTGCTGCCTCACCCGTGAGACTCAGCATTAAATATTGCGGTTTTTGAATTTCACTTAGTGATTCGTTTGCGTAAATCAAGGAGTCAAGGATTTTGTGAAATAACCGCCATTTTCGGAGATAAGGATTTATGGAAGACGGACATCTTTACTACTCCAAACTGCAGGAACAACCGAAGAATTGACAGACGAAGCAGTAGAAGCCTTTGTAGTCGACACACATTTGTCGATAGTTTCCAGTAAATGGGTTCCGATAATCCAGGTAACTATCGTTAACCGGGAACTTCGATTTACACGAAATAATTTAATTGCTTCCGATTGTTAAACAATGAAATGAGAGAAGATTGCCCTTTCCACTTTCACAGAGTCCAACGCACTTTAATATGTTCTTTTTCATTTTAGATTATTGAAAATTCCCTTGTCCTTTTAAAAATGAAACTCTTAATCGTTATAATATGTATATTTTTACTGCACGTTGTTGAGAGTATTTTTCTTTTTAAGAGTTTGGCTTTTTTTGTACAAAATTTCGCGCGAAAATAATTTATTTATATATAGATATAGACATTTTCAGCTTATGTACTTAAATTTGAACTAAATGAAATTAAAACAAATATGGTAGATTTGGTCTTCTACTATATACAATCTTGTGACGTACTGTAACGTGAATTAATGTGACGTAATTATTATTACGTACGTAAGGATCGGAGACGGTGTTATGTAAACAAGTACGTCCGATTACGCTAGTCCAGTCGTCTTGGTGACGAAAACGAATGTTCCAGTGGATATGAGTTTTTAAGTGTTCGATTTGGACTAAGGAATTTGCAAGCTAACGTTCAATTCCCTAATCGCAGATTTCACGGCGTTACTGTATTTAGAAGACCTTATTATACCCGCAGGCTATAAAGAGGATAATTTGCAGCGAGTTTGGGAACAGGCAACTAAAATGGAGTAATTTTTAATTAGAAAAAGTATTTCTTTCTTTACTGTTGTGTCCAGTACTAGGGGAACTTCATCGAATATGAAAAGATCAGACCGTCTGAGAAAAAAATCCATGTTGTATTAAATTTTCCAGCCCCCACAAAAGTCCGAACTGTTCACAGTTTTTGCGGATTAGCCGGATATTTCTGCAAATTTATTCCAGGATTAGCAATAATTGCTCGACCACTCAGCAGATTATTGAAACACGACGTCAAATTCGAGTTTTGCCCAGGTTTAAATGACATTTTGCTGCAAGAAGATTCTGAAGATAATAGGTTGCATCCATTTACTATGCAAGTTAGACGACGACATCTACAGAGGGAAATTAAACACGATATATGCTAAAGAAGTTTAGAATATATTTGCTTGATATACAATACCATTTATGATCGTTACAGATACAAATCTACGGCTCGCTTGTGTTTATACTTAATTATATAACACTGCCCTATATACATTTTGGTGCCTAGGACTTAAGACCTGTTTTTAAGTATATCTAGTTAGTTGATTTCAAAAATGTTAACTGTTTTTTTTTTTGTATTAGCTCTCATTTATGAGATGGACAAAAATTTAGTTTTTTAAAAAATACGGCTTTATTTTATTATTACACGTAATGAAATTATATTTTAAGGGATTTTCTAGAGTGAAGTGGTCTTGGACAATCGCGCATAATTCTCCAGCAATAGGCTGCCATAAATCCAATTTTCCTTGATACCTGTTCTCCGTTGTTTTTGATATCCTGATGTAAGCGTTCTCCTTATTCCTTGCTAAGATCAAATAGGTTATGCTGAAAATGATCTATATGACCATGCCAATTTATAGCCAATATTTTTAAAGCTAAGAAGCATTTCCTTTACTAATTCATAGTCCTTAGCTTTGTACTTTTCGAGAAAATTTTGTACAACCGCTACAAAAGATTTCCTCGCAAGTCGTTCTAGTTCAGTCATAGATGCCTCAAAATTAGTAGAGCATTTAATTAAAAAACGTATTTGGGGTCCATCAAAAATGCCTGCTTTTAACTTTTTATTACTTAATCCAGGAAATTTCTCAGAAATATACTGAAAACATTGTCCATTTTTTTTCCAGAACTTTCACAAATTGCTTCACTAGTCCCAATCTTATGTATAAGGGCGGAAGAATGATCCTTTCTTGGGGAACTAAAGGCTTATTTATCACATTGCTTTCATCAACATCACAGGCCAATTTTGCTCTACTGTCTCAGAGACAAATAAAACATGGATATTTTGTATAGCCACTTGTTGACCTAACAAAAGATTAACCATATTCAAATCGACACAGATCACCCATTTATGTTTTACCCATTTTTTTTATTTATTTTTTGCAATAAAACTGAAATTACTACATATTCTTCCCTCATACAAGTAGAGTGGACAATTGAAATAGGAACATGTTTATTGCCATTATGTAAAGACAGCCTTGAGACTTCTTTTACTGCGGTCAATAAAGAGATGCCAGTCACTTGCCTGATAGGTCTCCAAGCCCACGAAAGTCTAAGCCTCTCACATTGCAATATATAAAATTTTCACCAGAAGAAAAAAATTACAATAAGTTTTCTTCTCTCGTGCGATAGAAAGTAATTTGCACATCAGAGGCTAGGCAATTCTTTTCTTTTGACCTAGCAGCTCAGCACGTTCGTTTGAAAGATCTAAGTCTCTCCCGTTTAGGGAAAATGTTTTAGGTTTCGATGTTTCTATAGAGTATTTAAAGTCATCGCTTAGTTGAGAAGCACTAGATCCTTCAATTTCTTCCTCCTGACATTGTGGTAGCTGATGAAAAACTGGTATTGGAACATCTTTTGAATGAGGAATTGGTCTAATTGCTGAAGAAATATTAAGATATTTCCATTTGTGGTGATTATTTTTGTTGATACCCGCTATACTTGTCATACAGAAGTAACAAGTCATATAAAGATTTTTTTGTTCTCGCCAAATCATCGGTACTCTAAATCTCAAAGATTTTAGATATACTATGAGTCGCCCACTCTTTACGTCGATTGCAAATTTCAATATTGAAGTGAATATTTTTTTAATATTCGCTGATTTTTGAAAATATATTCTCCACAAATGTAACAAAACTTATCAGGGTCGTTAACTTACTAGTCATTATAAAATATTTAGATTTATTTTATCAGTGTTATTGTGAAATCGAATTAAGCTTAACACAAGCTAAACAGCGGGGAAAGTGGCGATTCGATGAAGTCGAGGAGAGCGTAGAAAATAAACACATAATGTCTTTACAACAGTGTGCTTAACGGACCCAAGAAGTGTGAAGTGAATGCATACTGTAACGGCCCCGCCTTACTAAAAAATCGGTTTCCATTAACCGTAAGTAAGTACTAAGACGGGGGACCGCATGGGAACTCAATACCTATCCGCACGCTGTTGACAGTCGGAACACATGGAGTACAATGGACCAGTTTTTTGTCTAAGTGCTACCGTTCCGGAAAAGATGTTGCGAATTATATCACTGAAAAAGGCCGCGCAAGGCGATCTTTGTATGTGCTGGTAGATAGTAAACTAGAGGTGACAGGATAAAATCCTAATGGATATTATATTACTTTTCTTATCTACCACAGATCCAAACAAAGCTGCACCAATTTATTTATTTATTTATTTATTTGTAGGATTGTGTAATCGAACACCGAACGGGAAGGTCAATGCGTCATGTCAGTCGAAATGCCATATCCGTGTGTCAAATAACCAGAATTATAATCAGACCGCATACAAAGAGCACAATAGGACGATTCAGATGTGCAATATCAACAATCCAAAAAAATAAAACTGCTCGTAACTTAAAACTTTTTTACTATCCTTCATTTAATACATAAATTTCTCAAAACATTTCTTCTTTGTTCCTGACATAAGCAAAACATACTGCACGAACCGAAGTTTTTTTATTTATTTTACTCGTTTGTGTTAGAGGTAACTTATTTTTTGTTTTTTTTTTATTGTTTTATGTTATTACGTCCATTAACAATCATGTTAAGTTCATATTTCCGACCTGTTTTATTTATTGTATTTTTTATAATGGTCTGATACATGTGGTAAAAATTATCATTAAAAACTCACTTAATTAAATTAGTAAAATAGAGATGAGAAACTTCGAAAAGTCAATATTTCAGCTGCTGAAGTTTTTTTTAATTTTAATATGATTTTCTTATTTTTTTCATGATATTGTATTGATTGAAATCGAGTTTAGTTGACAATTTTACAAACATTTGGTGAATCTTACCTTAAAGGTTTGCTTGCGAAAATTAATAGACAAAAATAATTTGGATTTTTTTTCTTCTGATGGGGAATAGCGGGGGAGGGAGTCGTTTAACAAAACATTTTGTTTATAGCCCATTTACAGACTCGGAAAAGTCCCCAACTCTCTACGTAAATTTCCCAACTGTTAGAAAATCTACAAATGTCAAAATGTTAAGTGAAATGTTAAAGTAAAGAAAAATAAATGTCACTCTTTTGTTAACTTTTGAAGAAAATGGGTGTGGTTTAATTTTCCTAAAATAATAAGTTCAAATTTATCATTGGTCCATCGAGTATTTCAAAGTTTTAATTTCCTAATAAACCACAAACATTGTTAACCAAATACTTATATAAATTGAACAATAGACAATGAGTTTTTTTCTTCATAAAGTGCCAAACGGTTCCCCGCGACGGTTAAAATAATCTAAAATATTTCACAAGTTAAAATTAGAATTGGGGGACAATATTCTTAAAATAATATAGTTCTTAAAACAATTTAATTCTAATTTAAAAAAATTAAGACAAAAACAAAATAAAAATCGAATAACGCAATCATCCACCGTTGCAAATCATCGCCCAGCTATTACCGCAGCACCGGAATCAATACCCCTGTTGGGATTGTGTTGTTCCTGCTTCAACAACGGTGCACCTCAAAGATACTGTTTGTAACTGCAAACGGACCGCATTATCTGCATCGACATTTTTTAATTTTTTCCAATATTTTTTCTTCGCAACGGGAAGCACACCTGTGCCACATTGCTAACAGTGCATCACCAGCTTGCCGCTTCACCGGAATTTTGTGAATTTTTCCCTTTTTATCAGACTCCCAAGTTTTCCTTACCTCGCTGGTAGTATCTGTACGTACAGTTACAATTAATACATTTAGAAAAATAAAATAAATTATTTTTTTTTATTCTTACGTCTGCGAGTTACACTATCATGAGTTCGTTTGAGAAGCTGCAGAACATTCTTGCACAGGTCACAAGAGATCATAGCAACTATATCTCAATCAGGGAAACAAGAATTCAGGTTGCCGAAAATTAATATCCCAGTTTTTTCCGGGAACATCCAAAGCTGGAGGACATTCCATGGCCTTTTCGTCTCGCTGATTCTTAATAATAAAACCTTATCAGAACTTGAGAAGCTTCATTATCTGAAGTCGAGTTTAGCAGACGAAGCAGAACGGCTACTTCAAGATGTCAACATTGATAAGGGAAACTACGAAAAGGCATGGGAAATCTTCATATCCCGGTACGACCATAAGCGAATCCTCGTTAACACCCAATTTAAGCTTTTTTTCGGTCAGTCAGCTCTTCAACAAGAAGACTCAACAGGACTAAAGAGACTCCTTGATGTATCTACTGAATGCTTTACAGAATATTTAGACCTGCCAGTTCAGTATTGGGACTCAATCCTAATTTACTGTATGTTGCAGAAAGCTCCAGCGTCCACACAACTCTGGGAGGAAAAATAAGGCAATAGGAAAAATTTGCCTTCGTTTCAGGAGTTCTTTGAGTTCCTAGAATGCAGGTTTAGGACACTAGAAGTAGCTGATCAACAATAACCTCAAAAAAAAACGTTTCTTGTAAAAAAAAAGATCTTTAGAAATAAGTAAAGCAAATACGTTTCATCTTATATATACGAAAAATGAACCATTTCCGCGCAGGATTTGCAAAAATGGATGTAGGTTTGCGAATAGTTATTGTAGCTTAGGTAGGAGTATGCCTAAACTGTTGAGCTTACAGCCACCGTACGCATCAGAATGCGATGTCACTTCTGCCAACCACCACATCATTCACTTCTGCATTCAAACCAACTCACTAATCTGCCACACACAAATCATAACCCCTATCACACACACACACCTTTCACTAGACACTATTCTAATCAATACACACACAATAGCTTACAGTCCACTCAAACTCCATACAAATAAACCACCCCACACTCCAACAATAACTCCAGACATATACAACCATCTCCGTCTACAAATAACCTAACAAATTCTTTTCAAATTTCTACTGATGCTCCAGTTTTTCATCCCAGTTCACTCGGGGTGGAAAACCAAACTAAAACAAATGCATTAGTTAACAATTTTCATGTGACTCACCATAATACACAGGTTCTTTTAGCTACAGCAATCGTTAGGATTAGGACAATCTCGGGACATTCATACGGGACAGCTGCTCCATTCGAAATACAACCGCAAGTTTGTTGAATGGAACTTGTCACAATTACGTAAACATTAAAATTGGTTCACTAAACTCACAATTTGAAACTCGTGCATTCGTCCTTAAATCATTGACAGGTATTATTCCAGATAACGTCTGGCTACTCAATAAGTGGAACCATATTAACGGCTTACTTTTGGCAGATCCTGAGATCCACAAACCATCAAGAGTCGATTTACTTTTAGGCAGCGATGTGTTCGCTGATCTTATAATGCCGGAGATACGTCGAGGTGAAAGTGCGACTTTATCAATTGCTCAAAAAACCCAACTTGGCTGGATTTTACTAAGTAGAGTCCCTTTATATCTAACAGGAAATATTATGAGCTTTGTTTCGAAATCGAGCTACACAATCAGCTAAGACGTTTTTGGAAAATCGAAGAAACTCCATTTAGTACACCCCAAACGGAGGAAGATGAAGCCTGCGAACAACAGTTCAGGAGGAAGGAAGTTGCCCTGGGCTTTTTTACAACTGGAGAGACCATTTCAACACGACTTTATTTTATAAGCCGAATATACAAAATGCGTCAAAGAGGTCTTACTGCTTGATCACATGGAGGAAGTGATGTGTGATGAAGATGTTTTCTCGGACGAAATCTTGAAGACACCATTTCATTACTTTGTTCCCCATCATGCGGTCTTCAAGGAGTCCAGTTCGACTACTAAGCTTAGAGTATTCCTTGAAGCAGCGGCAAAAACTTCAAACGGAACATCCTTAAATGAACATCTTCTAACAGGACCTAAAATACAAAACAGTATAGAAGATATTATTCTGAGATGGAGAATACACAAATTTATTTTTGTCGCTGATATAGAAAAAATGTACAGACAGATCCGGATGAATCACAGAGACTCTTTCTACCAATTTATATATTGGCGCGACAGGAAGAAGAACTCACTTAAGGTATTCAGACTCAAAATAGTCACTTTTGGCACAAGTTCTACACCTTCCCATAAGAACGTTAAATAAGTTAGCGGACGATGAACATCAGAAGTATCCCCTGGGTTCCAAAATGATTCGAGATGACATGTACGATGATGACTTAATATCGGGAGCAGATACGGTTGAGGCAGCATTACTGAAAAGATATGAGGTAAGAAATCTTTTATTGTCAAACAATTGAAATCCTTAAACCCTTTTATAGATTCTAGAGGCCCGCTAAGGGTTGGAGGCAGGTTGCAAAATTCCACTCTCATATTTGAACAGCAGCATACAATTATCCGACACAGCAACCATCATCTAATTAAACTCATATATCAAGAGACGGGCATGTGAAGACGTTACATGAAGAAATCCAGCAAACAATATCTCACCTGCGTAACAAATACTGGAATTTAAAATTCAAAAGCAGTGTTAAGAAGCAGATTCATTCATGTACTATATGTTATCAATTCAGATAACAATCCATTCCAACAGAATATGGGTAACCTGCTAGCAGCAATAGTCCGCATTGCACCTGCATTTACAAACACCGGAGTCGATTATGCTGGCCCTATTGATGTAAAGGCATAGAAAGGCCGATGTTCTAAGACCGTCAAGGCGTATTTCACAGTTTTCATATGTTTGGTGACAAAATCGATACATTTCGAGTTAGTTAGCGATATGACTACCCAAGCCTTCATTGCAGCATTAAGGAGGTTCACAGCACGAAGGCGCCTGTTCTCACAAATATTTAGCGACTGCGGTACCAATTTTGTGGGAGCCAACAAGGAGTTACAGAAACTCTTAAGAGAAGCAGCAATCGATTGGAAGGAGATCGCAGAAACCTTAGCAAATGATGGCACAAAATGGAAATTTATTCCACCTGCATCCCCTCATTTCAGTGGATTATGGGAAGCAGGCGTTAAGTCCATCAAATACCACCTTAAACGCATCATTGTACAGTAAGTCTTCACATTTGAAGAGCTCGCCACGCTTCTCTGTCAGATAGAAGCGTGCCTGAATTCCCGACCTCTTTGCCCCATTACCGCAGATCATGACGACTTCATCGCACCAACACCCGCGCACTTTCTTGTTGGACAACCACTAACAAGTATACCACAGCTGAATATCAGCGACACAAAAACCAATCACTTGAATAGATGGCAACGGATCCAAAGATTATATCAAGTATTCTGGAAGCAGTGGAGCTCCGAATACCTATCTTGCCTACAAACCGACCAAAATGGCACAAAATCGAGCCACAGCTTCAAATAGGAGATTTAGTACTGGTCAAAGATGAACGCCTTCCATCACTTAAGTGGATATAAGCGCGCGTTGTCGACAAACATTCAGGACCAGACAAACTCACTCGCGTTGTTACGTTAAAGACATAGCACTCAGAATTCAAACGACCAATAGCTAAATTATGTCCCTTGCCCTCTAACACAACACAATCAGAAAGTACAATCATACAAATTTATATACATACCATAACTAAAAAATAAAAAACACATAAATTTTATCACATTTTGCTTATCATTTCCATATACTCGTATGCACAATTTCAATTTGCCGACTGCATAACAAATATAGCTTATCAACAAAGTTCCAGCTGACAACAGCTGCTGACCTATATTTGGTTGTCAACATAATGCTAAGCAATATATGTACATACTTCCAATCAACATAATTGGAAGCAACATATATCCTTCCAATCAACATACTGTTAATCAACACAATTCTAGGGTATGTTGATACCGCACACGTGTCGTATAGTGACGTCACACAATTCATTCATGCCTCAGCGAATCGGTAATTTACACATTCGCTCCCACAGATACGTTCTGTAACTATATGCACTTTCTTTTTCCCAAAAAAAACAAAAAAAAAAAAAAAAAACTGATCTTAAATAGACTTATTGATACATTACTTAATCAAATAATATTAATAAAATTTAAGTCTACTCACCAGGTACTTATTTGGGTCAACGCTGGGCATTTTTATCAAATCTTTTTTGTAATTTTTACCCAAAAAGGAAAACAAAACAAATCACTCGCCATTTGAAAAACAAACTGGCAACAAAAATGCAAATGGCCGTACTCGAAGCAAAGGTACCAACTTTGGCATTATGGGTACATCAGGGAAGATCAAACTTTTTTATCACTGGCACTCAACATTTGATATCATTTTTTATATTGTTTTTAATTTATATTGTTATTAACTCAAAATTTAATAAATTGATTATTTTGTGCCGGGTTGAGAATGTTGAAGCCCATCTACAATACATACTCGGAAAAGTCAAAATTTTAAGTAAAATGTTAAAGTTAAGAAAAATAAAAGTCACTCTTTTGTTAACTTTTGAAGAAAGTGTGTGCTTTAATTTTCCTTAAATTATAAGTTCAAAATTAACACATTCGTATGATGAATTTGAACAAACTTACCGCGTTATTACCTAGTATCATAAAGTATTCGAAACCCGATGACATGAAAATAAATGCAAAGCCCACCATTTATATCAACCTAAATGCTTTACCTATTAAAGTAAAACCCGTCCGTTAGACAAACTTTTATTTTGCTAACTGAAACACGCTAAATATAAAAAGCTTAAGCCCTAAAAACATGACGTATTTATTTATTTATTTATTCATACAATAAAATTTACACAAAAGATGAAAATCTTATAAATAGTGCAAGACTTAGGAAATTAGTTTTAAACAAAATAATGTTGTTGGCAATAGTTTGTGTATCTGAATATCTTAGTATAAATTCAAAATTGGCAAAAGTTTTGCAGCCGCACATTTAAAAACTTTATAAAATTTCTATATTATCTAATTAATTATTTTATTTTTACTATTATGTTATTTACCGAAGTAATAATTTAATCTTTGTATTGTCATATTGGTTATATTTAATGTTAATCTCGAGATATTTTTCTTTTGATAAGTATGTTGTTTACACATTTACATCGCACACGTTTTCACGAAAACCTTTGGTTTTCATCCAGCTAGCATTGAATACGAATGTTGTCCGATACGTTATTGAAAACAAATAGATATGTTGTTTTCAGCGAAAACAGAGAAATGCAATTGAAAACTATTCAATTAAATAAGGAGGTTAATTATTAATTATTGATATCCTATGTTTATAATTTAATTTGATAAAATGAAGTATACCTAACATGCCATGTTTAAGTATTATAAATATATAAAAATACATTTAAGCAACAGTCTTGAGGAATTTTCAATAATTTACAGAATTAGTTTACTATACATTTAATCACAAAAATCGTGTGGTTTTACTCGCTTGAGTCTTTGGGTTTGTCCGCCGGTAGTATGTTTGGTGGTTGACATGTTGTCTAAACTTTATGAAATGCATTCTTTCGTATATGGAGATAGTCCCTTCTACCGTTTCTAGTTTAACATAGGTCGCGATTTTGCTGAGTATACGTCTCGCCTCAGGCGGATACCTTATATTGTAAATTTTGTTCACACACTTTTTTCTGAGTGCGCGTCTCGCCTCAGATAAACGTAAGTCTAATTTTAAGTAATTTGAAGAATAAAAGGACTCTTGAGTCAGAACGCAAACGGTTGGTTTTTTTCCCTTAAACAATTATTAAGTTTATTTAAGTTTACGATCATATGATCTACAGATTATAAAATTGTTATACAACTATCAGTTTTATACATATTAAACAAATTCAAGCAATAGGTTAAATTTGCCCATACATCGTAACATATTTTATTTTAGAAAGAAGAAGTCTTGGCCTAAAGGACCTTGAAGGGGTATATATAGGAATATTAGCAAGTAAATTCTTACTGTCGATAGTTGAATCCAAGATATCCCAAACAAACATTACTCCATACATTTTCGTTGTCTATTAAAAAGTTTCGTAACCCAATAATTGACATTTAACAGGTCGGCTGAAAAGTTCACAGGATAACATATAGATAGTGTTACTAGAATTAAATTCATATGGTTTATAGTAGTACTAACCTTTAAACGATACGTGCATAAGCTTGAGAGATGTCGGACAATTCGTTCGTTAGATATGGCATTGTGAGTTAAGCAGCTTTTGTTATTGTGAAAAAAAAAGAAAAAAAAGGAGAACTCCAGGTCGGTTTCCAGAAATTCGCACTTTTCCGTGTTGATGGTGAGTCCCGACACTTTTAGCACATTGAGACATCGTTCTTACTTCTGCAAGCCTTCGTCGACTGTTTTTCTCAGAATGGTTTTGTCGTCAATAGACCGCGATATCGCCTCTGAGCATGTGGATTGTAACTTGATTCATGTACGCCTCGAATGCAGCACGTACATTCACTTCCTCCTAGTTGTTGCCGCATTAAGTGCTCTGTGTTCTTTTTCCTGGATAATACTCCTTTTCAGAAACGGCACTCGATAGGTTTGAAGGCAAATGGGTTTTTCGGTTTGCAGTTCGATGCTGAAATCTCCCTTAGACTTGCTGTATTCGTTGGCATATTTCGCAAAAAATCCATGTACTCCTTCACTAACTTCTCTAATTTCAACTTATCCACCTGCTTCAGCTCTTCAACGTCTAATTAGGATAATAAAATTTCCTCCTCCGAGCTCTTCCGCGCTCGCTCTTAGGTATCAAGTGCCTGATCTCCACTCTCTGCTACGTTGTCACTAATTTCCAGTTTCTAGCAATACTTTTCGAACTTTACCTGAGGTTGATCCAAAAGAGTGCACCATGTTCTGTCGGCCGTTGACTTGCCCATAGATGCGCAGTCACTACCCAGCTCAATGAATGTGGCACCATGCCTTTTTTACTCGCTTTTTTGTTCTTTCTTGGTCCGATTGGTTGACCTCCAGTTCTTAGTGTTGAACAATTCCGACTAATGTGTCCCATTTGCTGACACTGAAAGCAATTTTTTGCTCCTGGAAAAGATTTTCCTATAGTTTCTGCACTATGCACTAACCTCGGCGCGTTTTGCCATTCCGATCGGTGTTCGTTTCTCCTCCTCAATCCGGAAGCTCGATGTATATTCTTAAGTAGGTCTTGCACCGACTTTGGTTCAGCTAATTTAAGCACATCCTTGTACTCCTTATCGACCAGTCCCTGGACAATGTGCTTGATTAGCAATGTCTCCCCTATATGTCCTTGAGACCCAATGGCCTTCATCCCGAAGACGTATTCTTCTGCTTCTCGGTCTGCCGCTGTCTATGGTTTCGGAATCGCTCCTGTATGTCAGCATCGTCTTTTGTGGTAGGGTATGTCTAACAAAATTTGCAAAACAAAAACTCGTGCAGGGTCTCTGGCGTTACACTGCTACTCCGCAGATAGTTTCGTGATACCCGCCACCAGTAGTAATTCTTTGTCCAAAATTGTAGATGCGTTTTATATTTTCCTCCTTCTGTTTCCGGTCTTGGGATGACAATCCTCCTGGGGTTCAATTCTGGGAGCATGTCTGCGAGGTCTCTCATGGAATACGCATTCCTTAGATAGTACTTCTCTTCAGTCCTGGTTTCTTTCAATTCGTTGCGCCTGGTCTGCACGATCACGCCTTTCCATTTCTCTTAAAAGTTGCACTGTTTCCCGCAATTTACGCAGTTCTTGTTGCATTCTTTGCTTCTCACCGCTATCAGCAACCCATTCTGCTTCTTCTGCGATTCACTTAAACCTTAACAGTATCCTCAGTAAATCTGCCTTGTTGCTGGCTGGCTCCAGTCCTAGGGTTCGAAGCTCTTCGCATTTTCTTTAACGCTGAGGGTTCTGCTATCCTCGATTTGTGCCCCACCATATTGCGTCCACGTCCATTTTGATTGTTGACTTCTTTGCCATATACAATTTCCCCTTAAACTCTTTAGCTCTTCGGTGCTTATTTTGCCACACAATACTCGCTAATTACTCTGTCTCGCTGCCGAAGTGCAGCCTTCTTTTATTCTCCGTGATGACCCATGGTGAGTACCGCTCTTTGCCTTGGTTCATTATGGGTCGTTGTAGTCGTCCGATGAAGATGTGGTTATGGTCATACGATGGTGAACTGATGTATGGTGCGTGGTGTGCATGAAATGGTATGATATGGTGCGATGGGACTTACAAGTATATAAAGGTCTCTAAAGGCCAATGAATTTCTTTTTAAAAATCCGAGAAGAGAATTTGCTTTACATTATGGTTAAAGGTAAAATTAGAGTCGAAAGTAGCTCCAAGATCCTTGTAGTCATAGACATGCTTTATTGGCACGTGGTTAAAAGAATATGTAGGGAGAATTTCGACAAGGGTTTGATTATATAGTATATGGAACCACTAATATTTAACTGCAAGTCGATAATATAACACTAATTTAAATATAAGTTTAAGTTTGGAATAACTGACTGTTGGAAACATTAGTTATTTGAGCAAATGTTTGTATTTCATCATTAATAAAAATAAAAAATAATGAAGGTTGCAAGCGACTTCCTTCAGGAACTTCGCTCTTCAGTGCGAAAATTACAAAGCCTGACAAATTTTCTTTTATTATATTAATATAATTTGAACCATTTAAGCAGTAGGCCATGGCCATCTATAGGCCATAGCAAAATATTGAAATTGGCTCCAGTGAATACTTTAACGAAGTATATACTGCCACATTTATCTAATTTCGACTTTCTAATGTTGTGTTGTTGTGGTTGGTCTTCCCTTTCAGAATCCATGTTGAAAACATAAAAATTGTTGCTTAATAGCCGTGTTCAATTTGTTTTTGACAACGTTATCTAATATCTTAAGGATGGTTGCAAGTTTAGTACTAAATCTATAATTGGTTACCAAATATAATACATATAATTGAAATTTTTTATTCATTAAAAAAACACTCTTAAAAAGAGACTGATTAAATATTTCAACTAATGGGAAAGAAGGTTTGCTCGCGCAATATCGAAGGCTTATTGGATAGAAGCTTAAAATGTCAGGCTTTTTTTGGGTTTTAAGCAACAAAGCAGTGATGCTACTTCTTCAACATCGAATGAAAAACAGTAAGAATCAACAAAAGATGTCATATTTTTCATTATTTGAACTGTTTGTTGAATTATAAATACATTAGATGCTTTGGAAATAATCACTAAACATATTGTATTTGGTATTGCAATGGATTGTCACTTGTTGTCCTAGCACCGAGTGGTATCGTTGCTGGAAGGCCATTAGTACTTTTGTTCCGAAACTTCTTAATTTTAATCAAAAGAACCGTCGCATGAGCATCTCACAGGAGCTATTGAATGACGGTAATGATGATTCTGACTTGCTCAAAAGGGTCCAAGGTGGTGACCTGAAGAGAATAAACTGAAGAGGCCTATGAAAGGACCGATTGATATGAGAAGTGCTTCAAGTATTGAAAAAAGCATTGGCATGAGGGAGATTACTTTAAACAGGACAACATTAATATTGATAAATAAATAAATATTTTTTTTTATAAAAATATAAAGTCACCTTACTTTTTAATCACACCTTATATAAAAACATATATGTAGCCGTATATAGAGAATATGTGTAGGCAAATTAAAATCAACAAAGATCGTCAATATTTCCAGAGAATATAATGGCGTCTAACTACGGAGAACAACACAGACGAATTTAAACTAACTACTAAGACGAAATCTGCATCTTATGTTATTTAGCAATTAGAACCGTGCATAAGCTTGCCGACGATTAAAAGCAAGTGTATCTAAATTTTACAAAGTACACTTAATTGAAGTTTTGATGAAAGGTGTATTCAACTTAGGAATATGGGAATTAAACCATAACGAATTCGTTCTGTATCTCGATAGCAAACTAACAAATGCAGAATCTCTTGAAACTAATAGAAAAGATATAATAAAAACTTTGTGATTTCACTGGACTCCTCACACAGATTGTTTCTATTGTATTTTAAAGTGAAATTGGCACAAATAAATAAAAAAACATACAGATATAACAAAACTGTACGACCCATTGGGATGGCATCTCCAATAACTATGAAAGCAAAAATCATTTTACAAAAACTTTAGATCGCAAAATATGACTAAGACCAACTACTTGAAGAAAATTTTGTTTTTTTTATGAAAATAATACATATACGAGTAGAAACAATGTCTGATATGATGAAAGAAGCATTTTTGGCAGCCTTTAAACGATTTTCATCAGAAGGGATCTTCTATTGGACATGTAATGCGACATGTAATTCTTGATACTAAAATGAAACAAGCGCTAAATCGAATATAATTTAAAGCATTAAATTCTGATTATGAATGATTATGAATGAAATGACACAAAGGGTCTTATAACTTTAAAGTCTGAGATGTTGTTTAGTAAGAGAAGACAACTGTCGTTCAATGAGATGGTCTCTTCTAAGAATAATGAATATTCATTCAGATAGAGATGGGATATAAAGATTCCTAACGCTGAATTCTTTAAAAATTCTACTTCGAACATCCAGTGGTAAAATTGTGTACACTTCCTTCTGAAACAGAACAAAAAGCAGATCAAACACCAGAGAGAGAACCAGCGTCTACGCATAAAATGAATATTAAAACCTATACAAGGAAAACCTCAGCTTTTGGACGTATGTTGCTTTACGTGTTGATAATGCTATGTTGCATTTTACAAAACCATGCACACCACACCACAAAACGCCCTAAATCTGGGTTATATGTTGAACAACCAGTTAATCGAAGCACTAGGCAATAGAAGTAATATCAAAAATTGTGAATCCAAACAAATTGAGGAAAACATGGAAAATGTTAACATGTGTTAAATAAGCTTAGTTTAAAGCAAATACCTACTGCGATTCGTAAAGGAAAAACAAGATTCTAATAATCGTGAACTGGAAGAACTTAGCACAATCTACAGTGAACATGCTACAGTAAGATCTAAGTGTGGAGCATTTGGAAAAGTGTATGGTAATATAGACAGATCGAGACAAAAATCGAGAGCTACTAAAAAGGGCAGTGTATTAGCAGCATAAAATAATGATGTCAACAACAACTTATATAAACGACATGCCTTCCAAATCAAAGAATAGATTCAACGTTGTAACTCACAAACTAAACAACGGTGTTGGAGAGGTTAATAAATTTTCAGCTTGCTTTGTAAGAGTTGATGTTAATAAAGTAGTACTACAGATTCTTGCACCATACCAAATATTTATTAATATTCTGACTGAAATGGAGGTATACTACATGAAACTTCCCACATCAGGAACGAGGTAGTTTTTAGAAGGCAGAAAAATTGCCAATAAATTTTGTCGTGGTGGAACAACCATCAAATCGAAAAGAAATTGAAGTTAACTCTAATAATGCTGTTATTAAATAATTTCTCCATACGATCTGATAAAAGTTAGTTCTCTGTCACATTTAGTATTCCACAACACATATGGTATGTTGTTCTAGAAGTGACATCATCATTCTTAGCTGTAGCTTATAATAATAAAAACTACTTCGAGCTTCCAGAAAATAATCTGAAAGGATGTAGTACACTTCTGAAGTTCAAACGTATATGCAAGAAAGGCATAGTCAGTGACATGGACAGTGGTCGCAATTTCATTATTGAAAATATATACCAGCCAAGAATAAAGAATGTGTACTTGAAGTTGTTCACAATATAACTATTGCCGTAAAACAAATCCATATTAGCCATATCATTTGGAAACGTTTTTATTTGGAAAAAAGTGGCTGTTCGTTGCGAATTCTATCACAGGAGCTGCAGTGGTTTGCGACGGCCGCAGTGAAGACATCATACTAGAAGGATTTCGAATGACCCAACTAGACTAACCGTACTTAATTCAAACTAAAGAAATTACACTTTAGAAAAAATCCAAAAATTAATATCAAAGAAATATTCGGTAAAGCTACACATTTTAATATACTTAATACTTAAATAACGATATTAAAAAGTCTGATTCTAGGCAAAGTTCCAAGGAGTGTATTTTATTTACAGAAGACTCTTGTGATGTGCTAAGAGAAATACCTAAAAATGAAGATACCTCAGGATGGCATCAAATAGTAAAACATTCTGCATATTATTCTAATATGGAAATCCACAGCATCAAGAAAATGACTGATGACTATATGCTTTAAGTAGCGAGTTAAGACGAAATACCTAGCCCATTCGTACCTAGTAAGATCCTGAAGTATCATTAAAAGCGGTTGGCAGAATGTCTACGGTATAGACATTTAATTTTCAATTCACTGAACTGAAATTGAAATTTTTTGCTGAATGCGCAGTAAAACGTAAGCTTAATTTTAAGTTATGTGAAAGTTAAAAAGAATATTGCGTCGGAACGTAAACGAAAACGAATGTTTTCTTCCCGAAATCAATCTTTTCTTCCGAATCAATCTCTGAAACAAAATTTATGTTCTGGAATCATATTTCAGTCAGTTACTCTATTTAAAAAAAAAATTTCCAAACAATTTCCATAAAATAGACAAAAGAGAGATTGGTCGTGGTTTGGGATCATGATTACGTCTGCTACTTTTTAGTGGTAGGGAAGTTCAAGCACGCGTTTATTAAAATAGTCAGCCTTTAGTGGCTGTAGAATTTCGACAGTTATTAGGTCGTTTCAAGGGAATTTTTTACGTTTGAGTTCATCTTTGATGATTGGTTTAATTTTCTCCGTCATGAAAAAAGGTTTTTTTTTTATCCGACTCTTCTACTTCTGGCCATATAACAACAATTTCAGCTGCATTGGGTAAGAAAGTCTTCGTTTAATTCTCGGCAAATATGTCGGTCTTTTCGTTTTTGCTTTTGCCTAACTGTTCCTTGTTCTCAAAGTTAGGTTTTGTTGTATTGGACATTTAAGGTATTTTTAGGTCTATTTACCAGCAGTCAGCTTACTCACAAATGGATTAAGTGATTGATTATTTAAATCCTTTATCTGGTCTCTTATTAATGCATCTATGTTATTAATCCGAGATTTGAAGGGTATACAGGGTGTCACGGTTTAGCAGTATAATCCTTCAAGTGTATATTCTATACTCCAAGTTCCACCTTACAAAAAATTGTATAGCAAGGTGTGCGGCAATTCTCACTCCATTTCAAGTTACAGCGCATCAAAGTGTGTGATTTGCATTTTTCTTAAAATGTTTACTTAATAAATTTTCTGAAATCTTATAAAATTCTTATCCTTGCAAAAGTTCCTAAAAATTATGTTTGGAAATTTTATTATGTACGGTCAACAAATTTTGTAGTAAAAACCATTTTTTGTTAGAAATAGTGTTTGTATACGGGTTCTGCAATGGAAACGCTCCATTAGCAAAATTGGAGTACCAACGACGATACCCAAATCGTAGAACACCGTGCATCCGGCCACAGAATGGAGAAATATAACATATCATATATTGTTTATATAAAATTAAACATATTATTACCTGCAGAGCCATTTTGTGTTTGTATTAAGAAATTTAAAGTTGAAAGTATAATACTTTGGAAATAGCAGTCAGTACTGCCCGTGGATATGAGACAACTGGAAAAGGAAGCCTAGAATTCATTCAAAAATATAGAGCTTAGTGACAATGTATGTGCAAAAATTTATTTAGAAAATTTTTGGCCATTTAAAAGATAACAGTAAAAGAACAGTGCCATTTCCGTTAACTGAAGTAGTGAAAAATAATTCGAAAAGTAAGTAAGGGAAAGATTATAATGAAAAGTTGTTTCTAGTGAATGGGCAACATCAATAGTTGTAGTTCAGAATGAATGCTAAAAAGTAAATATTGTACAGAAACTTACGCTATTGTTTATGCTGTACATAAATTCTATGAATATATGTTTAGAAGAAAATTTATGTTGATTACCGAAAACAAGCCTATATAGCAAATATTTTAGGCATATAAAAGTTTACTGACACCTCAGGCTACAATAATGCAACTTTACTCCATTTTTCTAGATTCATTCGTTAAATAATTCGTTAAAAAAATCTAAAGATAATGCAAATGCTGATGCTGTAAACAGGTTGCATACCCGAGATATGAACCACAATATAGAAGAAATAGTAAACAAAATAGTAATTGAGAATAAGTGTCCCAAAAATATATTAGTTCAAGTAACCAAATTAAGAAAAGGAATGCAAAAAGGCGACAAAGTGCGCAATCTTTGGAAAATTATAAGAATGGTCGAGAATGCGACGGTAAACATCATTGGGACTTCTTGCAAAGAGAATTCGCTTTGCAACAGTGATGTATATTGGGAAAAGTAGGAGTATAATATATATGCTCAAAAGTTTGGGTAATCGTGTATTTAATGAGTTGCTCTTAGGCACAATCATTGGCTTGTGTTTACAGTTGGTAGAGTGAGATGGACGATAATGTAGAAAATCGAGTTCGAAATTATGCAGAATGCCAGTCTACAAGGGCACAACTATCAAAAATATTGTCAGTTTATTGCTGGAGCATGCACGCAAGACCTTTTTAATACGTGTTGCTGATTTTGCAGAGCCCACATAAGGAAAATGCTTAGTAATTTTAATTGATACTTACAGCAAGTGGTCTGAAGTACAATATATGTCAAAATAAATATTACCACGGACACAGCGATTCAAACATGTCGAAGCATTTTTGTAACATCAGAACCCTAAAAGATTATGGAAAGCAATTTAGTTCTAAAGAAATTCAAATATTTCTTAAAAATAATTGAATTACACACATGATGCGACATACTATCAAACTACCAATAGTCTAGCTAACGGCTTGTATAGACTATAAAAAACTTTTAATAGCCACGGATGTGATTTGAAGACTGAATTTTTAAAAATCCTGTTCGCCTACAACAATTTACCCAACGGAGGGCAAATCCAATCAAATAATTTGGGACTCAAATAACTTTTTCTTTTCAAATTTTCTAACGAGACCATCATATATCTAGATGTTTGTTAATATTTCTTTAAGATTTAATGTTATCTTGTTAAATTTTCCATAATTTAGTGGTTCCTTCTTTTAAATTTTGGATCGTAGCACACCACATGATAAGTATCAATAACATTATAATAATTTAACATCTTGTAAAAATAAATACCCGTTTTGTATTTAAACATAAACAAAATTCGTTTTAAGCTATCTCGGTGCATTTACAAATAATTGTTCGTTTTATAATAAATTTGAATAAATTTGAAGTAAATGAACAAATAGATAATTTTAATTTTTTTAATTTTTATAGTCTTTAACAAAAGAATGTTGAAAAAACCGATTGTGTGAACTTTGGTCATTCAATTATTCTATTATATTCTTTATCCCTCATCGGATTAAGAGTCTCAAGCCAAAAAAAAAAAGCTTGGTAAGGCTCGAACTCTAAAGAGTCAGGGTTAGAGAAATGTTTTTTCGGTCCCTCAGAACCAACCCAATCTTTTGTACTCGGATACATTTCACGGTACTATCAATTTAAGAAGTGGGTGTGATCCAATACGGGTGGTTTTTATCCAAGTAAATTCGGAAGTGAAAGTCAGAAAGATCCATTTATCATCAATAAACTGACTTCAAAGTTACCATCTTAATCGTTTGACGGGCTTGCATGGGATCATCTTCAAAAGCCCGTATTAGCCGATCCACTCTTTATTGGTGGATATGCTTCTGGGTTCAGATAAATTGTGGAACATTCTTGAAGCTGAAGCTGAACTTCATTCGGCTGGTTTAATGCAGGAGAGCTCTCCGATTTAAACTATTGTGGTCTATCGTCATCTCATTTCACTGTAGACGTAGACAGTGTTCTACAAATATTTTGCAAGCTCGAAGAAATCCCTAACATCTAAGTTGATTGTACTTTCAATGACCCAGCTGAAGAAAAATTACGTAAAACAGTATGAAGATCGAAATACATTGTCGTTATTCCGTTTAAAACCTCCTACGCTTGGTTCCGAAACACACTTCATGCGCTGATTTCGCGGTTTAACTGGATGGAGCCTCGGTTTCAACACATTCATGAATTACAACAACAATATTCCAAATTTTCGAAGAAATCAAGGTATTCTTTGATCATATGCCCCTTGCCATGGAATATACTAAGGCCTTTGGCAACAATGTTATCATCACGCGGTTCTAAATCCCGATGACTCGTGCAAGAAAATACGTGGCGTCGTGCCGTGTCATGTCGACCAAAAATTCGAATAGAATATCGTTAAAAAGCCAACTTCTAAATGGGCCACCAATTCAACGCTATCTGTTTGTAATTTCTACTACAAGACTATATAGGTTCGCGAATTAGCGAACTGTCTCTATCGAACTTGCAGCCGCGAATTGTGACGGCTGCAGGTTCGATAGAGACAGTTATAAACTTGCAATCGGACCTAGTCGCGTATTGACGCTTGATAATCTTCAGCTTGTGTGGAAGACTGGGTACTTCCTTCTCGATCCGAAACTTTCACAACCGCCTGTCAAAGTAATCGGCATGGTTTGAAATCTTCATAGTGACCCGTTTTCATATGTTTTGAATCCAAATCAATTCAAATCGTGCGCATCTGTAACCCGACGAATAAGGCCTTCTGAAATCACCAGTATTTTCGATCCATTAGGACTTCTCGCTCAGCCTGTTGTTCGGAATTAAGATTAGGTTGGGACGATCTCCGACATTCAGTGCTCTATGAAAAACAATTTCCTCGTTTGGAAACAATAAAGATTCCGCGACATATCTTTCAACCCGATGACAACATAGAATATCACCGTTTCTCGGATGCCTCAACTCTCGTCTATGCTGCCGTTGCATATACCTGTTCTAAGTCACCCCAAGGAGGTATTAACATCACTAAAGTTGCAGCGTAAAATAAAAGTAGCCCCTTTAAAATCCGTATCTCGTTTCGAACTGTGCGGTACTTTTCTATTGCCTCTTCTTCTTTCATTGGTGTAATCGTCTGTAGCGACCAATTTTGGAAGGACATTCGCATAGCGCGATTCTGCTTTCATGCTTCATTGGCTTTCTTTGAAACGCCGGTGATAAACGACTTTTGTTGCTAACAGTTCTGCATTCATCTTGAAGAAAATCCCAATATACTTGTGGCATTATGTACCAACAGCGTCAAATCCAGCAGACTGTGCGTCGCGTGGCGTTCTGCCGTCTTTTCTCCCTGCTCATGGTCTGTGGTAATCGAGTTCAACCTGGCTATTTTTGTCCGAGGCACATTAGCCCGAATTAAAATTCATATCGATTCATGGTTTAAAATATTCTGAGATTAGTTCTGCGAAAATGTCCATTTTGAAGTTGATTCAGCTCGGAGCTTTCGAAAGCGGTATTCAATATTTCCGTACTAGATACCAAATATCGCCAACATTAAAGCTGTTAAGGTACTCACCATTTTTAGATAAAGATGGACTCCTGCGCGTTGGTGGACTCATCAAACATGCACACGTATCTTTCAGCATTAGGCATCCTATCATTTTACCAAAGCATAACCCTGTTTACTCTTTGATCGTTTCGAAAATTCATAAACGGTATGTGCATGGAGGAGTATCTGAGAGCTTTGCTTTCGTACGGCAAGAATTCTGGATAATGGGTAGCAGATAATTCGCCAGTGTGAGCAGTATTTTATGCAACGTGAGCAAACCAGTCAGCAGTTAATGTTGATCTTCTATCACATCGGATTCAGCGGAGCACCTAATTTTTAAATACCGGGTGTGATTAAGTTGGACCACTTTTAATTAAATTGTCTCTATGTCGCAAGACGAAAATGTGAATGGTATACATTCCTTTATTCGTATGAATATCTATGAAAAAATTAACTTGGAATTGGTAAGCGAACTTACAACAGACGCCTTCATCGCTGTTTTATGTAGATTTGTTTCACGCCGTGGGAAATGCTCACATATCTTTAGCGACAATGGGACCAATTTTTAAAGAACTTGACGGTACTTCACGGAGATGCACAAAATAGTTCTCGAGCAAACACACAACGACACCATTTGTACCGCACTTGCCACAGATTGTATGGCATGGCACTTCATTCCTCCGTCTTCACCACATTTCGGTGGCCTTTGGGAGGCTGAAGTTGGGACTCAAATAAATCTTTGACTTCAAATTTGCTAATTAGACCATAAAGAGTCTAATTTATTCACTACGTGATCCCTTCGCTGACTTTTGGTTTTTGATAAGTATCAAAATATTTATAATAATTTAATATCTTGCAAAATTAAATATACTTTTGTATATGTATATACATAGAAAAAATTCATCTTAAATCAGACCTCATGACCAGATGTAGGCATTGTACTCCAATTTTGAGCACTTAGTTGCTTTGTTAATAGAGGTGGAAAAGTATTTAGTACAGAGTTTGGGGAAACCTAGACATTACGAAGCATTTTTGGCGACATGGGATATGTGGTCATTCCAATGTAAGTTGTCATTTACACACATACTGAGAATGGAAAGTTTTTCGGTCTAGACGATGTAAGCACGATTAATAGATATTGACTGGATATTTTAATATCAATTTACCGACAACAGACAATATTGTATTTTGGAAGCATTAAATACGACTAAGTTGATTGTTCACTAATTATTTATGCTATTAATATCGGAATTTAACGACTTTAACATACGCGGCCGTTCCCATTCTACAACCCAAGAGCAGGAACGTGAACTCGGAAACGAATATGAAAATCAGAGAGTACTGCCGTCAGCAAAGAAATATGTTGGATTAGAAGTGGGAGACAAGAGATCATTGACAAAAATTAAAAAGGGTATTTTCGACAAAAAAGCTTGATGCTAAACACAAATGTCATACATATATGAAGTACAACTATTTTACTTTCACCAGATTAATGTTCTACTTTTCGGTGTGACATACCATCACATCACCAGTGGACCTGCTGTTATAAAAACCGTACTACAGGTCGTTGAAGAGTTTTCGTGGTTCGAGATATTTCATAAACTAATAGTTTATCAGCGATTCCATGACCTTGGAGCGAAGAGAAGTACATATGTTAGTACAATAGGGTCTGTAGGAGGAGGGAGAAAAAGATTCACTTTTTTAGGGATAAGGGACAAACGTTTTTTTCCATCTGCTCGGAAAAAGTCGTAAAGAAAAAAACGCAGTGGTTTTTGGTCGTATTGAAATTTTACACACCCAAGCCGTTGCAGTCATTCCTGGCTCGTTTGAACTTTCTTCAGTTTTGCGGTAGTTTCGTTCTTCTACTAGGTACCGAAAAAACACTTCCCTTACCCTGACAGCCTCTTTACAACTGGAGTCGTAACTTTTCTTTAGGTTTGATACTGATATATTCATGCGATAAGGGATATAATAAAGAGAATAGTGTCTGTGATCATATCAGCAGCGCCATCTAAGTCATTATCGAGGAAACAATACGACCAATTAAAATTTTCAAAGAAGGTGTTAAGTCTGCTCTAATAACTTTCCCGTAATTCCAGACGATTCTTTTCGAGATCTTTTCTATAACTGTGTGGTCCGCGTTCGGCATAGGCTCACTTTTGTTGTTCGAGAGAGGATTTGAACAGTCAATACGTTCAGAGTCCAAAGAATCAGCGATGGGTAAGAGTTATCCTTCATTTGATCTCAGCGCTGGTGTCGTTGTTAGCGGAACCTTAAAAGTCCTATCTGTCTAGGGTGTCGTCCGAGATGGCAGGGTTTATGTGTCCTTTCTTGTTGATAACATATATCATTGAAGGTTTAAGGGGCACACCTTGTGTAAAACTTTGAAAAAATCGATTTTGTTTTTCATATTTCGATTATCTATACCTTGTTTAAAAATAACATACTAAAATTCCGTATAGTTTTTGAGTTACAGCCTTGTAAAGAGTATTTTCGATTCCGGTTTCTATTATTGACTTTCTGTTATACAGAAATACATGAATAGGTCTATTCATTAGGGACTTTTAATTTGAACTTCGTCTTATGTTTTCGGAGCCAGACACATTTAGTTTTATTGTGACAGTTTTACTGAGCGCTTTGTAAGTTATTTTGTAAAAATGAGAGATCAACCCCTGTATTTAAATCAAAAAGGTACTCACGACATTCGCAGGCATAGATCAGTTCAATATTATATTCAAATATTTAAGATGATAGGAATGATATTTGGATCTGCAGCAAAAGATTATGTCGCTAGCTGAGATAAAACAATACTACGAGTAGCAGAGCATCGTTGACAGGCTGCCCCGAAAGAGGGCCGATCAGACGAGGAGCTTCATCAGTCCAACTGGAGCTTTTTTAAAAAGAGGAAGTAAAATTATATGGCCCTAGGATAGTAGATTAGCTTCTTATCTGTTTAGAACAAAGAAATCAATCATTTTATTTTTTAACGCGTTTTTCTCGAAACTACATTTTTGAAATTTTCTGCACTTGTAACTCAAAAACAAATAATTCAATCAATAGGTATAGGCTCACTTTTGTTGTTCGGGAGAGGATTTAATCAGTCAATACGTTCAGAGTCCAAAGAATCAGCGATGGGTAAGAGTTGTCCTTCATTTGATCTCAGCGCTGGTGTCGTTGTTAGTTGAACCTTAACAAAGTCCTTAACTACCTTAAATTTATATCTGTCTAGGGTGTCGTCCGAGACGGCAGAGTTTATGTGTCCTTTCTTGTTGATAACATATATCATTGAAGGTTTAAGGATCACACCTTGTGTAAAACTTTTGAAAAAATCGATTTTGTTTTTCATATTTCGATTATCTATACCTTGTTTAAAAATTACATACTAAAATTCCGTATAGTTTTTGAGTTAGAGCCTTCTAAAGAGTATTTTCGATTCCGGTTTCTATTGTAGACTTTCTGTTATACAGAAATACATGAATAGGTCTATTCATTAGGGACTTTTAATTTTTAACTTCGTCACATGTTTTCGGAGCCAGACACATTTAGTTTTATTGTGACAGTTTTACTGAGCGCTTCGTAAGTTATTTTCGTAAAAATGAGAGATCAACCCCTGTATTTAAATCAAAAAGGTACTCACGACATTCGCAGGCATAGGTCAGTTCAATATTATATTCAAATATTTGAATATAAAACAATATTCATTAATCCAAAAATCATCAAATTTTCGGGCAAAATTCAATTTTTTTTTTTTGAAAACTGCCATTTTTTCACAATTGGCAATAACTTCTCTTTTATAATGTTTTTTTTTTTTTTTTTTTTTTTTTAGTCACGGTGGAGGCCGCAATCACTGCAGCAGTGGAGGACCTTTTGTGTGCCCCTTAAATAATATTCGCCGCTTCCGTCTGCATATTCGTACTCGCGAAAGCGTCGTCCGATAATATCAACATAATTAGGATATGAGAGTACTTGGACGGACTTTTGAAAAGTTGTGCATTTTGTGTTGACGTGTGAGTTTTGCACTATTGTTTCATGAATGATATTAAAGAAATTGTCTGAATCATTTTTTGACTTCAAAGATCTCAGTGAGTTTTTACCGACCTTGATGAAGCAGCGTGCGTTCTCCATCGACGTACTGCACAAACGGACAAATTTGGCAGGGATGCCCAAACTAGACTTTAATATGTATAGCTCCTCTCTATAGATGCTGCCATACGTGATTATGCAATGTGTGGTGTGTTTCGATTTCCAGTTCTTGGAATTTTACCAAAATCTACCGTAGTGTGAATATTTGGTCGATGGTGGACTTTCCTGGACCAAGCAGATTGTTCACGAACGGTTTCAAGCGCTCACGCAATACTGCAGACAGGAACTTGTAAGCGATGTTAATAAAACTGATGCTTCTGTAGTTGAAGCTATTCAGAGGGTCTCCTTTCTTGAGGATCGTGCAGAGGTTCTATTTATCGGGCATCTTTTCTTTTAACCACATTTTGAAGATGCAAAATATTTTGCAGATTCAGTTGGTGTATGCTTCTAACCAAGTCATCGTTTGACGCATTGTAGGGCTCAGCAGCTTTGTTGGGCTTTAGCTTAGATATGGCTATCTTCACTTCATTAACCCACTCCAAGGGTTCTTTCTGTCATCGTCCCCGTTATACGGTTCACAGAAATGTTCTCTCCAAATCCTCAGTATCGACTGCGACTCTACTACTATGTAGTACGAGTAGGCCGAAGTAGTAGTAGGCCGATTATAAAATATTAAAATCGCAGCCTACATTGCTGCTGGAATATTTAAGAAGGCTAAACCTCCATTCTTGGACTTATGAATAATTTAAATATAATTGTTGGCACCTTTTCCAAAGTTTTCGCTGAAAATACCGATAAAGACAAGACCGAATGAGTCTTTCTGAAACAAAAACAGGATTATCCTTCTCTTCTGCATATCACTTAACGAAAATATTTTTTTATTTTAGTTTCATATCTATAGAAAAAATGTTCCAAATGCAGCAGTTTTCTATATTACACTTGGAAAGCCAAAAAGAGTACCCTAACAAAGCTGTTATTTTTTGTTATAAAAATCAAGAAAAATGTTTGTCTATATCTTAAATGTGTAATAAAATAATATTATTTTTTCATTTTCATTCATTTTCAGGCATTTTTCAGGGTTTTTTCCCCTTAAACTTTATTTTCCATGGCCAGTCTATTGGCGGCGCTACAGTCCGGAGTGGACCTGAGCCTCAACCAATAAGCTTCTCTAGTTGACGCGGTTTATGGCTAACTGCCTCCAGTTGCGTAATCCAAGCTGGTTGGAGATCCGCTTCCACTTGGCAAAATTATGAAAGATCGTACGTCGTGTGTTGGCTTATGAGTTTTGCACAATTCTTTCAAGTATGATGTTAAAGAAATCACATGACATCAAAGGTCTCGGTAAGATCGTTACCAAATTTGATTCAGCAGCGAGCTTTCTCCATCGTCACCCTACGCAAGCGGACGAGTTTGGTAGGAATGCCAAGCCTACATACAGCTCTGTATAGCTCGTGAAGTAACCGGGTCGAAAACCGAATTTATAGAGTTCAATCAGATCTTTGGCAAATGGTTTCAAGCGCTTGCAAGGTACGGCAGACACATTTTATATGCGATGTTAAGGACTGATACCTCTATAATTGACGCAATTTAGAGGGTCTCCTTTTTTGTAAACCGGGTAAAATGATTCTGATATTTCATTCATAAGGCATACATTCATCCGACCAAATCCTGCAAAGAAGTTGGTGTATGCTCTCTACCAAGTCATCTTCTGTAGCCTTAAATAGTTCGGCGGGCGTCTGGCCTTGTTTGACTTCAATTTAGATATTGCTATTCTCACGTCATTTTTTTCGAACGGACGGTATTTTTGACTTTCATCGTCAATATGTTTCGTTCTGCCTGACAGCGGAATTTGTGTCGACTTCGCCGTTTTACAGTTTTCAGCAATAGTTTTTCCATATCATCAGCACCAACTGTGACTCTACGACAAGGTTTCCTTGTTCATCTCTACAGATTTCCGTTCGGGTCTTATTACCCTGACAAGTTGTTTTTACCTTTTGGTAAAATTTCCGAACAATTTTTCTGGAATAGCACCTCTCGATTTCTACGATCGCGCACTTTTCATGTTCTTCCCTCCTCTCTTGCTCGTAGAGCTCAGGAGCTGCTCTCGTCCTTTTGTGCATTGCCGCTTTGCAGGTATGTTGTTTTGCTGTGTGCGTGTGTTTGCCGGCACTCTAAATCGAACCAGGGATTTCGTGGTGGTGGGTGGGTGAAACTCAACACTTCAGTTGCGGCATTTCTGATGGCTTCTCGTCATCTAAGCCACTGGTTTTAAGCACATGATGCTGGCTGCAAATGACTTTTCGAGATGTTGAGGGACACGCGATCGGCAAAGTTTCTGCAATTGCAACCGTTTAACGTTAAATCTCCTCATAGTATTTCCCCGTTGTTGTGGCATCTTATATATACGTAGACGTACCTTGGCTGCAACTAGGTATTGGTCTGGGTCTATATTGACCACTCGGAATGTTCAGACATCTAAAATACTCGAGTTGGGCCTTACGTCAATCGCAACATGATCAATCTGGTTGACAGTTTGCTGATCTGGTGTCCGCCAAATTCCCTTGTGAATATTGAAGTGAAGAAACCGTGTGCTTGGTTTGGTAACATTACGTTCCGCAGCTAATTGATTAGCGCCACCAGACGTGGTGGTGACGTGGTGTTGTGTAGGCTATTTCTACCGATTATACTACTAAAGATGTCCTCCTGTCCAATTTTGGCACTAAAGTCTAGTACGATTCTAACTTCATACATTGGACATTTCTCGTAGGTTTTGTCGATAAGCTCGTAGAAACTTTGGGGTGTGTGTGCATATAAGGCTGATCTTAGCGAATTTACCTTTGATGCGGATTGTTATAAGGCGTTCACTCAGGTATCGAAAGCTCAAAACTTATTGCCTAATTCTGCCGCTTACAAATAATTCGCATCCAAATAGACACTACTTACTTATATTCTCCGAAATATTTTTTTTAAGCTCAGGTATAGGAACTTGTTTGTTTAATTTAAGCTCACAGTTGAAGTTTAAATTTTAAAGTTTTATTTATCTTTCAAACAAAATATTTCAATTTATATTATTATGTAGGTTTCAATTCACAATATCTTAGTTGTATAATTTTTATAAATTATTTGAATTTAAATAACACATAAACTTTATTTATTTTGTTAAAATTTATCGTTCTATTTAAAACAATAAAACATTATGAACGGGCATAAGACTCCACCTGAATTTGTCATTCTTATTTATCCTATGCTACATGTCTCCAGTTGTTAAGAAGAATTTGGATGTGGTCTCGCCATCTGATCTGTGGTTTATCAACTTTTCTATGTAATTACTAGTACAGTATCTAATTTGCTGTTGTCCATCTACTGTCGTTCAATCTCATGACATGCCCTGCCCAATTCCATTCAATTCATTTGCTTTTTTCATAAGTCAGCTTTGTTTGTTCCCTTATAATTATTTGCATGCGTAATGCTTTGGAGTCTTGAGAATTTTAGCTTTGATCGTTCCATCGCTCAATTTCAATATTGTTTCCAACCATCCCTGGTTCTATTTTCAGTTTATTTATCTGTTTATTAATTGTGCTAGGTATATAAATTTGTTTGGTTCGGAACATAAAATCGGTCCCAATTTCTATTTGTCATTGTCCTTGCTTTGCTGATTAGTTATCCAACTTTTGAGCACTCCTGGCTGAGGTCTTTGAACATCGTTTTTAATTTAGTGCTGGATTAATTTTAAATCTCCACCTGTGTTGATCACCATGTTGTTCTAGTTAAAGTATTTGAAACATACCTCTGCTCCTCCATCAGCTCCAAATATAGCATGAGACAGTGTTGTTTCAGTGTAGTTGCGGTATAGGTTCTTAATTATATCAATGTACTTCGCTTGTATTCGTATGTCTTGTTCATAATCGAATCCCTTAGTTAAATCGACAAATCCCAAATAAAGCTTTTGCCGGTATTCCGTGGATTTTTCAATGAGCTTGTAAGTGATCTGCAAACGAAAATCCGAATCTGAAGCAAGCTTGCTGGTTTTCGTCAACAATTTTACAAGTCCTTTTTAATACAATTCATATTTTGCGAAAACTTTGTTTATTTTTGTATATATTGTATATTGATATTGTATTTTCAAATCTCGCGGGCAATGTTTATTTGATCATCGATTTTTTGTGTATTAGTACACATGTCCCGAATATATGTTCACAGTTTGAAGTATATAGCATTCTTAGTTTATTTTTGGCAGATGGAGAAGTTAGATATGTTTTGGTGGGATCGGCGATTTTCAATTATTATAAAAAATGGAGCAAGGAATTTCCATCAAATTTTATGTAAAAAATGGAATCAAACACCCTAAAGCACTTGAAATATTGGCAGTGGCATAGGGTGACTCTGCTCTAAGTAAACAAAATAAACAAAGGGGAAAAAGCTCTTCCAAGATGGCCGAGAACTTCTTAATTTTGATCAGGAGAACCGTCGCATGAGCATCGCTCAGGAGCTCTTAAATGACGGTAATAATGATCCTGACTTGCTCAAAAGAGTTATAACTGGTGACAAGTTATGGGCCGAAACCAGGAGAGTCGAGACGGAAAAAAGCACGCCAAGTTCGATCAAATGTCAAAGTTTTAATCATTTCTTTTTAGTTTTCCGAGCATGTCCGGAATTGTGGAAAAACAATTCATGGTTTCTGCATCACGATAATGCATCTGCTCATTCATCGTTGCTTGTGAGAGATTTTTGGGCCAAAAACAATATGACAATCATGCTTCAGCCACCATATTCGCCGGATTTGGCCCGTTGCGACTTTTTTCTGTTACCAAACCTGAATAGACCTATGAAAGGACGGAAATTTACAACGATTGAGGAAACAACAACGGTATGACTGGTAGAGCGCAAGGCTTTACCAAAAAGTACTTATGAGAAGTGCATCTAGAATTGACAAAAACATTGGCACAAGTGTATTATACAAAAGCTGAGGGGGATTACTTTGAAGGGGGCAACATTAATATTAGCGAATAAAAATATAAAGTCACCTACAACTTTTTTCTATACGGATAACGGTTTTTCCGCAACTTAATATCAAACTCATTTTTTGCATTTTTATGTTATTTTTTTTGACATTGGTATACATTCTTTTTTTCAAAAAAACATGTTATTAATATAAGTATGTTTTTTCTTTTTTAATTTTTAGAGCGCAATTTATTGTCTAAAAAATACTTAACATTTTTTAAAATGATATATACATTTAAAATTATTAAGAAATAAGTAAATAAGTACAAATAAGTAAAACCGTTCCAAGAATCTGGCTTCTGCATAATCCCTGCTTTTTCTGTTTGTAATTTATTTGACATTTTGCATCCGTGATTTAGTTTGATTATGTTTCATTGGTGTACCAAGAATATTTAGAAATGATAATAATATTCACAGTTCACAAATACACAAATACATTTTAATCTACTTATAAATCGCGTTCGCACAGAAGGTGTGCTTCAACCACAGCGACTAGATATAGGACAAGAGGTGCTTTCTCATAATATTGGCAGTGAAGACAGAGTTTTACGATTGTTTCGTGATAAACTTTCCACGGGCACGCGAAGAGCAGCTCGTAGCGATCCCGAGGAGCACGATCTGGCGTTTGTTGAACCGCAATAATATTTACCAGTACCATTTCACCAAGGTACAACTTCTCCATCCCGCTGACCAGAAACGTTGCTTTTTTTGAGTTTATTCTTCGTATGAATACCTAAAAGCCAGATTGTATTCTTTACATTACTTGCACGGACGAAGCAATTTTTACTCGTGGAGGTTCTTTTAACCGCCACAACTAGCATTTCTGTGCTGAGGAAAATCCTACACTACAACACAATTACAACACCGATCTAAATTCAATTTTTGGTCTGGGCTTTTGAATGATACCCCGACATTTAGATAATACTTATCGGAAAATTGTGCTTAAAAACTATATATTTTAAAAAATCTCTAAAATAATAGAACTTTGTATTTAATAATAAAATCGAAAGCAGGATAAAAACCACTATGAAAACCAGGGGTCGAAATTTTCGAGTTATTCGAGTTTTAAGGTTTTTTCGAAAAAACACCGTCTTCTGACCTTAAGGTGGCAATTGTAAGAAAAGGTACATGCATTGCAGTTGTTCATTGCAGTGAACAAAAGATCACTTTAAAAAAAAAAATTATGTCAAATAATTATTGAAGCCTTAGAAATAACAGGTTAATTAAAATTTTATTTATTTATTTGAAGATTAAAGTTATGATTCTTATTATTAAGATTTTTTATGATTATTTATTTAGGATTGACACAAACAAATCGATTTCGGGTCAGGTACGCTTCCAGCACACCTGCTACCTGCTCTATTATGATCATTATTATTTTCAATAATTTATTAAAAGATGTCAACATTTTTACCTTTTTAGGAAAGGTATTGAGATATTTATTTCTGTAATTTTTACGCGAAGTGTCTTACACTTTTTTTTTAATTAATCGTCTTTGATTTAAAAAAAATATTATTCCCTCTTGAGATTTATTAACCTTTTATTTCTTAAGCCTTAATAATTTTTTGACGTGATTTTTTAAAGTAATCCTTTGTTTACTAGGAATCAGAAAAAGAAATTATCATCCTAATGCATGTACTTTTTTTACAATTGCCACCTTAAGGTCAGAAGACGGTGTTTTTTCGAAAAAACCTTAAAACTCGCATAACCCCAAAGCTACTGAATTTCGACCCCTGGTTGTCATAGCTAAAAACATTGTAAATAAGTTATAGAATAACCCCTTTCAAGTAATAGGTCGAGTTACAAGTCACCCTGTATATTTGGGTACATATGTATTTCCAGAATAGAGCTTATGTTTTAGTTGGCACACGTTTCCACCAAAAATTGTACAACATATATACGCTCACACGGCTTTTCTTCATTTCAAATCAGCCGATTGAGTTGATACTTTTCTCATGGACCAACGTACATATATAACGTTTATTGTTACCTAATCTATTTTATTTGCCTTAGTTATGGAATCGAAACTGCTTATACATATTTGCTTGTTTATTCTGATGAATTTCAATTCAAATTCAACCACTTAGCCAAGTAAATACATGTTATAGTTTGATAGTACTTTAACACTTCAACTTGCACATGTACAAGCACCTCAATGTAGACATCAGAATTAACATGAATGAACAAAAACTGAAAAACAAAAGAGTTGACTGAAAAACTGGTTTTGGGAGAAGTCATGTACTCCTTGGGTTTAAATATTTATCTTGGCTTGTTTCTTCTGAATAGCTTTTAGTTTTTAATCACAAGGTGTAAATGTGTAAAGTAAGAATATGTCTTTTGTCAGATTAATTGTTTTTTAATTTAATTAATTGTTAATTATCAGGTCGTAATATTTATACCCGTATGTACTTGTTCTTACGTTTATATGTTTATTTTGTGTTTTTTTATGTATTCTTATTTATGTATGATAGTATAAATTATGTTATATTATATTCTAATATATTATATTTTACCATGTTATATTGGAAGTTGAAGAAAAATGGCTCGTGAGCTCAAAATATCGTTGGAACGTATGCAACACATACTAAAAAATGAGCTTGGGCTCAAGTCATTGAAGTTCCAAAACGCACACGATCTTACACCGCAACAGAAAAAAGTAGGAGTCGAAAGAGCGAAGGAGTTACTACGCTTGCACGAAAGTGGTGAGTTGCTGAATTTGGTTTTTTCCGATGAGTTGCCATTTGTTATCGAGCAATATGTCAACTAACAAAATGATCGAGTTTACTTGCCAGAGAGGTCATTCGAAAAATTACACCTTTGGACGCCACCAGAAAGCAGGCAGCACAGATGGTGATGGTTTGGGCCGCCATAACCGCAGATGGTCGTTCTCCGCTCGTATTTTTGGACCATGGCGTCAAAATTAATGCGATCGTATACCGTGAAACAAACAATCATTTCGGTCGGAGACCGAACACTTCATTTCTTTGACACAATGGATTGCAAATTCTCCGGATGCAAATCCGTTAGCTTTCTCTGTCTGGGATATTTTGAAGGCGAAGGTTGGCACTAAAAAATACCAAAGTTTGGACCACCTCAAACAAGCACTTCGCCGGGAATGGGCCAAAATACCGCGGAGTATTGAGTATGGCAGTCTCAAGGCCATTATTGGCGCCAAAGGTGGACATATTAAAAACTACTGATACAATTTGAAAGTTGATGTATTTTCCAACATTTTTTGTTTTGTCACAATAAAATTTATCAAAAAATAAAAAAAATATACCATTTTAAAAAGTTCTAGTTCGAGTCAGGCAGGGTGTACACCTGATTTCCAAAATACTATGTACTTCACCTGCTCGCGCCCTGGAGAAAAGCCTTTAAAAGGGTATTCATATACCCTTGGTGCGCGCGCGGGATTATAAAAAAAATCTCTGCCTAATACTTTTTCAAATATCTCATATTAGCTCGTGGCGTAGCTGTAGATGTTATTCAGTCAGTATCGATCAATTTTCTAGACCGGATATAAATTCTACAAGGACATTTTCATTGCAACGGTTTAGTAAGAACGGCTACAATTATTCATCCCGCTCTTACCCCCCCAATTTTGTTACTCTTTTCTTATTGGTGTAACTTTGAAGCCATACCGGCTCTCTGCATTTCCTACGTTGTTGGTCCAGCACTCTATTCTTTGTATTGCTTGCGGATATTCCGTTTCTAAGGCTTCGTACATGAAATCAAAGCTCAGAGCTGTAGTATAATCTCAAAAGCTATGAAACATTTAAGTCAATTCTCGTAAAGTTTAGGCATAAATAGTAGGCAAGTTTGAAGAACGTCTGAAATTTAATAAGCAGAAGTTCACACGAAATGCCGTTTAAATTGGGTACAGTTATAGACATATGTATGTAAGTAATTAAACGTTAAAAGTTTGTGTCAAAATTTGACAAATTTGACCCTCGAAATAAAACTTAAAAATGATTAGATTCCTGGAAAGATAGAGCAAGTAGGGATTCCAAACAAACTCCCAGAATAGCAGATGCACAGACCTTAGTTTAAAAATCAGACACCGATACTATATTGCGTTTATTCACAAGTCTGACCTAGAAGGAAGTTAAATCCGTATGTGTAATCTATTGGATTATATCTTAATGTACAAATATATTAAATGAAATAAATGAAATTATTGTAATGAAAATGAAAATGATCTGGGTGACGAAAATGATCATATATGTGTTCCCAAACTTAATATCACTGATATCCCCTGAACTGTGTGCAAATATTTTAAGAGTACAAAAGATCCCTTAAGAGCGTGCAATTATAAAAAAAAACGAAAATTCTTACCACTTTCTTATGCGAAATCATAGAATAAACAATTAACCCAAACTTCCTTTTATTTGGCTGCCTTGTCGTGCAATAAGACTTGACTGTCGAAGATTCTAAGCTTCTAAAAAGAACCCAAGTAAGTTGTCGAACTATGCGCTAGAGTCGTACAAACTCGGTGTTAAACTGTTAAAGTATAGAGGTGACCCCAAAGAATTGTACTCCAGGTGGTACTTGCAGTAGCAACAATCCCTCCGTGATCTTCTCGACTGCGGTCGGGGTACGAATTCTGAAGGCTTTAAATAACATACATACTATCAAAACCGCTGATCTAAACGCTGACCCAGGAGCTGCTGGATCAATCGATTCAGATGAATTTTGCGGCTTTTTCTATGTTCCGTAGATGGAGAGAGCTAGTGGTCAGAATAGACCACTATGGACCATGGTGTTTGACCGCTTGTCTCTAAAAACCGAAAAGTTGAAACGGGGGAAAAGAAAAATATGACGTAGAATAAAGGCATGGCGCAAAGAGACGGCAAGTGCTATCGAAGGAGCGAGTGAAAAAATCACCACTCTCCCAGCGATGACGGAGAAGAGAAACTGGTCGGTGGAGATGACACCAAATGAAATTAATCAATCTCTCGGATCTTAAACTGCACCCTGTTCTTCTATCTCGAACAGGGCTACTAGGAAGCAAGTTTCCAGCATTCCTTCTATCGATTAATCGTTCCGCGTACCACGCCTGGATGAAACTAGTGCTGCAGTCAACAGATCCGACTAAAACCAGGTGCTGCAACCAACCAAATTTTCAGTTCGAGTAGACGGTACACGGATGTCACCGGAAAACCCACCTGCAAGAAAATACCGAAAAGCCAAAGGTGATGAGACAGACGCAGGGGGGGGGGGGGGCGCTTACCTTAATAAATTGGAACAATTAATGGCCCTACAAAAGTGCGCGATTAAGAAAGTTTGTAATACTAACCATTTTGCCCACACTGCCCATCTAACAAATATGGTAAGGAGAATACCGGCTGGAAAGTACTCTCGATTATCTCAATGTCAGATGCTAGGTACATCGAATTCAGAATCGGACGCGGGGTCAAGAGCTTGTTGAAGATTGAGGAATCCGCGGAAAACCAACTAGATACAATTTAGAGATGAACTTGAGTGCGCCCATGTTAAAAAAAAAAAAAATAACAAAAAAACCAAAGCTAGAGCAAGCTCTTTCGAACCTAACCTGGATTGTCCATTTCGAAAACAATCCTGCAGATAGCTGATTCCTTGGTGAAATGCAGATCCACCGCGACTTCTAAAAGATGTCAAAAAAACTTCTAAACACGTCACTTAAGATAAATTTGGAAGAAGACTGGAGTCTTTACAGATCGAAGCAAAAATAACATCTGAAGCCAATTAGCATTTCGACGACTGCCTCTTGAAAGACTTTTGCAAAATATCGAAACTGTCGGTGAAACCAGTAGGCAAGTTAAAGTTCTCAAAAGGGGAAAATCAACCAGCCTTGAATCACCCGGAATGTGTAAAACTACACTAAGTCAGAAGCAGAGATACATGCTTGATATATCCCAGGTAACCTAGTCGGAACCAACTCACAACTAGTTCCCGTCAACGAAGCTGCTAGTGATCTGTTGCTGTATATACCAGTTGTATGACAAAAATGAATAGCTGCTGGCAACTCTGAAGAGAATTTTTACTGCTAACCTGACACTGGCATACATACCGGAACTCTGGCGAAAAATGAGAGCATAGTTTCAGACTTATGAGTCTTCATGCTGAAAAGCATCGGGAGAATGGTTAAGATCCATGTGCGCAAAACAGCCTTGCAAATGCATCTTTTCTGGGCGCTTCAGAATCTGGTAAGCAGAATTGAAGACGCACTAGGAAAGAAGGAATACATCTTGGGCATTTTCATCGACCCTGTATTTTGTAATTCGGGCATACAACACGGGCGTATACGAATCATTAGTTTCGTGGATGAAAACAGTCTGACTCAGTCTGACTAGTCTGACTAGTCTGACTAGTCTATTACCAGAACTTCTGTTGCGAAAAAAACTGATTTCGGCAAAAATCTTAGCCAGGAAAGTAACGCAGTCGGCTCTTCACGGATGGCTCTAAATCTGATTTAGAATGCGGCGTTGCTGCCTTTCTGGAGAAGATATATGCCATCCTGATGGCAACCAACTATATTGTGAGGAAGGGGCGAAGAGGCGAAGCATTTATATCTGCAGTGGCTTTTTTTAGCCCTCTTACGACTTCCAAGCCGATGTCTGGATCCCAGGTAACAATGGAGAGCCTGAACATATGTTAGATGTGCCTGCGTCCATAGGCAATTATATTTCGTATGAGCATAACTGCAGACGGCATTACTCACCAGATTGCCTGCAGACCAAACGAATACTTCCCGATGCATCTAAATAGTAAGCGTTCTCTCTGCTGCCTCTCAGTAGGAAGAAGTACAGGCTGTTTATTGGCGTCGTAATAGGGCACTAAATTTTTATTGAAAAATTTCATTAAAAAGAACTTAAATTAGAGTTGTGCTAAACCGTTCCTTTGCCAAAACGAACATGGAACGGTTCTTTTCTTGAATGGAATTATTTAGTTCCAACGATGTATCAGAACAGAATTAAAAGAGGTTCATGACCGCGGATTGAAGTAGTTCCGCAGACATGTTCGGATAGATGGAACAATGTATGTCCACAGAACTACATATTTGAAGTTAAACAGATTGAATATTGAATGAAAAATACATATAAGCGGAAATGTAGAGGCCGATCTACATGCATATTCGCTTTGCAGAAAAGCGTGGATTTGTACTATGGTGTAAGGAAGATTATTTCATCTTGATATTGATGGTTTCTATGAATTAATTATAAAAAAAACTTTGCGGTATTCGTTTGAAATTTTTTAATTGAAACAATAAATAAATAAGTAAAAATATCTATGTTAATCTACATTAAATAAATAACAAAAGTCTTGCTCCATTGCATACATAGTAAAAAAATAATAAAAAACTTACCAATGTTTCAGGTAAGAATATATTTATTTTGCAAATATATAGCTACAGCTTTTAAAAAAACTTTATCTGCAATTCAAAACAATAACGAAACTTCAAAGAACTTTTATGTATTGGTGCAATTGCAGTTACACAGCAGAGGCAGACACGAAATGCCACATTTTCATTCTAGTTGGATTGGTAGTTCCAGTTCCATGACAGTTCCATGACAGTTGCAATACTGCCAAAATATGAACACATACGACAACGTCAACGCTAAGCTACATACGCATGTGAACATGGACGAATGTAATAGACGAAAAAGGTACACGCGCTGCTGTCCTTTACAGTGTACAGTTACAGTCAGCCGCCGTGTCAATCAGAACAAAATAAAGATTTTGCGAAGTGAGCTTTCTTGTGTGTGAACTATCGGAGTATCGGTCATCGGACATGTCGGAACTATCGAACATGTTTAGGTGGAGTATGTGGAACGATTGACACCAGTTCCGACATTGGACATAGTTTCAGGAACTATAGAAACATTACGCTCTTTTTTTTTAGCGAATTTTGTCTTGATGCATATTGACAGCCCATAACCACTGATTCTTTTACCTGTAGCAATATATACACGTATAGGTATATTAATAGGTGTATTACAGTTTTTCAGCTACATTATGCCCGGCCAATCCCATCGCACTTCCTGGATGGCGGTGAAATCTGCCGGATAATCAACAAGGTTCTCTGCTAATTGTTCCACGTGTAGATCCGAAGGTCGATGTCCCTTAAATGTTTGTAAGGATCGTCAACATTGAATGTGTGTTTATCCGAGAAGGGGTATTTTACTTAATTTAATTCTCACAACGAGCTGGCTGCTTTAAAATAGTCTCCTGTGAGGTAAATTGGATTAACCTACGGCCAGAGCCGACTTTTGTATGGTTTATAAAACAAAGATATTAACCTATGGTAGCTAACATAAGTCCTAAGGTATCCGACTAGATTTCGTCAAGCAGGTGAGTGGAATGGAAAACTTTAGGTGTCCTAAAAGAAGTGTATGCTAATGACTTTAATCTTTGGTCTTCATAACCTGATCTGTACCCGATCATTTCGTCTGGGTAGGCCACTGCTTAATTAAATAATATAGCGAAATCGCTTGTGCAAATATTGTATATGATCGGATAATATATTGCACCTTGTGGCAAATCATGTTTAATTTTAAATATTTCACTAGAAACTACCTCGCCATTATTCACGATGAAAAGTATAATGGTGTGCATGTTAAAAGGAATGTACTGCAGCTATTTAGCTTTCGCGGTCAATTTAGCCAATGAAAAATCTTACTAGAAGTAGGGTTTCAAAAGTCTTCACCAAATTAATATGGCAATCACGCTTGCATTGTCTCATTCTATTGTTTCATTGGATATCACCAATGCAATTTAGTATGAACATAGCTTGAACTCTAAGGAAGAAAATAGGTTGCCTTAAAAAAATAAAAGGAAAAAAAAATTAATACATGTTATTTCAACGTGTATTTATATACCTTAACGCTGCGTTAAACTGCAAATTTTTATTTTTTATTTTTCGCAATTCGCAATGCCTGTAATGACAGATTAACAAGGGCTTCCGATACACATAAATATTATTATGTGTTGCAATATTCGGAAATCTTTAGCAGGGTGTGGGAAGGCTATAATTTTCAAAAAAGGCAATTCTAATATATAACGGGCTTCTTGCCAAACAAAAAAGTGCCATGCATAGATTTTAACGCATATAATATTATGATATGAGAAAATGATTTTAATATGATACAACGATGCAAGCAACTGGCTAGTCAGTTTTATGTTGAGATGTGTGAGAAGAGTAAACGCAAGCGACTATGATACGTGTTTTATCGTCAAATTGAGCTGAGATCTGTAAACTATTTTCATCTTCAAGATGGTGTGGTTAATGATACAAACGTAAGTCCTAATAACATAGGCAAGATAGTAATTCTACCCTCTGATTTTGTCTATGTGTGCACGTGTTGTCGCCCTGATTAATTCGTAATCTGCACATATAACCCACTTTGGAAGGTGATAGTTGATGAATTATAACAAGACCAAGCCGATGTTGAAAGACAAGATACAGTTGCAAGAGTTTTTGGGTTAAAAATAAGAAAGCTAATGTCACTTATAATTAAAGGAAACATATGTGGAGAAGTGTTATGTTTTATATATTCTATCGATTGACACAAACCTGGCTACCACATTACAAAACGGATTTTACAAAACGCAACCTATACTTCATAAATTGTTCTAATCATCAAAAATCAACGTGGACTTTCAACTCCTTGGAACTACGTTTAAAACAACTAGGTATTAACTGCGCTTATGGAATCTTAAATAATCTTAAATATATATACAGAACTTCATATGCAGATGTCCTTTTCTTTAAAAAAACGTATATTTGTTACATTAGTGTAATATACTTGTACATACCATAATCATAGTACAGTATAACAGTTAACTGATCAGTACTTGGGAAAACTTTTCAAATAAACCTTCAAGGCTTCACTTATAAGAGGACAGCTTAACAAATTAATTGTGGTTTAGCAATAGTGAAAGGTCAAATAATTTTTCATGACTTTTATTTCATAGTTTATTATTTTTTACTTACTTTTAAATTTATTAAATTTGAAAAAAAAATCTTACGAAATAAACAACTTATATTACTACAATTAATAATAATGGTTTGTAAATTTGATTCTAAATATCATATGTAAATTTAGAAAAACTGAGACACCCTGTATATGCTCATATAGCTATAGAGTTCAGGTTTTCCGTTCTCATCAACATGATTTCTCTTATTTGTTATACATACATAAATACGCACACATATATGAAGTTCAAGAGAAATTTTTTAAGTGCTAAAATTCATATTTCACTTTGATCTCCATATTTCTCAAAACGCCTCGTTAAAAAGGAAAACAAATATGTAGGTCTATTCGTAACTATCATTGTGTAAAATTAAATATTTAAAGGGACGAATTTTTAAAGTTTGTTGTTTGTGTATATTAACATTCTTAATTTCTGCAAGTAATAGAGATCATGTCTTAGATTTGAGGAATAATTTTGTTTGATTTAAATTTTGATTTAATTCATTAACAAAAAAACAAATGTGGCACCATTAAGTTAGCAACTTTATTCACACATTATGTGTCGATTGTGTACATACATATCTTTAAAATACATGGTGCAAAAATAGAAATAGGATTTATACATGCATAAACGTATGAATGTACAATAATATACGTAATACGTAATTTCGAAAAGAAGGTTGTAATTTAAATATTTCAAAACCAAAGACTCATCGAGAAGTAACATGAACATCAGTAAGGAGAGAAGTTATTTCTTCGTTTTCATAATTTGTGAAATCTGTTTTTTTGAATATGTTGGAGCTACTGAATTCGTTGACGAAAATACCAACACAACACTACCAGTTGTAATGCAATCTATTGGTTTGGAAAATAACGCCACAACTACAGTTCAAAATGATAATGGTTTGTATAAAATGATTTTAATCACTTTTATTTTATCGATTATTTACAGTTTAATAGCAATTTAAAGAGAAATGATTTTTATTGATTCGTTTTAATTTTAAGACTTAAAACAATTCCACTAAATATTTTTTATATATTTCGTTATTTAATCCAATTTTTTAAATCTTTAATTAGCCGGATGTATTGTAAGGTATTATAATGTTATATAAATATGCATAATTACGAGTATACTCATATGTTCGTAAACACGTATGCTATTGTAGATTGGCATTTAAAACCCGTTTCTGGTGGTGTAAGAGATTTTTATAATTAATCGGAAATTCGGTTTAATGGATTTTGTGACGAACAATGTGCAGGGGCATGTACATTGTACATATACGTACATATGTATGCACGAGCGCTTTGATATTTGAACTAAGTTAACTACGGAAACAAATCTGAAACTTCTTGATAAGTTTAATTTTTACTTTAGTCTTTATTTTTTACAAAAAATGTTTATCCCATTATTTATTTAGAACGAACAATTCGCACATATATTTTTGATTCTTTTTTCATTTACAAAAAAAACAAAAATAATTACGGATATGCAGTTGTATCATACATGGTATTGTATAATTGATATATATTCATTTGTTCAATTTAAGTTCGGAGAGAATTTATTTTCTTCTACAATATTATAAACGTATGTACCTATTATGTAGCATAAAATATGACACTCCCACTTATATACATATATGCATATAGCATTGCCACCGTTGCGCTTGTAAGCTGAAGTTTGGGGAAAGTTTGTTACAAAATTCAATAAATCAATAAATGCACTTAAAAACTGTATAATAAACTAGATGGGAAGTTTGGTTGACTTCGAGTCAAAATTCCATCTCAATTTCTTGAGTTCAATAACACAGTCGTTTATTTAAAACTAAAACGAAATTTAAGAAATAGCTATTAAACAGCAAGAAAAGCAACCAGTGTATCAATTTACCGAAAAAAAATACTCATTATTTTGAAGTTCTAACTCGATATAGCATCGAATGGGGAGTCGAGTTTAGTCTAATATGTTTCAGTGCAGAGTAAGTGCTAACTGTATAAGCGAATTAATATAAGAAAGTAAGACAGTAACCACCACTAACTGTTTGGTATTCCATAAAAACTACATAGGTACTAATACCGTTAGCTTTTCAGATTTCCTATCACATTTTATTTATTAAATCATATATGCTATACACTATACTTAAAACTACCTTAGAAACAACTACTGACGTGCAGCAATTATCTTAACTAACGTTACATATTTATTGTAAATACATAATTTTTAGGTTTTATTTAATTTGTTGATTTGTTTTATGCACATATATTCAGTAACAGGTGTTCCAAATATAAGTTTATTTTTGAACCACATGTTATTTTCACACTGATAGTTTTTTTCCGCTTCAGTCAGAACCATACCTCAGTAGAATCGCTTTAAGCTTGAAAAACGTTGGGAAATATTGCAAACTTATTGTGTTGCAAAAACAGTGCGTTTATTGAAAAGAGATTTTGGCCACATATGGGGATCGGAAAATTCGCACTTGATTATTGACAAGCCAATTCTTCCACAGATTGTTTGTTATTGGAATGTTGACATTATTGGCTAATTTCTTTTCGAAAATGCTGCTGGAAACGCTATTACGGTTAACGGTGAGCACTGTAGAACTATGACAGCCGATTTCTTGTGTCCTGAAACTAAAGACATGGACTTGGACCATCTTTGGTTATCAAACAATTAGCGCTAAGTTCGATAACCCCAGTGTGTCCAGAAATGTTTCAAGCCCTTAGAGCAAATATCGTCCCAGTCATTTATTAGATAGAGCCAGAAATAGTCAACCAGATCTTCCAAAATTGGGTTGAGAGGATGCGCTATTGCAAATCCAGCCAAAATCTTAGCTTAAAAAAGAAACTTGTATATGGGAAAAAAACCACGGTGTGAGATATAAATTTGATTCTGGCTTTATTTTAAAGCTACGTTCATGCGATCGGTCCAATTTTTGATGACTTGGTTCAATATCTGCGTTCCTCCGGCAATAGCGTGTCGAACGTTGGCCTCGAGCTCGTCCAAAGTGTTTGGCTTGTTAGCGTAGACCAAAGACTTTACGAAGCCTTAGAGCAAATAATCTAGTGGTGTCGAATCACATGATCTCGTCAGATAATTGATAAACGCTCGCCATAACCTAGTCGCCAATTTTCTCCTTCACAGCGAGCGTTGCTCGGTTAATATAGCTCCTTCCTCGTTTCGAAATAAATAAGGTCAGATGATGCCAACATGCCATAAACCGCATCAAACAGGTTATCTTTGTAGATGCATTTTGTAACGTCGTCCGGCTTCAATTTTTGCGTCAGCACAATCTTATACGGATGTATGCCCTAATCTCATCGCAAAATAAGGCTGGTTGATTCTCTGATGATACCCAGCTCAGCTGATTAGCGCCGAATCGACATTTCTGGGTCTTTTTGGATACTGGCCGATACGGCGGCATTGTTTTCTTCATTTTGCATCAATCTCTGTCTGGTTGACAGACACCCGTAAATGGTCACCCGTTACTATGTGTAACCCGTTACTTAAATCAAGCCGGCCATTGATAACAAATTATGCATATCTATTGTGTGCCCTAATAGTGCTAACTTGATTTGAAAGGGATCGTTTTGAAGATGCTCCTCTCTTTCACCAACCCGTCAATATTTTCGTGTTGTAAAGAAACATCCTTTACATCAGGACTTCCTGCCGTACTAGTAAACCTGCCTCGCTCTACGTCTCTGTCCTAGTTAGGTCGGCAGCTCTAACAACGTGGAACCGTTAGTGGCACCACTAGTGTTTAAGCGCAAACCCACATGGTATACATGATTACGGTAATAAGATCAATGTCCCAGTTTTAAGTTCTCAATCACCCGAAACGGCACAGGACGTCTAAATATAAAAACAGCACCGATAAGGGCCATGTATGAGCTTACTTTAACGCTCGTATCGAAGAGACTCTTTCTACGGCAAAATCATTTTACCTAGATATTGTTCCAACCAGATCACTCCATACCTGACTACATTTTGATAAGCAAATGGTCGCCCAGATGCACCACAACTGCCTTTAAAAAACGCCGGAAAATGGGTATTACACATTGCATTATTAAATAGAGCGGTGAAAATGTCTACAATTTCTGGTGAGAGATGTCAGAGCAAAATGTTGCATATAATAACGGTTTGTGAGTGTGAAATTTGTTAGTGCATTTTTTCCTATTGCTGTAAGGGCACAATATACCTGCAACAATTTGATTCGGTAAACCGGTGAATTTTCATTTCGTAGGCTTGCTTAGCATCGTTAAGGTTTGTGTTTTTTTGTCTTTGTTTTTTATAATGATTAAGGAATTTAGATAATATATAAATATAAATATAATTACATTATAAATTAAATAAAAGATCCTGTTCCAATCCAGAATTCAATTTAATGTGATTAAAACAGCAATTCAACCTTTAATAAGTTTGATGCGCTGTCTGACTACATTCAAAGAATTGTATTCCTGTATCCTAATACTGAATCCGTTATCTCGGGAGTTTTAAATATACACAATTCTGGGTGGCTTCGACATTCCGGACAGACAACACCCGAAGGTGTGTTAAGATCTTCGCTGCAGAAAACAACTTGAGCTAGCTTGTAAAGAGTCCACGCGAATACCAGACGTTGGTAGTCATACCGCCAACACACTGGATTTGTTTGTTCTTTTTTTTTTTTAACTGGTGCGCGCTCAAGGGATTTAAGATCGCTTAAAATGTTTCTACACAGCACGAGCGAAGGAGGTAGAAAAGAGATATACTGATGTAAGTTGATCTTAAATGTTTGCAAGTTAGAGTGAATACGAAATAGAGAGCTTGGCAGGGCATTCCATAAGCTAGTTGTATAGCTGAGGAACGAATCACGATGTTTCGAAGTAGATCCGAAAATGGCCTTGAGGGTGTACTGATGAGCGTTGATAGCGACGGGTGTTACGGTTGAAGGTTTGAAGGGGCATAACGCTACTGGCGATTTCATGGGGCATTGATAGTGGATATAGCGATAAAACTAGGTTAGATAGGAAACAGGACGTGTGTTCAAACGTGTAAATTGACTGACTGACTAGTATCAATTATGAGTCTTATCGCACGGGTTTGAATCCTATCTAGCAGGTGCAGAGATGTCCGTACATCTCGTTTATGGAATGGCCTGCCGAGCTGTTTATTTTCTGAACACTATAATATTCAAGTATTCAAACAAACATCGATATATCTTTTTCTTTCCTGTACAGCATTTCTCGCCGGTGCTATGTACTGATCGACCAATCTTTGAAAAAAACGATGAAAGTCTCAAAAAAAGAGAAAATACAGGCACATTTCTATTATAGATCGCTGCGGGACTCAACATTGATGAAACAATAGTTTTAATCCATTTGTATAGGGCTGAATACAAAAACATACTCGATATTTGAGTGTCATATTTAACGGTCCGAATTTCCATCTCCAAAATCCAACAAAATCGAACCATTATTGAAGAGTTTGATAAAATACGATAAAAATTGGGTCACATATGGTATGACATTAATATGTGGTCCAAGGCGGATGAACCTACACATCCGCGAGTGGGTGGCAGTTGTACGCTAGCGGTTACTTGACTTTAGCTCGTCAGGTGGGTTTGTTTTTTGCCACTACCCCATGCATCTCAACTCAGCTTACCATTTTTTTTTGAAACGAAGTTATCAAAAAAAAGGAAAACAAAGATAGCCTGAAGAAGGCTTCGTTAGTTTACCTTGACTAAATAAATGAGAGGAGGAGAATTCATAGAGATCAAATGAAAAGAGACATTGAAAGAGACAGTGTCACATTAAGTGCCATCACAAGGACGAACGTGATGAAACTAACTAATCCTATACAAACCTACTCCCTATTACCGAAACTTAAATAACGCGTTAAACTAAACTTAAAACTTACCTAACCTTATATATCCTACACCGAATAAAATGTCCCAGTATCATACACCGATGAGGGCTCGTTGGACTCCGAGTCGCCACCTGTAGAGAAAAAAAAAAAAATCAGTGGAAGTTCATCAGGTTATTTTCGTAATGTCGTCATCGTTTTTATATCACGTTCATTCATAGTCGGCCCCATCAAAGGACGGTCGGTCCGTCCATCCACACACAACTTGCGCTAGATTTACTCCATCATTATAATAAAAAATTTATTTTAAATCAACAAGCAATTCATCATGGATATATTTAAAAAAAAAATAATTACATAAGTGAAACTTAATATCTGATTGGAGTTGTTGAATTTTATTTTATTTCAAAACTACGAAGGCTACTCTCATTTTAGCCGCACAACTTATACCTACAACTTACCAGTTTTAAAAAAATCCTTTTTCTTTTGTTTCCGCGCATAACAGAAATTGAAAAAACAAATGAAAAAAAATCTTAACCTTAACTTTACCTTACACAATAAATTCAAAAGAAGAAAAAAAAAAAAAAAAAACGCAAATCTATATATATGGTATTTTAACCTAAATTGTGTATTATATTGTAAAATATACATATGTGGACTTACTCACTGATTCACAAATTCTAAGCTGGTATATATATATTTCTATATATATATTAGGCTATTTTTTAAGGGGAATTCACCCTATTTTTTTGTGGCTTTAATTAAGGATCGTAACCGCACTGCACCAGAATAAACAACGAAGGACTTTTCGAAAGGGCTATTTTAAGTCTTCCGTGGTCCTACATATATCACACACCGATAAACCGCGTAATGTGTGTAGTTGAAGGAAATTTGAATATTTGCCGTATTTTTCAGTTTTGCCCGTAGCATACACACTGGAAAAATTCCCCCGAACGTTTTTAAGTTTCTATTTTTTTTTAAAATTCCGCATACAATGTGCGTATATTTAAAAAAAACAATATCCCTGTGTATCTTCCAAATGGGGAAACTTTTTACTCACACGGCAAACGGCTTTTCCTGATACCATATAGATGACTTTTTTTGCACAAGAAAAAAAAAAAAAACAAACCAAACGAAGTCACTTCAATATTGGGACACAAACGAAGTTGCGTACCGACTATTTCGACCTTACCGCGGTAGTCTCCTGCCAACAACTATACACCACTATTGCCTGCTAATTGATCAACTGATCCGACTTCCGCAAAGGGTATTGACCGAATATTTTCCCGAATTCGATCGAAAGTTTCCTGAATTTTAAGTTCGGTGAAATTATGTAGCATATGTATGGGCCAGAGAGGAGTTTACAAAAGAAAGTAGAATGAAGGAATTTGGAAACCGAGGGACAACGAATAGTAATTACTAGAGAGAGGTTTTGTGGTAAGTTGATGGGTTTAATAGAATTACTGTGAGCGGAAGAGGTCTGGTTGAGCAGGAAGAGACGAATATGAACACAAAAAATAAATAAATTTCTATTGCTCAAAAGGCTGACACTATGGGCTCGAAAGCAGAGTGTGAGTTGTCGTGAACAATCTGAATTCGTAAAATAAGCCAATGAGGTCTTTTACAAGAATTGTTCAGACGAGCGTGCCTATTACTTTGATACGTGGTACAAGGCTCCCCTGGGAAACTTTTCTTGATTTCAAACCTATAATTGTTAAAATCACAATTGTTAATCACACATAATAATCACAAACAGAATATTGTGATTATTTAATTTATACAAATATCAGAACAATTTCTAATCCAAGTAAATAAAGAAAATATAACAAGTATTGGGTATAATGTAGATAAATAGAATAAAGGAAAAATACATAAATAAATCTATTTGTAAATAAAAATATGTATAAATATATTAGTTTAATTACAATATGAAAATAAAAAAATAAAATTAATAAATAAAATAAATAAATAAAATAAATAAGTAAATTAATAAATAAAATAAATAAATAAAATAAATAAGTAAATAAATAAATAAATAAATAAATAAAATAAGTAAATAAAATAAATGAATAAATATATAAATAAAATAAACAAATAAAATTAGTAAGTAAAATAAATAAAATAAATTAATAAAAGAAATAAGTAAAATAAATAAATAAAAAGACATCCAGCAACAGCAGGTAGAGTTCGCCAAGTTTAAGGGTTTTCTTTATGAAGCTAGTATGGAAGATCGTTTGCATGGAAAATGCCCACGTTTTCTCCATTTTGCTTTCCAACTTCAAACAAAAAAAAAAAATATTTTTTTTATTATCTTACTCCTAGTACAATATTGTATGATCGCATCTCTTGTTATGAACTACTTTTAGATTATCAAACATTTTCCTTCGTGTAAGTTCTAATTTTTCATTCAGTGTTCCGTTATTTCACTACATCCAGTTTTCTTAAGATGTCATATGATTTTGCGTGTTGAATCATATGTGTCTCGAAGATGGAATATGGCATAATACGGCTCAAATCTGGTGGAATCGAGCACCATCCTTCTCAAAGACAATGCCGCGTCGCTCACATGGAGATCGCAGTTTCTCTGGTCATCCTGTATGGGTATCCGTATTTTGGCCAGCATAAAAAAGCTAAACTTTTCTGACGCATCAGCTTGAGGAAAGAAGAGCGCGGTTCGAACACGTTTAATGCCATACTTTCCTTGAAAACTGGAAAACAACTAGGAAATGAATTGCTTGCCATTATTCGAATGCACATATTGGGGCACACCAAACATATGTAATACGCTTTCTTCCAAATATTTTACTACATTTATGCTGTTGTCTTCTTTTCTGGTTTTAAACACATACTTAGAAAAGTGGTCTAATACGATAAAAATGTGGGTATTCACGTTCTTGGCTCGTGGATAGGGTCATATGAAGTCAATATACAGCCTCTGGAAAGGTCGCTCTGTAACAATTTGCTGTCCCAACGGCGGTCTAGGCATAGTGTTGAGTGTCTTGAAGCACTTACAGACTTGCAAAACCTAACGAGATTCTGGACTAGATATCCAGGTATTAGATATAATATGCCTGGCCAGCGGAGCATCTGCCTCGGACTTAAGGGTCTTTCATTAAGAGCTTCGTATCTTTAAATTAAAATAAAACAAAGTGTGCGTAACTTCAGAAAACCCTACAAGAAAAGGTCTAACGGGGTTAAATCGCACGATCTCGGTGACCAGTTCACATCACCTCCACGTGAGATGACCATGCCCTTGAATCGCTCGTGCAGACGGCATATAGCGCCGTCCTGTTGAAACCACATGTCTTTGGTGTCTCGTATAGCGCTCGCCGTTGACGGTGATGGCTTGACCAACGTCGTTATTAAAGAAATATGAACAGCTGACGCCGCTAGCCCAGACGCCAGACTTTTTCGGGATGCATTGAACGCTTTTGGATCTCATGTGAATTGGTATCGTCCCAAATTCGACAACTTTGTTCGTCGACGTACTCATTCATTCAGAAATGGGTCTCATCGCTGAAGATGATTTTTTGATGAAAATTAAGGTCAGTTTCTAACTGCTCCAGAGCCCATTTAGCGAACACACGTCGTTGTCTATGGTCGTTTACTTTCAGCTCTTGGGTAAGTTGAATTTTGTGCAAGTGCAGGCCTAAGTAACGACGCAAAATTCGCTAAGTTGTGTTCTGCGAAAGGCCGAGTTCTTGTGAGCGACGCGAAAACGACTGAGTCAGATTCTCCTGCATATTCTCACGGACAGCGGCGATGTACGGATATTGGTTGATCGTTTACTGAACCACTGGACTCAAATTTATCCACCATACTGCGAATAGTTCTCTCGGAAGGACGAGTATAGCGACCGTAAAATGAACGAAGCGTGCGGAAAGTTTCCCGAACAGAAAACACATTTTGATAAAACAATTTTATTATTTGCACTTGTTGTTGAACGCTTTATCCATCTATGGTGATTTAGCAAAACAGACAAAACTGACACCCAATTTGACAGATGTAGCTTCAAAAATATGGCCGAGTACTCTTTCTATATGCAATCTCTAACTTGAAGCCTTGAAGTTTGAGGCTCCATTTGACTAAACCTCCAGGCAGATCCTTCTGTGTTATCAACCACTTCAGACAAGCGTGATCGGTTATAACAGTAAAGGTTAAGCCGTCAACATAGGCTCTAAACTTCCTTACTAATAATACAGCCGCATAGCTTTCAAGTTCTGTAACGTTATAACTCTATTGCGCAGAATTTATCTTTGGGATACAATATGAAATCTATTGGTCGTTCGTTTTCCCCTGCGTCTAACTGGAATAGAACACTACCCACTCCAGTCATCGAGGGATCGCATTGTATGTTAAAGGAAAGTTTCGATTTGAAAGCATGTGTGCGAAAACCAATGTCGCCTTAAGTTTGTTAAATGCGTTAAGTGCTTCCTCTGTCAAAGTGAAAGTCTATCCTTTCATAGACTCGGATAATCCCGCGAGATTCGGAATAAACAGCCTTTACCATTCCGTCATCCCTAGCAACCGATTGAGTCACTAGGACTCCTTGGCACTGGAAATCTCTCTACCACCGACACCTTATCTGGGTCTGTTTTAACATTGCCATCGCCAACGATGTATCCCAAATACTTTACCTTTTGATAGCAAAATTTACTTTTTTCAATCCTGCTTTCTTTATACACCTCGCCACCTCGGATAGTAGTTTAGCATTGGATTCAAAGTGTGGAGAACAAACCAACATCCAGAGGAATCTGCCAAAACACGTCTTTTAAATCGACACTAGAAATAAACCTTAGTAAACCGTCGATGTCGGATAGGCATACTTTTTTGTCACGACGTTGGCTTCTCGTGAATCTAGACTACCGCTGAACTCCAAGTGCTATTCCTTTCTTAGCTTACTCCTCATTCGATCATTCAATTCAGCTCTTCTTATAAGAGTTTTTGAATAGCTGTTGAAATGGGGTAATGTCGTTGTTGGATTAGAAGTTTGGCAGTCGGCTACTTCTATTACGTGCTTTAGAAGGATTGTAAACGACAGAACAGAAAACCCTAGGGTAGAAACGCCTTCTTAAATTAGACGGTTTGTGGCTGAGTTAGACCTTATATTGGGAGTAATTTTGGGTCGTCGATTGCAAGTCTTGTCCCGATATAATGTCAAAAGAGACCGCGAAGCTCTTCCAAAAGTTCACACTTAAATATAATATATTTCTTACATAGTCGGCCTCGATTTGGGAACCTTCGTCTTTGGGTCAACTTGTCCGTTGTATGCAAAAACTAGTTTTGCTGTTATACGATAATGTAGTTCATCGATTTCCATCACATGACCTTTGTATAGCTTGTTCCTAGTTGCTTAGAATCTCTCCGCTCTTCTACACTCATGGCGGAGGTCAGGGAAGCTTATCTTTTTGCTATTGTTTTTTTTTTTTAAAGAAATTAATACTCAAGAGAGTATGACTACTTTTAAAACGCCGGAGCACGTATTAAGTTTTTCGGAAAATTGGATAAAGAGATAGAGAAAGATGTTTGGGCTCTGTGGTTATTTCACTTCATGGGTGACATCCAACATTTAATGGGGGACTAAATTATTAGCTTAAATTGAATTGTTGTTGTATTTTAGGTAACCATTTATCTCGCTAGATCTTTGTTGCCTAAAACTTGTCTTTCGTTCACGGCCGGATTTGACGATGATGTCAATGCTCTTTTCGAACGTGGCCATCATTGAGGTCATTCTGCCATCGAGGCCTTACACTAAGTTGTACACGCTTCTTTATGTCCTCTGCCCTTTGATTGTTCTTGTCCACATATGTTGTAGTCTTTGTCACTTCTTCTGCGCTTCCCACCTGGTCGTCTCTCGCTTTGTTTGTCGTACACGTGTTGTCATTTTATTTGGGCTCGTTTTCTAGTCGATGCTCGAATTTCTCATCTTCTTAGGAATAGGAGTAAGATTATTCCTAGAAAACATTCTGAATCCCTGTCAACACAGGAGCCGCCTTGTTGATTGTTGGCTTTGAGGTTTCGGCCGGTTTTTTTTTTTTTGTTTTCCACGTCATATGAGAATGTCGTGAGATCTAGGACATCAGCTCCTTGTTCGGTATTAGCTTTGGGCCGCATGTGTCGTTGGTTACCCATTCTAAACACATACGTTCCTCCACAGAGACTGTGTTGCGTTTCCTGGGACGCTGATGTCGAGCTGTTCCTTGAAGCCCCCCTCTAGTTCTTAATAAAGAAACGTCCAAAAGTTACATTGACTGAATAGGTGTCCCTACAAATTAAAGTCACCAGCTGTTGTTGGGTTAGTTGGGTGAGTTAAATAGTTTCAATAAATATGTTTGAAAGTTTTTCTCCTGATTGAGATCTTTTAGTACTTGCAAACCTATATGCCCAATCAACAAAACTTTTTTAACATGTAACTTCTTCAATTACTTTCACCTGCTTCAACATAATCCCTTATCACCTAAAACCAACCCCTGTTCTTACTCGAAAAAAAAAAAAAATGCATCCAAATGCAATGAATTAATCTTGGACTAACTTTGCCGATAAATATTACATACAACTACATGCAGCAATTTCCAACAAACGACTCACCGACAACAGAAATCTCAACACAGATTCATCCAGTACATTATAGGGCGGGATGAGTTACGTTAGTAGTTAAGTGAAACTAGGCAGTTCATGTTACAAGATTGCAAGATAAACGATGGACAACAGAATATCCATTCAAGAAACGACAATAAAAGACCTGGTAGACAACTTAAGCGCTGGGGAGATGACGTAGAAAAAATGAATAAAAGATGGAAACAGTTAGCTAAAGATAAAAAATAATGGGAAAATAATCCAAAGTTGAATTAGAATTAAATTATATCTTCTAAAATTAATTATAATGTATTGTATACGATTGTAAAATTAGATGAATAAAGCTGTGATAATAATAATATATCTACTTTCCAAATCTGCACGCGCTTGTTAAGGAACCTATTTAGGAAAATAAAATCAAAACGACATCACCAAACAGTAAACAAAATATGTTTATCAAATGGTAAACAAAACTAGTCAAAACATTTTCATAGCAAACAAAAGACAAGAAACACAATTTAATCGGTCATTAAACAAAAGAAGAGAAAAACAAATTATTCAGCCAGCAGACGAAGAGAAAAACAATTTTATTAGTCAACAAACAAACAATTCGATCAGACAGCAATTAGTATTAATAGCACTAAGCATAGTAATGTAAGTCAATTTTAAATTTGTTTCAATAAAGGTAGCACGTTTATGTTGCAGAAAATTTTTACATTTTGAAACAATAAAAAAGCATCCACTGCATCGGAAGGAAGATAACGAAGAGAATTACATCTTTGCGTTAAACAACAAACAAATAACTTGTGATGCCAATAGAAACCTAAGAACGCCAAATACAATGGACACAGTCAGATATAAAGTACATATCGACGATTTGACAGCTGCGATGAAACAGCAACAATTAGAGTTTGCCCAAGGAATACTCGCCATCGAGAGTAAGCAAGCCGCTTTTTCATACGTTACTCCAACAGTACAAGACGAAGACGTCCTTTTAAATATTATTCATCCAAGAGATATCGACTTGGAATTATTTAAAATATTGTCGCTCTTTAATGGTGAAAAATAGCAATACCGATCCTGGCGATTAATAGCATAAAAGGTTTCTCCACCTATCCACGCTAATACAGCGCTTTGAGCATAGTCCGCACGAAGATTATTGATACTGCTGCAGATATCCTCACAAGCCACAATGAGATGAAAATAATAACGCAAGGAAGGAAGACGTTTATCGAATTCCACAGTGAAGTCAGCAAGGCTCTCAACCTGACGTTATCCGAGATTGAGAGTCCCGCACCAAAAGCTTCATTAAAGAGTACGTTACAGCTGAAGCAGTGTGCAAATTCATCGTTGGACACAACAGTGTACGCGTGGTGTACTTTATAGCTACAATCTAAATGACTTGGAAGCTGGATTTGCCATTGCAAGTACGATCTGTTATGACAATGTGAACTAACATTGATTTACTCGCCCAAATCGTAACTGGCAATGAGAATACCACAGAAATGAGGGAAAACCTCGATTAACCCAGGAATAGAAAAATAAGTGATAATTTACCTTTGACAACGACTATCTAGGCTACAATTAGGACACAAATAAAAGATTTTATCTATACTCTAAAGCAGACCAATACTTTGTTAATAAAGAAATAGAGAAACTTTTAGATAATGGAATCATTTAGCCAAGTCCTGCAATTCTCCAAAAACAAAAAAATTAATTAGTACGAAAAACCCAGGGACAAGCACATCAAAATTATAAAAATGATGCACAAGAAATATTATTTAGGCACTTTTGGTCCAATATTAAAGAGATGTGCAAGAAAAAAGCGATAGATTGTCAAATTTGTTTGACCAGCAAATACAAACGGTAACCAAGCAAACAACCCATTGGAAAAATATTAATACTTACAAAAGTAGGAGAATATATACAGATGGTCATATTCCACATGATTAACAGTATGTACATATGGTATACTTATAAGCACTACAGATAAATGTTTGAAGTACTGTTATCTCCAAAAAATTGACACAAAGGTGGGCTGTTACGAACATAGGTATAGACGAAATACTTACACAAGTATACCCGAACACTAATTATTTAAATGTATTTATCGGCAACATGCTAAGAACAAACGAGGAACAGAAATTTGTGTTTATTTACCAGGTGTGCCGGTATAAAATGAGCGTCAAAATACAAATGTCTCGATAAGGAACATTTATTGTGAACGGGCCTTAATTTTTTTTTTTTTTTGTTAAACATATTTAGTAAACATCAAGTCACTAAGCAAACAACATCATATTTTTTCATTGTGTTAAAAATGTTGAATTTTGTACCAGAAAATGATGACTTGCGGAGAGCATTAATTTTTTGTTTTTATTTGAAGAAAAGTGCTGCAGCGTCGCATTGAGTGCTTGTCGAGGCATAGGGTGATCATGCTCTATCAGAAGCAACATGCAAAAATGGTTTCAACGGTTCAGAGATAATGATTTTGATGTGAGAAATGAAAAACGGAAGAAATGTTAAATGTTACACAACAAACAATTTCTAAAAAACCAATGGGAAAAATCCAAAAGCCTGGAAAATGGGTTCCTTATGAATTGAATGAAAGACAGATGGAAAACCATTTGTGAAATTTTGCTTCAAAGACACGAAAAAATACAGCTTTGCATCGAATTGTTACTGGCGATGAAAAATGGATCTATTGTTAGAATCCTAAATGGAAAAAACCATTAATACAGATCGCTACCGACAGCAAATGATCAATTTGAACCATGCATTGATCAAAAAACGACTAGAATGGGGCAGAAGACACGGCAAGGAAAGCAAAACTGGTTCAGAATACAACTAAAGCACTTGGTTGGGAGCTGCAATCCCACCTGACGTATTCTCGAGACTTGGCTCCTTCCGATTACCATTTGTTTTCATCGATGGGATACGCATTAGCTGAGCAGCACTTCGAAACTTACGAGGAAGTCGAAAATTGAGTGACTTTTTGGTTTGCTTCAAAAGAAGAACAGTTTTATTGGCGTGGAATCCATAAATTGTCTGAAAGATGGGAAAAATGTGTAGTGTAGGTCAATATTTTGAAACGCTCACTTCATACCGGTACACCTGTATCTAATTTTGTGTTAACAGACACCAATTGACCTATCACCCGTTTCCGGCTTGACGTTAATTTTTGGGTCACGCTGTACATAGCTTTTGCCCGTACCTCTTTCTGCATGGTATTTAAAATGTGGGAAAAGAATATTAAAACTCCAAAGCTGCGAACAAAGGGATGAAACACGATTTACACATATATGGCCACTTCCAAACTCTGCACGTGCTCGTAATAGATTTTTTAATTCCCTTGGTAAATAGCCTATATATATTATATAGCTTTTGCCCGTGGCTTCGCTCGCGCAGGAAACCTACATAAGACAGTACTTAAGGGCTAGTTATTTTTTCAACTTACATTTAAAATACCTCTTTAAGTACCTCTTTATACGTATAATACGTTAGATGTTCTGCCTTAAATGCTAACGCGAACAGGCTGCTAGGTGATCTCAGTCTCGAGCAGGCCACGTAAAACTGCCTGTGCGAGAAGTAATCCCCCCAGATATGAATTCCTGCTGCTTTCAGTGACTGACCAACTGACCCTTAAGGGAAAATTGCAGCCTTTTAAACTCGAATGGATACTCCGACGGTAAAATTGGTATCCGCGGTATATACACCAATTCACCTCGAGCACAGCCAATAAATTCAATGGCCTGAGTCACGTTTTTATGTAAGGCTTTCACACGAAATCTGATCCCATTACACAACCTGGGCGGATTGAGATTTCTCAGTAGCATTATTGGAGCTCTCACTTGAAGGAAAAGTGTGTGAGATGGTAAAAAAATGGGTTGATCTATTTAGGAACTCCACAGAATAATGTATAGCATCATTCGTATACTCTAGAGTGTCCACAGATTTTTTCTGGTATTCTGGTATCTTAAAGTGAAGTTGTTTTTATTAGGGGCTAAAGATTTGAGGCTTTAATGTAAGCCTTAACTTCGTCAGCCCGAGGTCCCTCGGCACTATCGGCAGAATCTGACAGAAATCTCCAGCCAAAAATATCGTGACTCCACCCATCATGTCATTGTCCCCTCTGATATCTTTAAGAGTTCTGTTTGTGCTCGAATCCTTTTGTTCGAAATCCATTGTGCTTTCGTCCCAAACTATAAGTTTACAATCAGCCACATTACTCTGTTTTAAGATGTTTGAGAGTGGAGTTTCGATATGGATGAGATAAAACGGTATTGACATAAAGCTTGAAGGCAACGTGAGCTGTCTTCCCACCCTCCAGCAGTGTTGCTGCGATTCCAGACGATGCGACGGCTAAGCCGATGCCGCGATTACTCCCAACTTTTACTAATAACAAATTGATAAGGACGGTTTTTCAAGTGCTTGTGCAGTATAATACCAAGCATCTATTGTACTGTTACGCATTATCGTGCAATTCTTTCTCAAGTTGCCGTTTAAAGTTTCCCGAGAGACTGTCTTTGTATTTCTCTCCAGGCATGAAACGTTTGTAAAATTCCATGTAGTTGTCTGACTAAGCCAGGTTTCAAATAGGGATAGTAATTTCACCTAAACCGTATTTTTCTGTCGTCTTCGCCAACAATATATATTTGTAAAAATGTTGGTTTCTTTTGAGGTGCTAGCAAAAAACTTCCAACTAAGTAAGTACCTTGTAAGTACTAAGTACCTGGCCCTGAACTTTAGAAATGGGTATAAAACCGTCCTTTACTATCTGTTTAACACAAATTTAAGTCATTTCAAAGGAACTTTTATATTTACGAATACCATTCATGAAATGTTCATGTTCTGGATGTGTATTCATTGTCAAGCTTTAGAGAGGCTCGGATATATATTCATAAAGCGAGAGCTGTACTTTACTAGTACAACGGTACGTTGAGAGCATTGCACCAGCGGCACTTGTTAGTCATGCAATCCAAGACCACGGTTCTGTCACTTTCACTCTCCGTATCGATTTCATATGCCTTGCTGGATTGAGCCTTGCTCTTCCAAAAATGTCGCGCCCCTTCTACTCGTCTACCAGGATTATTTTGCTCATATCGAGACTGTGATGCTCAATGCAGTGTGTGTTCGCTGGTACCGAGCTATAGCTACTCTATTCACCGCACGTTTAACTTGCCTGTATCTAGCCACTGATTCTTATTTGAACACATTTCTATTTTCCAAATAGCGTCGGTGCGTCTTGCACGACAGTAAAAAGTGATGATTGATATAGATATGAGTAACAATCTGATTTTGATGGCAGCGGTGAGATAGTAGTCACTTCACTTCTCCCTTTGGCGACGACAGAGTGAATTGAAGAAGAGGCGGACTCGGATATTGTTGCGGCCACTTCACTACGTATATATACATCGAAATGGCCATGTGATAGATCATGAGAAAAACGCAGACGTCCCACGGGATTATCTGCATTATCGAAACTTACATACAGCTCACCGTTACCGTAAACTTCGAAGACCCATGGAAAAAGTTTCCCTGCCGCTTTCAGCTCACATAAACTACCATAAGTAAAAGGAGTATATTAATTGTCCCTATCCCCAACTTTTCACAGTTAGTCACCATATGGCTAACAATTTCTTTCGCGTACTTCCCTGGTCATCATCTATGTGTCATACAATAGATGGGAAATTGGCGGATAGGACGGGCTCCATCTCCAATTATGGGTACTAACGTCATAGTTTTGTAAATGACAAATAAAATCTATTGAAAAAATGTATTCAATGTTTTGGAGTAAAAAAAATTGTAAAAAAAATATGTAGTAAAAAATTGTATCTTAAACTAAGTCAGGGCAAAAAAGAAAAGATTAGAAAAACAATTTGGTAAAGATTACAAAAACAGCAGGAAAAAAATAATTGCGTTGAAATGCATATTATAAAAAATAATAGAAAATCAAATAGAAGTAAACTAGAAAAAAAAGAAATTTAGAATAATAATTTTCGAAATTGGGAAAATAAAAATTGCGCTGAAAAGCACTGTTAGGGATTACAATTACTTACTTAGATACCAAATTGTTATTTATATTATTATACTATACATTATTATAGTAGATATATTTAGGGAAATAAGGCATATATAACTACTATAGGGTTTTAATTTTATGTCATATTCTCCGTCTTGGACTTCAAATAAATGTCATTTTTGCAATGAACGACCCATAAAACCTTAATAACGACACCCATATTGGGTGTTGATTTTTGGAAAATCACGAAATACGTGTTTGCTTATTTGTCTTCAGGGGTACTCCTACGAAGCTTCAAGTCGAAATGCTTATTTAATATATGTCTGTTTGATAAATTTGCTATTGCGAACGAACTGGAAAAAAGGGGAAAAAAACCAAAGATTCAAACGACGAATAAATTTTATTTTTGATGTTACCCTCTTTGTGATTGCGATCCAAAAGACGCAACTAGTCCTTCGTTTAAAAGAATATCTTCACAAAATAGATGACAAAATATGATATCATACTCAAGAACTACATTTGAATTATCAGATGAGAGAAAAAACGAGGGTATATTAAATTTGCATGTTGGATTTTAAAAATAAGCAAACGAAAAAGAAGATTAAGGTAAAAATGCTGGCAGTGAGAAGATTCTGAACTGAAGTCAAGTACTCCATTTGCCAACGTTTCCAAGAGCTTTAGACTTGTTTTGTAATTGATGACAGCATGAAAATCGATTGGTTGGTATATCAGTTGTTGGCTCTGGAACCGCTGCAGAGGATACTCCTAAAAAGAAGCGAGTGGATTAAGTTCGGTGCCCGATATTTGACACAGTAGCTGCAAATTAAGAATAGCCTCAATTTGCGCCAGAAGAATTATTCGAATGTTTAAATATCGGTACCTACAACACGCCGAAGATATTTTTCCACCTATTTTACTTAAGGGATAGAATAACTTCATGCATTTGCTATATCGAATGAGCAGATCCGCGAAAGTTTGTTCTATTGTCAGAATAAATATGCGATGGTTTTTCTCGCCGGGAGACAAAACGATGAAAAGCTGCAAGAAAGGTTTCTGTAGTCAGATCACTGACCAACCCTAAGTGAATCGTTTTCGTTACTTTACCAAACCTCGATTGTTAAATTTTAAAATTATTGGACTCGCGTAATCAATGTACCAATGGTCTGCTTGCTTGAATTCGTTCTGGAAGTAGTGCTTTCTCTTCGTAGACGAAAACCGGTTATACAGGCATAAATTATTTTTCGAAATAAATTGTGAAAAGTGTTGTTATTGTGATTTCACTGATTGTGAATCGGGATGCTCTTGTTAACCTGCCAGACATAATATTTGTATCTGAAAATTGGTTTATTCTTGCGAGAGTGATGAATACCATATATTGTACTTAATTACAATTTCTATCCAAATACTAATGACAAGTACTCTGCCTGTATAGTGAGAGTTTTTGAATCGAACTTCTATGTCATCAAAGTTTGTTGCATTATTCACAAAGAATTTTTTAATTTTATCTGTGTATGGTATATAGACTTCATTTTTCTCCTCCCAATTTGTTTTAAGATGAATTTTCAAAATTGTTCGCTTATGAACGATCTACAAATCTTTTTATCTTAGGTGACTTCAATCCAGATATTTTAGGCTCTACTTCCGTTTCTGATTCTTACCAAGCGCTCATGGCTGAACATGGATTTTTATTTTTTGTTGTTGAACATACCAGACCAATTTCAGCAATACGACTGAGCAATGAAAATCAGGAATTATCATTTGAAAAATCAAAAGTGACTTTCGTTTGACCTTGAAAATGGGTCTCAAGGTCAAACTCGTGGTTATCACCTTATGTACCCTTCAGAACCTTGTGACGTTTGTCTGAAACATTTTTCGCGATAATTCGTACTTTTCGAGTAATTTTGATGTCTTGAGTCCTATGGCGCCCTCCAACGGGAAAAGAACGCATTTTTGAAAAAAGTGTTTCATGTAAAAGAATTGTAATTTTTGACGCCGATTATAAATCTGTCAAAAAAATAGGGATTCCCATTAAAAACACAAAAGTGACCTTCGTTTGACTTTAAAAATGGGACTCAAGGTCAAACTCGTGGTCCCTCTTATGTCCCCTCCAGAAACTTTTGACTTTTGTCTGAAACATTTTTCGCGATATCGCGTATTTTTCGAATAATTTGGATGTCTCAAGTTAAAAAACGTACCCTGTATTTCTTAGGATATTGAAAAATTACATACTTTCAACTACTTACGTTATGACACACATAAAATCGGATTATCGCCCTAAACCTTGGATAACTCGCACCTTTATCAAAAAACTAGACCTCAAAAACAAATTAAGAAAAAAATGTTAGAAACATCCATTGAATAATAACTTAAAAAATCGTTTTAATAAATTTTGCAAAAAAGTGAATTAGGAAGTTAAAAACACTCAGTATACCTATTTTCGTTCAAAAATACAAGTAGGAAACTTAGGAAATAGTAGCCAGTCGTTAACAGTATTGTTAGTCGCAAAGTTTGTACTAACGCAGATCCCATTGTACTTAAAAATGGGAGTATAACATTTCAAATCCTTTGGATATAGCCAAAGAATTCAGCAATTACTTTGCCTCCATTGAACAAACTTCTTTTTCAGATCGTTCACAAATTTCTTGTAACTGTTGCGAGTTTATTACGGGATTTGAATTGCTAAGAACTATTTATTATCTTCCTAATTCCAATTCACATGGAATGGATAAAATTTCAAATCTGGTACTAAAGAACATTGAATCCAATTTAGTAGATATTTTGTCTTACCTTTTTAATTTATGTGTTATGTCTGGAACTTTGCCCTCTGAACCTATTGCGCTGTAGTGATTCCCTTATTTAAGAAGGGTAACAGGACAGACAAATCAAATTATAGACCAATTTCTTTACTGTTTTCAATCTCAAAAGTCTTTGAAAAAAAAATTAATCATCATTACCTTAATTATATTATTTTTTTTTAGTCCCACGTAGTTTGGTTTCAGGACTGGCCTCTCCACTGAGAATACTCAACTGGACTTCTGCTCTATTTTATTGGGTTGTACCACATGAAATTTCCGATTTTCGCTAAGTCGGAAATAAGAAGTTCTCGAGTGAACATCTGTACCAAACCGTTAAATTTTTTTCTTTTATAAAATAAAGTGGTACGTTTGTTTGACGTGTGAGAATTTTAGGGTTCGTTACCAGTACCGTTATTTTTTTTTCTAGGAATTATTTACCATGCTGTCGACAGTTCAAATTCAAACCCTCTTCTTTTACGAATTTAAAGTGTAACGTAATGAGTCACTGGCAATGAAAAACATTAGTGACGCATTTGAGGATGTAGCGGTAAGCCAACACACTATACGAATTTGGTTTGGAAAGTTCTGTTCGGGTGGTCTCAGCCTCGAAAATGAACCACGTGGGAAGCCGGAAACGTTAAATGACGACGATGTTTTAAGAGCGATGGTGGATGCAGACCCAGCAAAATCGGTGTGGAGATTGCGCAAAGCATGGGAGTATCCCCCAATGACAATAAGTCGATACCTTTTTCATAGGAAAGGTAAAGAAACTAGATAAGTGGGTGCCCCATGAACTGAACGAATTTCAAAAACTATGGCGCCTGGAAATCTGCGCATCGCTTACATCAGGAAACCAAACTGAACCGTATTTGCATCGGATAGTCACCTGTGATGAAAATTGGATACTGTATGATAATCGTAAAAGATCTGGGTAGTGGTTGGATGCAGATCAAAAACCAAAACACACTCCCAAGGCCGATCTTTACCCAATAAAGGTTATGGTGACAATTTGGTGGACATGGAAAGGACCAATCCACTTTTTATTTCTTCAACCAGGAGAAACGATAAACGCTATCAAATATTTTTTTTTTCCAAATTGGTGAAAAGCAACCTTCGTTGGTCAATAGGTACAGTCCGATACTTTTGCATGACAATGCTGAACCCCATACCTTACAAGTAACGGTGCAAAAAGTGTTGCAGTTGTGATTTGAAATTCTTCTGCATTCACCGTACTTTCCTTATATTTTCCCATCGGATTACCATCTGGATTCATTTTTTCCGGCAGAAGGTCTTTCGGAACTGAGCAGAGATCATAAAAGCCCTTGAAGATATCATTGCCTCAAAAAGTCAGCACTTTCAAGGAAAAGGAATATTTGACCTTATATACCTAACGTTGGAAGAATATCATAGATGCCCACGGATCCTATTTCGATTGAATAAAGATTTACGGAAAAATAATACTGGCTTTTAAATTTTTACTATAAAATCGGACATATCATGTGGTTAAACCCAATATATATGGGGTAAGATAAGAAGCATTTTTGTGCTGGCCTATTTCTAAATGTACTTAGACGTTTGACATTGTTGATAATGTAATTCGCTTAGATAAATTATATATATGCATAAGGCAGGTTTAAGAGGATTCATATACAAATGGTTTGAGTCTTATATTAAAGATAGAATACAATATGAAAAAAATCTGAAGCAATCAAAAATCAAAAACCAATAACGTAAGCGTACCGCAAGGTTCTGTACCTGGCCCAATTTTATTTTTTATATATATACATTTCTTATTTTCTCTCCCATTCTTGGGTAAAACTACAGCTTTTGCCAACAACATTGGAGTTGCATATTGTTCAGCCAGTCCATTAGATCTAATCGCCGACATAAACCATGACGTTTTCCTACTAAGATGTTGGTTTGCAAATCACAGACTTGTTGTCAGTAGTAAAACTAAATTGATGGTAATCAGTCTTTCTGAGCAGGGATACACTGACTCAGATATAATATTTCATTCTACTAATTGCTCGAGCCACGACTTGCTAAATAACTTATGCAGAACCCAAAGTGGTCAAACTTTCAATAGAAAAACTGACTTTTTTTGATTTGTATTGATTGCTTCAAGATTAAAGTCGTAGATAGTTTCAAGTATCTCAGTGTTACCATAGATCAAAATTTGAACTGGTCCAAGCACATTCCACATACAACACTACTTGTTGCCTTTTCTGCCTTAGAAAGTATTGCTCCCTTAACACTTTAAAAAGGGTTTATTATGTTCTATTAGTATCAAGTGTGCATGGGCTTTGTAGCTAGGGTGGCGTTTATTTGCAAAAACTAACTGTCTCTCAAAAATCTGCAATATTAAGTATTTATGGTTCTCACCGTTCTGCGAACACAATGGACCTTTTCAGGGCCTTGAAAATTCTTCATTTGAGCCATTTATTTTATTTTAAAGTTCTGAAGTCCAATTGAAGTTCAAGAAGTCGAATTTCTGACTTCCGCAAATTACGTAGCTTTTCAAACATTGTTATAAATGTCCCTTTTTTTGCACTACAAGTTACAGAAACTTTTACTCCATTGTTTCACGCAAATTATTTACCACTCTGCTCTTGGAAATTCGATCTATAAGAAATTTGTCCGCGCTAACAAAATTAGTTAAATCATGACTTCTTGGTTTTAATCATCACGAAATCATTATTCAATATAAGAAATAGAAAAATAAATAATTATTTGCCTAAGTATCTACCTATTTTTGCCATTCACAACAGTTTTTGATTGTATCTTTCTTTAATTTGTTAAGGATTAATTTTTCTCTTTCTCTCTCACAAGAATTTAAAAAAAAAAGAAATATTAAATTATTTTTCTTAAATAAAGATGTCACTGACTAATCTGTATTTATTTTTTTAGAAAATTATATTAATTTACTAGGAGGAGAAGCCTCTTCATTTTGACAATTCCAAATTACAACTGTCTTAAAATCTAACAAAACTCGTACTTAATACTTAACTAATGCGGCGGTGAATGGAATTTTGGGACGTGATGGAATGCAGGCAGTTGTCTTCAGATACAACGTCGGCAGCATGATACTGGAGCATGATTGGGATGTGCAAGTGATCTGTGGGAAGATTCTGAGGTGCGGAATGTGTGTAGGTGTGCATGTGCAAGGTGGAAATGATGAAGTGAATAGCGTGGCGGAAGTTTGGTACCAGGTGCAATTAGGGAATTTGTTGTGTTGTGTTTAACTCTTATCAGCTAAATTTCCAACGTCCTGATTTGACAACTTGTTTTCAAAAAAACGTAATTTGGTGGATTCGGGCTGGCTTCTGTGGTAATATTTCTTCTTGGTCTCTGTTTTTTTCTTGGCTAGAAATATGTGTTGACGAAGTTGCTACTTCTTTCATCTCTTTGCTTTCTGTTTCAAGTACTTGGACTTGGATCTGTGCTGAGCGTTTTTTTTCAGATGACGTTCACTATGACGGCCTATGCAAACATAGATATGGCTTATCTTAATCCGATGTTTGAAATTTTTACTGCACGGTGTTCTGCTTCTAGTAATTGGATGTCTTCAGTGCTATTATTATGTGGTTCAACATTTCCAGCGATAGTAACTTTTTTATATCTTCTGCTGTGGAGAGTTGTACGATTGCAAGTAATGGCTTCAGAGTGGAAACTATTATGTTGGATGTGTAAGTTTTAGTGTCGATTTTTATTGGTGAATTTTGAAATTTAATGATGAACGTGCCAATTACTTCCAATAATATAATATTCTAATAATATTATGATTAGGACGTATAGCTAAATAATTATGTGACTTACAATCTAATTTGATCCCATATATTGATTTTTGACACTTCAGAATATTTTCGTACTCAAGTTCATTCATAAAATTAGTTTTCGTAACAGGTTTTATTAAAATTTAATTACAAGAATTTAATGTTACGCTTGGTATGCTTATAATATATATACCTCTAAATTATCGAGCTTGAATTACTAGTTATTTTTATTTCTGCTAGGTTAAGTGCTTTAATTATGTATATTGTTATAGGAAATATTCTCATTTCTAAGTATTTTTTTTGCAGTTTCTATTTTTGCAATTGATAATATATATGAATTTATAATTCCTTGTTTTGCCCAATATATGGCTTATTCTATGGTGAATTTGGTTCAACACATCGTTGGAACGGATGGAACACATACTGAAAAATGAGCTTGGGATCAAGCCATTGAACTTCCAAAAAGCACACGATCTTACATCGCAACAGAAAAAAGTTAGAGTCGATAGAGCGAAGGAGTTGCTACCCTTGCACGAAAGTGGTGAGTTTCCGAATTCGGTTTTTCCGATGAGTGGCCATTTGCTATCGAGCAATATGTCAATAAACAAAATGACCGAGTTTACTTGCCAGAGAGGTCCTCCAAAAATTTACACTTTCGGACGGCCACCAGAAAGCACCAATGGTGATGGTTTGGGCCGCCATAACCGCCGATGGTCGCTCTCCGCTCGTATTTTTGGACCTTGGCGTCAAAATTAATGCGTGAATACCGTGAAACTGTCTTAGAGGCAGTATTGAAGCCTTGGCCAAACAATCATTTTGGTCGGAGACCGTGGACTCTTCAAAAAGACTCGGCACCGTCTCACAAAGCGCGCGTCAACCAAGATCAAATATCAAATATCGTCTATAAACTGTGAATAGCTTTGAAGTAGGGCTAGGTTGCGTTGAAACTTTTTCTTCATCCATTTTAGATGCGAAACATCTCTGCTGTAGGTGTCTGAAAACTGTGGTGGTAGTTTAAATGGTAAATTGATGATGTATTTTCTAAATCTCGTCGGTGAGTTTGGAGAAAATATTCCTCGATTTGCATACGTTATTTTGACAGAATTGCCTCTAAATCAATTACTCCAATGGTCCAAAAAGATTTTAGGATCGAATCAATAACTAAGTAAGCATAATGTTAAAAAAATATTCGGTTCTCTATTGTATGGTAACGATCTATCCACAACCCAGCCAAAGACAGTCTTTTGTGCTATTAGATTACCTTTATCATTAATGATGCATTAATTTTGTAGAATGTCCCAAACATCATCTGCGCGTAATAATATGTCAAAGTTTAGTCGATTTAAGTGATTTCAATCTTCAATGGAGAAAGAAGTAGATGCAACTTGTGGCGACACTTGATAAAATATGTGGTGATTCATCGTAAGGTTTGATTTATAATGTAAAATAAAATACATAAGTTTGAAAGTAAGCTTAAAATTTTTATTATCAGTTAAAAGAACAATTAATCGCATTTACTTTTTAAAAATGATGTCATGTAAATGCTTTATACCACTTCGTCTGACGTTTTCCATTCGGAAGGTCTAATTTGGGCGACTCGTTCGAGCATAGCGACTGGTATCTTGCGGATAACACAAGTAATGTTGGCTTCCAAAGCATCAATCGTCAATGGCTTATTTCTGAAGACCTGAGACTTAAAATAAACTGGGACTCAAATTTGCGAATGGTATTGGCAATAGTGGTTTCCGTAGGTCGATTATGCTCAACGTAAGTTCCTCGAATCGTATGAAAAACATTTCTCACAGAACGCTGATTTTCGTAATACAGCTGAACAATTTGGAGATGCTGTAGTGGTGTGAGTCTTTTTATGACTTTTTACAACTGGATTACAATATGAATCGCAGCGTGAATTGATGGCCAACAATATAAGGCCCCCAGATACCGCTAATGGGTATACGTTTTTTCGTTATAATAATATAATGGTTATAATAATTGTTTGTGATGACGTCGGGAAGTGATTTGAAATAAGAAATTGTTGATTTTGAGATATAATGCAACCAATGTTGAAAGAATGAGGTGAGTTGTTGCCCTTATGTGAACCGATGGAATGATAAGTGGTTGTATGTTGGGGATTAAAGTCATTAGTTTGGAAATACCATACCGAGTGTTGTTAATTTGTGGGCTTATCGAGCCCACATCGAGCGAGCGCTAAAACAAACTTTATTACTTTTGAAAAAATCTCTACCGGATAGTAAATCAATGTCGAGAATTATTCGGTATTGTGAAAGACTGTGATTCGCCTTGCATTTATCACATGTTAATCGAACGATGCATGCATGCCCTTAAATAAACACGAAATACTGGCAACGGTGTTGATTCCGCCCTTTAGAAATAATCTTTAATGTATCCAAACGATTGGAAAAATAATGTCCACAAAATGAAAATAAATACAGATTAAATTAATACAAAATGTTTTGTAGCTGCGAACTAAAAATCAAAAAACAAAAATCCGGCTCGAACTAAGGCCATAATTTTTACTATTACAAACGAATTGAAAAAAAAAAGCTATTATTCAGTAGAATATGTTAAGAAATCAGATGACGAAATACGGTATCATACTCAATAAATACATTTGAATCATCACATGAGAGAAAGCACAAGAGATAACGAACTTACAATGCGATTAAAGATAATCAATTTAAATTTTTACAAATGTATATTATACATATAATATATATAATTTTTTACAGATGTATATTACATAGGGTACATCAAATTTGCATGTTGCGTTTTAAAAATATGCAAAAGAATAAAGAAGATATGTAGAATACGATAACTTTAAGATAACAATGCAATAACCTTAAACAATATTATTTTTCTAAACAAAATTTGAATCCCCCTTTTGTCCCTTTAGGGTTTAAATTTCGAAATATCCCTTCTTATATCTTATATACATCATAAATGGAATCTCTGTGCAAAATTTCAGCTTTCTAGGTCTAAGGGTTTGGACTGAGCCCTGATGAGTATTATATTGTCTATATTGAGAAGATTTAATAGAATAAGTTTAGCATGTCGCTCGCGCAACCCAGAACTTACTAGCCGAATACCACTACGTCTTAAGTTTTAAGTAACAAAATACAGTATCTGTTTCACGAAAAAGTCGAAACACATCTTTTTTCTATGAACGAGTATTTATACCTGCATTATGAAAAACATATATGTGCTTATATATGGCTTTCATTTAGTCTCACACAATCCTTGGCTTATTGACTAAATTAAAAATTCTTAATAAACCTTTCAGGTCTCAAACATGAATAACAGACAGGTAAACAGAACATAAAACATTCACATAAGTAGTTTTAACATAACATATCTTATATAATCGTACATATCAATAATATAATAGCAAAGACTTAAAATAGAAGTTAATGCAAGCGACAAAATTTACTCCACCAAAAGGCCCATGAAATGTTTTCCTGGAGGAAAAGTGTCGAAAGAATATTAAGAATTTATCAAGGGATCTCCAAAATTCTTCTCTTAGAATTGCTAAGAGCAAATCAAAATTTGCATGTGATATAAAGGGGTAAAGTTGATGTGGTTGGGTATATTTTGGTAGAGGTGAAGCATATGCGACGAAAGGAGTATTATACATTAGAAATTGTTGTGAAAAGTCATATACACCACTAATGGGTCGATCCTGGCTCGAGACCTTATTTGTAGAGTGGAAGGATTTAAAATTGGGAGCTTGATAAACGCAGAGCAATCTGTAAGAAATATTATACATAAATTTAATTTAAATAGACCAAATGGAATTCTCAAATGTAAAGCAAGAATTTTGTTAGAAGAGAACGCTATGCCCATATATTGCAAACCTTATTCGGTTCTCTTTGGTATACGTGAAGCGGTGGAGCAAGAAATAGATCGTTTAGTGAATGAAAAAATGCTGTACCCGGTGAGATACATCACGTGGGCATCGCCTGTCGTGGTTGTACAAAACCGAAAGGGAAATTAGGTTATGTGTTGATTCAAAGGTGTCAGTAAACAAATTTGTTAAGACCACTATCCGCTGCCACGTGTTGATGACATTTTTGCTAGCTTGTCGGGTTTTACATGTTTTTGTGTTTTAGATTTATGAGCAACTAGTGGTAGCAGAGCAATGTCAAGAGCTATTAACGATGAACACACATAAAGAGTTACTTCGATTTAGGCGATTTGTTTTCGGTATTAAATGCGCACCCGCAATTTTTCAAGCCACAATGGATGAGATACTGAAAGGTATTAAAAGAGTCCAGTGCTATTTGGACGATATTTTAGTTGGGGGACGTGAGGAAGCGGATTGTAGAAGGAACCTAAAGATTGTTTTGATGCGATTGGATAGACTTAAAATTAACGTTAGCTTGACAAAATATAAGTTTCTTAAAGAAAGTACTGATTATATGGGACATGCGACTACAAAAGAGGGTATAAAACCTAGTGATTCTAAAGTTAAAGCGATTTTAAAGGCACCTTAAAATTTAGATCAGTTAAGATCCTTTTAGGATTGATTAATTATTTCTCATGTTTTATATCTAATTTGTCCATCGAACTTTGTAATCAAACACTTTAGGCTCAGCCGAGTTAAACTACCCGCAACTGCAACTGCATTGGCTATAGTTTTTTCAGTGAAAAAGTTTCACCGATATATACCCCCTTGATCAAAAAGTTTCTGGCGCACCACCGTGTCGCGCTCCTATTGTTCCGATTTGAGTTCTGTTTTTTTTCGTTAAGTTATTGCATCTGTTGTTGATATTCTCGCTAAATCTTAGCGTCATGCCTTGACATTTGCAAAAGTTACGTAGCCAAGAGTACATCTATCTCTGTGTGTGTTGGCGATTTTTTTACAATTTTAGAAATGGATTTAAATTTGCAACAACGAACTTTGCGTAAAAAAATTTCATGCAAAAAAGATACCATGTTGACGTCGCAAAAGAGATGATTTGCAAGGCTGAATCCGATTCCACATTTATCAAAAGGATCATTACTGGAGACAAGACGTGGGTTTATGAGTACGACACGCAATCCAGACATCAGACAAGTGAATGGCGTTCACCAAATGAGCCGAGACAAAAAAAAAAAACACGTCGTTTTCAGTCAAAAAAGAAGGCAATACTCACGGTTTTCATGGATTACAACGGTGTAGTGCCTCATGAATTTTTGCCAGAAGGCCAGACAGTAAACAAAGAGTATTATTTGGGCTTAATGAGACGTTTGCGTGAAGCAATTCCTAGAATGAGACCAGAATTGTGGGCATAAACCTCGTGTATTTCGCACCACAATTGCATTTGACGAAAAATGCAACAAATACCATCTAACAGCCACCAAAATCACCATATTTGGCTCTCTGTAACTTCTTCCTGTTTAATCGAGTTAAAAAACCACTACGGGGAACGCGTTTCAGCAGCCCGGAGGAAGTAATGGAAAAATCGCAGGAAGCGTAAACAAAGAGTATTATTTGGGTTTTATGAGACGTTTGCGTGAAGCAATTCGCCGAACGAGAATTATGGGCAGAAACCTCATGGATTTTGCACCATAATTGCATTTGACGAAAAATGCAACAAATACCATCTAACAAATACGAAATCACCTGATGTGGCTCCCTGTGACTTCTTTTTGTTTAATCTAGTCAAAAAACCACTATGGGGAACACGTTTCAGCAGCCGAGAGGAAGTAATGGAAAAATCGCAGAAAGCACTGATGGACATACCGAAAACCGAATAAAAAAAATATTTCGAGGATTGGATTAAGCGCTGGCATAAGTGTGTTGCAGTGATTTAGATGAATTAACTTGTATTTTTAATTTTTTTTAATAAATTTGATCAAGGTGGTACATGGCAAATCAATAACTATATACAATATACTAAAGCCTCACTGTTAGTAGCAATGGAAAGAATTTGTAAATTGGCGATATTCTTATCGCTTAATAAATATATGGAACTCTTAAGTATAGAAAAGGCTTACAAATAGGAAATTTTGGGCCACGTAGATCCGATAGATTAAAAGATATGAGAAACCAAAAAAATACCTTAATAAATGTGAAGTAAAAATTAAAACTATATTGTACAATATTAATGAATTAAATATTACTTAAAGGAAAATATAAAACAATTTAATATATGGTAATAGATATAAATTATTTCAATTAGAAAGTCTCCAAAGTTGGGAGGAGTGATATGTGTTAGAAACTCCTTACTTTCAATACATACTGTTTACTATAAGTTATCATAGGTTTGTACGTAAGAACATTGAAATAAACATTTAGTCTTAAGATAAACTCCAAGCTTTTCATTTGGTCTTTCTCAAACATGACACAGACATTGCACTTGAGTCTTATAATATACCCCTACATTCGAAAGCAATATCTAGATGTTTAACACTACATTCTGCTGATAAGCGAGATTTGGGAACACTCGATATAAGGCAATGATACCATACAAGGAGGAGGAGGAGCTCAATACATTTGTTCGCGGCCTAAAAGCTGATCTGTCGAGACTATTAGGTAAACGTGAACTGGCAGATTTGCCACAAGCTTTACCTTTATGTTTAAAGCTTGAAAATAAAAATTTTCGAAAAAAAACTATGCAATGAATAATCAAGGAATGAATAAAAGATTAAATTTTGCGCCACCACCACTTCCAAACTAATCAGCTTCGAAATCATAATCAACCCTTCTATCCGCAATTAGTATACTTTCCACAAGATAACGTATATAAAAAATCCAAAGACAAACTCCCTTTTACAATCAACCTAGATCTAGACCCCCTGATCATCAGGAGGCATTATCATCGGCAACATCAACCAAATCCACAGAATAGAGTAGAACCAATGGACGCTTCTGCTATACAGTCTGGAAACATAACTCTCGAAATGGTTCGCATATGAATTTTAAACAACAGGTCCAAAAATGTCCAAACTCACAACAATTGCATAAAGGCACAAAGAACTTTCCACACTAACACAAGGAATAGAATCTAATTAAACTCTAATAGATTACGTTCAACCAGAAAACGTCGAGAGCCTTGAAATTTGTGACGAATTGCTAGATTTTAATATTTTTAGATTAGAAAGCTCTTCACTTTCCTAGTACGAGTTTAAAGCGAATAGCGGAAGGCAACTAAAATTCTTGTTTGACACTGGACCTAACAAAAACTATGTTCAGCCCTGTTATGTCCGTAAACCAATCCTAAACCAAAATCAGTTCTTTGTCAATACAGTAAATGGTAAAATAAGAATCATTCATCATGCAAACTCGGAAATTTTGGGATCTAAAATCGTTAAAATAAAATTTTTCATCTTTGAAGGGTTCAAGAATTTCGATGAAATCATTGGAAATGATACATTGAAGGAATTGGGAGCCTTTTTTCATGCGGATAGAAATTATTTTTTCACTTAGGAGAAAACTTCCTTCCTTAGCTTCCCTCTTAAACAATTAAAAGAAGAAACAGTCAACAATTTAGACATAAGAACTTCCCATATAAATTCTCTTCAGGAAAATAAAATCAAAAAAACTATACAAGAATATTAAAAGTTATTCAGTGAACCGAATAAAAAATTAACATTCCAAATATTAGTTAAAAGTGAAATCGGTACCACTACTGATACACCCGTATATTGCAGACCATATCCCTATCCAAGAGCTCTTAAAAACGAAATCGATAGACAAATCAACGAACTATTAGGAAATGGCATTATTCGCGTAATAAAATCCCAATCCATATCGTAGGCAAAAAACTTAATGCTTTAGAAAAGAAAAAAATATCTTTTAGTAGTAGACTATAGGAAGCTAATTCCTGAGATTAACGACGTATTATACAATCTCAGAAAATGCAAATATTTCACCATGATATACCTTAAGAGTGGATTCCATCAAATTTCTCTTAAGAAATCTGATACAAAAAAGACGTCAACATTGGGAAATACGAGTTTACTCGTCTCCCATTTGGATTGCGAAATGTACCATCAGTATTTCAACATACGGTGGACGAAATTCTGAGATAACATATAAGCATCAAATGTTATGTCTACATAGATGACATTATACATATTTCCAGTGAAACTGGAAAAGAACATTTCACTGACCTAAGCATAGTATTTGAAACACTAAATCGGGCCAAGTACAGATGGACAAGTGCAAGTTCTAAGGTCAATTTTCTGGGATTTATAATTAGCGAGTCAGGAACCAAAACAAATCCGGCTAAAGTAAAGGTTATCGCTGATTTTCCCACTCCTAAAACTCAAAGGGACTTAAAATCTTTCCTCGGGTTGTTAGAATATTGCAAGAGATTCATACGGGACTACGCTAAACTAGCCAAGTCCCTGTCATCACTTTTAAGAGAAGAGAGAAGACGAGTATCAAAAACACAGTCCAAATTGCCACCTATTCATCGCGACCAATTTGCTGTACAAGCTTTTGACAAATTAAAAAGTTAGCTTATATCAAATGATGTGGTGCTGATTTACCCTAAATTCAAAAAAAAGTACGAATTTACAACAGGTGGCTCCAAATTTGCTCTCGGAGCAGTGTTAACTCCAGACAAGGAACCAATCATTTTCCTTTCTAGGCTTCTTAAAGATAGAATAATCTTACGCGGCAAATGAAAAAGAGATGCTCGCGATTGTCTCAGCATTGGATTCTTTGCGAAATTTCCTGTACGAATCCAAGAACGTTGTCATCTACACGGGTCATCAACGACTCACATACTTCCGTGCAATAAAAATACGAACTCCAAAATGAAAAGGTGGGAGACAATTTTAGAGGAGCACAATGACGAACTCAAGTATACTCCAGGTAAATCAAACGTTTTAGCGGATGCATTAAGCAGATGTCAGACCACTTAATTGTTACCGAACAACATCTATTCCCTTACTCCACAACTTCACACCGATGACAGTTCAGCACTCAACATAATTCTTACAATAGAAGCACCGATAAATGCTTATAAAAATTAAATTATTATCACATTAGGTGAACTCAGTCAAAACAACAACAACAACTTTTTCCAAATTTCCGCAGACATATTATTAAAGAACCAAATTACACAAACGAAAATCTTATAGGTATATTCAAACGTTTCCTAGATCATAACGTTATAAATGGTCTTGCAACTCCAGAATGAGTAATGGGTATATTGCAAGAGATATATCTATTATACTTTTTGAACTATTAAATAAGATATACTAAAAAATGTAGAGAAGATATTCAATCAGAAAACAAATAAATTGAAAAAGAATAATAACAACTCATAATAGACCACATAGAGGTCCCATGAAAACAAAACTATTCCCCACCTATCTTGGTCTTACGACACACGTTGATATTTTCTCGACTCAAAAACATTTGGTATTAACTTCTGTCGATAAATTTACTAAATTTGCAATCGTAAAATTATTAGAGTCTAAAGCTACAGAAGATGTAGCTTTCTTAATTTTTAAATTGCCATGACAATGCAAAATCGCTTAATTCAGAATCAATTTTGTTAATGGTGAAAAATGAACTCAACATCAATGTCTTTACGACCCATCCTTAAGGTTGAACTCGACAAAATATGAAATTATACACTGCCTCAAGGCAAATTATAATAATATCCCATTCGAAGATCTTTTGGAAAAATCAGTCAACGAGAATAATCACACTTATCACTTCATCACTAATTCAAAACCGGTAGACCTACTTTTGGCACATCTGTTAATTTCAGATCACTAGATTATGACAAAACTAGCAAGAAAAAAAAAAGATTATGACAAAACTAACAAGAAAAACAACAAATAATATAGACCTTAATTATCACACAACATACAATAAAAATCTATAATCCTGGAGATGTCAAATGCAATAAACGATTAGGAACAAAACTTTATAAACGATATAATAAAGAAATTGTTTTAGAAAATATTAAGTCTACTTTAAAACTCAATCAGCCAAAATAGTATTGTACATAAAAAGAATATCCGAAACTAAAATTTTAAAATCATTTTCTACTTTACTGAATTACCCCACTACTCGTATTAGGAGAAATTCAAATATCAATTATTCCAATACACACTTAATTACAATAGACTTAGGACAAACAAAAATAAAAAAGGGAGATCTTAAGTTCGGACATCGAATTGATATTAAACAATATGACAACTTTCTGACAGATGTCAACCAAACCATTACCAAAATCTTTTCAAACTACAATATACCATCTATCTATCCCCTTTTGAATCATGAATTAATTTAAATAAATGAAATCCTTAATACTACATATATGGTATACCATATGGTATCAGAATCATAAGACGTAAAAGCAACCGAAGAATGTTTTATTTTTTAGGCACAGTATGGAAATACGTAGCCGGAAGCCTCGATCATGAAGATCTTATAACTTATATAAATAATGCAATATTAAACAACAATAAGCAAGTAATTATAAATGAAATATACAATGAGAGAATTAACAATTTAATGCAAATTACAAATAAATTAACAAATTTTATATACAAGGATACTAAAATTAATGAAGAAGTTATATTAAACACACAGTATATGTTAAGACTAGTCAAAGAAGAACTTATTAACATTAAACTTGCCATTCAATGGGCTAAGAAAAATTTTACATTTAAGAAACGATACATGTATACCTAAGCTACTGAGTAATGTAAATTCAACATACTTGACCAATAGTCATCACATACATACAATATACGAACTCATGTTATGCTCATTAACGACTTCAGAGGAACAATAACTCTATATGATGCAAATCAAGAACTGAATGGCAGGTAACTACTTAAATTCGTCAGTGCCTCAGTAAAAATCAACAATCAGATGTACAGAAACGCTAAGGCTCCTCATATCCAAGTATGTATTACAAGCAATCTTCAAACCAACCCCTAGTGGAGAAAAATTTTATCAACATATTGTTGCGAAAGTTGGCAGCAGCAGAAAAAGGAAACAGCAAACCAAACAAAAAGAAAAAGAAAAGCAGAACCAGAACCAGACACATTTTGACAAAGAAAAAAGGAAATAAGAAGAAAAAAAAAAGGAGACAAGGATTTTTTTTTGTAAAAATCACATTTTTGAGATTAAAAATTTAATAAAATTATTGTTAACGTAGATTTTTCTCCTTTGGTTTTGTTCATTCAAAAAGAACGTTTTGCTACACTGGTGTCAGGTATGGGGTACAGAAATATTTGCAGTTCAAGTATTCCCACAGTAACCATGGACGAGGCTTCACTAAAAGAAATGTTCGATACAATTTTCTTGGAATTCGCAGCTGTTAAGCGCGAACTAAGCGAAACTGTTGCAGCATAGCACACAAAAAAGAAAAAGCTCAACAACTACAGCACATCTATGGAAAAGCGATTGGGAGAAATAAAATCCACGATTGGCAATTGGAACGCGACAAGATTACCGCAACGACAACGACAGCCGTCTTTACTCAACGCTGCATCAACTCGAATTATTATGAACGCACACGATTTGCATCAAGTTGAAACGGGTAATGTGCCAATGGAGAACCGTGCTGACCAGCCTGCCATATCTAAGTTGCGCACGTTGAATATTTCTGAATCATGTGTTAATAATGGCAAACGCCTTACTCGTTCAGTGACACCGTACGATGGCAATGATTCCTGGTAAGCACATGAGCGCCAATTCGAAATAGTCGCAAAACAACAAGGCTGGACAGAGAAAGAGTCTGTATTGGGAGTGTGGCCATCTGGCGAGCCCCCCGACGGGATTTACATACAACCACATACAAATTCCATGAAAAGACTTTCAGAGAACTGCCTCGCACGGGATTCGAACCCGCGACCCTCTGCTTGAGGAGTCTATGCATATACCACTACACCACGGCCACCATTACATAAGATTGTCCTAAGTCAGTTCATCGAAGGAATTAGGGGCAGCCAGGTCCAAAATTTGGTGGCGGTAAATCGTCCATCGTGTCTGTCCGAAGCACTTAGTGTTGCTCAAGATATCTCGCTGTGATTAGAACAACGTTCAGTTTTCCAGACAACCATATCAAGTGAAAAAAAACGACCGAACGAGTCGAGGGAACAGGCAAGCAAAAATAGAAAACTCCAGCGGACCTCCGGCATGGAGGGAAGAATCCTCGATGCCATCGATGTCGGGAAACTAATATCCACCAACTTAAGGGGGCAACAATTAGTGAAAGATGATTGCGAGGGACAACAAAGTAATACGATGCTACCAGCTGTTCAGGGTGCTGCCGAGAGACGGAGGCCTCATAGTGTCGGTGCTTTTGCACAGGGTACCACTAGTTTAATGGTTAATGGATTGGTAAATGGGCGTTACTGTAAAATAATAATCGAAACTGGTGCGGAGGTGTCACTTCTTAACATTTCACTAGCCGAAAGTATGTATTAAAATCAACTAAACATCGCATAAGTATAATTACAAATAATGAAGTGATGGCTGAATGTTAAAGCAGAGCAACGGTGGAACTCTATGAATTATCGTTGCAACACGAATTTTTCGTGCTTGGCGTAGATGTTGCGTGTATATTAGGAGTTAACTTTTTGCGAAACCATCGCTATACTCTGGATGACACTGACGATGACAATTGAGAGTCGGTCATTATCACTTCTGGTTCTTTGGGGCTATCAACGAATTATTTTTTAAACAACAGCGCAGCAGACTCTACCCGCCCACTCAGAGTCACTGTTGGAAGTAACATTGCCAACAAGCAACGCAAGTGGAGATTTGATGATCGACGCCTGCAAAGAATCTGAGTTACCGTCTTCGGTGCACTTATCACGAACTCTGATGAAGACGTCGTTAAGGTACGTGTTCTCAATGATAGCGCTAACCCTATTACTATTCGCAGAAATATAATCATCGGATGTCAACGGGTTCGCCACACTGAAAGCATCGGATCCCACTAGATCACCGAAATCAAGCAGTGTTTGGCGCGGTAAATACGTAGGTGGGGGACCACACGGGAACTCAGTACTCCGCGTGCTGTTGACAAAACGCGCCACATGGGCATAGTACCCCGGCATTAAATTCCGGACCCTACAAATTAATTTGTATCGTTCCCTTGATAATAATAATAAACATCGAAGGGGCTATGAAAGTTAAAGTCGTCGATGTGCCAAATATTTCCGCAAATAAAAAGCTAACTGATATGCAGGATCGGGCACTTCAGTCACCAGGGTTGAGTTGTCCAGCACTACTTGCCAAATACAACGACATCTTTTCCAAAGGACATAGCCACTTAGGAAGTACTTCGTTAACGAGCAATCGAAATGATAGAGTACCACCGGTGACTAAATAATGTTACAAAAAAGCATTCTTATCCGCTGCCTATGATGGATGACATTTTCGGACATTTCTCTGGTGCACATTGGTTTTTCACTATAGACTTACACAGTGGTTATTTGCAGGACGGCGATATAGAGAAAACAGCTTTTTCTACGGGAGCAGGTTTGTGGCAATTTAAATTCATGCTATTTGGCCTATGTAATGCTCCAGCCGAATTTGAGCGCTTGATGAATCGAGTTTTCCCATGGACTCTCTTGGGATGTCGCATTGATTTACCTAGATGACATTATCGTCTATAAGAAAACTGTCGGGGATCATCTTCGTAATTTGAAACTTGCATTTGATTGCTTAAGGCAGGCTAATCTAAAACTGAGTCCCCAAAAATGTTTCTTTTCCATGTAGGACGTGTGGTATTTGGGGCATATTCTGTCTCGAGATGGAATATGTCTCGAATGACCCCTCGAAAATTGAAGTCATTCCGCATTGACCAACGTCCGGCTCAAAGCCGGATGTTTGAAGCTACTTAGGCCTATGCTCATATTATCGTAGGTTCATTCGCGGATTCTCTACAATCGACAAACCACTTTTCCAGCTCACGAAAATCGGAAGTATATTTGGGACGAAGCCGAGGAAAACGCATTTAGGGAACTTAGGGACGAACTTACGAAGGCTCCGATTCTGGCATATCCTGACCCTGATGTTCATTCATATTAGATACGGATGCTAGTAATTGTGGACTGGGCGCGGTGCTTAGTCAATCAAGGAATTTTGTCGAGACCGTAGTGAAATATTACAACTCTAGTTTAAATAAAGCAGAAATGAACTACTGCGGAAGGAGTTGCTGGCTATAGTGTCAAGGGTTAAATACTTTCATCATTATCTTTTCGGCCGAAGATTCACAATAAGAACTGACCATGCAGCGCTCCGATGGCTCCTAAATTTCAAGCAACCGGAGGGATATCTCGCTAGATAGTTGGAACGCCTCCAACTATACGACATGGACATTCAACACCGGCCTGGTTCTCGCCACGACAATACAAACGCATTATCTCGAAGAAATTGCGGGGACTGTCAGCACTGTAAAGCAGCCGAATTGAGGGAGGCCAAAGCAACGACAGATGTAGAATTGGTAAAACACATTTCAGCCGTAGAAATTCTTGGCGACGACTTGAAAGCAATGCAAGATGAGAACTTGTACTTATCACTCGTCTCGGGTCAGAATGCATGCAAAACCTTCAAGGGAAAGTGTATTAGCAGAAGGACGTGAGGTGAAAATCTATTGGAGTCAGTTTGAAAGTTTGGCGTTAGAGGTAGGAATGCTGATAAGGCGAGAGGAGCAAGCTAAAGATGCAACTACTAAGCAACTGTTGATACCTCAAAATTATGGGGCGAAGATATTGCAAAGTCTTCACACGGCACCGACTGGTGATCATATTGGTCGAAATAAAGAAAAAAAGCAGATTGTACTGGATCGGGCAAACTTGTGATGTCTTCATCACGAGAAAAGGACCAACACAAAAGGCTCGTGGACAACTGAAGATTCCTCTTAGTGGAGAACCGTTTGAAAGGGTGGCCGTCGATATCCTTGGACCATTACCTCGAACAACAAATAACAACCGGTACATCGTTGTCCTGATGGACTATTTCACCAAGTGGCCGGAGGCATTTGCGCTACCCGACCAAAAGCAGAACTCGTTGCAGCAAAGCTCACTCAAGAGGTGCCTCACACATTACACTCAGATCAAGGCCGCAATTTTGAGTCAACAATTTTTCAACTGACAATGTAGTACCTTGACATCGAGATGACTTGAACCACACATCTGCATCCAGAGTTCGATGGGATAGTGGACTTTTTGGCGAAGTATGTTGACAAAAACCAAACTAATTGGAATCAAGTTCTCCCATTAGCGTTAATGGCATACCGTTCTTTTTTGCACGAGACCACTAAGTATACGCCAGCGATGCTTGGAAGGGAATCGCGTCTACCAGCTGATTTAATATTTGGACCACGATCTACCTTACAACAATCGGTTACAGCATTTGTTGAGAAGCTTAAGCAACAATTACACAATGTTCATGAAAAAGCCCGGGCAAACTTACGACTTGCAGCCGAAGTAATGAAAAACAGGTACAACTTACGAGCTAACCCTATCTCTTTCGTTTCAGGTGATGAGGTCTGGTTATTTAACCCTGAACGTAGAGTGGAACTGTGTCTTAAGCTGCAACGAGGTTAAGAAATTGAACGACCTATTCTACCGTATTCAAGGAGAGCACAGCCGCAAGCGTCGGGTCAATCATGTCAATCGTCTAGTACCCTATAAAATGGAAATTGCGGAAAAATCATCGGACGGAGCTGCGATGCTTTAAAAGGGAGGCAGTGTTGCGAAAACTTGGCAGCACCAGAAAAAGGAAACCTCTCGGGAACCAGACACATTTTGACTTTTGACAAAGAAAGAAGGAAGTAAAAAGAAAAAAAAAGGAGACAACGTTTTTTTTTTGTGAAAATCACATTTTTGAGATTAAAAATTTAATAAAATTTCTCCTTTGGTTTTGTTCATTCAAAATGAACGTTTCGCTACATTATCATTAGAAACCTTTAGTGAATTGCACTTGAACAATACCAAAATGATTGATTTATTATGGTCTATAACTTAATATAACGTGCGGTTTGCTAAGAGATGGCGTTACTTGTATTATTCCATTGTTATTATTCCATTGGAACATGCGTTGGGAAGTTACTGTCATTGCACGTCATTTCAGTATATATCATTCATTTGAAGCGTAAACAACAACAATTTTTTTTTCACTCAAATATGTCGAACTTTGTGCCTTAAATAGTGTTTTTGCGGGGAGTTCTTCTTCATTACTTTAATATGAAGAAAACTGCTGCCGAAAGTCATCGTATTTTGGTAGAAGTTTATGGTGAACATGCGCTAGCTGAGCGAACGTGCAAAAAGTGGACGATGAACGTCCTGGGCAGCCAAAAAAGTTTGAAGATGAAAAACTGGAAGCATTACTCTATGAAGATTGTTGCCTAACACAAGAAGAGCTCGCAGAATCTTTGGGTGTCACTCAAGCAGCCATTTCAAAACGTTTAAAAGCAGCTGGATATATTCAAAAGCAAGGAAATTGGGTTCCACATAAACTCCAGCCGAGAGACGTCGAAAGGCGGTTTTGCATGTCCGAAATGCTGCTGGAACGCCACAAAAGGAAGTCAATTTTGCACCGGATTTTTACTGGTGATGAAAAATGGATACATTATGTGAAACCCGGCCAACCAGCCAAATTAACGGCAAAGCCGAATATCCATGGCGCGAAGGTAATGCTCTGTATTTGGTGGGATCAGATGGGTGTGCTGTATTATGAGTTACTAAAACCGGGTGAAACCATCAATGGACAATTAATCCGTTTGAAGAGAGCAGTAGCCGAAAAACGCCCGGAATATGCGACCAGACACGAGGCAATAATTTTCCATCATGACAACGCTCGGCCAAACGTTGCTATTCCGGTTAAGAACTTTTTGAAAAACAGTGAATGGGAAGTCTTACCCCACCCGCCTTATAGCCCAGACCTTGACCCTTTTGACTACCATTTGTTCGATGCAGAACGCCCTCACTGAAATACGGTTCACATCAGAGCAGAATATCAAAAATTGGATTGATTCATTCTTGGCTGCCAAGCCGGCGCAGTTCTTTTGGGATGGGATCCACAAATTGCCAGAAAGATGGGAAAAAGTCATAGCTTCAGGCGGGCAATACTTTGAATAATACTATTCTACATGTTTTTCTTAAATAAACGTTAAAATATATACCCAAATAGATTAAACGATGACCCCTTGCCTAATATCAACAATGTTCCATGTTTTTTAATGTGGACTTTCACCTAAAGACACATGAAAAGATGAGCGAGAAAATTGACAGTACCGTATGAAGTACAATGCAAATACCAAAAAATACACCACTAAACAGCAACCTATGGGAAAGCATCAAATTCCACCTATGGTACAACAACAGAAGTGTCCGGTCGCACGAGGGAAATTCCTTAGAATTTGATTAGAGTATAAGTAGATGTAAGAAATAAGATTAATTCAGTAAAGAACCAACCATATTTTGTTTTTTTTTTTTAAATAATTGCGACTGATCTTTTTTAACTTGTATCTTTTTTACAGCAGTCTTACCTTATATATAGGAATAAAATCATAGTGCTACAAAAGTAGCACATACATCGGCCATCGACTGAAACCTCAGAGTACTTGTTTAACAGTGTTATAAGCGTTAAAACATGTTAAGACGATTGACCAATGTTATGTACTAATTTTAATAATAAACACCGATAAATAAATAAAAAAAAACAGAAGAAAATTAATAAATTCATACCAAATACATACATTAATTAGTTTGTTGAAAATTATATATACATACATCATTATCCGGTCCTCTTTTAAACTAAGGTTTCGAAATTTCTCCTGTTTACTGTTTACCTTTCTTTTACCAGCTTTGTTTGTAGTTCTATGACTTGCTATTGTCTAGCCCGAGTTCCATGTATGCCCCACCTATTCCAAGATAGTTTCCAGTGTCATGTTGATGTTTTCCGTCTTCCTCTCCTGTTTCTCCTTGATGCTCTCGCCTTCCAAATTCTTTTGACTTTATATCTTCTGCCATCCTTGTTAGATGTTCAAACCATCTTAACTTTTTATTTTTCATTATTACTTTGGCTGGTTCAACTTTTAATTATTTCTTGGTTTTTTTTTGTCGTCTCTTCTAACGCCTAATAATCTCCTTAGATATTTCATGTCCTTTTCTTGGATGTTAGTAGTATGTCTATTTCTTAGGATCCTGTTTTCTGCTCTACGTAATAAGACAGGAAGATACATTCTTTTGTATATCGAGATTTTAGTGCTTCTACTGACCTCCTTATAATATATATTTCTTCTTTGATTATTATTTTGATTATTGTCCCTAGTTCCATTTCTATAGGGTGGTTCATCGTAGGGTTTGATTTTCAATAGGCCTTATTTGACAGATTACGCGCGACTTTTATAAAACTGTTTTGTCATTTTTGTTCATTATTGTTTGTCAAGTCATGGAAAGACTCACACCATAACAGCGTCTCCAAATTGTTCAGTTGTATTACTAAAATTAGCGTTCTGTGAGAAATGTTTTTCGTGAGATTCGAGAAACTTACGGTGCGCATAATCGACCTACTGAAACACTATTGCCAATACCATTCGCAAATTTGAGTCTCAGTTTACATAAGTGGAAGATACTCGACCGGTTGGATCGCATCGAGCACATAGTGAAGAGACTATAGCAGTTGTAGCTGAGAGTGTACGCGAAGACTGGGACGAATCGATTCGTCGTTGTTCTCAGTAGTTTTGCTACTCGTGTTACCCGTGAGATACTAGTTGCTATGTTCGAACGAGTCGTCCAAAATTGGCCCTTCCGAATGAACTACCTCAGACGTAGTCGTGGCCAACATTTACATGATATTATTTTTAAAAAGTAAATGTGGTGAAATCTCTTCATATTATTTATACCTTGTCTTATTGCTTCATCAATATACACTGTCTTACTACCTTTCTAGTTTTGAACTCCTCTAATATGGTGTTATAGTACTTGTTCTTACTTTGTTGTACGAGTATGTCTCTCTATATATGCAGAAAAGATCTTCTCCAGCTCCTTTGAAACTTAGAATTTTCCATATCTTCTGCCAGCTTATCATGTCAAATGCTTTTTTCATATGAAGCAAGTATATTCATAAATTTATTTTTGGACAGATTTTTCTCAATAATTTGTTGTACTGTTGTAGGACCGGTTTGAATCCACTTTGCAATTCAAGAAGTTTTCATTCTGCCATTACTCTTACTCTTTGTTCTAGTCCGTCTTACAAATTTTAAGAGCAATGGGCAGCAGGGTAATTCCCCTATAGTTGCTACAATTTTTAGTGTCTCCATTCTTGTAGATAGAAAGGAAAGATAAGATTCCTAAAAATTCTGATATAAATAAACACCCAAAAGATTTATTATCTCCCATTTATGAACCTATTATATGACCATCCAGTGCAGTTCATTAGTTTCCCATAGAAAACATTACCCGTGCACCTGAATAAGCATTTCCAAGAATTCACCGACCCAGTTGCAGTTAACTGAACCTGCAAGCTACCGATTCCCAAAATGTGTGATAATTCTCAAAAAGAACCCCAAGCTGCCGAATCAACCTTCTTCACACCAATAGGTTGTTTACTCTTTATTATAAATAATAGAAAAATGTAAAATTGTATTCGGAGTTAAATAAAGTTTAATCAATAACGGTCATCTGTTCATAAAAAAATATTTTTATATTTCCGCACCGTGCAAAATCAATAACTGGCGCCCTAGTAGTTAGAGTGTTTAGAAATATACTAGTACAAAGTGACGGTATAAAGTTTAAGCACAACAAGCAAATGAAAAAAGTAGTCTCATAAGTGCACGAAAAAATTAAAAAAAGTAGGGAAACAAAATAGTGTCATAAGTGCACGAAAAAATTAAAAAGTGGGAAAAAAGTAGTGAAACGAAATGAAAAAAAGTAGTGTCATAAGTGTACGAAAAAAATTAAAGAAAAGCCGAAAAATATTGTTGTGTCATAGTGCAAGAAAAGAAAAGACAAAATTAAATTGGTTCTATTGTGTGTGTACGAAGGTTCAACTCTCCTTCAGAAAAATTAGGTCCCCCAGTAGCCTGTCTAACAGGAGGAAAAGGAGACAGTGGAGGCTGCTAGCCGCTTTGGAGTTATGATTAAGATCATTTTAATATACGTAATTTCAAAGATTTACTTAGCCTAAGAGTAAGAAATAATTATACAAAAAAATGCACTGAGATAATGAACGTAAAAGTGTTTGAAATAATAATTAAAAATGAGTAAATAAAAGAAAAAATTAGGTTTACATTGAAAAAAATAACAAAGAAATAGATACCATATTTAAGCTTAAATCTCCAATATATAAAACTGAAAAAAACAATTGAAAAGTATAAGAATTTAATAAAGAAAAAAAGAAAATATTAGATTTCGCATCCAGTTAAACAGAAAAGTAGACATTTAAGTTTTGAATTTTTAATAGCAAGAACTAAGTAACCTATTGAAGTATCTGTCCTACTTTTCGTAAATTAAAATATTTCATTAATTTATCTGTCGATTCCGAATTTACTTATACTATAATATTGTATTGGGCCGAAATTATGGCAAGCCCAAACAGTCCATCCCTCAGTCCTAAACTTACTCGAATCGGGTCCTCAGCAGCAACAAGGACCTGCACTCCCACAGCCACGAGCTCAACCCCGAACGATTTTTTCGAGTCTAATCACTGATATTGTGAACTCAATTATTAAACCGAACACTGAGCTTTATGCAGTCCAAGATCAATGCATCAATATCGATCATAAAGACAACCTTTCAGATTTGGAAAAGATCCCAGGTATTGTCAGGAGCCTACGAGAATTCACTGGGTAAGGCAGGTGAATTCAGTTCGTGATGAAAAAGTTTAGAAAGAATATTAACTGTATATGAACCTCTGATCGGTAACCCCAAATACTTCGGGATACTGAAGGTGATTCGAAACAAGATAACGGCCAAAGCGAACGCGGCACTGGAGTCATACAACACTCCCTTACATTGGCGAGTAATTTCACGTTTCAGAGAGACATTGGTAGACTCGAGTACCAAATGATCTTTTTAGCTCAAGACAATAAAGCAGTCCAACAATTTTATCAGGCTGTGTTCGCACACCTGTTATTAAATCTGAATAAAATCTCAAGCATGGAAATTGGTCAAGAATTCTTATGGCTGCTTACACGAAATTATAGAGATAAAGCTCTGTATACGTTTGTTCGTGATTTACGAGGTGACCTCTCGAGACTGCTAGCATTTGGGAACCAACAGATTTGCCTCAAGCACACCCCTCAAGGGTGTACACTCAAAGCCAGCAGGTTTTTCCTCTTTAGAAGAATAATGCATAATTTCCAAAATCGCAACCGTTTTATCCATAACTTGCCTATCTACCCCGCACCTATCCTCAACCTGCTTACCAGCCACCTCGTAATTACCCACAATACTCACACGTTCCACCAAACCATTTCGTTCGTCAGCCGAATCTTGCTCCACTGAGGCCAAATGTATGTAAGCCCCCACCCAGACTAAACCAATGAAAACATCGACGATAAGGTCATCCGCAATAAACTTTCAAAACGAACTGCAAGCGTTCAAATACGCCGGTATGTGACCCCAACCCCATAATCCCTCCTGTTCCCCAAAAAATACATAGAAACTACCACATAGACTTAGCAAGTTCGAACCTGACGAATCCAGACTTACAACATGCGGAACAGATGTCTTTAAGCAACTTTCTTGTGACAAATTTCGATATACAGCCAACAGGAGATATTTTACCAGCATTCTACCAGCAACCGGACACGGAGCAAACAAATAACGTTCACTACGCAGCATATCAGCGAACATATGAAGAAGAAGTAAGCCACGACCTTGATTTAAGGAATGTTCCTAGCCAATCAAATGATCATTCCCAACACTTAGGCAATATCGAGACCTCTGAATTCAGTGACTTACGTGTTTTAGGTTAACTGACTCTTCGCTTCCTTACTTTCAATGTAGGACGAAGAGAGGTCAAACATTCGATTTTCTTATCGATACAGGATCCAGCAGGAATTACATTTAACTTAGGTTAATCAAAAACCCTATCCAAAACGAACAGCACTTTCTGGCCAAGTCCTTTGCTGGCGACATAAAAATCAAACATCGTACCTTCCTGAACCTCTTTGGCAAAACAGATAGAAATTTGAAGTTCTTTCTTCTACTAACACTGGAAACCTTTTACGGTATCCTAGGCAATGACAGCCTAAAAGAACTGAATTTTGTCATTCGCACTCACCAAAACTTCAAAACAATCCTTGACAAGATCAAGATAAAGATAAAACAACTTAAATCACCATTAATCAATTCACTAGACATCAAACCAGAACACATGTTAGGCCCCCAGAAAAGATTTATGAAGACCATAGTCGAGAAATTCCCTTAGGAAGCAGAAGATCATGTTCAGGAAATGGGACAACCAGAACCATGCATAGGCTTATTCGGGATGATCTGCATATGGAAATATTGCATATCAATTAAAAAAAAAAAAAAAAAGGCTGGAAAGATGCAAGCGACTTTTTCAGACAATTTTTACCGTAGAAGAAGTTTTCAGCAAACAAAATAACAAAATTTATGTCACTTCATCTAAGAAATCGAAAAAAGTTGTTTCAAGGATTCAACGTGAACATTATCTTGCTTCCGTAATGGTTTGATGGGGGGTCTCTCACCATGGTGTCACATCCCTCCATTTCTGTGAGAAAGGCGAAAAAACTGGTGCAAAGGTTTACCAAGAAAATGTGCTAGAGGTTGTTATGAAGGGTCCATGGAAACCGTACGTGCCGCTATAGCCCAATGGACACACCGCTTGGAAGCTTGTATTAACGCAAAAGGCAGTAATTATGAGTGAACTAAATTTTATTTAATAATCAATATTGTGATATAATAAATGAAAAAAATTTTAATGCAATATGTTTGCTTGTTTTTTTTTTTTTAGCGTTTTATACTTGTAACAGAATTTATGGCAGGACTGGGTATATAGGTAGCTTCTTATGAAGCTGAATGGTAACCCGTAGAATAGTCGTGGGAAGTTAAATCCTGAGGGCGAATCTTTTCTGGAGAATTCGTCTACTCTTTCATTATCATCACAAGTCATAATCACGGTGAGCTGGCATCCAGATTAAATAGACTCTATTGGTGCTGATTAATAGTTTGAGAAGTGTAATGCCGTCCCAGACAATTCTCAAAAGCGTTGATTGCAAGCAAGGCTGCTTTGCTGTCAGAGAGAATATAAATGTTCTTGTTGGTGGCAAATCTTTCATTTATTTCAGCTTGAAATACAGAGATGCTGTTGTCCAGACTTGCGTACAGTGAGGCATTGGTAGTTTCAGCGTATATGCCTGCTCCAATTTCTTCGTCTGTTTTGGATCCGTCGGTGTACTACACCAATGAATGTCTTTTTAACAGGTGTAATTCTGTTCCGAGTTCTTTCGATCAGCGAATGAAACCTTGAAGTTATCGTTGAAGTTGGCAGTTGTCTGTAAAAGTACTACCTAATAGTTCATTTCTGCTAAGTTCTAGTAGAAGATCTGGATGAACTACTATGGAGCTATTTGCACCCATTCACATAAGCATGTAGGCGTTTGCCAAAGCTTCTTTCTATATATGGAAACGAAGAGGTGGGAGGTTCAGTAAAACCTGGGTGTCCGTAGCTGAAGTGGTAATTTATTGACTTCCCAATCGGACGGTTCAGCGTTCAAACCGAGCCCAAAAGACATTTTTTTTTTAGGCAACTAAAATCTCATCAGATGAATGGTTACCTAAAATACAACAAGAAGTCAATTTACCATAATAATTAGTCTCCCATTTACACCGTTAAGTATGTGCATCTATTTACATGTAGTATTATACATATATTCGTTCTTCTATTGGGTATATAATTATTTTTGTGTGTTTTTTTTTTCAAAATTTGAACGTTTATTTAAGAAAAACATGTACAATAGTATTATCCAAAGTATTGCCCATCTGAAACAATGACTTTTTCCCATCTTTCTGGAAATTTGTGGATCCCATCCCAAAAGAACTGCGCTGGCTTGGCAGACAAGAATGAATCAAGCCAATTTTTGATATTCTACTCTGATGTGAACCGTATTTCAGTGAGGGCGTTTTGCTTCGACCGGAACAAATGGTAGTCAGAAGGGGCAAGGTCTGGGCTATAAGGCGGGTGGGGTAAGACTTCCCATCCACTGTTTTTCAAATAGTTCTTAACCGGAATAGCAACGTGAGGCCGAGCGTTGTCATGATGGAAAATTATTGCCTCGTGTCTGGTCGCATATTCCGGGCGTTTTTCGACTACTGCTCCCTTCAAACGGATTAATTGTGTTCGGTAGCGTTGTCCATTGATGGTTTCACCCGGTTTTAGCAGCTCATAATACAGCACACACATCTGATCCCACCAAATACAGAGCATTACCTTTGCGCCATGGATATTCGGCTTTGCCGTTTGATTTGGCTGGGTGGCCGGGTTTCACATATGACTTTTTGCACTTGGGGTTATCGTAATGGATTCATTTTTCATAACCAGTAACAATCCGATGCAAAAATAACTTCCCTTTGTGGTGTTCCAGCAGCATTTCGGACATGCAAATCAGCCTTTCGACGTCTCTCGGCTTGAGTTCATGTGGAACCCAATTTCCTTGCTTTTGAATATATCCAGCTGCTTTTAAACGTTTTGAAATGGCTGCTTGAGTGACACCCAAGAATTTTGCGAGCTTGTCTTGTGTTTGGCCACAATCTTCATAGAGTAATGCTACCAGTTCATCATCTTCAAACTTTTTTGGCTGCCCAGGACATTCATCGTCCTCCAAGCCAAACTCACAACTTTTAAATATTGCAAACCACTTTTAGCACGTTCGCTCAGCTAGCGCATGTTCACCATAAACTTCTACCAAAATACGATGACTTTCGGCAGCAGTTTTCTTCATATTAAAGTAATGAAGAAGAACTCCCCGAAAAAACACTTTTTCAGGCACAAAGTTCGACATATTTGGGTGAAAAAAATGATTGTTGCTTACGCTTCAAATGAATGATATCTACTGAAATGACGAACAATGACAGTAGCTTTCCAACGCATTTTCCAATGGAATAATGCAAGTTACGCCATCTCTTAGCAAACCGCACGAGTTATAGACCTAATATATTTTGAATGCCACTATATATCTGGACCTGACCTTTGTTGTTGAAAGCAGCCCACGCTACTTTCTTTGTCTCTGATGGATTTTTCAATCTTTGTAATGGGTTTCTGAAGATCATGATTTGACGATTTTTCTGGCTGATAGGCATATTGGTTTTCGTGAAGCCTTGGTTCGTCAAGCGGATATCAAGTATTTTTCCCATAATTTTTAGGAAAAGCGAGGTAAAGTTTATAAATCAGTTGGACTACAATTTGCTTTGGGTAGGTATACAGTTAACCGTTATCTCTTTTAAACTTTCTAGTATTTAATTCCATGCGTAATTGGTTCTGGATATGTTGATAAAAAACGGAGTTATTTGACTAATTACTTTGGATCGGTGTTGGGAAAATTTCATTTTCACAAGAGGCTTTGAGGTCAACTGAATTGATGCAATAAATAGCTGTCTATAACCAAAAATTGCAGAATTTGCACGTGTTTAGGCGTGTATGTTTTCCTTTAAGTAAATGTGCCGTGTACGTATGCATATTGTAGTAGAAATGAGCCGACTGCTGGATGGTGGAATTATTGAGAAATATTACCTTTGAATAAGCTAGAGATTTGACAACTGATTGCTAAACTACGTAATCATTTAAAGCGACCAAGCTTCTGTACTGCTTCCCAACAAGTGCCTGAGCTCTGGAGCATTGCATTTGACATGGCAAGCTAGATGCTTGGGCTTGGTTTCCGGATTTTAATACATGGCAAACATGACAACCCCATGTCGGCTCCTCATCTGTTTTGAACGTCCAAAAGATGATTTCTTCTTATGCTTGAGGTCTTACACTCAAACATAGTGCCTCCTAAGCCTAAGTCAATATTTCAAAAGAAATGCGCTGGTGGAATATTGAAACGAAGATATAGTAGTGGTAAAAAACAAAGGGCAAGCCTTTGAAGTGTACAGCATGTACACTGGATATAGCGACGGTGAGTCTTCTCTAAGTAAAAAAAATGTTTACGATTGGTAAAAGCTCTTCCAAGATGGCCGAAGAAATACCAATGACGAAATTCGCTCTGGACGCCCCAGCACATTAACAAAGGTGATAACCCCGAATCTGTGAAGAATATTGTTTTGGAAAATGGTCGAATTACCATAAGAAGATGTTGGCATATTGGTCGGCCCTTGTCATGCAGTTTTTTTTTTTTTTTTTTTTGATGTTTGTTCCAAAAATTCTTAATTTTGATTAGAAGAACCGTCTCATGAGCATCGCTCAGGAGCTCTTAGATGACATCAATGATGATCCTGGCTTGCTCAAAGGGGTTATAACTGGTGAGAAATAACTGTTCCTATTCACAAAACTGAAGAAAACAAGAAAGGATGGAGATTTGTAACGATTGAGGGAATGAAAACGGAATCGCTGGAATGTTGTCACAAGTGTATTATATCTGAAGGGGATTACTTTGAAGGTATAAAAATATAAAGTCACCTTACCTTACGAAATTCCAATTGTCGAGGCAGATCTGCTGGTAATAATTCCTAAATTGGTGTTGCATCATAAAAATGGAGGTTCTTTCTATGTAAAGCTTGCAATATTCATCGGCAAGACATATTAAGGCGTAGCAAACCCCACTCTTGACATTGATTTTAAAGGTGTCGTCTTGTAAGAATGCGAATAATTATAATGGTAAGGCTCTGTTGTTAACCAAGGAAATTTCGACGGCGATATCGTTTATAGAGTCAGCTTGGGGTGGCATAAATGGCGCGAGAACTTTGCTGCATTTTGTGAGAGGAAATTGTCGTTTAAACTTAAAGGTTTGTTATATACGGCTTTATATAATAGTGCTTTGGCATACGCTTCGAAAGGTTAAATGATGTATGGGAAATATAAATGCAAAATGCTTAGGGTCATTAGCCGGACTTAATTCGGATCTACTTTTTTTATGTTTGAATGGAAATGTGTTTTATAACCAATTTAAAATCATTTCCATGACAACATGGGATAGTATCTTGTGTTGTCGGGTTGGTAGATGTCGCAATTCGCTTATCTTTTGATCAGAAGATATCAAGATGGTATGGAGTACACCAGTTGTTGTTTCTAGTCTAAGTCTATTGTTTTAGTAGTTTTTGTTGGATCCTTACAGAAGTTTCGGGTCGTGTTATCGTCATTGGTATTTTCTTCACCTTGTTTTGGAACATTTAATAAGATTCCCAATTCAGATCTAAGTTCATTTTGTAATAATTTTTTTCCTATTTTTAACTGCTAGTTTCTGTTTAGCTCTTCTTGCCTTTCAGCTTTCATTTTCAATTTCGTAAGATACATGTAGGAGTGCTTCCATAATTCTAATGTGTGCATGAAAATTTTGTAAGCCGTATGAGTAGGCAGTGTTGTCATAAGGTTTTTGTAACCAAAAATATATAGCAAACTGAGCTTGCCCTGTTCTCTATTACAACATTCCATGTTTTGCCATCTACCATTGTTTTGAACAATGTATAATTAACTAATACAGTTTTGCCGTTAAAGGTTACCCTTGTTACTCTCTTGTTATTGTCTCAATATTTTCCTTTGCGAATTCAAAACGTACTGGACGGCCGTATCTTGGAGAAGATGTTGTTGAATATATTAAGATATTATCAATCCCGGAGCCAACTTTTCTTTTTTTTAAAAGGTACTACGTATGTTAGCAGAGTATCAGTACCACATTACTCAGGATTTACCAAAAAGTTTTGTTTATAATGCGAGTGACCTTCACTACCGCGTCGACCACCGACAAGTGCACACGTTACTGCACTCGTTATTTTACTTGTGCTGCCCAACAAAAAAAAAAATTAAAAACAAATAAACTAAAAAAAAAAACCAAACCCACCGCGCGTATGTGCAAAAAAAAAAAAAAAAAAATTAAAAAGTGAAGTCCAATTAAAAAAAAAAAATAAAAAATCCCACAGCGCGGGTATCTCATCTCTCCCGCTCCTGGTCTTAGTACTGTTGCTTGCACTCGATCACTGCCGTTACTGTATTTATCATACGGTACGGGCAGTGATTGAGTGTATGTAACAAACAATGGATAGCGGGTTGTGTGTAAAAATTCTGTAGGTTCACTGATTCATATTGTTGTAGGAGCATAACACCTACAGCAATTTGATTCGCAGCCTTGCTTAGTATCGTCGGTGTTTGTTTTTGCTGTGTTTGTTTGTAATTATGACTAGGGAATTCAGGGTGGACATAGCTAATATACGCGGGCTAAAAATTAATCACTTTTCTGCGTACGTACAGGTTTGTAAGTATCGACCAGCTGTTTTGGCAATTAGTGAAACACAGGTAGATCCCCGCCACACCTCTCAGATCACTCTGATCTGAAGCTATCTGACTTCGAACTAGTGCCACTATTCTTCCCCCATTGCGGTTTCGCCATTTATGTGCGTAGTGATGTAGCTTACCAAATTCCACCACAAAGTAGTCCCTGTTCCAATCCAAAATTCAATTTCATGTGGTTAAAATCTCCGTAAGCAAATTATCCACTACTGCTTTATTTGCAGAAGCACCAAGCTGGACAGCAACTCGACCTTTCAGGAGTTTGATGCGCTGTCTGACTCCATTCAAAGAATTGTATCCCTGTATTCTCATACTGAAATCGTGATTTACGGTTGGCTTCGACATTCTAGACAGACAACACCGAAGGGCGGTGTGTTGAGATCTTCGGTGCGGAAAATAATTTAACCCAGCTTGTGAATGAGCCCACACGAATACCAGACGTTGATAGTCATACCGCCAACACACTGGACTTGTTTTTAATTTCTCACCGTGACAAGTACTGCGTTGATGTGCTATCCCCTCTAGGCTCGTCGGAACATTTTGTCATATCTACTAAATTCTTGTACACCCACCACATAGTTAGAGTAACGATTCCTTAAAGAACCGTATGGTCATACGAGAAATCCAACTGGTTCGAACTTAACAGCTTCTTTAGGAATTTTAACTGGTCGTTATGTTTCCTCGATAACGACGTGGATGCCGCTGCTGATATGATCACAGATATTTTTTTTTTTGGAATGATATGCTTTATCCCTCATCGGTTGAAAAGTACCAAACTAAAAGAAAAGGCATGGTATGACTCGAGCTGTAAAGAGGCTGTCAGAGTTAAAGAATTGTTTTTTCGGTCCTACAAGACCAACCCGACAGAGGAAAACCGAAAATAATTTAAACGAACCAGAAATGACTGAAACATCTTTCTCAAGCGTGTAAGATTCAAATACGACCAAAAACTGTCCCAAAGGCAGTAAAAATTTTTGGTCATTCATCAAAAACATTAGAAATTCCCAACGTTCGCTTACAATGACATTCCAGTTGCCAGCTCTTTGGACAAGGCCAATCTGCTTGCTGCACACTTTGCGGCTAGCTCAATACTCCCAGATTGTGCTTTGTCCCCGCCTACACTTGAGTGTGTCGAATCTACATTTGTCCAGCCCGTCCCTAAAAAAGGCAAATTTTCTTCTCTCTCCTCCTACAGACCCATTGCACTTGCGTCCCTTCTTTCCAAGGTCATGGAAACGCTGATAAACCGTTAGCTCATGAAATATCTCGAAACACGAAAACTTCTCAATGACCGGTAATATGATTTTCGTAGCAACAGGTCCACTGGTGATTTGATGGCATGTCTCACCGAAAAGTGGAACCAAAGCATACATCAATCTGGTGAAAGCAAGATAGTTGCACTTGATATTTCTAAGGCATTTGACAGAGCATCAGGCTCTTCTGTCGAAAATGCGTGCTTTTGGGATCAATGGATTAGAAATGACCTTTCGGAACTTTCGATTCATTCATGGCTTGGACGGTTTCAAGTCTGATATTCACAAAATAAATGCTGGTGTGCCCCAGGGCTCCGTTCTGTCTCCCACACTAATTTTAATTTTCATTAATGAACTCTTGTCTGCTACTTCTAATCCAATATATTATTTTGCTGATGACAGTTCTGTCTGCTTTTCATCTTCGTTCCTGGACTCACGCCCCTGCTCTTCGGTTGTAGAACGGGAACGGCAGCGTATGTTAAGCTAATTAAATTCCGATATTAACCGCATAACCAATTGGGGAACTATCAACTGAGTGGAATCAATGCTGTCTGCTGTCATTAAAGCGAAATTTAAATACTCAGCCGGTATCCATGAATGGCACATCGTCGAAACCGATAAACTTTCCATTCTCGGTATATGTATAAGTGACAACTTACGTTGGAATGACCACATATTCTATGTAACCAAAAATTCTGCGAAATGCCTAGGTTTCCTCAAGCGATGTAAGAAATATTTTACCCCCTTTGATCTGGCCACAATATATAAGGCATTCATCCGCCCAAAATTGGAGTACAATGCTCACATCTGGTCAGGTGGTACTAAAACATCTCTGCACCTGCTAGATAGGATTCAAAACCGTGCGATAAAACTCATTGGTGATACCAATATCAGTCATTAAATTGACACACCTGAATATCGACGTAATGTCTCCTGTCTTACTTTGTTTTATCGCTATTTCCAACACCAGTGATCCATTGAAATCGCCAGCGGCATTTCGCCCATTCAAACTTTCAACCGTAACTCCCGTCTCGTTATGAATTCATCAGTATACCCTCAACTCCATATTCGGACGTACTCTAAAATATCGTAATGCTTTCCCAAGCCGTACAACTCGCCCGGCCGACCTCCGTGTTTCCTGGTCGTTATAATTTACCTATCTTTTCTTCCTCTTTAAATTTCCCTCGCCCGTGCTGTGTACGAATATTTTAAGGATACAAAAACCCCTGAGCGCGCGCTGATTATATAAAAAAAAAAACTTCCATCTGAGCCCCATTTCCACGAACATACTAAAGTATCACCGGTTTCTAACTGGTTCTCAAAAGTTTCAAGGTGTGCAACAGACAAATGCTATAGTGTCAAGTCCAACAATGGCTCTAATTTAACTTTATATATGGTTTCGGTTATAGTCAATAAATTACTTGTACGATAACACACTTGTTTTGCTTTTAAAGTAGTATCGTAGGCTGGGTTAATACTAGCATCTCTTTTTTTATGTGCTTTTTTGAAGTTGCTTATATTGTTGGCTAGGGCTTCTTCAGGTGTATATGGCCTGATCGTATTCGGAGTTTCTGGTTTCTTAAGCTTTCCTTTTGTTTCAGGTTTAGACTTAACAACAAATGATAATTCTTCGGCCGATCTCCTTGTCTAGAAGTTGTTGGCACATAAATTTCAAGCAATCTAATTGGGAACTGTTTTGAAGCCAAAACTCTTCAGCTTTTAAAAATCGTTCTGGTGACATTTTTTTATTTATACTTTTTAAAAAGGTGTGATACCAAAGTTTTACTCTTTTCGAGGCATAACAAGTTTATTTGTATACATAATTGTATCCAAAAATTGTTCGGATTCGAACAAATCCGTCAAGTTTGTCTGTATACATATTTGTATATCGCTATTTTTTGCTTCTTTATATCTTACAACGCTTCAGAAAATCTAGACTACTGAATGAGGTAGCCACTGACACACAAAATGGAAAGCTTTTCGGTTTCGATTATATAAGTTAAGTGCCATTCATAGATAATGGCTGGGTATTTAATGACAGCAGACAACATTGAGTTTTGGTAGCATTAAATTCCACTCTCATGATAGTCCCCAACTGGTTATGCTGTTAATGTCGGAGTATGATGAGCTTTACGTACGCTGCCGTTCCCTTTCTATAGCCGAAGAATAGGGGCGTAAGACCAGAAACGAATATAAAAAGCAAAGAATACTTATTATACATCAGTAAAGGAATATATTGGATTAGAGGTAGCAGACAAGAAATAATTAATGAAAACTAAAAAGAGTGTCGGAAGGCTCTGGGGCCCAAAAGCAATTATTTTGTGAATATCAGAATTGAAATTTTTTCTTTTGCGACTCTTTATCCCACGAGGGATAAGGCAACTCTTTCTTAAGAAAGTAGCGTCTATGATCATATCAGCAGCATAATGTGTTATTTTGCGAATCTAGCGGAACTTTATTCGTTGAGCATTTGAATATTTTTTTATTTATGTTAAACTGATAAATTATACAATTATTGTATATATATTATATCCATAGCTTCGCAAGAAGTAACCCTCACTTACCCAAACTTCGATAAAACCCTTCGAACTCACAACAGATGCTTCAGACTTTGCGATTGTTCCTTCATACAACCAAATTATACTGATAATGATATCATAAACATATTTAGGAAATACCTCAACCCTAGTACAATAAACGACCTACTAACAAGCGAAGAGATTATATGACGAATAAAAAATATCTATCTAATTGTTAGAAATTTTCTATTTTGCCAAAATGGCATCCAAAATCAAAAGACCATTCAAAAATTGCCAAACATGTAGGGAAAACAAATACTACCGACATCCAAACAAACCTTTCATTGAACCAGCCCCTATTCCAAATTATCCCGGCCACACAGTACACCTTGACATCAATGGAAAAAATTCTCGTTTTACCAAATTTGCAAAAACTCATATAATCCAATCAAGAGCAATAATCAATATTAGGCAACCTTTGAGAGAAATTTTATTTTCATTTTGCATTCCTGAAATTATGCGATGCCTCAAGGCAGAACAAACTCATCGCTCTTTTGAAGAACTGCTCGGAAGGGCAACTAACGAGTATAATTTTACAATTCATCCTACCACTGGCAAAAATCCAGTTGAACTCTTTTTCCGCAGATCACCCAAAATAACTCCCGAAGAATTCGAAAAAAGCCGCCAACAGAACATAAAAAAGGTTACAAAAAAGCAACAAAAGGACATAGAATATCACAATAAAAATCCGAAAGCTAAATAAAACATAGAACCGAGTAGATATTATTTTCGTCAAGCATAACAAAAGATTAGGTTCCAAACTGACGTTTCGATACAAAAAGGAAATAGTCAAAGAAAACAAAAATAGAGAAGAGAAAACAGAATCAGGAAGGACTATTCACAAAACCCACATTAGGAACTGACTAACACTTTTACTATTTTCTTTTCACACTTGCACTCTATTCTGTAACAGAAGAAATACAAGTCTTAAATTTCTCTAGCTCACGATTTGTTTCCATACATATCGGACAGGAAAAACTACAGGACCGAAATTTAAAACTGATACACGAAATCGACCTTGACCAATACGAACGATTAATAACGACAATTTGTCCAACACTTGAACTCAACTCGACTAGAAACGATCCCCTATTCGCTTACCTATCCCACGAATTCCAACAAATATAAAATTTACTTTTTAATCTTAAGCCAATAACATTTAAAAGATCTCTAAGCTTTATAGGATCAGCGTGAAAGTGGATTTTGGCAATCTAGACCACGAAGATTTTGTAACAATTAGGGGGTGGCCGTGGTGTAGTGGTATATTCATACACTCTTCAAGCAGAGGGTCACGGGTTCGAATCCCGTGCGAGGTAATTCTCTGAAAAAGTCTTTTCGTAGAATTTACATGTAGTTATATGAGAATTCCGTCGGCGTCAACTCTGACATGAAGGCATAACACTGATGTTGAAGTGGTTGTTGTCTGGGCTAAATATAACGAACTAACAACTAGCATGGACTGAGACCCACTGGTTGAGGACGCACTTGCTCGTCCCTTCCAGTTTGACAACCATCTCTGGGAAAAATATCGAAACCTAATACACCTGAATTTCAAACTACTACACCACCAGCCCGCGTCCTGGAGGAAAGCCAGTAAAAGGGTATTCATATCCCCTTGGTGCGCGCGCGGGATTATAAAAAAAACAATAAATCGTAAAATAAATAACCAGCTAGTAAACTATAACAATCAAATTGTCATTAATAAACTACATAACAAAAGAATCAATAATCTTACCAAAATCAAAAATGTAATTGAAGCAGTGCTAAGAGATGATAAATATATCAATAAAGAAATTAAATCCAAACTCCAATATAAATCCATAATTGCAGGAGAAGAACTACAAAATATAAATTTAGCCATTCATTGGGCAAAAATAGGAGTTGTACACTCAGTAATATTGTCAAAAGAAGAAATAAGATTAGCTATTGATACATTAAACAAAGAAAAAATTCCATTTCCAACTATAATATATGGTATGGTAGAAGAAGCTTTAAATTTTGCCGATGCTTTTAAAAAGCAAAAAAGCAACATGCGATTTGATGAATAGCCAGCACATCCCCACAATTGAGGAAGTATTACCCGGAGTAATACTGCTGAATGACTTCAATAAAATTCTTGAAGTTGAATCGACTTCATTACAACGTCACTGGCACCTTCATGATCATATTTGATAAAACCAACATTACCATCAACAACAGAGTATTTATCTCACAAGAAGTATCCACACATCAAATCCTCCCACCGATTCTACAACTGAGTCTTCAGGAGAAAAAATTTCACAAACCGTTATCTCTTGAGATGATATGCGAATTACACATCAACAACAATTGCTGCAATTAGACCAAGAATCGCAAACCCTTATCAGCTATGGGATAATCATATGAATTGGAATCGTGCTCATAGTCCTAGCAGCCTACAAAATCTTGGATAAGAAAAGAAACACAAAGGTAATCATTCAACAGCCAGAAAAGAACAATGCAGAAATCCCGTTACACATGAAAATCACACCAAAATCAGATGACCCCATCATTCCCCGAACAAAGCTCTACGACCTTCCGTAATTTTAAGCGATTGAGGACTATCGCATTTAGAGAGAGTTAACGACAAAATATTTAAAATCAACTCATCGACCACCGGATGTTCCCACAACCTGAATTCTGCCAAACGAAATTTCAAGAAACAATCGCAACAGAACACCTCAACAAATATTTCCAGTGCACCTTCATCGAAATGCATATTGCTGATTAGACAAAATTAACCTTATAAATACATGTCGAGTAGCCGATAGTTTTTTAGTCTAAGTTGCTACGAATAAAGGGTCAGGCAATCTGCCTGAAGTTTTTTTTTTTTTTTTTTAAAAGAATCAATTAATTTTTCTTTAACTTGTATAAGCATAAGATTACTTTTTACCTAATATTGCAGTACTAACAACTGTAGACAATTTTAAAAATACGGAGCAGTGAAAATAATTAAGTTCACTGATATGATCAGTTTAATAGACGGAATAGCGACTCTGATGTTGAAAGATTACACCTAACCATATCGAAAAAGTTATGAACTAAATTACAAAGACAAACAATTGCAGCCTTCAGAATTTTATAATAGACAAATACGTAGCATCCATGTCAAACTAGTAAAATTTAAACAAAAACGTTAAGAAAATGAAACAAAGATAGGAAAAGCTATGAAGAATTTAGAAATGATGGAATGGTAATAAACAGAGAAAACCTAACTAGGATACAAGCAAAGCTAAAAATGAAGTACGTAAAAATGAAACTCACTAATGTACCACTAATATTTATAAATCAGCTAAGGATAACATACTATAATACTCCTACCACTAATGATAACAGCGAAAATAACAAGAAATACAAGAACTTAAATCTGATGCATGGTACATACCATATACGTTAAATTCAAACTAACATACAGGTAAATATAGTTATAAAAAGAACAAAGATTTTGAACGCCACCAAATCGCAGAAAATACTACATACTCTAGAGATATTAGAAAAGTTAATCAATAAATTAAATGACGATGTCATTCTAATAGCGTATCCAGTAAGCAGGAAGATAGAAAGCATTAAACACAAAATTGAAACTTCATTATCTCATAGAACAAAAAGGGGTTTATTAAACGTAGAAAAGCATTAAAAAATAACAAATAAAAATTCACAACAATGTAAGGGACTCTTTGAAAGAAATAGATACAGTTATAAAAACTGATAGACAAGTAATATTAGACAGCTCAACTGACGAAGGAATATATAAATTACTCAAACTAAGAACTCAAGTGACCCTTCAACTAATGACGTTAGTTGTATAAATTTTGCAAATCTTATGACCTCTATTATATTGACCAATATACCCAATCAACCAAATATATCCAACATATGAAATGATAACATATCATGTAACATAAATGAAAATATATCAAACATAAACCCCATACCTGATAGTGACCAGTTAAAAATCAAAAATTTTATATAAAAAATTGTAACTCGATGAACCAAAAATATTTATATATACGGCGGCTGTTTGATGATTACCCAGATTGGAAGATAAAAGGCGCTACTAACCAAAATGAGTGTACCATCATTTAGTATAATCTCTATTAGCTCGCCTGTCAAAATCATGTGGCAATCCGACGTTCAGTTTTGTTTGGACATTGTGCCAGTGTTTTTTGTGACCATGGAAAAAGAGCGGTATCGCTTCGTGAATAGATCCCTGTTTTGAGTGGCAAAATCTGCACGCAAATCAAACCCATTCTCGATGGTGTGTATGGTACTCATTCATTTACCATTGCTTTGCATAGTTTTGCCGTGGCCGCACGTCAGTTTTTGATGAACCGCGCCCAGGTGGCCCAAAAACAGAGGAGACCGTGGACAAAATCCATGATCTCGTGTTAACGAACAAAATTAAACAAAAACCGGTTTCTCTCATATAGTAAACCTCTACGTAATGAATGTGCAATTTTTTTTGTTGTAGCTTAGTGCAACAAAAAAAAAATCATCTCAAACTTTAAGTTGTGTATAATTTTTTTTTATAAAAAGGTCAATTTAAAGAACAAGTGTTTCTATCGTTTTTAATTGGATCTCGTACATTTTATTTATTTATTTTTTCTCAATAAGTTAACAGTTAATTCATATAAAAGTGAGTTTTTCTTAAATATATAAAGATTTTATTTAATATTTAAGTGTAAATGAATGAAAAATGTATAGATAAAATATGTGTTATTTGTATTCATTAGACGAAAAGTATAATTGTGCAGTGTTGTTCAAGTTGGAGACCGTGTTTTTTCTAAAGTCTTGCATATGCAAGTTACGTATCCGATAACGCATACCAGACGATACCCGAATCTCAACACAATTTCTAGTTGATTCATTTTTTTCTCTTTTCCCACAATCCTACCATTTGCATTCTTTGCACTTATAACTTACCTCGTGCGATGAACGCGAGTCAAATGCACTGAAATTTTCCCACACAGGAAATGCTGAGCTAACATTTTAGAACCAATAAAAGGGGCTGGCAAAAACGCCCAGCTTCAGTCATAACAAACAATGTATTAAGTACTCTAAGAGCAAAATAAATAGTTTTTTTTACGCGAAACCGGGACTAGAAATACCAGTCGGTAGGATCTTTATGTAAAAAAAAGATCCAAAAGTGAATGGACCGAAAAAAGAAAGAAAATAACTCTAAAGACTTAGTAGAAAATTACAGTGAAATACAATTGTTTGATAAACATTTTGGTAAAACTAAAAATTAGTGGTTAACCAAACTAAAATCCAGACCCCACAAAAAAATAACAATAAATAAATAAAAAAAAAAATAAAATAAATAAATTAGTGTGAACGAAAATCACAGCAAAATTCTGAAGAGGGCTAGTATAAATAAGTTCTGGGCCAAAGTTATCAGCCAGGAAATGAAAGAGCAACTAATGAAAAGACTCACAGCAGCCATAGAAGCTTTAGCTGCACGAGGTGCACCAACCATACAAAGCCGTGCGTGCTTCGTAATGAAAGAAATTGCTTATATCAAACCATTTGATGGCGATCAAAAAGAACTCACACATAGATGCGGTGGAAGATCCAGTGAAGTTGGAGTTATGGGAGGCGATATACAACACAAAAATCATCGGAAAAGCCAAGGACTTACTTCTCAATAACCAACCAGATCAAGAAATCTGTTGAAACAACATTTTCGACCAGCAGGTAACCACAAGGACATATCTAGAAAAATAAATTACCTCAAAGTAAGTTCGATTTTAGACCTTAACATTTATTGTTAGTTGAATTGTTAGTTCAAGAAATAAATTCTTTCGCAACATACGAAACGAAACCCACCGAAGCTAAGAAAACATTTTATATTATTTTAGTTAATCGAATTAAATAAATATTGTTAGGAAATTTGTCCCGAGAAATAAAAGATCTTTACGATTTACATCAAATAAAAAATATTTTGTATACTTATGTGGGCTTTGATCACCGTAACATAGACAGAGACTTTATTATATAAGACAAACACAAACAATTGGAAACAATGGATGTAGGACAGTTAGCTCACCAAGAGTAAGCAGAAGAAGAAACGAATAACGAAGAGGTTCACAACATATAACCAGAGTTTTTTCTCAACTAGGCCTCGGTAATAAAATCCTTATGGAGCTAACAGTAGAAAAAAATAAGTACATAGCACTAATAGATAGACACTAGCTCAACAATGAGCATCATCAATTGTAGCAGAGTAGATTGTAGGGAGTTTAAAGATTTCAAAATGGTTAATATGAGGTTGCAAACCATCAATAAGGTTACTAAAGAAAAAGTAGACAAGATTATTACAAGTATTTCCGAAGAGTTTACTTTAGATCCCAGAGGAGCCATACGATGGTACACTCGAAGCTTAGGAGACAAGCCATACGACATCCTAATAGGGATGGACTTATTTGGTAAAATTATCAAAACCCTTGATTTTGACGATAGGTGTCTATTTCTATAAATAATGTCAGTATACCTCTACATTCTACTGAGAACGAAGCAACCTTTGATTGTTTTGAACTCAACGCGAATAGCAAGGATATAGATCTAGGTCATTTAAATGAAGAGGAAAGGCGAGAAATGCAGGTGGTATTAGACCAATTCGATCAGCTAACTAACACAAATTCAATAATGGATAAAAGTAGGACGACAGTAGACCAACCTACAATATTAATGCTAAAATATATCGATTAGCTCCAAAACGCAAAGAGGAGGTAAGTCGGCAAATAAAAGAAATATAAGAGCAAGGGATTATCCGAAAATGTAGTAAGGTAGATAATTCGGGAAAGCAGAAATTCCGTTTATGCGTCGACTACAGGAAATTAAACGAGATCACCATTGATGATAAGTACCCTCTACCCAATATAGATAGCATATTGGACAAACTGGGGAAAGCCAAGTACTTTTCGTCGATAGATCTCGCTAAAGGGTATCACCAGATAAAAGTTCACCCGAATGATATCTCTAAAACGGCTTTTGTAACACTCCAGGGACTTTATAAGTATCTCAGAATGACTTTCGGGTTAAAAAACCTTTCAAAGGTTAATGAACGAGATACTCAGGGATTATACTAATAAATGTTGTGTCGTCTATTTAGATGATATTCTAATCGTTTCAACAAGCGTAACAGAACACATACAAGCCTTAAGATTGATATTCAAAAAACTCGCTGAGCATAACTTAAAAATACAATTCGACAAATGCTCATTTATGAGGAGAAACACAGAGTTCCTAGGTCATGTCCTGACAGCGGAGGGCATGAAACCTAATCCAAATAAGATTCAATACATTCAGGCATACCCACCTCCCCGAACTGAAAAACAGTTAAAGGGCTTCTTAGGAGCTACAGGGTATTATAGGAAATTTGTTAAAGACTATTCCAAAATAGCTCACCTTATAGTTAAGTGTTTAAAAAAAGACAGGAAGATTAACACCAATTACCCTGAATACATCCAAGCTTTTGAGACTTTTAAGCTTAACATTTTCAGACACCCGATATTAAAATTTCCAGACTAAAATCATTCACTCTTTATACTGATGCCAGTAATTATGCTATAGAGACAGTATTAATGCAGGAGAGACAGCCCGTATGCTACGCCTCAAGGACATTAAATGACCACGAGAAAAATTACTTCGTCACCTATAAAGAGTTCCTTGCAATCGTTTGGTCAGTGACATATTATCGGCCGTACTTATGGGGAAATAGATTTAAAATCATAACGGACCACTTACATATTAAGTACCTAAACAAGAAGTACAGAAAAAGAATTTAGGCAGAGAAACCAACGGTGGCTACTCAAATTGCAAGAATACCAATTTGAGATCGAATACCTCAAAGGTGAGGAAAATAAAATCGCGGACTTTCTTGGCGGAATTCCGGAAAATGACAAGAAAAAAGATGAAAATAATCAAACAGTACATGAGTTATCCGATAATGAACTTGTAGCAAGCGAAGATGAACAACAACTTAACGATGAGTCCTCTGACAATGCAACGGTACATTCAGAAGACGAATAGCAAAGGTGACAGTAAACCCTATCACAACGAATAACGGATACACAGTTATTAACACGGGGCAAACGGAAATAATCCAAGACACAAAAACCATACTCCATATTATCGACACAAAAGAAATAAGATAAACTGTTAAATCAATAGAAGATAGCATTTCACAATCCCACTTTTAGGATCATCTACGCGAAAATAAACAGCGTTAGAGGCAAGAAAAACTAGAAAACAGAAAAGAGGTTTAATTAACATGATTGAAAGAGCTCACAAATGGTTATTTGGTACAATAGATAATGATGACCGGAAAGACATAAGAGACCATATGAAATTGATTAAAGAAAACTATGGTAATGCGATCAATAGTCTGTATAAACAAATAGAAATTAACACCCATTTTAACGAATTGATTATTGACCTGAAGAACTTCATAGAATCAGATGAAGAATTAACAGGAAACGAGAAAAGAATCGTTTTACAGCCACTTAAATAAAACCAAATACTAAAACTAAAAATTTTAGAAGAAAGACAACCAAATTTTAGACAGTATAGCACTAGTGAAGCAGGGTTAAGTACACCCAAGCATGTTATCGGCAATAGAGATTAGGGACACTGAACTCGACCTTTATAGATTAAAGAATGTTAAAACAGACTGTTAAAATACGACGAAAACAGACTAATACTTGCAAACAAAATTCCTCACAATTACAAACTGATAGATTTTAAACTAATAACATCAATGCCTGCATCAAGCTATCTGGAAGTTATATTAGAAGACGAATATTTTGTAGAAATAAATCAAACAAAATACAACATGTAAAGTGATAAAATTCAATATGTTAACGAACTTTTACTGATAAACAATTCTATATCAAATAATAATTGTAAACTAAAAAAATGAAATTGTCGAAATTAAGCGATTAGATGATTATACTATAATTTGTAAGAATATGAAAAATGAAGAATTGTTAAGCCAATGTGATGATAGAAAAATAAAATTAAAAGGAAACTTTTTAATTACAACTACCAATTGTACCAATAAAATTTTAAATCAAACATTTAGTAATAACAATATTAAATTCCTAGATAGATTCTTTTACAATGAAGAGGTAACATATAATTTTACTAAACAACCTAAATTTGAAGAAATTGTAATAAAAAGTATAACTAATTTAGAACATATCAATATACTTAAGTTTCATAAAAATGTTAACTATATTGCTAGCTCAACAATCGCGATAATTTGTATCATATTAATAATAATCCTATCAAGAAAAAATAAAAAACTTAAAGTCTCTATCAAAAATTTAAGTAAGGAATTTTCTAAAATTCAGGAGAATTTTAAATTTAACGCGGGGGAAGTTACGTATCCGGTAACGCATACCAGACGATACACGAATATCAACACAATTTCTAGTTGATTCATTTTTTTTTCTTTTCCACAATCCTATCTTTTGCAATCTCTGCACTTTTAACTTACCTCGTCCGATGCACGCGCGTCGAGTGCACTTAAATTTTCTTACACAAGAAATGCTGAACTAACATTATAGATCGAGTCGTTCATAGACCTCCGCGGAGATTAATTGTGTTTCGAATAATAAGTGAGAACTAACTAAAACATTCAACAATTTGGATTTAGGCTCCAATTAGCACAACGGTAGTGTGTTCGCTTGAGACGGCAAAAGTTCTGGGTTCGACTCCAAGTAGTCGGCAGACAGTTCCTCTTTTTATTTATTTATTTATTTTTTTTTTAAATAAAAATAAGTAAAAGTGGATTAACATCCCGTGATGGATTGTGGTGAGCGGTCCGCTATGACTATAGCGGGAGCTGCTGAAATGTCAGGTGAGGCTTCGAGTGGTTCAAGCCAAACGCCAAAGACAAAGAGAAGGAGGAAACTACCAACGACCACTGTAAAGCTGCTTGACGGAGTGAGGGAAGGGAACATTCTCGCTTCATTGGCCGCAAGCGAATCAGACGATGAAGAGGAAGAAATGGAGGCAATAAGTAGCAGCATAAAAATGCTACAACAAAGAGTGCTGGCCATTAAAGAAAAACAAATGGAAAGAAGGAAGAGGGAAGAGCAAGAGCAGTCCCAAACAGCTCGCACAAATCAAAAACAACAGCAGGGAAATACAATAGCACAAGTGCTAAAACACAAACAAAAACTTACGAAACAAAAGCAACAACAACAAGAGCAGCCACAACAACAGCAGAAACAAAAACAGCAGCAGCGACAACAACAACAACAACAGCAGAAACAACAAAGGGTTCCACCTATTAATACCTTTAAGATGGAACTAAAGGAAACTAAAGAACTATGTAAGTCGGCTATAGGAAATAATTTTTATATTAAAAGACTTAGCTTAGATAGGCAGCGCTACCACAAAATTAAAAGTTTATTGAGGGATTCGACGACGGAGTTCTCCTACACCCCGAAGGGGGAGAAGCTGCAGACAATGCTGCTGAGGGGGTTAGAGCCGTCGACTGATCCTGAGGAACTCCTTGCACTGCTAAAAGAAAAGGAGTGCGAAGGGCTAAAATTCGTAGGGGTTAAGCCATTTGTCACGGCTAGAGCCAAAAGGGAGAATCGGAAATTACCGTTTTTCCTGGTCCAGCTAAGTCCCGACAGCAAACTGGATGGTCTAAGGAGCATCAAAGTCCTAGACTACCAGATTGTACACTGGGAAAAATTAAAGAGGAGCGAAAATATTTTACAACGTGTTCGCTGCCAAAGGTTCGGGCACGCTGCGTCGAACTGCGAAATGCAGCCTCGATGCGTGAAGTGTGGAAAGAACCACAAGTCAAATGATTGCGCTTTAGGTAAGGACGGAGCGTCGGAAAAAAGCCAACTCTCTTGCGTTTTATGTAGGAACACGGGGCACACCGCAAACTATCGGGGTTGCCCCAAATTCTAGTACATGAAAACAGTAAATCTGGCTCGGCAGCAGAAGATGGAAGTTAAGCGACCACCTGTGCGTATACAAACACCAGCCGTTACTCCCCAAGTCACCTACGCCCAAATGGCGGCAGGTAAGGGAAGTGCGGTACAGCAACAGAAGGCTGCTTCTCAGGCCCCAGCGCCTAGAGCACCGGAACCTGTACCTGACATGCTGGCTATTTTGCTCTCTATTCAAGGACAAATGGCTCAGTTTCAGCGTTAAATACAGGAACAGGCGAAGCGGGTAGATCAAATATACTAGCTGCTGCCGGGTCTAACGCACCTCCAGTCGTAATGGGCACGAACATGGCGGAGCAAACCCTGAAGATCCCTGCAGTGAAAGTTAATTCACTGATTAGGATTGAGCGAAGAGCCGCATTATTTAAGTTGCTTATAGACCAAGTCCCAGGTGTGCTTTTGGTTAACGAAACTAAGCTATCCAAAAAGCACAAAATGAGACACAGAAAATATAAAATCATACGAAGAAATCGACCCAACTCCATTTAAGGAATAGGGGTTGCAATCTTTGTTAGAAAAGAACTGCGTTGTAATAGAGTATACAGTCGTGTAGTACGTAGGTTTCAGGTGCTGGAGGCATGCATCATCTATATCCCTCTCCGAAGTGGAAAGCGGCTGTACATGGTGTCTGTCTATGCACCTGAGGCTACTCAATCCACATTATTCATCTCAGAACTCGAGACACTTTTTCGATTGCTGAGACTTCAATTGGAAGAAAACTACTTTATTATCGGCGGAGATTTCAACGCCAAGCACAGAGTTTGGGGAAATAATACACCAAACACTAGAGGGAACCAACTACTCAATTGGTGGGTTCAGCACAGTGTGATGTATAGACTCAGCCTTAAGGCAACGGACAGTCCGTCGTTTCCTAGACACGGTTCCTATTTGGATGTACTGTTGTTCGACTCACGAATTCAACTGACAGGTACGAACCAACAAACTATAAACTGTATAAGCACTTTTGTGTATGACAGCGACAATTGCGGTTTAAGTACCGAAATAACCGTTCCAAACGAAAATGCGGGACTAGATGAATTTGTTCATCGACATTCCTACAACTATAGTAGAGTGCGTTGGACACACTTCTCTAGGACACTGACAAGAGCACTCTCCTCGAATTCGCTTTACCCACCGTCCTACAGAAATCTGTCAAACGAGGAGATTGACAGATATCTAAAAGTAATGGACGAGACAATCAAACAAACAATGGACAAAACGATACCTCGGTATCAACATACTGACAACGAAGACTTGTTCCGCAATTCAACTATTGACGCACTGCATCGACATAAAAGTAGACTAATGTCAAGACTAAAAACCTTGTACAGACAGTTCACTGACAGACATAACCCGGAGATTATGACATTAAAGTCGTCGATCAAAAACCTCCAAACATTAATAAAAGAAAATTACAGGGCTTCTGTAAGTTTGTATTGGAACAATAAAATTCGGGCTGTAAATACCAGCAACCCGAATATGTTCCCGCAAATAAACAAAATATTTCGGAGGAAAGATCAAAACGACCTTTCATGTCTCAAAATCGCCCGAACGACAAACAACGAAAACATACTTTTGGCAGCAGGCATAGATCCAAATGAGGCTGTGGAGGATGACAACTTCTTTGTGATCGAGGATCCGCAGGAGAAAGTTGAGGCTATAGGAGCGACTTTTCAGGAAGTATATAGGGCGAATGATATCATTGGCCCTAACCACGACTTGGAAAGTCGAGTCCTTGCGCACAATTTGTGCCTTCGAAACGAAATAGTGAACTGGCGAATCGAGAACTCGGGTTTCACCCAGTTCAGTGACGAGAATATGGCAAATAATGTCATCGCCAATGAAAGGGAACTTCCCCCGTTCATTTCGAAGGAAGAGCTCCAAATGATCTTCGACACAATCAGAAGAAAGAAATCTGTGGGAATCGATGATATACCAAACATTGTGCTTCGACATCTCCCTCTAGAAGCGGTGGACATTTATACCACCCTGTTTAACAATGCAATGAATAATGCACATTATCCGACGCATTGGAAAACTGCGGTGGTACATCCCATCCCCAAAAGGGATAAAGACACCTCCAATCCGGTGAATCTCCGGTCGATCAGTCTCCTTCCAAACATCAGCAAGGTTTTCGAGAAGGTTATCAATAGGGTTCTGACTAAGTGGGTTGAGGACAAAAATATAGTTCCGGATAATTAATTCGGTTTCAAGGCGGGGCATGATATTATTCACGCCGCGTCTAAACTGGTTTCCGATATCCAATGGAACAAAGCCAAGAAACAGTGCACTGGTGCCTGCCTGATTGACTTGGAGAAAGCCTTCGATACCGTATGGTTAGAGGGGCTCTTCTACAAACTGAACAGGCTGGGCATTAGCAGACCATTGCTGTATATTCTTTTCAATATGCTCACAGATAGAGCATAATGGCGATGTGACTTCTACTGGAACTTTTCATGTTAAAAACGGTCTCCAACAAGGTGCGGTTAATTCGCCGGTTCTTTTCAACATTTACACAAGTGATTTGATAGGTTCACTTCACCATGCCATAGCGTACGCAGACGACATAATCGCGTACAGATCAGGTCCAAAGATTGAGGTCATAAACATACTCTTGCAACGTGACTTCGATAAAATTAAACAATATTGCGACGACTGGAAGTTGAAGATCAACTTTCAGAAGTCGGAAACCATTCTTTTTAGGACGCCTTTGTCTGGGGCCTCTGCGGATACCAGAAAAAATTGGCGAAAGTTTCAGATCGTCGGACAGTACGGTCAACCACTTGCTTGTCGAAATGTAGTCAGATACCTTGGGATCTGGCTGAATCAATATCTGTATTTTAATAAACATATAGATGTTGCTCTGGCCAGAGCCAGAGGAGCTTTTGCCCTTACAAAGAGACTGTTTTATAGCAGACAACTCGATGCGAGGGTAAAGGTGATCTGCTACATGGCCCTTATTGGGCCATGCTAACATTTGGTCGTCCCGTGTGGTTTAACGTGAGAGCAAGTCATTTGGAAAAGATTCGGGTGTTTGAGAGGGCTTGCCTTAGGGCTTGTCTTCGCCTTTACAGAACACCAGAGTCTGAGTACATAAAATTCTATCCTAATGAGGTTTTGTACAATAGGGCGAACCTAATAAGAGTGGACAATTTTGTCATTAAGTTGATTCGAAGACACATTGCAAGAGCAATGACCTCGTCGAACAACCTGATCTCTGGGGCTTATTACCCCAATTATATGTATCACGAGAGAGTTCGCCTTGACGGCTTTATTCCACCAGAAGCGTTCCTCTATCTTGATAAGAAAGGCTTGATCCAGGACAGATCAGCGGTGCCGTTAATCTTTCACGTCGCTCGAATAGCTGCGGACAGGCGACTCAACTGCGACAGAGATGTCGCACACGGCAGTGCGGAGCGTCTCCGGTTCAGTAGAGCGGCAGGGAGTCGCGACATGAGAGATGTTGCTCGGCAGCACCAACAATTTTGGTGGGTTATTGAAGAAGAGGATGCTTCGTCGTCGAATTCCTCAATTACTAGGTAGCTTCCTCGAGTGAAGCAAAGTTGGCCAGCCTATAAAATTTTAGTAATGGCCCACTTACATAGTTTTATATAGGATTAAGTTAGATTTAAGAAAAAAAATAAAAAATAAAAAAAATATATATATAAAAAAAAAATAAAAAATACATATATATATATACATATATTTATATATTAAGTATATATATATTATGTATATATATATATATAAAATATTTAACTTAATTGTTTATTAGATGTAAGTAGGTTAAGTATATTAAGATTTATTTTAGGTAGTTGGTAAGCTTTAGTTTTAAGTTTTATATTTCAACAAAAAAAAGTCTATTTACTAAGTTTTTGTTAAATTCTGTTTTCTTAGTTTTAGGCTTAATTAATGCAAATATTAAAATAAGAAAAGACTGTAAGATACGTCGAAAGACATAGATTAAGTGTTAGGTTTATCTTAGAGTGCCCGCATGGGGCCAGTAAGTTAGATTAAAATAATTTTAAGTTAATTAAGCTAATTTTTAAACATTTTTTTTTTTTGTTTAGCCTTTAAGAATTAATATATAAGAAAATAAAAAATGCATTTAAACTGAAAAACTAACATTATAGAACCAAGAAAAGGGGTTGGCAAACACTCCAAGCCTCGGTCTTTTCATAACAAACAAAATATTAAGTACTCTAAAAGCAAAATAAATAAAGTTAATTTTTTTTACCGTGAAACCAGGACAAGAAAAATTAGTTGCAATTTTAAAATGTGTTTCAACTTCTTGCGCACAGGTGCAACACTCATACTAAATTTTTCGTTTTTTAAGAAATCACGATGATGTTTGGATTTCTAAAATCAAAATTAAGCGCTTAGATGCTGTTTTTGCTTTTGTTATGGGTTACTTTAGCCATATATTATTTTCTGAGGCTGCAACAAAGTCAATCAAAGTTACCTTAAAAACTTTATGTTTAAGAATTTACCAAAAGTGGTCGGCATAGAGAGCGCTTCGAAAATTCAAATTCTCTGTGGCTTAATGAAAATCTAACAATACCACAACATATCTTAGATGAAATACCTTCTTCATCTAGAGTAGGAAGACCGAGAAAAAGCTTTGATAAGTGCTGTGAGAAAAGCAAGAAGAAAAAAGTTAAAACCATTTTAAATTCATTTAGCACTGAAGAAATTGCAATGGCTCATGAAAAAAGGCTTATACAAGACGGAAAAAGAAATATTGCTATTGCAGTGAAAAAATTATTTGAAAGTTCTCCGAATCGAGGTTTGATTGATTTGTTTTTTTTTTTTAACATTTTTGTAGGTTAAATTTTGTTATTAAGGTTCTATTGTGAGGAAAACGATAAAAACACCTGCTCCTGGATTTTTAGCAATAACTACAATCACAGACATTCAGCTTTCAACTTAACAGTACGAAATACTACGCCTAAAAATTAACAACAAAGTTTCCAATTTGTTACCTTCACACTACAAAATTAAGGAAGCTGAGACAAAATGCTACCCAAATGATAAAACTGTGAGCGAAACTTTTGCAGAATGTGGATTGCAAGGTTTAGTAAATCACAGCATTGAGCGTTTATGTTTAGCTTAAAAAGACATTTTAAGTTCCGTTGCTGACCTAAAAGAAATATCCTTGGTAATAAAATGGGGCAAACAAAATTTTCTGCTGGTGACAATTCGGACGAAAATTTTCTTTGTATCTCAATGATTCCCATCCAGATGTATTTTTTTAAGAATGAAATTAAGCAAGTACTTTGGCAAAACCCAGCCCCGTCATCAAATCGATATTGTCGACAAATAAAATGAAATTTTGATAAGGAAACCACAGAACTGATTAAATCAGAGGTAGAATATATTTAAGATCAAATTAAAACTCTACTTCCTATAGAATTTAACATTGACAGTTTTATAATAATTAAACCGGTCTTTTCGTTAACTCTGATTGACGGAAAAATTTGTACTGCTTTATCATCTAAAACATCTTCATCACAAACGTGTTACATTTGTGGTGCCAAACCCTCCGAAATGAACAATTTAACTAATCTTTCAACTAGGCATGTGAACCAAGAAGCAATGTCCTTTGGATTAAGCCTTCTTCACTCATGGATACGATTTATGAAATACTTCACATAGCGTATAGATTAGATGTCAAGGTGTGGCAGGTAAGAGACCAAGGCAGTAAAGAAAAAGTGAAAGCCAGAAAAAAATTAATCCATGAAAAATTTAGAAAAGAAACAGGGTTATTAGTAGATATGCCAACTCAACAGTATGGCAATACTAATGACGGAAACAGGGCTATAAGATTTGTTAGAGATGAGATGAAAGAAAAGACTGCCCAAATTACAGGGATAGATAAAGAAATTATCAAAAAGTTTCATATCATCTTAGAAGCTCTTGGGTCTGGGTTTCCAATAGATGCAGATGCTTTTGAGAAGTATGCAAAGGAAACAAGGGAACTATATCTTAAAAATTACGCCTGGTATTTTATGCCAGTAAGTGTGCATAAGGTCTTGTTTCATGGAAAACAAATAATTTATACTTATATACTTCCAATAGGACAACTTTCAGAATAGAAGAAAAGGGACAAAATAGAAGGTTTAGGGAACTGTTTACTTGAAATGTATCACGTGTGGATACAAATACTGACCTCTTAAATCGATTGCTTATAACTTCAGATCCATTCTTAGCAAGTCTAGGATGCTTTCCTAGAAAAAAGAATAGTGTCATGGAACATGAAGTCTTGCAACTTTTAGATGTACCAAATTATTAAAAAAAATAAAATAAGCTGGTTTTTATGTATTGTTTTGTCTTGAATTTTGTAGTCATATTTTTAAGAAATTTGTTATATTCTATTCTGTGAACAATTTCAATTAAAAAAGGCAAAAAAAAAATTAACAAAAACATTTAAAAAAAAAAACATATTAATTTAATTAAGCTAAATCAGCGTTTCGTCACACTGCATGAGATTTTGTGGCATTTGCTCACACTGGAGAACAAGCATATTCGTGAGACCACTTCAAAACGTGGTTGGTCCTGTTTAATCAAAATCCGGAGAAGTTTCTGCGTCGTTTTGTGACCATCAATGAGACATGGATGCATTGGTACACACCAAAGATCAAAGAACAATCGAAAAAATGGGTTTTACCCGGTGAACGAACGTGCTCCAAAGAAGGCGAAGACCGTGCATTCGGACGGAAAGGTGATGTCCATCTGTTTTTGGCACGCTCAAAATATGGTCCAGTCGATGGAATTTTCATCGACATCATTCGCCGTTTTTCTCTATATCCTATTCGCACATGCTTGTCGTGTTTGCACTGAATGCATATGGATATGCAGATCGATACATACAAATATTTGTAAGTGCTCTTGCTCCAGTTGTGCTATTTGTACCATCTGCTGGCATCGGCTCTTCTACTCTCAACCGTCGCCGGAATCGATGAATGGATTCGACGTTAAAATGTTGCTCGATCTGTCAACTGGTTTCATTTTCCCGATTTGCTCCCTCTCTTTGTGATATGCTTCCTCTTGCGAAACTCGAATCTAGAAGACAAGCGCTTCCTCTCGCTTAGATTGTGTTATAGGTCTAGTATGTGTCGCCTGAACATCCTTCTTGCACCTTTAGATGACCCTCATTACCAAAGCTTTTGTCCTTAACATGCTCTGTAGAGTCGACTTGCGTTCTGAAAGACTCTTCCCCATTATGCATTCCCCAACTGGTTCTTGCGTGGTGATTTTTGCGATAAATATCGGTCTTGTTAAATAAAAGCTCAATTAAATTTTATTTCGTCCGTTAACGAATTCCACGGCAGGTCCATTATGGATTTTGAAGGGTTCGTAGAAAGATCCACTTCATCTCTCTTCTCACGGCACTAAAAAGCCTTGATAGTACTTGCTCGCTTGAGGACATGAATTTGTCTAGCTGAAAACCGCCAGCCATTAGCAATGAAACTATTTCGCTGCCCAACTCCACTACTTGCTCTTCACTGTCTGCTCCAGTTAGCATATCGTTGACATAAAAGTTGCTATTTATTGACATAGGATACGCTGCTCGATTATCGTCCGCACATTGATTCATAGCCCTTACGGCATTGAAAGTGCTGGATGCCATGCCATAAGTCACAACTACGTGCCAGTATTGTCCCTGCTGCTCTGTTGGTCTTTCTCTCCAGGATATCCCTTGCAGGTCTTATTGGTCGGGATGAATCGATACTTCCGAACATCATAGAACATCATTGAGCAACATGCTGCTATCACTCTTGCCCGATGCGTGATAAACCGGTCGAAATTTTTTGGTGTAATGTGGTATATGATAGATAGATAGATGCATATATACTTCTCTGTGATTAACTTCATGTACCATAGCTCCTGGTATAAAGTCAACGTAGTTCATCCTCACCTCAGTATTCGAATTTCTAGGAGGAATGTCTTCATACATACATATGCATGTACATACATATGTATGTATGAATGTTTGTACATACATATGTATGTGCTTTTGCACATAAATTAAATTAAATTTAATTTAAAGCTTAAATGTAGCTTTAACGACAAGTGCAATTATCCTGCTTTCGCAAAACTTGTGAGGTCTTTAGTTCCACTTTTTTCTTCAAGAATTTCATGGCCTTACACAGTGGTTTTGCTAGCGTAGAAAGACAGTGGATATATGTAGTTGGTGCGGAACTAAGTTCTCGTTTTTTTTCATGTTAGTAAATTGATGATTCTAGCAGTAAGTGCTGGTCGATTTTGACATATCCAAAACGTCATGAACCAAGTCTAAGCAAATGGTAAACAAACCATTTTGACACATTAGTGATTTTGTTTTGGAGTCATATTATACTTTTGGTTGTGTGAAAATGTCTGATTTTGTGCCAAATAATCGTCATTGGCAGAAAGTATTCGTTTTCGTCTTTCATTCTAAGAAAATGGGGGCTGAAGCGCATCGAGAGCTCCAAAGTAGCTTTAAAGACGGTAATTTCGATGTTGATGACCGTCCGCGTGAAGGAAGGTCAAAATTCCTCGAAGATACTGAATTCGAAGCGTTTCTCGATGCGGATCCGTGCCGGAGCAAGAAGAGCTTGCCAAACGGTACCATCCGTTAAATCCCCAGTCAACTTACTGTATTTGGATATTGGTTTGGCCGAACAATAATACGAAGGTGATGCTTACATTTATTTTTTTTTTATTTCCTGACTCATTTCTCTGCAAAGAGGTTTTTCTTTCGAATTTACTCGCGGGCGAGTGAAAGTAGTGTATATAATAATTTTTTATTGCAAAATTCGGTCTTTGGTCTTGTGACCTGCTTTTTATCTAGGCACTAATAGCTCAGATGCTTTTTTCGACAAAGCAAGGTCTGTGGACAAATTATTTAGTTCATTTGGTGAAATAATTCCAAATTAGGGCACTTCTATATTGAAGGGTTTAAAGTATTTCCTACACAGAAAACGAAGTTTTCGTTTTTCGGTCTCCTGCTATCCCATACAAACGCTCAATTCTCGTTCTTTCCCCCAAGGATCTACAAATATTGCGGAAAATTTAGATTTATTCTGTTTTCCAATCTTGAATCCAAAATAAACTGAATTTGCTCCGTGCATAATACCATCAATGGATTGGCTTGGTTTCTGTAGATTGTTATTATAAGCACATTTTTGTATCTGTCTTACTTACTTAGCAATAGTCTTAAATATTTTATTCAAACAATTCAGACTTTTATGGTTTTAAAAAACTTTGACGAACACATCAATAAAAGTTAAGATAGTATTTTAAATGAGGGTTTCAAATTAGTATAAACACATTAATATCTCATCGAAAACAAACACTTTTTTGTTGAGTGATGTAAATATAAATTATTTGGCCCTTCATAATTTCAACTATAAGTTTACGAAGAACAGTATGCGAATAATATTGTAGTTTTATATTAATAATATTTTCATTTGCAGGTACAACGCTTAAAAAGAAGTTGCCTATACTGTTGAATTTGACTTCAATTAAAAATGAAACCTTATTCGAAAAACTAATTATACAACCCGATGGGTTTCCCATCCATTCCGCATTATCTGTTATTCCACTTGATGACAAAAAAACAACTGTGTCAGAAAATGAAATTTATTCAGCTGCATTTCCTTCTACCAACTCCTCACAAAAAAGCAAAAATACAACAATGGAAAGATGGACATTAGCAGATTTTAATCACGCAGATTTCTATAAGCAGTTTGGCCTAAATAATCAGGAAATTAGTAAAAATGCAGCCTTGTCAATAGCATCTGCAGGAGAATATGTGCAAGAAATTGTGCAACCTGAAGAAAATCTAAGACTCGAAACTTTAAACAATATAATCCGACAGAACGTCAATGCATCTTCTCCTATATTTACTGATATTGAAAATGAGCCTCCGTCTACAGACCGTTATGAAGAGATGACAATAAGGATTTCTTTAACCAATGACGAAAATTTCATCGCGCCAGTCAAAATTACTTCTGAAATTAGTGCACCAGTAGAAGTAATTTCATTAAAATCATCAAACGAGAATAGTTCGCATATAAAAAATTCAACGCTATTAGGTTATGGGCGATCAATGAGTTTGTCCGATTTAGCCAACATTGATAGATCAGTTGAAAGGATCAATAGAGGTCAATCAAATCAAAGTACTGTATTTAATAGTTTGAATATTCGACATGGTTATTTAGGTTCTGCTGCGAGAAAAAACAAATTGGAACAAGATCTGCATGCCCTTAGATACCCTGAAATGTTGACTGATTTGAGTGATGTTAACATCAATGTTGGAGAAAATGAACCTAAGTATAGCATTATGCACTATAACGGAAAAAATCACGAAGGATTTGAAAATAGAGAAAACGCTACAACATTTAATCTTCTAAAAATTGCAGAAAATCCAAAGTTTGAAGCTACGTTAGAAAACAAAGAATGTATAGAAAATCAAAAAAAATATAAAGTAAGTTGCCCAATATAAAATATATTTTTTAAGTTTTTGAAATATACATGGTCGAAGTTTTTGACGGGAGATTTCTTGACATATTTTAAGAAAAATATCGTCGGGGGGATTTAAATGTTGTAAGCAACGCTTTACGTTGATTTGACTCCTATTGAAAATATCGTCGGTTAAAAGGTAAAACTTATTAACTAACAAAATAGACACAAGGAGATAATTTATTTAAGGAAATTTTGGGTTTAAAAATTCCAATTATACCGATAAAAAGTGGATTTTTGTTTGCTTGTTATTTACTTTCACGCACTTGATGTCATAATTTTTATTAGGAAAAATCAGTTCATTTACATGATTTTAAGAGAAATGTACTTAATGACTTTTACTTTTGGACAGACGATATCATCTTTCAAATATATGTGTAAATATGAGTACTTTAATTGTTTCAAAGTAAATGTTGCCCTAAATTTAATGTTATTTTTTGTTTAAAGTTTTGACTATCTCACTTTTTTTTTAAAATTATCTTATAAGCCGTCGCTTTTTGCGGCTTTGAAGCATGTGTCTAGTATGATATTTACAATTAAAAAAAAAGTCATGTCATTTCATCTGAAGTTAGTAGTTTTCAAGAAACGGTTCAGCTTGTTGAAACAGACAACATTGAATCAAAAATTATTAAAAATTTAAGAAAAAAAAAATACAAATACTGATTATGAATTTTTATTTTTAGTTTTTTCATCAATCCTTTTAAAAATGCTCTAACAATGTCAATTATTTCCAATTATTCTCAGACTTTTGCAGCTCCCTCGTCAATGATATGGTTCAAGTCGAGAGAGTAAATAATGTTCTCCATCCGTCCCCGTTAGTTCGTTGGGGTCAAGTTCTATGACCTGGGAGGCCATGGGCTGAGTCCATCCCACCCTATCTACAAATTATAATACACACGACCTAAGCACTCTCTATTTGCGCCGTGATAATCGCCTAATAGTTCTAGTGATTTGCTACGCAAAAATCCCAGTTAAAGTCCGATCAGCTTGTTATTCAATATATGTACCCCCACATTGAAGTTAAACTTACGTTGAAATGCTTCGAGATGCATGGAGTGGGGGTTCCTTCCTGCCCACGTATGTAAATTGTGGAAATTAGTGATATCCCTAGGGAATTGGAGCTTATCCGTCCAAATAACCTGAGCAATGAAGTGTCGCAAAGTGTCTATCCAGAATATAATTACAAAATCTTAAACGCTTCTCTGAGTCTCCTGAATGTTGAACTGTCTAAATGTAGGTCCCACTTAGATTAAAATGTCTGCTTATTTGCCTAATATTGGTGTTTGGATATGGAAATGATGTTTTCTAAATTAAATTAAAACGTTTTCGAAGCTGCAAAAGCTTTCGGCTAAAGCAGGATGTGAGCCCCTTGACGTTTTCCAAGTTATTCCTGTCTCTCTCAACTTGGAAAATGTTTTAATACATTATCTGCCATTTGTGGAAGTTCAAACAAGGTTTATTTCCAGATATTCCAATCTCACCCATTGACCATTATAATTGCAAAAATCGTAGACAAAAAACCCTTCCTGCGTATATTTGTTTCGAAAATTCTATCATGGAGATATGAAATGATATGACAAATACAAGGACAGCTCTAGGCCCCTCTAGGCTGGTCGAAGCAATGTATCAAATTGGTTAATTTCCGTACACCGATCACACATTTAGAGAAGAGATTCCTAAAAGAACCGTATGACAATACGAGAAAGTCTATCAGAGCGGATTTAACAGCTTGTTAAGGAATTTAATTTAATGTCTCCTCAATAACAACGTGAGTGCGGCTGCTAATATGATCACAGCCACTATTCTCTTTGGAATGAGATCCTTTATCCCTCATCGGATGAAGAGTATCAAACCAAAAGAAAAGATATGGTACGACTTGAGCTGTAAATAGGTTATCAGGTTTCTAGAAATGTTTTTTTTTCCGTCCTATAACACCATCCCGACAGAGGAAAACCGAAATTAGTTCAAACGAGCCCGGACCGACTGCAACGTCTTTCTCAAACGTGTGAAATTTTAATACGACCACAATACATTGTTCCAAAGGTAGTAACAATTTTTAGTCATTCGCCAAAAGCATTTGAAACTCTGCCTCATCCTCCATCCGAACACTCATTTACAATAACATTCCAGCTGTCAGTTCTTTAAAATCTGCCTGCTACACACTTTGTGAACAGCTCAATACTTCCAGATTGTGCCACGTTCCCGCCTACATTTGAGTGCGTCAAATCTTCAACGGGACGAATCCACTTTCACACTCGTGTAGTAGCAAGAGTACTTTGAGATCTAAATCTGGTTCAGATGGTTAATCTCCCATTCTTTTGAACATATCTTCTACTCTTTAGCACTCTTTCCGAGCAGATGAAAAACAGCATTTGTCCAGCCCGTCCCTAAAAAACCGAATCTTCTTCTATCTCCTCTACAGACCCCTTGAACTTACGCCCCTTCTTCCCAAGGCCGTGGAAACGCTGATAAACCGTTAGCTCATGAAATATCTCGAAACGTGAAATGAGCGCAAGTAGGGTTTTCCTAGCAAAAGGTTCATTGGTAATTTGGCGACATGTCTCACCGAAAAGTGAAACCAAAGCAAACATCAATCTGGTAAACGCAAGACAGTTGCACCTGATATTTTTAAGGCATTGGATAGATTTTGGCATCAGGATCTTTTGTCGAAAATGCATGCCTTTGGGGTTGCAAAATACTTTCTTCTATGGAATAAGAACTACCTTTCGGACCGTTCAATTCAAGTTGTCTTAGATGATTTAAGGTTTAATGTCTGCAAAATAAGTGCTGGAGTTAGGGCTCCGTTCTGTCTACGACAATCTTTTTAATTTTCATCAAGAATCTCCTACCTGTTATTTCTAATCCATTATATTCCTTTGACGACAGTACTCTCTGCTTTTCATATTCGTTCCCTGATTCACGTCCCTGCTCTTCGGCTCTAGAACGGGAATGCCGGTGTATATTAAACTCATTTAATTCTGATATTAAAAGCATAACTAATTGAGTAACCACAAGGTAAGTAGAATTCAACGCTGCCAAAACACAATGCTTTCTGCTGTCATTAAAGTGAAATTTAAATACCCACCCATTGTCCATGAATTGCACTTGCATCGTCGAAACCGAAAAACTTTCCATTCTCGGTAGGTGTGTCAATGACAACTTGCGTTAGAATGACCATATATTCGATGTTGTCCAAAATGCTGCAAAATGTCTTGCCCCCTCTGATCTGGCCTCAATATATCAATCATTTATCCGTCCAAAATTGGAGTACATGCACACATCTGGTTGGGTGCACCGAAAATATCTCTACAGGGTGAGTTTTTTAACTTGAGACATCTAAATTACTCGAAAAATAAGCGCTATCGCGAAAAATGTTTCAAACAAAAGGCACAAGGCTCTGAAGGGACAAACTGGTGACCACGAGTTTGACCTTGAGCCCCATTTTCAAGGTCAAACGAAGCTCACTTTTGATTTTTTTAATGGGAACCCCTATTTGTTTTGACAGATTCGTAATCTGCATGGAAAATTACAATTCTTTTACATGAAAGGCCTTTTTCAAAAATGAGTTCTTTTCCCGTCAGAGGGCGCCATAAAACTAAAGACATCAAAATTACTCGAAAAGTACGAAATATCGCGAAAAAATTTTAATACAAAAGTCACAAGGTTCTGCAGGGGATATAATATGGTGACCACGAGTTTGACCTTGAGACCCATTTTCAAGGTCAATATTAGGTCACTTATGATTTTTAAAATGATAATTCTTGATTTTCATTGCTCAGTCGTATTCTTCAATGGGGCACACGACTTTGTCTCAAAGGTCTTATTCATTCAGTGCTAGATACCACTGCACTAGCACGCCTAAATCTTTAATCGGTTTCCAACGTTGTAGAAGGTCGAGACTTGTTTTGAGGAAGTCATTATTGCCTTGAGTGAAGTTAAAATTCAAAGAAATTTCAGAACGAAACAAATTGTCCTAAACTAATCTAAGAGTGTATGATGTGCACTCTGCCCTTTTTTTCTACTTGAACGGAACTGTACTTCATTTAGAAGTTCGATATTGGTTTTGAGGAACTGATTATTATTAGTTACGTTTTCCAGATTAATAATGGAGGCTATTTCAATTCAAGACAAAATTGAAATGATATTGATATATGGAGAAAGTGGACGGAACATTGATAAAGGAAGTGTGCAATCAAAGACAAGGAATCGGTCAGATAGGGTGGCTGTTGAGGACAATGAAATAGCAGTGTTAGCTGCCGTTCCACACGATCCTCAGATTAGCACTCGCCAAATAAGTCGTGAATCAGTAATTTCTCAAACGACTGTCTGTAAGATATTACATCGGCATAAATACCATCCTTATCACGTTTCAATGCATCACGAACTTTCTAGTGAGGAATTTAGCAACCGGGTTTCCTTTTGTTAATGGGCACTTCAGCAAATTGAACGGGAACCCCTTTTCTCCGCCAAGGTGTTATTCTCTGATGAGTCGACTTTCACCAATCACGGTATGATCAATCGATATAATATGCATTACTGGGCTACCGAAAATCCTTTTTGGTTGCGACACGTTGAATTCTAGCACCCTTGGAATGTTAATGTTTGGCGGAAATTATTGGGGATAAATTAATAGGTCCATATTTTATTGAAAGCAACTTGAATGGCGAAAAGTATGCAAACTTCTTGCGGGACCATCTTCCAGTATTACTAGAAGAACTGCCATTGGAGTTGCGACAAACAATGTGGTTTCAACATGATGGTTGTCCAGCCCATTATTCCCAAGTAGTCCGGGGCGTATTAAACAATGTTTACCATCAACGATGGATCGGACGAGGGGGTCCGAGGCAATGGCTTGCTAGATCACCTGATCTTACGTCACTTGATTTCTTCTTATGATGCTACTTAAAAAGTGAGGTTTATAGAAAAAAGCCAACAACACGTGAGGACATGAAAAGACGAATAACTGAAGCTTGCCGAAAGATTACGCCAGAAATACTTCTCAGTTCTGTTGGTTCATTTAGAGCTCAATACAAGCGTATTGAAGTGAATGGTCACATTTTCGAGCATTTGTTGAAATAGTCTCGGGAAATAAACGTCGAAATGGGAGAATTCGATGATTCAACAGTGGGAGGAACTGGGATCCACTCTAATTAATCACCCCGAATAAAACAAAATACTGCTACGTCCACGTCGTTGTTTCTGGGCTATGCTAAACGCAGTATGTAAAAACAAATGACAAGATTACGAGCAATACGACTGAGCAATAAAAATCAGGAGTTATCATTTGAAGAATCAAAAGTGACCTATTTGTTTTGACAGATTCGTAATCTGCATGGAAAATTACAATTCTTTTACATGAAAGGCCTTTTTCAAAAATGAGTTCTTTTCCCGTCAGAGGGCGCCATAAAACTAAAGACATCAAAATTACTCGAAAAGTACGAAATATCGCGAAAAAATTTTAATACAAAAGTCACAAGGTTCTGCAGGGGATATAATATGGTGACCACGAGTTTGACCTTGAGACCCATTTTCAAGGTCAATATTAGGTCACTTATGATTTTTAAAATGATAATTCTTGATTTTCATTGCTCAGTCGTATTCTTCAATGGGGCACACGACTTTGTCTCAAAGGTCTTATTCATTCAGTGCTAGATACCACTGCACTAGCACGCCTAAATCTTTAATCGGTTTCCAACGTTGTAGAAGGTCGAGACTTGTTTTGAGGAAGTCATTATTGCCTTGAGTGAAGTTAAAATTCAAAGAAATTTCAGAACGAAACAAATTGTCCTAAACTAATCTAAGAGTGTATGATGTGCACTCTGCCCTTTTTTTCTACTTGAACGGAACTGTACTTCATTTAGAAGTTCGATATTGGTTTTGAGGAACTGATTATTATTAGTTACGTTTTCCAGATTAATAATGGAGGCTATTTCAATTCAAGACAAAATTGAAATGATATTGATATATGGAGAAAGTGGACGGAACATTGATAAAGGAAGTGTGCAATCAAAGACAAGGAATCGGTCAGATAGGGTGGCTGTTGAGGACAATGAAATAGCAGTGTTAGCTGCCGTTCCACACGATCCTCAGATTAGCACTCGCCAAATAAGTCGTGAATCAGTAATTTCTCAAACGACTGTCTGTAAGATATTACATCGGCATAAATACCATCCTTATCACGTTTCAATGCATCACGAACTTTCTAGTGAGGAATTTAGCAACCGGGTTTCCTTTTGTTAATGGGCACTTCAGCAAATTGAACGGGAACCCCTTTTCTCCGCCAAGGTGTTATTCTCTGATGAGTCGACTTTCACCAATCACGGTATGATCAATCGATATAATATGCATTACTGGGCTACCGAAAATCCTTTTTGGTTGCGACACGTTGAATTCTAGCACCCTTGGAATGTTAATGTTTGGCGGAAATTATTGGGGATAAATTAATAGGTCCATATTTTATTGAAAGCAACTTGAATGGCGAAAAGTATGCAAACTTCTTGCGGGACCATCTTCCAGTATTACTAGAAGAACTGCCATTGGAGTTGCGACAAACAATGTGGTTTCAACATGATGGTTGTCCAGCCCATTATTCCCAAGTAGTCCGGGGCGTATTAAACAATGTTTACCATCAACGATGGATCGGACGAGGGGGTCCGAGGCAATGGCTTGCTAGATCACCTGATCTTACGTCACTTGATTTCTTCTTATGATGCTACTTAAAAAGTGAGGTTTATAGAAAAAAGCCAACAACACGTGAGGACATGAAAAGACGAATAACTGAAGCTTGCCGAAAGATTACGCCAGAAATACTTCTCAGTTCTGTTGGTTCATTTAGAGCTCAATACAAGCGTATTGAAGTGAATGGTCACATTTTCGAGCATTTGTTGAAATAGTCTCGGGAAATAAACGTCGAAATGGGAGAATTCGATGATTCAACAGTGGGAGGAACTGGGATCCACTCTAATTAATCACCCCGAATAAAACAAAATACTGCTACGTCCACGTCGTTGTTTCTGGGCTATGCTAAACGCAGTATGTAAAAACAAATGACAAGATTACGAGCAATACGACTGAGCAATAAAAATCAGGAGTTATCATTTGAAGAATCAAAAGTGACCTTCGTTTGACCTTGAAAATGGGTCTCAAGGTCAAACTCGTGGTCACCATCTTAAGTCCCCTTTAGAACCTTGTGACTTTTGTCTGAAACATTTTTCGCGATATTTCGTACTTTTCGAGTAATTTTGATGTCTTAAGTTTTATGGCGCCCTCTGACGGAAAAAGAACACATTTTTGAAAAAGTGTTTCATGTAAAAGAATTGTAATTTTTCAGGCAGATTACGAATCTCTCAAAAAAATAGGGGTTCCCATTAAAAAAATCAAAAGTGACCTTCGTTTGACCTTGAAAATGGGGCTCAAGGTCAAACTCGTGGTCACCATTTTACGTCCCCTTCAGAACCTTGTGACTTTTGTCTGAAACATTTTTCGCGATAGCGTGTATTTTTCGAGTAATTTGGATGCCTCAAGTTAAAAAACACCCTGTATACTTGTATTCTGCTAAATACAAGGAAACAACATCAGCATTATACAATACATAATAATAAGACATAAAAATATACTTTAATGTTACTCAAAAAATGATTTAGCCTACGCCAACAATGGTAAGACATATTTCTTTATACGCATGTAGTTCTCTTGTCTTTAGTAACGCAGTGTTCTTCCACTTCCCTATTCTACCTATATTTGCAAAGTAGTTACTCCTCCTTTATATACGTAATAATTACAAGTATTATACAAAATATTACCAAAAATAAATATCATGGGGTACTTGTTAGGATTTAATAGCCCTAGGCACCGCAAGCCAATAAACTTGTCATCTGCTTCAATTGTAATGCGTTTTATTTTTTTAATTGCTCTTACGTTTATTAATAACTTCAATTTTTAATTTTTCGTTTTTAAAGAATTCATTTAAATTTAAATTGCGCAAGTCATAAACAGCCGCACGGCAATGACTTATAGAATATTGTAGCAGTTGCGTATTCCTACTTGCCTTAAAGCCAACAATATGATGCTTTTAGAAAAAAAAAGTTTATTAATTAGTTAAGTTAATAGAAGGCCTAGCTGCGGAAGGTATGGGGAACAATTAAAAAAAATATATGCAAGAGAAGTGAAAAAGTCAACTGCGTGTTTTAAACAGCTGGGTTCACGTAAATTTAAAATTACTTTGATGGTAGACTGATGAAACAAAAAGTCAAGAAAATACAAACTGCAAGCCTTTTAAACGGGAGCCGAATATAGTAAGAATACCAAAAGGACAAAAGTGAGTCTGAAGACAGAATAGTACGGTCAAGTAAGAAAATTAGAGATGCAAATGTAGATTGAGCACGCATTCCAATGAGCTTCACATTGGAACTGGGACATTTGATCCTTGGCTACGGTAAATAGACAACCAGTAACATTATAAATGTACCATAGACTTGAATAGGCATGTCCTTTTCATAGGCTTGTTAAGCGTAGTAAAAAAAGTGTGCAAACTGTATATATGTAATTAAATAGCATCGAAATAATACACAGTCTTGTGTACGTAAAGATACAGCACACATTTGTAATTGAACTGACACACAAAAAAAAAAAAACGTCGGGACTTGAATCCTCACAATTTAAAGCGCACAAATAAAAAGAAAATAGAAAGAAAACAAAAATAACTAAATGAAAACTTGTGGATTTGAAACTTTATTTGTTATATTGTTATATGGTTCTTTTTTTAGAAGTTTCTGACCGTGATCTACTCTTTTGTACCTGTGATGTGAATTTGTCTAAATTCGTTACTGATACCTTAACCTTTAAAGAATTTAATGCACTGATCCTCCAATTTGCAACCTGCTCAGCTTCTTGGGAGCTCTGTCATTTATGCCCTGATTCAAATAAAGAAGTCAGATTATTTACCTCAGCTATTCCACCAATATGGGCCAGCCAAAATAGTTTAAAAACGAAATAAAACATTCCCATGCTTCACATCCATAGTGTTTAGCTTTATTATTCGGAACAAACTGTACAGCAAATGTGAGCGTAGACCTTTCACTGCAAACTTTTACGAACACAAAGCAGCTACTAGTTTTGCAACGTCTTAATTAAGTATTTCCCTTCCTACAAAATATCTTTACCTACGTAAAATTGGAATTTCCAGTAGTAATGACCTTACTAAATGTTCTCTCGGTTCAATGAGCTTAAGGGGCACACCTAGTATGACCGCCAAAAAATAGGTGATTTTTTTTGAAGAAAACTAATGCATCAAATGTTTAAAAATTTGAAGGATATATTTGTACATAAATAACGAAGATACACTGAAATTAAAAAAAAAAAAAAAATTAAAAAATTAAATGGTCAGTGAATTATTCGCTATCTCTCAAGTCTTAATAAAAAAAGGTCCTCTACTGCTTCAGTGGTTGCGGCCTACCCGGAGCTAAAATCAAAAAAAAAAAGGTTATTAAACTAGAATATACTGCCTATACAATAACCCACTATTGTGAAAACAAATTGAAGTTTAATAGTTAAATTAAATGGCAGAGTTTAAAAAAAAAAAAAAAAACGAATTTTGGCCGAAATTTAGATGTTTTTCGGCTCGCCAAAATTACACTGGATGATTTGTTTTCGAGTTCAACTGCAGCAAAATTTGAGAAGTGGTTTTGAGAAAATTGCGTTTAAAGATAAAATTATTGATTTCATTGTTATAAAAAGATAAAAATCATACTTAGAGAAAATTTGCTATTCCAGGCCCGTATAATTATCTTTCTCTTCTTCAAAAAGCGCCTGCTGAGCTGTTGAAGCTCTTCTTCGAGATGATCAGCACTCTTTCGAGGCAGCCTGTTAATAATGCTCTGCTACTCGTAGTCCTGTTTGATCTTTGCTTGAGACATAATCTCTTGCTGCAAGTCCGTATAACCGTATATAATGTATAACCGTCATTGAATATTCAAGTAGCAAAGTAGTATGATAATTCAATAGTTTAGAGACAACTTTGGAGGTGTTTCGGAGCAAAGAGCCAATGTTCACCGTTCTGGTTTTCATTATTACTCTGCGTATTATTACCCTTACATCTGTCAAGCAATTCACGTCGACACAAGTCCTCTTATATTTTCTTCAAAGCTTTTTGAATATTAAGATCAAGTGGAAGATAATCGTGCTTGAGCTTGGCCAAATTCATTCCTTCAGCTTCCGCGTTGCGATAAGTGCACCAACTCTCTGCGCCTTCTGAACAGTTTCCATGGTTTAGATTCTAGAAAATACAAAAATTTTGGAAAAAAAATTTATTTATTTTTCAACATAATCGCCTTTCAGCTCAATACACTTTTCCCAGCTATGTTCAAAAAGTTCGATATTTTTTTTATAATAACTGTCTTGCTCCTCAAAATAGCCAATAACTGCCGGCATCACTTCTTCATCGTTGAATAATCTTTGACCACTGAGCCACTTTTCAAGTTTGGGAACAGAAAACAATCCTAGGAGGCTAAGTCTGGCGAATAAGGTGCATGAGGTAGCAATTTAAACTTTAATTCATTAATTTTGGCCATTCCAATAACGGATTTGCGAGCTGGTGCATTGTCTTGATGAAACAACACTTTCTTCGTAGCCAAATGCGGCGGTTTTTGCTTGATTTCTTCGCTCAAACGTGGCAATAAGTTCGCATAAAACTGGTCGTTGATATTTTTTCCTTTTTCAAGATAGTCAATAAAAGTTATCCCACAAGCATCGCAAAAAATCAACGCCATGACCTTGCCTGCAGATGAAACAATTTGCGCCTTCTCTGAAGCCGGTTTTCCCTTTTGAATCCATTGTTTTGATTATTCTTTTGCCTCGGGTGTAAAGTAATGGATCCATGTTTCATCCATTGTTATGAAACGGCGCAAAAATTCTGCTTTGTTGCTGTGAAACTTCGTTGAAAACTCAACTGAAACATCTTCACGACACTGTTTTTACTCGAGTGTGACGAAAATCGGCACCCATCTTGCAAACAGCTTTCTAATGTTAAAATTTTCAAATAATATACGATGTACCGCACTTTTTGAAATTCCTTGAATTTCTGCCAGCTCGCGCACTTTCAATCGACGATCTTTCAGTTCCGCTTTGTGGACTTTCTTCACCATTTCTAGAGTCGTCACCTCATTTGGTCGACCACTGCGATGCTCGTCTTAGCAGCTCGTACAGCCTCGTTTAAACTCAGCAACCCAAAATTTTACTGTTGTTAACGAAGGAGCAGACTTACTCAGAGTAGAATCCAGTTCGGTTTTATATTGGTTGGGCTGAGGCCTTTCAAATAAAAGTATTGTATCACATAAAGATGACCAATTTTCTCCATTTTCACAAATTCACTGACAACGTTCACTAGTAATGGCTGCCAAACAAATACTAAACATCGTGGCGCTTTTAAACTTGAAACATATGTTTATGGACTGCATACTTTCTAGTACAGTAATATTTTCAAACAACTACCGCTATGTCTTGGTCAGGCCGGGTACTTATTGGACCTCCATCATACATATCATCCACATTATCTTGATGACTCATGACCCCTAAGCCGTAATACTTTTGAAGTTTATTAATTCAGTTGACAGTTAATTTTAGCATGGTTTAATTCTTTTCTCCTAAGCTCTTATCGGCGTTTTTCGTCATCGGATCACGCCATCGCGATCCCATTCTTTTTTTAACATGTAGTTTTTGTGCAGCAATATCATATACATATATAGACTAAAATCGAATAATCTTTTATATCGACTTCCATTTTTGAAGCCGATCCTTTATGATTTATGTCGCAATCATCTTCGTGTAGTGAAAGCTATTCGTCGTTAATTTCAGGATCGCTGCCTTTTTTATTTTTCCAAAAGACACAACTCTTTCAGTAAGTAAACTTCACACACGAATCGAACATTTTTTTTACAATATTTTCCTGCCAAAACGTTAAGAATGGCCACGCTTTTTATACATGCAATCTCCCGAAACTGTCAAATTTGATACTGAATTTTCTTTCTCTCTTTCTTTCGCTCTTTCCATACTTAATTTACAAACTGATTCTGCTGCTATCTATAAATTCGTGAAACAACCTCCGAAAGCTTGTTGATATAATTTACTTGCCAAATCCATCAAACCACATAAAAAGATAAATTCCGTTTAATTCGATACCCGAAAGACGCATCACAGCCACAATTTGGAATCCTAAACCTCGTGGACTTGCTTGAAGAAACTGAATAATGCAATATCCATGAGTTGGAATAATATTTTGTGATACAATAGTTTTTCAGTGGACATACTGGTACTCGCGGTGGACTGCTCGAATGTTTGTTGATTTCCCGTAAACTTTCATTTTCTTGAAACTGATCCATGCCTGGGAATATCATGAGTGCCCTTTTGGTTTAAACACGGAGGTTGATCACTCATTTTTACGATAATAACTTACGAAGTGCTCTGTAAAACGGTCACAGTAAAACTGAATGTGTTTGGATTTCAAAACATGTGACGTAGTTATAGACGAAAAATCCCTAAGAAATAGACCTGTTCGGATGTGCAATATACTATATACTTATGTAATAATTATATTTGACTTTGTTATATTTAAGACTTAATTCAAACGTTGAAACTTAATCTAAAATGTATACAATTAAACGTAACGTAAGGTTACGAATCTCTTCTTTTTTACCCTACACATATAATTCAAAAAGTTAAAACCCTACACACACCAACATTTGGTCCTTTTCGAACCGGATAAGAATACACAAACCATTATTTTATTATTATTATTATTATCAAGGGAACGATACAAATTACTTTGTAGGGTCCGGGATTTAACGCTGGGATACTATGCCCATGCGGCGCGTTTTGTCAACAGCACGCGGAGTACTGAGTTCCCATGTGGTCACCCACCCACGTACTTAACGCGCCTAACACTGCTTGATTTCGGTGATTTAGTGGGAACCGATGCTTTCAGTGTGGCGAGGCCGTTGACATGTACACAAAACATTAAACATTTAAAAGAAAAAAGAACAAAATTAATAAAAAAGTGCAAGTGCAAAGTGCAAGTACACAAAACATATATATATATATATATATATATATAAAGAGAATTAATTAAGAGACAAAACTTAAACATTTAAAAGAACAAAATTGATAAAAAAGTGTAAAGTGCAAGTGCAAGGACAAGTGCAAAGTGCAAAATACAATATATGTTATATATATAACAAATAAAGTACGTACATAGATTCCCTCGCGGTCGGTGTCTTGCCCCTTGTCTTGTTTCCTTTATAGACTTAAAGACTTTCAGTGGTTGTGCATTAATCGGAATTCCGCGCCGTGTAAAAATTCATCAATTTATCAACTTTAACCTCAACTGTTACCAGCTGGGCAAAGCTAATAAAATATATAATTAAGTATCTTAATAAACTATATCTAATAATAATTTAATAAATATTGTACTTGATACATACACACATATTGGGTTATAATTAACTTACAATTAAAAACCTTCAAAAATGTTGAAATTGTCAGCGGGTGCAGATCAGAAAGGTGTTCTGGAGCAGATTATTCGTGACCACTCCAACTTCATAAAGACTGAAGCATCACGTCTTACAGCTAGCTATCTTTCAGGTCGTCTTCTTATTCTAGAAGGGAACTTCAAAAACGCGCTTAGTCTTCAAGCGAAAATTCGACGAGGAGAAGTAGAAGAAACTCTGGAAGAAGAAGATTTTGATGAAATATTTGATAGGTTACAAGAAACGTACTGCACTTACCGTAGTGAATTGGTCGATGCTATCGACAATATCAAATCAGCATCTAAAGAGAAGATTGTGGAAGGTGAATCCACAGTTGCTTCGTGTAATGAGCTTTCATTACCCCAAATTCAAATACCACATTTTGAGGGCTCGTACACGAAGTGGCGGGCTTTCCACGATGTTTTTTTTTTGTCCTTAGTCCACAGTAATCAACGGCTAGGCGAAATTCAAAAGTTACACTATTTGAAATCGTCTCTTACAGGTGAAACTGCTCGTTTGTTGCAGAATTTAGGTTTGTATGCTGGCAATTATGACAAAGCATGTGAACTACTTGTCGCCATATACGACCGCAAGCGAGTGTTGGTAAATGCTCACTTCCAACTTTTCTTTGAACAGCAGCAGTTAACGAAGGAGACTACAGGTAAAATAAGGTCCTTACTAGACACGTCCCAGGAATGTTTCCATGCCCTGGAAAATTTAGGATTGTGGGCTTGTTCTTGGGATGACATATTAATCTATATACTAGTACAAAGAGTCGAAAGAGTTTCCCACGCTAACACAATTTACAGAGTTCCTGGAAATACGTTATCGAACCTTGGAAGCAGTAGCTGTAACGAGTGGCACAAAGGTCAGCTGTTCTTCTGCACACAAGGCTGTTGCGGTCGAGAAGAAAACGGTGTTGCACGTCGGAAAGATGCAGTTTGCATGCCAGGTATGTGGTAGAGGTCAGCACTCCCTTCGAACCTGTCAGAAGTTTATTGCCATGGAGATCTGTGAACGATCTAAGAAAGTGGACGGAATCGGCGTTTGCCGGAACTGTCTTGCATACAGTCACCGGACTAGTCAATGTCAAAGCAGACAATGTTATGCAAAGGTTAGTACTAACACTACAATAGGTACATAAACTTTCCACATAATATCAAGAATTAACCAACCTGTCTCTCTTGGGGTAGATCAACCAAGTGTGCTTCTTGCCACAGCCGTTGTGAAAGTGAGGTCTTCGAAGGGCAACTATTATCATAGGGTGCCAGTCGATCCAAGATCTGAAGCAACATTCATTACTGAATCCGCTGTCCAGCTATTAGGGCTTCATCAACGGCGAACATTCATTGAGATAGATTGGGAAAAATCAGTGGTGGTTCATGTCAGCGGTATGTAAATTTTACATACACATACACCATTCCAAACAAATACTCGGGCCTACGTGTTCAAGTCGCTGACTGGTCTGTTGCCGTCCAAACCTCTAGCTCAACAAAACTGGGAATACATCGAGAGCTTAAGATTAGCGGATCCACAATTCCACAAGCCTGCGATTGTTGATCTTCTCCTGGGAAGCGACGTTTATTGCGAGTTCATTCGATCAGCGATTATTCGTAGCACAGATGAAAGGTCTCCAATCGCACAAGAATTCGAGCTAGGTTGGCTTCTACTTGGGAATGTCATTTTGCAAACTCAGGAACCCATTCACAGTTTTCTACAGGTTTGTGACATCGACACTCAATTACGAAGGTTCTGGGAATTAGAAGAATCGCCTTTCAACTACAAGGAAACAGACAAAGACAGGACTTGTGAGCAGCACGATCAATACGACAACAAAAAGATTGGATGATGAACGATATGAGGTATCGATGCCATATAAGGACGGATGTAAACCTGGGTTTGGTGCCTCAAGGTTAAGTGCCTTACGTAGGTTTCATCAGCAGGAGAACACGACCAACGTTTTCCATGTCACGCAACAACTCGATGAAGGCAATGAGGTCATCAATCTTATGCTTAAGCAATCTTCGTTAATAAGGCTTCGTCACATTCTAGCCTACTGCATTCGTTTTGTGTTTAACTGCCGGGCAAAACCTGAAACAAGGTATAAAGGTTCATTGAAGGTCAACGAAATTGACAAGGCTATGAAATTGTTGATAAAAACCTCACAAAAACGAATGCTTCCTGAAATGGATGTTGCAAAAAAGGTACATCCTAACTTAAACTTGAATCCCTTTATAGATGGTGGCGACATTCCACGTGTTGGAGGGAGGTTGCGGACGACGAACAGAGACATCCATCTTTTTTATCACCAGATCATCATCTCACACACCTTATTATAAGAGATGCACACGAAAACACAATCCATGGTGGTTTTTCTCTAATGATGGCGTACATCTGCACAGCGTTTTGGATTTTTTCAGCAAGGAGAAAGGTGAAAAAGATGGTGCATGTGTGTATCACTTGTTTCCGTCACAAAGAGAAGTCAACTCATGGGGAACTTACCTGAGCCAAGAGTTCGCATGGCAAGGCCTTTCTCCAGACCGGGTGTAAACTTTGCAGGACCCTTTGACATCAAAACCTGGAAAGGACGAGATGCAAAAACATGAAAGGGATATTTTTCAATATTCATCTGCCTAGCAGTCAAGGCAGTGCATTTGGAGGTCATGTCAGACCTTACGATACAGGCGTTCTTAGCGGCTTTCAAACGATGTGCGCCGAACTGTACAGTGATCGTGGTACTAATTTTGTAGGGGCGAAAATGGAGTTAGGGAGGACGCTGCAAAAGGCGAGGGTTGAAAAGGGTCGGTTAATGAACAACTGACTCAGCTGCACACGAAGTGGACTTTCAGTCCCTCTGCATTTCCCAATTTCGGAGGGCTTGTGGAGGCAGGATTGAAATCAGTAAAGCATCACCTCAGAAGAGCGGTCGGGGCAGAAGCTTT